>CM035410.1:19383207-20055707 GCA_020310875.1 Ceratopteris richardii
TACACACATATACACATATGAACACATAATACATATGCACATACACATATATATACATGTGCATACACACATACACACACACATACATTCATAGACACACACACACACACCTTCTTTGCATGTGTATGGAAGTGGAAGACCAATATTTTGTATTTGATTTCCATATGGCAATACATTGGTTTGCCACATTTTGTAAAAGCGTCATATATGACAGTGGTTTGCCACACTCTAGTACATGCTTCATTATTGAAATATATAACTTCTTTTGTACATGGTTCATTGTTCATTCTGATTATCTCTTTTGTGTCCAATAATACTCTGTTTCATGAAATCATATTTCGGTTGTCATTAGAGTACACATCACATGTACTTGGTTTTTTTTGGGCAGAGTGTATTGTCTTTTGTTAAGCAACATCATGGTAATGTTGCTGTAGCAACAGACAAAACATTCTGCCCAAAAAAAAATTTGCAGGTATGGTCGTCGGTATACGCGACGGTACTCCCAGTAGTGTCATCGTAATAACCGTCGGTACACCCAGTAGGCCTCGGTATAGGCGACGGTACCTCCAGCAAAAGCCTCGGTATGAGCGTTGGTAATACCGACGCAAATACCGACGCTTATACCGACGCATATACCGACGCTTATACCGACGCTTATACTGAGGCTTTGGTACCGACGCGCACACCGACTTTTACACCGGCGTCGCGACAAATAAAGCCGCATTCATTTTCCTCGGTAAAAACCTCGGTATACCATCGATCTGTTGTAGTGAACGTATATAAGATTAAGTCCAAACAGGTATGGTATAGCGATATGCTTTAACACTATGGGGCAGAGTGCATGGCTTCAAGTTCCACTCACTGGACATTTCAAATTCATGTACCCTCAAAAAAAAAAACCCATGTAAGGTTAACACTACAATCATATCAACTTTCAGCCCACCAAAAGGGATCTAAGATGTGATAGGACTCATTCTTATGTTCACTCTATAGAATTATCTAGTCTGAACCGAATGTAATTTCTCAATCAAAAACATTCAAGTACATAAAATATTCTCAAATTTTCAAATCAAACTTTTAAGCAAACACGTATGATTCTTAAAGTCTTTCTTAACAAGTCTAAACATACCCTCCCAAAGATGCAATCCAATTTGAACTCCTAATATCAACCTTGAAATGTCAAAACTCCACCAAAATCACCATTAAAGGACGAATTATATTTTCTTATTCTAAAATAACTTGGGGAACATTCGGGCATACATCCAATGACTAAACCATGGAAGCAAAAAACCTTTTCTTTTAACTAATACAAAGAATAAGTTGCATCCATCATCGGAATAGTTATCTTCAAGGTAATAAAGGGACCACTACTATAAAAAAAGGAAAGCCTATGTTAAAAGACTCCCCAATACCCCAATAACCTATAATCAATCTAAATGAGTCCCAAATTCCCTTTACTAACCCTATGATGCGAGATCGTTGTAGGGTAAGAGTACACATGATGCAAAGAATTTCATATCCATGGAGCAACTAGTCGATACGTATGAAAACTTGCATGCGACGAGATAGTAGCATATGCAAATACAACAAGAGCAAGGAAAGCATGTGCACGGGCGCATACACACTCACGAGGAGGAAAGAGATAGAACGCTTCAAGAAGCTCACTATATTGCAAAAATCTAGTACAAAAGCTCACAAGATTTGTCAACTCTCTAAGTTCACTCCAAACAAGTGACCCTAAAAAATGATAGCTCTTTCACTTATATAGACTTTTTAAGAGCTCTATCCACATTGTAGTGTCTGGTTTAGTCTTAAAAATAGTGTACAAAGGTTATTTGGAGGTCAAAACGGTGTCAAAAAAATACAAAAATTGATATGGCTATTAATCTAGTCATTCCCATGAACCTCGAGCACTATGTGGCTTTTAGATCTTCAAGAAGGAAAAATTGAATGCTTTTGATGGTGAGAAGAAGAGCGGTGAAGATCTCAAGGCATGTGATAGTTTAGTGAGGATTCCAAGACAAAGGTTGGGATCCTACACCTACATGGCATTGAAAAGCTATGGTGGAACTCCTTTATGCAGGCACAGACATGTTCTGGTTCAATTCTATGGAAGGAATTCAAGGAGCAAACAGAAAAACGTTATTGCTCTCCACACTAACATATCTAGAAGAAGATAGAGTTCTATAGTTTTTGATGACATGGGTGACAAACATAGCTTGTATGTCCATGAGTATAAATAGAAATTTCTACTTCTTCACAAATATGCATTGGAGGTTAGCAGGGATGCTCAGAAGAGCAAGTTTATCGAAGGATTTCTTGAGGAGCTATGTTATCAAGTGAAGGGAGTTGGACGTGTTGATATCCTAGATGTTGTAGTGATGGCTAATAATTTTGATGAGATGAAGTGTAAGTTCAATATGCAGAAGGTGAATAGAACCATATTCATTGTGATAGGACATAAGCCACAAAAGCATGCTATAGGAAACATGAACAGTTCAAAGAATAAGTAACTTAATAATCAAGGTAAGAATCCTACTCTAGTAGAAACTCAATGGAGGCATCAACTTATTCATTGCCAACAGGACCATGATTTTATTGAGCAAGAAAAAAGACTCGATTTCTAGTTTCATTGTGGCAAACAAGGACATCAAACATATGAGTGCCCAAACAAAGCAATCTTTTGGCTTGCACAAGCAGAGGTGATAAACATCATTGAGGAAGGTACAACGATTGATAAAGCATATGATGGAATTAAGTGCCCTACTTCTACTTTACGTCTCATGGTGACTAGTTCTTTCCCAAGGGCTTCTATAATTATGATTTTGGGTATGATTTTTATGCATAAATTTAGATTTCTGATCAATTCTTCTATCTTTGAAATTGGTACAAACTTTAGCCATACCATTAAGAAAAAGGATATTGAGACCTATGGAGATGGCTAGTGGGTGACTACACTATACAAAAGGATACATTTAAACCCTTGCATTGACTTTTTCTATTAGGTATCTTTCTAGGAGTTTTCATGTGATTGAAATGATATCATGGACACAAAGAAAACCATTTTAAACCTTAGATTCTATGTCAATTTCCTATATCTCATGTTTGGTTAAGATTTTGGAGAAGCTAATGCTTTCATTGCATCCAAAACGTGCCAAAACCCCAAGATCGACTGTCTATTTGCTGAATTCTCACACTCTAAGGTCTCGTTTCTAGTCGATGACATCATCAAATCGTAACCGCCCTTGAAAACCTATAAAAGGAGGGGTTGGCCACATTCATAATCAGTCTTGTGGATACCAGTCTTGGGAGCTCAAGGAGTCGTGACCGCCAAGTAAGTACTCTACCAAGTTCCTGTTTCAATTCTTGTCTTGTTCCTTGTTCCAGTCTTGTCTAGTCTAGTTCTTGGACATTCTGTCTTGTCCTCCTGTAATCTTGTATTACGAGATCTTGTCGAGTTATTTCTTATATCTAGTTCATCTCCCAAAAGGGAGTTCTTGTAATCCAGATATCTTGTCGCATACTTACAATTCAGGGTTGTGGGATCCCCTGTATCATCTCTAGCTGAGTTTTCCATACCTAATAGTCCTGGGTTGTGGGACGGCTTGTATTGGTTATATATTTTTGTATTGTTCTCCCTGCGTGGGTGTTCTTGTAATCCCAAGTATCATTCCGAAATCTTGTCTAGTGAATTCAGAGAGCACAATCTAGTGCTCCTCTAACATTTTGGCAAGACTCTCTTCATCAAGACCAGGCACCATGGATTCCCTATGCAAGGAGATCCAATCTACCATAAAGGAATTGATCAAACATGTCCAAGAGATGAAAAGATTGCTACAACAAGATGATCGATCAATTTCAAGCTATGCCTTGAATATCAAGATGTTGTTTTGTGGAACTACATATCAAGAAGACTACATGGTTAATCAGTTTCGAAGTGGCCTCAACCCTGAAATCAAATATCTCTTGCTATCCATGCCTCAAGCAAGTACCTTGGAGGATGCTATCAATCAGGCAGTTCAATGTGAGAATCATTTGTTCAAAGAAAGCCAAGTCCAAGAGTTAGAAGTCTTGAATAATGAAGACATTATTCCTCAAGAATCAGAATCAAGAATTTGAAGCCCTAGAAGTCATTATGAATGATATGGAGCATACAAATTATGAAGATAAGAAGAAGATAAAGGACAAGGAGTTCATGTTCAATCAAGGAGGTGTGCTTGCTCAATGCTCTCCATCAAAGATAGTGGAATGTTGTGGAAACACCACAACATTCCACTAGAAGCTCAAAGGATCTATCGCATGAAGAACCCAAGGAAACTCAAGAGACACCCAGTCCTTCACCATCTATCAGGATTCAAGATTATGAAGAATTCAAGGTCGTGCATGTATTAGATTCAAGGATCTCTTGAGGAAGATTGGAATGCCTTATTCATTAGAAAGCATATGACACCAGTGATCGCACTTTGGAACTTATAGAAAATCTTTTGAGAGCCAAAGTCAAGGTTCATGAATTCCATAAGAAGAATCCAATGAAACCCAAGTTAGAGAACATGGCCGCTCCTCATGGAACTCGTTGCTTGAGGGGGAGGTGATGTCATGGACACAAAGAAAACCATTTTAAACCTTAGATTCTATGTCAATTTCCTATATCTCATGTTTGGTTAAGATTTTGGAGAAACTAATGCTTCCATTGCATCCAGAACATGCCAAAACCCCAAGATCGACTGTCTATTTGCTGAATTCTCACACTTAGAGGTCCCGTTTCTAGTCGATGACATCATCAAATCGTAACCGCCCTTCAAAACCTATAAAAGGAGGGGTTGGCCACATTCATAATCAGTCTTGTGGATACCAGTCTTGGGAGATCAAGGAGTCGACCGCCAAGTAAGTACTCTACCAAGTTCTAGTTTTAGTTCTTGTTTTGTTCTTTGTTCTAGTCTAGTTCTTGGACATCTTTTCTTGTCCTGTTGTAATCTCATAGTACGAGATCCTTTCTAGTTATTTCTTGTATCTAGTTCATATCCCTGAAAAGGAATTCTTGTAACCGAGATATCTTGTTTCCTACCTATGATCTCGGGCTGTGGGATATCCTGTATCATCTGTAGTCTAGTTTTCCATACCTATCGGTCCCAGGTTGTGGGACATCTTGTATCAATCACATATTCTTGTATTGTTCTCCCTATGTGGGTGTCCTTGTAATTGTAAGTGTGTTTCCGAAATCTTGTCTACTATAGTCAAAGAGCACAAATCTAATGCTCCCCTGACGGAAACAATGTGCTGCAATTATAGGTGCACATTGGTTAGTTCAAAAATTTTCAATGATTGATTGTGAACAAAGAACAGTAGATCTTTTGAAAGAATATGTAGATGTATTTTTTAAAGACCTACCTAGTATACCTCCACCTAGGAAAATTGAGCATGTTATTGACTTGTATTCAGGGAGTGAACCATATTTGAGAGCACCATATAGATTTAGCCTAGATGAATTAAAGGAGCTCAAGATTTAATTAGACGATCTTTTGAAGAAAGGATTAATAAAACTAAGTGTTTTGCCTTGGGGAGGAATTGTTTGTATTTCAAAAGAAGAAAGATGGCCCTTATCAATTATTTATTGACTATGGGGGGCTAAATAAAAGAATAATTAAAAATAACTATCAGCTCCCTCATATAGATGAATTTTTGAGTCAAGTGAGTGATTTTATTGTATTCACCAAAATTGAATTAAGATCTGGATATCGCCAAATTAGGATTAAACTAGATGACATATCCAAAATAGCATTTTGAACATGTTATGGCCACTATGAGTCTGCAATCTTACCTTTGGATTGACAAACACTCCTACCATATTCATGTGCTTCATGAACAATATTTTTCATGATTATCTAGACGAATCCATCTTAGTATTTCTCAATGATATATCTGTACACTCTAAAGATTATGGTGAGCATGTTGTACATATCAAAAAAATTTTGCAAACACTTATAGAACACAAATTGTACGAAAAGAAGAGTACATGTTTCTTTGTTAAAGACATACTTGTGTATCTAGGAAGAGTCATATCTAAATAGGGAATTCATATAGATGAGAATAAAGTGAAAACAATAGTTGATTGAGTAGGTCCTAAAATTGTAAGAGACGTGAGAAGTTTTTTAGGATTGGTGCAATATGAGAGAGCACATATTAAGGACTTCTCTAAGATAGATAATCCCCTCACATATTTGATTAAAAAGAATGCAAGATTTATGTGGAGTGACACCTATCAAAAATCATTTGAATCATTGGAACAAAAATTCATTGAAAATTGTGTTTTGAAAATAAAAGAAATTGGAAAACTTTTGTGGTTTTATGTGATGCTAGTGGGAGTCAAATAGTGTATGTTCTTTCACAGGATGATAGGGTGGTTGCATATGAATCCAAAAAATGAATAAAACATGAACTTAATTATCCTACTCATGATCTAGAAATGCTTGTTGTTGTGCATGCATTGGGGACATCTATTTGTAGGGGTAAACTTTGAGTTGAAAACAAATCATCAAAGCCTAAAATACATTTTGACACAACCATTGCATAACAATAGGCAAAAGCACTAGATTGAATTATTAAGTGAGTATGATTTGGACTAAGTATTTGGATGGTAAGGAAAATAAGGTTGGTGATGCATTGAGTCAAAAATCTTTATGTAATATCCTTTGTATAATAGATTTCAATCTCCATCAAATTCGAGAAGAACTGAAACATGAATCTTTTTATGCATCTATTTTGAATTTTTTGCATGCAAAAAGGGGACCGATTGTGGAGATGTCACTCCAATATGCACAACAGAAGTTATCGAACCTCTTCTAGAAGTTACCATGTTAGACACCTACTTACTAGAACTTGATTCAATCACAAGTCAGATATCCAGTGACTCTAAAATTTTGTCCACACAACATAGACACTCTTACCTTTCCAACAAGCTAAAGACCACTTTGTTTGGAGTTCATATGACTAGGAAATCAACTGCCTAAAGATAGACTAATTGTCAACTTAGGTTCAACAAAAAATTAAGATTCACAAGAATGGCTCTCAATAACTATTGAAGAAGAATCTAATAGAGATATTTAAATCACAAAAAGTAAAAGAGATTATATTTCTAAAAAGATATCATAAATTTGCTAAGTGGATGTCTACATAGAAAGAATTGACCTTCATAAGGTGGTTGTTTATAGAAAGATATGTGGTTGGAATACCTATGTGCCTTGTAGCACACTATTGGGGGCACTTCTGATATCCTTTGGTGAGATAATGACAATATATGCTTCTACACCATCTTCTTGTCATTTCCACAAATTTTCACACTCAAAATCCTCCTATATATAGAGAAATATGCATGGGAGTTTGTGTCTCATCACCTACCCTTGCATCTTCTCTCACCTCATGACCTTCCACTTCTTGTCCTTTGTCCTTCCATTGTTGTGAGTGACTTTTGGTGCTCCAAATCACTCCATGTGGATAAGGTTGCACCCTTTTTTTTTATTACGTCAACTCTTCAATAATATTTTGGCTTTTATCAAAGCCATAAATAAGTCTGTACCTTTGCTTCAACATTCTCCTTCAAAGTTATGAGCGTGGTCTCTATATTTTCAAGACATGAGTTTCCTTTGACCTTACAAGAAATACATAAATGGTGAAGATGTGAATAATGAGAGGTGAGTATGTGTCAAGCCTCACAATTGGACCTTACACAAGGTCCATAACTTTCAACATCGATGTATCATAAATTTCATTTGCAGAATGAATCTTTATGTTGTAACAATAGATTATGCATATCTTTTGAATCTCCATTGAAAATTCAAATTATTATTATGTACATCCAAGTCATTTGAGGACCTATGTTAACATGAAATATAATTATTATTTGCCTTGTATAAAGTGAGATATTAGAAAAAGTGCCAACAGGTGAAACCCGAGTTTAAAAGAATGTCTGGAATGCTTCAAACTTTGAATGTTCCAAATCATTAGGGGGACTCTATCTCTATGGAATCCATCACTAAATTGCCTCAACCATAAGTAAACATGACACTATATTTGTGGTAGTTTATCGGTTTACCAAGATTGCATGTTTCTTTCCTATGAAAAAGATTGATACTACCTTAAATGTTGCAAAATTGTTTGTAAAATATTTTTTTCGATTGCATGGAATGCCTAAAAAAACATAATTTTTTATAGAGACTCTAGGTTCATATCACACTTATGGAAAAAAACATTTGAATCACTTGGTACTTAACTTCATATGGGTACACTTTCCATCTACAAAGTAATGGGAAAATCGAGAGGACGAGTACTTGAAGATACATTGCATATGTATGTGAATGAAAAGCAAGACAGTTGGAGTGAAATTTACCCTTAGTTGAGTTTGCATACAATAGTGCATGGTGTGCATCTATAAAAGTGACTCCATTTGAGGCCATGTATGGCTATAATTGTTTGACTTCACCCCTTTTTTTTTAATTTAACATATAAAGTAGAAGTATCTAAAGAAATTATTGAGAGCATGGATAAAGAACTTGGAAAAATTAAGTAGCACATAAAAGAAGCTTAAAAAAGACAAAAGAAACTATATGATTTGAAGAGAAGGCCACTTGAATTTGAAACAAATGACATGGCATTTCTTAAGGTTAGTCCTCACTAGTCTAATTCGTTATTAGGGAAGGATCATAGAATTTTTCCACAATATGCAGGTCCTTTTAAAGTTTTGAAAAATATTGGATCTCTTGCTTATTTGTTGGAATTGCCCAAGAATCTAAATGTGCATCTTGAATTTCACATTAGCTTACTTCAACTATATGTACCTAATGCTGCTCATGTCTTGGAGGACAACCATAAGCTGAAAGACAATGGATCTTTTGAGGTTTGAACTAAAATAATAATAGGTAAGAGGGGAATATTACTTAGAAATCAATCTATAATAGAGATTTTGGCAAAATATCACACATATCATATGATTTTTTGGCACGTTATCCTTCTTTCCAACTCTAAGAAAAGAGTGCTTAAAAGAAGCTACACATACCTCCAATTGAGGTTTTCTAAGAGCCATTGCATAGCCAAGAAAGAGAACTTCAAATTTTCTATAGAATTCAATGGAAAATCTTAGAGTTTTGAGTCTCAAAAATGCAATATACAGTGTTAGATTTTTCCTTTGCAACCCTAAAGATAGTTGAAGATTGAAATTATTTTTAAATGTCCTATGAGATCTTGGTTTAGAGCTTCATCGATGCAAATATAGTTGGGAGAAGAGTGTGTGAGCTCTTGTGTTTTGGTCTTGGTTTCCATTTGACCATGTATGATCACTGTGGTAGCTCCTCCATATGAGAGTAGAGTGTGATATTGTCAAGTGTTTGGATAGCATTGTGGTATACCTTTCAGGTTTATACCATCATGATTTGATCATTGTATTGTTCAATGGATGCATAGTGGCATTGTGGTCTATATATCATTCATGCCACTTGGATATGGCTTTACCTACCAATTGCACACAATTTATGAGGTTTGATTTTGGATCTTGGTTAGTAATTGTATTCTTGTTTTCTTTGCAAGTACATGATATAGATTGGAGCCTCAATTGCACATCCATTTGTCACCTTGATTGGCTATCCTATTAGCATACACTTATTGATTTTATGATCTATTCACCAATGTGATTTTTGACATATGTGGATGGTGATTCCCACGTGGTTTGTTTGGTTTTAGAGTTTATTTTACAGAGGAGACGCTATCAAAATTATCATAAGCTTTTATGCTAGAAGAGTACTCTAGTAGATCCTTTATTCTTGTGTTATAGCTTTGGATCATTGCTTATCTCCCTTCATTTGGAATTGGTCACATATTATTCGTGACAGGTTGGACCATCTTGTAGAATTCATTATTGAGTGGGAGGTGTATCGTCATTATATTGGTGTGTATTGCAATCAATTTTTGGCATGTGTATTGGCCATTGTCTTTGGTTGGATCAGTGACAAGTGATGATAGGTTTGTCATTATTCTTTTGCAATTGGCTATCTTATTTTGATTGCTCAATTTACAGGGGACACTTTATCAAAATTTTCCAAGGATTCTTCACATCTCCTTATGGTCATTTTGGAGACATGGTGAGTAGGTTTATGCTCTTGCTTTTATGTGCATGCTAGATGCATGGTTATGTGACAAGTGGTTCACATGATTTTCTTCTCCAATGGGACATATGTGATGTGATTTATGCATATGGATATGTAGGTGATCCTATTGGTGATAGAGTGTTGTTTCTAGTATCTTGTTACATTGGTGGTCTTTTGGATTGCCAACACGAAGTCTTCTCGATTTGATGGCATTGCCTTTTCGAGGTGGAAAGATTAGATGTGGCACACATTGGTTTGTGCAATGTTACACATGTATTTGCATAGAGATGCACATAGGCCTTGTGACATGGCTGACTACGTATGGATGGATATGGATGCATTGGCTAGCTCCACTATCCGATTATAGCTTGTGAATTCTATATATGAGTATGTGATGCATGAGGGACAGAGGCTACATGATATGTATGTGATTCCATTGACTCATGTGAGACATAGATCACATTGAATACTTCAAAGGTGGTTTTGGCATTTGATTGTGATTTGTGGCATCCCGTCCGTTCGGGATTCGACGTCCATCTCAACCGTCTAGTCTAGGTTTTTGGTTCATTAAGTTCATTTGTTTTAGTCTACCGATTAGATTTTTCAAATTACTGTCAGTTAGATTTTTTTTCAAATTTGGTAGTGTGCACTATCACACTGTACCCCCTGTCACCTTGTCACCTTGTCGCACTTTACTCTCTGTATCCCCTGTCACACTCTCACACTGTCACATTGTACCCCCTGTACCCCCTATGCTCACTGTGCTCACTGTGCTCACTGTTCACTATTCAAGTTCGGTTTGTTTATCAAATCCATTTATCAGTTTCGTTTATCAATTTGGTTATCATTCAGTTACTCCTTCGGCGGCATAACTTTGGCATCTTTGGCTTCTCTGGCACTCATGGTTCTCTTGGTTCCCTCTCGTTCCGTTGGCTACGCGCGAACCAATTCTAACATATGAGTGGCAATAAGGGCTTAGTTATTTCCCTAGTTAGCTTAGTTACCCCACATAGTTCCTTATTTAGTATGTAGGGGATTTGAACCCACAACCTCATACTACCAAGAGATAAGTCTTATTATGATTATTATTATTATTTTTTTAAATTATTTATATGTTATTGTTAAAACTATTTTCCTATGTTTAGACCTAGGTTTTGGATCTCTACATAAGGCTATGGACCCTACTCAAAATATTGATGATTTTAGTTCCTCACCCCTCCCTGGGGTATCAATTGAGGAACAATTAGAACTTTTACAGCATGAACTTCAACATGCCCAAAATAAAATAAAAGAATGTGATGTTGCACTCCAACAACTACAAAGCGATGACAATAACCTAGTTCGGGTAGTGAAGGCCATTATTACCACCCAAGAACAAGGCACATAGTCCAAGATTGGTGCAAAAATTTTCCAATTTTCAGGATTCGACGGGCGAGAAGATGGCCAATTTGTTCTCTCATGGCTATCTCAATTTGATGATTTTCTATTCTGATGGATCCTATTCTGAAAATGAAAAAGTGAAATTTGTAACAAACTATTTAGTGGGAAAGGCTCAGTTATGGTGGAATGTTTTGCGCCATAGCACAGATCGCCCCACCACATGGCAAGCCTTTCAAGACAAGATCAAGGAGTCCTTCCTTCCTCCTCAGTTTCACTTACATGCATGTCGCTCATGGACAACTTTTGGATGGAAAGATGGAGATATTGTTTCTACCTATACTCAACATTTTTGGCAATGCTTATTACTTATTCGTTCACTTGAAACAATTCTTGAAGATACTTTACAACGGAAATATGAAGATGGTTTGGAGATGGGAATCCAAGCTAAGCTCAACACCCTACGTCCGATGACCTTCTATGAAGCTATTTCTTTTGCACATGATGCTGAGAAAGAGTTTCAATCTATCACCAAGTCCATCCGCTTACAACAAACACGTCAACAACCACAACCAATCAAACCCACATTTCCCTTCAAGCATTCCTTTTCTACTCTTTCTTCTCCTCCTTCTCAATGTCCACCCACTTTTCAACGACCACCTATTTTTTAACGTCCTCCTCAATCCACTTTTCACCAATACCCAAGACAAACCATTTACACCCTACCAAACCTCCAACCCTTCAAACTACGATGATGGATGCCCAACAAAAGAGGACCCATATCACGTTGGAATTGTGGTAAGTTTGGTCATACTAAAGCTAAATGTAGGTTCCAAACTAGCCAAATGAAGCCTATTGGAGCTCAAGTACATAACATGGAGGTGGTTCCTGAAGACATTCAATCTGAAGACATTCAACCTGATTGGACTCAAGACCCATTGGAGCAAGCTTGGCAAAGCTAATTTTGTAGCTGATGCGCTCAACAGTTTCCCATCCCCACAAACAAATATTGTTTTCATTAATAATATTTCTGTGGTTCATATTCATTCATTTCATGATATGATTCCTACTTATGCATCTGACTTGTATTTTTCACAAACATGGAATGCTTTCAATAATTCTACCAAATTTAGTGATGATCATTATGTTTTTCATAATGGATTCTTGTATTTTGATCACAAGCTATGCATTACGCAAGGTCTTAAAGAATTTGTTATGAAAGAGATGCATGAACCACTATATATGGGTCATAGGGGCATACAATGTACTATTGCTACATGTAAAGAATTCTTTTTTTGGCCAAATATGGAAAAAGATATTACACAATATGTTTCCCATTGCATTGTGTGTCAACATGTCAAAAGACATCATGGTAAAGCATTCGGATTGTTAATGCCACTTCCCCTACATAATGGACCATGGGAACAAATTTCTATGGATTTTATTACTGGCCTTCCTACAACTTCATCGCATAATGATATGTTTCGGACAATTGTTGATAGGTTTAGTAAACAAGCATCGTGATGTTCGTTTTTGTAATCACTTTTGGGTTGCATTATATAAAAATTTAGGCTCTAAAATAGACTTTAGATTTGCATTTCATTCTGAAACTAATGGGCAAAGTGAAGCTATGAATAGTACTATTTTGGATCTATTACAATATTATTCTTTAGATAATCCAAGTAATCGGGATGAGAAACTTCCTTTACTACAATTCGCATATAATAACACAACACATACCACTACTGGACGTGCACCATATGAAATTGTGTATGGTAAAAAGCTTCCCACTCCCATGTCTATCACTCAAACTGACATACCTATGGCTAATTCTTTTGCGCAAGATCATATTTCTATACTTCATGAGGTTCATGAGCACATTAAAAAGAGTCAAGAACGCTACATGAGTAATGTTAATAAGAAATGAGTAGCTAAAGAATTTAATGAAAATGATTATGTATGGTTACTAGCCAAAGGGATACTAGGGGCTTAGGTATTCTAGACATTGGGTGCATGGCTAACAAACTTGCAGCAGAATGGATGATTAAGGCATGGTGCAATAGAGAGGCCTCATGGGCCAAGTTGATCTTTAAAAACAAGAATGCATTGACTTTCTTGTGATTCCCGAATTGTAAGAATCTTGATATTTTGACCCTTTTGTTTTTGCCAATCCTAGTTTTCCCAAAAGGCTCGAATCTTGTGTGCTCCATATGGAAGAGTTGGAACAAAGTCAAAAGCTTCATAAGAATTGGTGAAGATTGGAAGTGGGCGGCTAGTATCAGACAAAATGACTCTATCTACTTTTTTATCCATGGCATCCGAAGGTGGAATCTTGGAACATTCAGAACTCCAAGAGGCTATGGAACAAAGGCTTCAAAAAATGGAAACATCTTTGGAAACAAGACACCAAGCAATGGGTTAACCTTGAGGATATTGACCCTAGCATTAACATTACCTATGAAGAATGGATTACTTTGCAAAGTAGATGTCTTGCTTGGGACCGCTCTAAAGTTCATCTTCTCATGGGGCATGACCCACCGAGCCCACTTGGTCTTAGATGGCACAATGGAAATTGCTTAACAAAAATCATGAACATCAAAGAAATCATTCATTATTAGGTCAACCTCAACAAGAAGTGGCGCCTGTCGTGGACGCGGCTAGTGTGGGACATGAAGTTCATGGCTATGTGGCACCCTCTCATAGAAATAAAAAAGCCTATCCTCTTATGGTAAATTCTTCATTGTGAAATTTGGACCAACCAAAAGGCTAGCTAAATTTGCGGGTTGCCTCCCTGGTGCAAGCGTTGCTACTGGTCCATTGAAGATGTTGCTCACATCTTCTTTATCTATCCCAACTCCAACAAGCTCTGGTAGATTGTTTGAAAGAAAATTAGACTCTAGAAACACATCAGTTGGAAACAAGGTTTGTTGCGAGAAGCGATCGGTTGCTTTGCGACTCTCAGGAATGAAATCAAAGGGGAGATTCTATGGAAAATCTGGAGGGAAAGATGTGCTTATAACTTTGGTGACTCCCCCAAAAAGTGGTCAATTGAGAAATCGATGTTCCTCCTTGGCAAAAGTATCGCCAACTATAAGACATCCCCCCCCCCCCACTTCAGGCATCATCAAGTGCTCCTTCTGATCAACAACAAACCCAAGTGGGCCTCGCATGAGGGTGATGAGAGGGTGATTAAAATTCTTTGTAATGACATATAAACTCTGTAAAATCTGCCCCTACTCTATGGGATTTGAGGGGTCCCATGGGCACTAGTCCCTTTCACTTTTACTTTTCTTTTATTTAATACAAGTCCAAGAGAGTAGGTTAAGATCGAACTTCCTTTATTTAAAAGAAATAACATATATAATCTAGTGTTCCTGATGTAAGAGATGGAACATGGAACTGACATTGTTTTTAATGAGCAAGCCCTTTGATTCTTGATTTACTTATGCAAACATAGGTTGATATTCGACTTTCTATACCTCAGACGACGAGCAGGTATATACATAGCCTAGTGTCAAGCATTCCTATGTGCTATCGTAGAGATTTCTTGTCTACTTTTCAAAACCAAGACTTGATTAATTAAACTCCATATATCGGTGAAAAATAGGCTTCCTACATACTTAATTGTGCTCATGAAATCATCACTCTATATGAATTATGAAAGCATTCTTGACAACATCAGTCCTCTTGTGCCTCTCATAAAAAAGGGATAAAACGGTCCATTGGGAATAGATTTCAAGAAGTTCCTAGAATAGAAAGCATAGTCCATTTCCACATCGTGTTGAATCAAAAGTTTTTGTGTTTCTTCTGCATGGAACTATCTCGGAATTCAAGCTCAAAACGTGTTCGCAGCTTATTGTGCACATGAAAAGTTACGATTTTGTCCTATGCCAGCTCTTGCTTGCATCATGGCATATTCACCAATCAAAAAGCTAGACAAATATGCAAGGTTACCTCTGTGATGTAAGAAATATCTTAAGGTTTTTGGTAACATTGGCCATATTTTGTTTCTATGCGCAAATAGCATTAAGGTCTAGAAATTGTTTAAATGACGTCTTAAAATTGATATGCTCAACAATTCGAAGTAGGATTTTTGGGGGATTTCATTGAATACTTGGTTTGTCTATGGAATGTGATCAAAGGGTAGGAAATTTGGAAAATATGGAGGGAATGATGCATTGTGAACTATCAAGAAGTTCCCAAAGAATTTTGTATGGAGAGACCCCTTGATCACCTAGGTAGGAGAATTAGAAACCATAAGGGTAAACCCCCTTTAAACGAAGAAATCATTGTTTCTCTAGAGAAGAAGCTCAGAAGTAGATGGATCCATCATGAAGAGGACAAAATCGAATTAGAATCATTTACATCTCTCGGCAATGTCTAGTGTTATCTCTTCTAACATAGTTTCAATTACATTCTGGAGACGAAGAAAACAACACTTCAGTAGATGCATTCAATACAATATAGTCATGGTTTATATAAATGGACACTATATGTCTCGATAAGCATAATGTTGGGATTTCCATTTCATCTTATTACTGGACAGAAGATTCTTATTAGATGAGTCTAGTTAGCATTTATGCATCTCAAAATGACTTGACATTGGAAGGCTCACAAATTGATCTTAGGCAACTATTTACAACATCCTCAAGAGTCTTGAGAGCTCCTCAACCTCCTTTTCTAAATCCGTAATAGTTCCATAGACAGCTAGAATGCTTCAAGAAACAGGTTTGGGCGCAACGTGAACAATAAAATGATTGAAAATTACATATTTTATGCAAGATAAGTAATCAGAATCCTTTAACTTTCAAATTCCTTACATCTTTACAACTCTAATAGATAAGAAAAGTAAAAAGACAACGAGATTCAAGAAGAGATTGTCAACAAGAATAAGGGCATAATCAAAATCAGACAGATGGCTAACATTGAAATTGAAATTTCAATGGTAATCGAAAGATCTGAAATGAAATGATATGAAGTTTTCTTTTATTGAGATGAGTAGTTTTACGCATAGGCTAGTATCAAAGGCTCTTAAGTGATATCGTAGATATTTCATATCTACTTTTGAAAAACAAAAATTGAGCTATTAAACCCCATATATAGCTACAGACCATGATTCTTAGAGTTCATCAATTCGTCAAGCTATATGAAGTATGACAAGGATGCATGCCTCTTGTGCCTCGCATCTGAAAGTGATGAGATGGTTCCATGGGAATAGAATTAGAGAAATTCTCGTAGTAGAAAGCATTCTGCCTTCCGCCTCTTGTTGAATAAAAAATGCTGTGTTTCTTGGACATTCAAGTAGATGTGAAGTCTAGTTCGAAGAACTTTGGCACCCTATGGTGCACGGTAAAAAAGGTTTTCTCCTATGGCATATCTTCCATGATGGCATATGGACCAATCTAAAAGCTTGAAAAAATAGGTAATGTTCCCCATGTTATTAGAAATGTCTCAAGGTTGGTCAGGACATTGGCCATGTTGCGTTTACCTCAAATGGCATAAAAGCCTGGATGGTTTTTCAGGGTCTTGTTAAACTTGATCCCCTTATGAATTGTAAGTATGCTCTTCTTGCGAGGCTATTGGATGCTTGGTTGGTCTATCGAATGTGATAAAATGGGAGGCAGTTTGGAAAATATGGATGGACTCATACATTGTGAACTATGAAGACGTGCCCAAGGAATCGTGTATGGAGAGATCCCTTAACGACGTAGGACGAAGATATAGAAACCAAAAGAGTGAACCCGCTATGAACTAAGAAAATCATTACTTTTTCCCGGAGGATGGACAATCGCGACGGTGGAGAGATGATCGCGACGGTGAGCTTCAGAGACAATTGCGACGAAGCAAAAGTACGATGCGATGCTGCCCGAACAGTGCGGGGACGACGACAAATACGACGATGAGCATCAATCAATGAAAGGATTCCTTGTTATCACGGGAGTCCTACAATGTCCTGTTCTAACAACTGAACAAGGGGATGATTTTGATCTTAACACAGTTTCTTTGGTTTAATGTGTGGATCTCCGTCTGATGCACATCACTTGCTTGCCAGAATTTCCATAGAGGCAACTTCTACCGCTGTCTGTTGACAACCTCTGTGTTTATCAATGAGCGTTCCGTTGCACGCCATCGCGATTGCCAGATAGGGGACCGTCACGATCCATCGCAGTTGATCTTGAATCTTCGTCGATCTTCTGGAAACAAAGGTGTGAGTGGCTTGCTGAAGCTGATCTGGCACCGTGTTCATCGTTGCACCACTGCTTTTCGGGCATCCTCACATCGTGCATTTGCTTCATCCTGATTGTCTCTCATCAGCAATAGTCTAGATGTACGCCATCGCGATTGCCTGATGGGGCACCATTGTGATTATCCGAGTGTGTCCCCGTCGTAGTTGTGGGTGCACCCTCACGATGTCAACCTTGGTTGCCTTCTCTTGCTCTGAGGATGCAATGGCTCAGGTTATCAAGCCACGTGGTCATTGCATCTTAAGAGTATCTTGCCTTTAAGTAATAAGGACAATTTATATTTCTTTTGGTTTCGCTGAGAAAAAGTGGGTCCAAGGCCGTGAAAAATTACTCACTCAAAACCTGCCATGATGAACAACGAATGGAGGAATTCGGACATTTGAAACGTTGCTCGAGCGAACACACTTCTCACTTGAAGACTTGGTGATCATAGTTTGGTTTAAAGTGGATATCAAGAAGGTTTTCTAACTTTGGCCTGCCCTCGGCTCCCATGGCGAGTGTGCTCTGTTCATTACTAGTCAACAATGTGGGACCCCTATAACTATTGGGTTCTTGCAAGGTTGCAGGGTATCCTCCCGGTTGTGCTCCCTCAGTGGTTTCCTTAAGTAGGGAATTTATCTCGGTGAAGCAAGAAGAACTATTCAAAAGGTGCCTTATTGGCCAATTAATTGGCCCAAGACCCCCTTTTTAGTTTGTGCATCTCTGGCTTTGCAAGGGGTGGCTCCCACATGGCTTGATTGTGAGAAAATGCGAGTTTTGGCTAGCGAAGCACTTAGTTTTGGTCTTCCAAGCGCTACAAGTGGGCATTCGAATTGCCACAAGTAGGCACCTTGCAAGCTTGGAGGTCTACCTTATGCCTATTTAAGTGGTTCCTAAATTTTGTCCCAAACAAGTCTAAACCCCTACCCTACCCACTCTAGCTTTAGCTTCCCAACCTTCCCTTTTTCCTATATGACTTCTAGAGGGATATTATTGTGCCTATTGGTTGACTAATGGCCTTAAGGGAGGACGTGGGGGGGCTTCATCGAGCAAAGCATTCCATCAATGCTTGATGGCACCCGCAGATCTGTGTCAAGACTGATCTTCACAAAGATCTCCCCTCAAAGATTTCCATAGACCTAGGGGAAGGGGAAGTTTGTTGGAGGAGATAGTGGACACCTTCTAGAGATGAGATAATGCTGCAAACTCTTGCTCCGCAATAGCCTGAACTAAGGAGTAAAAAGTAGAACTCTTGAGCTTTTAAGGAAGCACAAATAATCACCCAAGTACTTCCGAAGATGATCCTCAAATCATTGGATCAAAACAACCAAGTAGGAGTTTCAACTATGAACCAAAACTTGCTATTTTGGTCACTACACCTGCTCAAAGAAATGAGCAGTACTCCTTGTTTGCTAGAAATTGAGTAAAATACTTTTGGAAATATCTAATTAACTTGGATAGCTAAGATTTGACCATGCTCAGAGAATGATGCTTAGCAAGTTAGAGATGCATCTTGACATTTTTGAGCACTAATAATATGTAGACCAATGAGCAATGTTATGCTCATAACTCGAGATTGGCTAAGGAAATGAATATGAAACTTTGTACCAAGAAAAAAGATAACGCATTGAATATATACCAACTTAAATCTCTGAAAACCATCAAGTATACACTGAGAAATAGGTCAGAGAGGTACACTATTCTGAGTGATACATGACAAAGTAGAAGAGTTGAGATATAAGAGAACTATATGTATTAATGAACATAAATTACATTGACATTGACAATGAATGATTGCAAAATGTGAGGGCAATGATAAAGCTATGGTATGACCGCAATATTGACTTAAAATCATTTGAATATCTCTTCAAATCAGGCATCACATACAAGACTTTTGAAGTCCTTTTTTATAGCTAATTTTGGAGCTCTTTTTGAATTTGAGATTTAAACTTCTACCAAAAAGTATCTCTAGATTTTAGGATCTCAATCTCCATCTACCTCACCAATAATTTGTGAAGAGATTCTCCTAAGAACTCATGAATGGAGTGATTCCTTCGATGCACTTTTACAATAAGTGAAAAATCTATCTTTTACAAGAGATCATTTATGTCCTAATACATGAATGCACATAGCAGCCTTAGAACAAATGATCAAGCATTTAGCCCTGGAGTGAATGCACCAACATATCCCCCTCAAGTCTAATATGCTTGGGCTTAAATTCTCTTTAATCTACTGCAATCCAATCATCATCTTGAAACTAATCAACTTAGTTCCATCAAAAGATTTGGGTAGCGTATCTGCACATTGCAAGTTGGTTGATACATAGGACAATTGTATGTCCTTGCTAAGTGGCTATTCTCTAACATAATGATAATGGACTTCAATGTGCTTAGTCCTTGCATGATATACAAGATTAGTAGCCAAATGAAGTGAGCTAGTGTTATCTCCAAAGATCATTGGAGTGTATGTATGTAGCCCCAAATCTGAGTAGAGTAGCTTTAACCACATTGCTTCTTGTGTTGCATTTGCTAGGCCTCTATATTGAGCTTTAGTTGATGACAATGCCATAGTTATTTGTTTCTTTGATGACCATGAAATCAAATTTGATACTACAAAAGATAAGTAGTGAGAGGCACTACTCCTATCATCCTTTGAGCCAACCCAATCTACATTAGAGTATCGCTTCATATCTAAGTCAGATTTGAATAGATAAAAATGCCCTTCATTTATGGTACCCTTCAAGTATTTTTAGATCCTTTTGGCAGCTCCCATGTGAGGTTTTCTTGCTTTATGCATGAGTTGACTCAATGTACTCACTCCATAGCATATGTCCACTCTTGTTAGGGTTACATAATTGAGACTCCCAGCAAGACTTTGATAACCTATGTAGAGGAAGTACTGGGGTATCCACTTTTAAAAAGAGCAGAGAATATGCACTTCCAGTACTTCGCCTACTCAAGGGAGGTCCTCCTTAGGGAAGTATACCCTTTAACAGTTCTTTGAGCAGGCAGATCATAATAATTGCACAGAAGATAAATGACAATGGCAATAGTGAAGGACGAAACCACTCCTTAGTTCACACAAATGATTACAATATAGGCAAAAGTATTGCTCTAAAGTTGATGCTCTGGTCTAACATGCCACTCCAAAAGTAAACAACATCAATACAAGAGATTCATCCAATCCGTATGTAGGTATATGTGTATGTGTGTCGATCAAATGAACACAAGCCCATTGCTTTTATAGGCTCCAATAGGCCAAGAGAGCCTTTCCGATTCCTCATGTCCACTGATCATGTGCCGATTGATTGCCCAAAATTGGAGGGGTAGATCAAATATGCCACTAAATTTTGAATTCAATCCTCAAAAATAGGCAGTTGTCAAGAATGGTTGGCGGCAACAGTCATTTTGAATGGAAGCTGAGATCTCAGTATGGGTGGCCCATGGTATTGTAATGAGCCTCAGAAGTAGCTTTTTGACCATCTAGAAGTTGGACCCCTCTTTCACCCACCTGTGTGCCATATTTGAAGGGTAGCTGGTTTATGAGCTCCAGCTATCTTGGAAGCCTTGATAAGTAATCCTCTCTAGATATATTCCTGAGAACACGTTTTTATAATCTGGAGCGTATCGTGATTTTTTCCTTATGAACTCAATCTTCGTGTTTCTCCATCCCTGCATCCAAGGGCTCTTCTCTTTGCTTCCTTTGCAGATGGTTGTCCCTACTCTTTTTCCGTGAACTCCCCCTCTCTGTGTGTGTGTACATGGATTCCTCAAATATCTGAAGTGTATCCAATTGAGCGGCTGTATAAGATGTAATTCTTCAAATCCTCGAATCATGAATGAAGCCAAAGCAAATAAGTTGTTTTTATTGCCCAAAGGAAGAAGCAAACATAGTTGCTTCCAGTTCAATCAACAATTCAATCAAGGCCATAGACTTTAGATTCCTCTTCATCCGTTATCACTATCAATTGATTTCATTCACTTCTTTCTAGCACTGTGTAGAAAAAGGGTGAATCAATTGTTGATGTTATTCTCTGATCACATTCCTTTCCGTGCTATTTGAAGCTTCTCTCCACGTTCACATTGAAGACTTGTCCTCAACTTCATCTATGTGCAACAAGAAAACTTGTAGATCCTAGAGACAATTCTTTTGTTGTTCCTTTTCTTGTCAGATTCAAACACTCAACTCCAAGACATCGGGCATCTAATTTGTATGCGATGGGCTCAGTCCACTTTTGTAATGTCATAGCATTTTTTCTCTTAACTCTTGCAAATGATGAGTACATCAAACCAGCCTGCACAAGCTCAAATAGACTATATGCATAAAGAGTATACATAGTCCTTTGTCATCATCGCCATCGTCGCTGTCATCATCATCCTTAGGAACAGTAGTATTGCATGACTGTCCCCAGCTTCTACAGAAACCTTAGGGTATAGATTCACATTTTGGCCATCTTTGTTGGTCAATGGCTTGATGTCAAGCGCAAGAGGGAGGGAGAGGGAGGGAGGAAGAGGGAGGGAGAGGGAGGAGAGAGGGCTGGCGGGGGGAGGTGGTGAGGGGGTTGGTGGGGGGAGGTGGTGAGGGAGCTGGCGGGGGGAGGTGGTGAGGGAGCTAGCGGGGGGAGGTGGTGAGGGAGTTGGCAGGGGGAGGTGGTGAGGGAGCTTGTGGGGGGAGGTGGTGAGGGAGCTGGCGGGGGGAGGTGGCGAGGGAGCTGGCAGGGGGAGGTGGTGAGGGAGCTGGCGGGGGGAGGTGGTGAGGGAGCTGGCAGGGGGAGGTGATGAGGGAGTTGGCGGGGGGAGGTGGTGAGGGAGCTGGTGGGGGAAGGTAGTGAGGGAGCTCGCAGGGGGAGGTGGTGAGGAAGCTGGCGGGGGGAGGTATTGAGGGAGCTCGGAGGGGAAGGTGGTGAGGGAGCTAGTGGGGGGAGGTGGTGAGGGAGCTGGCAGGTGGAGGTGGTGAGGGAGCTAGCGGGGGAGGGTGGTGAGGGAGCTAGTGGGGGGAGGTGGTGAGCGAGCTGGTGGGGGGAGGTGGTGAGGGAGCAGGCGGGGGAGGTGGTGAGGGAGTTGGCGGGGGAAGGTGGTGAGGGAGCGGGCAAGGGAAGGTGATGACAGAGTTAAGGGGGGGGGAGGTAGTGAGGGAGCTGGCGGGGGGAGGTGGTGAGGGAGATGGCGGGGGGAGGTGGTGAGGGAGCTGGCCAGGGGAAGGTGGTGAGGGAGATTGCGGGGGGAGGTGGTGAGGGAGCTGGCGGGGGGAGGTGGTGAGGGAGTTGGCGGGGGGTGGTGGTGAGGCAGCTGGCGGGGGAAGGTGATGAGGGATTTGGCAAGGGGAGGTGGTGAGGGAGCTAGCAGGGGCAGGTAGTAAGGGAGCTGGTGGGGGAAGGTGGTGAGGGAGCTGGCGGGGGGAGGTGGTGAGGGAGATGGTGGGGGGAGGTGGTGAGGGAGCTAGCGGGGGCAGGTGGTGAGGGAACTGACGGGGGGAGGTGGTGAGGGAGCTGGCGGGGGAGGTGGTGAGGGATCTGGCGGAGGGAGGTGGTGAGGGAGCTGGCAGGGGGAGGTAGTGAGGGAGCTGGCAGGGGGAGGTAGTGTGTTGTCTTTGTTATCCTCACAGTTGCGTTGGCTCGAATTTGTGTTGTTGTAGCTTCTTCCTCTTCCTCGTGAGCCTGCTCTTGAGTTCCTTCATCTACCTTAACGTGCATATAACATTTGGCTATGGCTGTCCTTACCTTTGTTTCCTTCTCCTTGTTGAGCAACCTCTTCAGCCACAAGGTTTGGTATAATCCCATCGAATGTTGGTAGAGTATCTATAAAAAGAAATGTTTGTGATGAGATGCTTCCACTTTTCTTCACTCCTCAAGCCATTGAGGGCTGTTTGGATGATGTCTTCCTCTTCTATCTTGCATCCAACTGATGCTAGCGGATCTCTAAGCTCCTTGATCCTCAATGTATACTCACTAATGCTTTCACTTGAGCTTTTCTTCATGTTGAGCTGGTTACTAAGTTGCATGTTCTAAGACCTTGTTGACGTACCATACACCTTCTCCAATGCTTACCAAACTTCCGTGGTTTTCTCTAAGTTTTCCACATGAACAATCATAGTGTTAGAAATAACTTGTGTAACAAGGAAAATGATCCTTTGATTCCTCTCTTTCCAATCAACAAATTGTCTCTTGGAGCTAGATTACTATTGGGAACTTGAAGATCCATTGTTTGTGGATCATCTCTAGTAACTAGACTCCATAAACCTTTCCCTTTAAGGTAATTTGTCATTCTATGCCTCGAAGACAAAAAATTATCTTTATCTAAGTTCTCAACTTTTTTCCCCAAAACAACCATTGAAGACTTCCAACTTTGAAGTTTACCTCAGTTATGTTTTGGTGCTCTATCTTGACTTCACGAAGCTTCCCTTTGATTTGTGGCTTCTCCTTTGCTTTAATTGGGTTTCAATGCTTTGATTCTTCAAACTCCAATGCTCTGATACAAACTGTTGGAGAATTCCTCTCCTATTGGGAGCGAAAAGTGTAGAAGACCTTTTGAAGATCAAAACATTTTCTCCTACAGCTGAACCTTAAAATGAAAACTAGTATCAATTAAAGAATGCAATGAGCTTGAGACTTTGCTCAGTCAAACTAGACACTAATAGATTTGAAGTGCGCTATCGAACACTTAATTTGGAGTAGTTTGGGTTTGGCAACTCGTTGCATCAAAACACGATGCCTATCCACTGAGCTAGGCTGAAAACTAGACTTCACTAAAACCTGAATAACTCACATAGCATAATGAATTTGATAATACTACTCTAGACACAGGACATAATCAAGATAAGCTTTACAAGAAATATTTAAACCCTAAAAATGGATACATATATTGAGAGATATGACTCTTAGATTTAGGCTACCTAGAAATTAGTATGCAGCTAGAAATAGTCTATGATGGTGAAGAGAACAAAATGATTGAAACCAAATGAACTACCTACAAGGGGACTTCAATGCCTTGTTCCTCTATTCTTGAGTGTCCTCCTTTGCCTCATTTGTAGCCAAATGACCATGAGCTTTCATGATGATTTTGAGATGTCTTCTCCATAACTACGTTGCTACTTTGAGTAGCCACTCTTCTCTTTTAGTTCAGTTTTTGGATTTGATTCTCTTTTGATTGATTCTCTTATGGACTCCACTACTTGCTGAATTAAATGCTTCCATTTTTTTATTTTTGAAGAAAATCCTTTTTGCAAAATATATATGATCTTACTTCTTTATTTTTAACAATAGAGATTCCATCACTTGCTGGAAGTCCAATAAATGAAGCAATTCAAACAGATGCTACAATCAATGCAAGCAATTCTGGTGGACCTTTTACCAGACACCTTTGGACACATATTTGGTATGAACACAACATTCGACAAGGTTTTGAAATGCCATCTAGTGTATATTTTGCAATCCCAACTAATTTAGTCTTGAAAAAAAATTGTTCCACATTTGATGCTGGAAGGAAGCATCTCTTCCCTATGAAGAGGCTATGTGGAAAAGAGGAGCAGGGGCCAACTCACGAGCAGAAGGAACGAGGAGCTTCCTCTCTCTCCCAGACAGAAAAGGAAAGGGGTTGGCATCTAGCACGCGCAAGGGGAAATCTCTGGCTACTTCCAGAGACTAGCGTCGAAACGATTTCATCCTTCAACTTGACATACAAGAAAATAAAAAAAAATTGTTTCAGCTTGGTTATCTCTGAATTCTCAAGACATCTTTGATAAGATTCTTTATTTGTCTAATCTCTCTCTAGTACCTGTAGGCAACAAGATTTATGAAGAGAGAGAGAGATAGAGAGAGAGAGAGAGATGGCTACAGAAGTGAAGATGGTGTTGTAATGTGAATATGAGAGAGAGAGAGAAAGAGATGTTTTTTATTCTCCCCTCCCGCAGTTGCAAGCATGCAACGCACACGAGAGAGAGAGAGAGAGAGAGAGAGAGAGAGAGAGAGAGAGAGAGAGAGAGAGATGCAGATGGATGTGCGGTAGGTAGAGTACGCAGGAGACAAAGATCGGATTGAGAGAGAGAGAGAAAGAGAGACAGAGAGAGAGATAGAGCACTGATGATTGATCAAACTCGCATGAAGCTTGATCTTTATATATTCCATTGATGACGATGCGCATAATGGATTTGCTCTTTTGTAACTCGTATTTATATCTTCTATTGTTATTCGGCAACCCGAACACATAGTATATATCGCCATGGCTCAGTTCAAGAAAAAAAGAAAAGTGTGCTTTATAATGCAAGCTTGCTTGTACTCTTCCGGATGGTAGCCATATATAGTGTCACATTATATCATACATCACTCTCGACTGTGTTGTCGCGAATAAAGCTAAATCAGAAGCTACTATTCACATCATAAACAAGCCCATTGACTATAATTCATTGCGTCACTCGTGCCCTCGATTATATTCACAAGAGCATCTCACGAATGGGAGAAAGAAGCTTAATGAATTTCCACGGTAGCTTATTCTTAGGCACGTGCGCCTACACATCTTTGAACACATGCTACCAATGGAATGAAGCTTTGTGTTTTTTAAGTCACAAGGAGACAAAAATTTATCAATGAAGGATAATTTATACTTATTTGTGCGAATACAACTGATTACATCAGCGATACATCAAGCTAAGACAACCCAAAGATCATTTGATTTTCTTTGCATGTTGTCGATGAGCCTCATGGCCATAACAACTGAGAGAGAGACAGAGAGACAGAGAGAGAGAGATAGACACAAAGAGAGAGAGAGAGAGAGAGAGAGAGAGAGAGAGAGAGAGAGAGAGAGAGAGAGAGAGAGATCGGGTGGAGAGAGAGAGAGAGGGGGAGAGAGAGAGAGGGGGGAGAGAGAGAGAGATGATTTTTTTATCTCTTAGCAATACATGAAATATATTCTAAGGCATTCACTGATCTACTCCATTAATTGAGGTTCTACTGTAATGCTTCTTCTAAATTCCATTGATTTGAGGAAGGTGTATGTATAATCTTTATAGCTAAATGTGTATGCATGATGTTAACTGCATGTATGCATGCAAATGCCTGATGATATGCATGGGGATGCATGATATATGCATAATGTAGATATGCATAAGAAGATGAGAATGCATTTATGCATAAATGAATGTGTGCATGTGCATGTATGAAATAGATGTATGCAGTAGAGTGCATGTATGCATAATGATGTGTGCATATACATGAAAGTATGCGACGCATATGCAAAAGTAAGTGAGTATTAGCATGCATGTAAGTAAGGATGTATGTGCATGTATGAATTAGATGTATTTATGCATGTGTATGCATGATATTAGGTACATGTATGCATGAGAATGAGGATGTGTGTTAGCATGAATATGAACTTATAAGAGTGTTAGGATGCATGAGGATGTGTGTTAGCATGAATATGATTTTATGAGTGTGTTAGCATGCATGTGAGGGTAGGTAAGTATGTATGAAATCATGCATACACACACACACACACACACACACACACACACACATATATATATATATATATATATATATATATATATATATATATATGTGTGTGTGTGTGTGTATAGATATATGTATGTATATATATATATATATATATATATATATATATATATATATATATATATATATATATATATATATATATATATATATATAAGTGTATGCATATAAAAGTGCATGTTTGTATGCATAAGGTATATACATGCATATGAGAATGTGTAGATTGAATGCATAAACATATGATTGTATGCATGTTTATGAGCATATAAGAATGCATGTACATGTGTGTTCGATGCATAAATGCATGTGCATAAGTAAGTTAGCATATGCATGTAGAATGATGTGAACATAGGTATGAGTGAATGAATGAGCAAATACATATAGGATACAAGTTGAAAGTAATAAGTGTGTTCTATGTTTCATAAAATGTAGTTATGTTTTCGAAGCAATGGCTCAGGTTATCAAGCCACGTGGTCATTGCATCTTAAGAGTATCTTGCCTTTAAAGTAATAAGGACAATTTATATTTCTTTTGGTTTCGCTGAGAAAAAGTGGGTCCAAGGCCGTGAAAAATTACTCACTCAAAACCTGCCATGATGAACAATGAATGGAGGAATTCGGACATTTGAAATGTTGCTCGAGCGAACATACTTCTCACTTGAAGACTTGGTGATCGGAGTTTGGTGATCATAGTTTGATTTAAAGTGGATATCAAGAAGGTTTTCTAACTTTGGCCTGCCCCCGGCTCCCATGGCGAGTGTGCTTTGTTCATTACTAGTCAACAATGTGGGACCCCTATGACTATTGGGTTCTTGCAAGGTTGCAGGGTATTTTCCCGGTTGTGCTCCCTCAGTGGTTTCCTTAAGTAGGGAATTTATCTCGGTGAAGCAAGAAGAACTATTCAGAAGGTGCCTTATTGGCCAACTAATTGGCCCAAGACCCCCTTTTTAGTTTGTGCATCTCTGGCTTTGCAAGGGGTGGCTCCCACATGGCTTGATTGTGAGAAAATGCGAGTTTTGGCTAGCGAACCACTTAGTTTTGGTCTTCCAAGTGCTACAAGTGGGCATTCGAATTGCTACAAGTAGGCACCTTGCAAGCTTGGAGGTCTACCTTATGCCTATTTAAGTGGTTCCTAAATTTTATCCCAAACAAGTCTAAACCCCTACCCTACCCACTCTAGCTTTAGCTTCCCAACCTTCCCTTTTTCCTATATATTCCATCAATGCATGATGGCACCCGCAGATCTGCGTCAAGATTGATCTTCACAAAGATCTCCCCTCAAAGATTTCCATAGACCTAGGGGAAGGGGAAGTTTGTTGGAGGAGATAGTGGATACCTCTAGAGATGAGATAATGCTGCAAACTCTTGCTTCACAATAGCCTGAACTAAGGAGTAAAAAGTAGAACTCTTGAGCTTTTAAGGAAGCACAAATGATCACCCAACTACTTCAGAAGATGATCCTTAAATCATTGGATCAAAACAACTAAGTAGAAGTTTCAACTATGAACCAAAACTTGCTATTTTGGTCACTAGACCTACTCAAAGAAATGAGCAATACTCCTTGTTTGCTAGAAATTGAGTAAAATACTTTTGGACATATCTAATTAACTTGGATAGCTAAGATTTGCAAGTTATCTCACGTTAAATGATTGACCATGCTCAGAGAATGATGCTTAGCAAGTTAGAGATGCATCTCAACATTTTTGAGCACTAATAATATGTAGACCAATGAGCAATGTTATTCTCATAACTCGAGATTGGCTAAGGAAATGAATATGAAACTTTGTACCAAGAAAAAAGATAACGCATTGAATATATACCAACTTAAAACTTTGAAAACCATCAAGTATACACTAAGAAATAGGTCAGAGAGTTAGACTATTCTCAGTGATACATGACAGAGTAGAAGAGTTGAGATATAAGAGAACTATATGTATTAATGAACATAAATTACATTGACATTCACAATGAATGATTGCAAAGTGTGAGGGCAATGATAAAGCTATGGTATGAGCGCAATATTAACTTAAAATCCATTTGAATATCTCTTCAAATCAGGCAGCACATACGCGACTTTTGAAGTCCTCTTTTATAGATAAATTTGGAGCTCCTTTTGAATTTGTAATTTAAACTTCTACCAAAAAGTATCTCTAGATTTTAGGATCTCAATCTCCATCTACCTCACCAAAAATTTGTGAAGAGATTCTCCTAAGAACTCATGAGTGGAGTGATTCCTTAGATGCACTTTTACAAGAAGTAGAAAATCTATCTTTTACAAGAGATCATTCATGTGCTAATACATGAATGCACATAGCAGACTTAGAACAAATGATCAAGCATTTAGGCTTGGAGTGAATGCACCAACATATCCCCCTCAAGTCTAATATACTTCGGCTTCAATTCTCTTTAATCTCCTGCAATCCAATCATCATCTTGAAACTATTCAACTTAGTTCCATCCAAAGATTTGGGTAGCATATCTGCACATTGCAAGTTGGTTGTGGCTATTCTTTCACATAATGCTAATGGACTTCAATGTGCTTAGTCCTTGCATGATATACAATATTAGTAGCCAAATGAAGTGAGCTAGTGTCATCTCCAAAGATCATTGGAGTGTATGTATGTAGCCCCAAATCTGAGTAGAGTAGCTTTAACCACATTGCTTCTTGTGTTGCATTTGCTATGCCTCTATATTGAGCTTTAGTTGATGACAATGCCATAGTTACTTGTTTCTTTGATGACCATGAAATCAACTTTGATACTACAAAACATAAGTAGCGAGACGTGCTCCTCCTATCATCCTTTGAGCCAACACAATCTACATTAGAGTATCGCTTCATATCTAAGTCAGATTTGAATGGATAAAAATGCCCTTCATTTATGGTACCCTTCAAGTATTTTAAGATCCTTTTGGTAGCTCCCATGTGAGGTTTTCTTGCTTTATGCATGAATTGACTCAATATACTTACTCAATGGCATATGTCCACTCTTGTTAGGGTTACATAATTGAGACTCTGCGCAAGACTTTGATAGCCTGTGTAGAGGAAGTACTAGGGTATCCACTTTTAAAAAGGGCAGAGAATATACACTTCCAGTACTTCCCCTACTCAAGGGAGGTCCTCCTTAGGGAAGTATACCCTTTAACAGTTGTGTGAGCAGGCATATCACAATAATTGCATAGAAGATCAATGACAATGGCAATAGTGAAGGACGAAACCACTCCTTAGTTCACACAAATGATTACAATATAGGCAAAAGTATTGCTCTAAAGTTGATGCTCTAGGCTAACATGCCACTCCAGAATTAAACAACATCAATACAAGAGATTCATCCAATCCGTATAATGAACAGAACTAGATGCAGAATGACGCTAATCAATACAAAGTATGCGGACTTGCTCTAAGGACAAGAGCATGAAAATACCACTGACTTACGCTAAATGACAAACCAGACCACTTTCTTCACACTATAGTGCTATTAGCCCTCTACTGGGAAGCCCACGCTCTGTATCCTCTCCACAGAGTGACTTCCTACAGTAGGCTTGTAGCCACAGAGTGCAAATAGAGGACCCCTATACGTATGTAGCTATATGTGTATGTGTGTCGATCAAATGAACACAAGTCCATTGCTTTTATAGGCTCCAATAGGCCAAGAGAGTCTTTCCGATTCCTCACGTCCACTGATCATGCGCAGATAGATTGCCCAAAATTGGAGGGGTAGATCAAATATGCCACTAAATTTTAAATTTGATCCTCAAAAATAGGCAATGGTTAGGAATGGTTGGTGGGAACAGTCATTTTCTCCACTTTCAGTTTTACCATTTACACTTTTAGGGTCACTTTTGAATGGAAGCTGAGATCTCAGTATGGGTGGCCTGTGGTATTGTAATGACCTTGAGAAGTAGCTTTTGACCATCTAGAAGTTGGACCCCTCTTTCACCCACCTCTGTGCCATATTTGAAGGGTAGCTCGTTTATGAGCTCCAGCTATCTTTGCAGCCTTGATAAGTAATCCTCTCTAGATATATTCCTAAGAACACATTCTTATAATCTGGAGGGTATGGTGATTTCTTCCTTATGAACTCAATCTTCGTGTTTCTCCATCCCTGCATCCAAGAGCTCTTCTCTTTGCTTCCTTTCTAGATGGTTGTCCTTGCTCTTTTTCTGTGAACTCCCCCTCTGTGTGTGTGTGTACATTAATTCCTCAAATATCTGAAGTGTATCCAGTTGAGCGGCTGTATAAGATGTAATTCTTCAAATCCTCGAATCATAAATGAAGCCAAAGCAAATAAGTTGTTTTTATTGCCCAAAGGAAGAAGCAAACGTAGTTGCTTCCAGAAGTTCAATCAACAATTCAAACAAGGCCATAGACTTCAGATTCTTCTTCATCCATTATCACTATCAATTGACTTCATTCACTTCTTTCTAGCACTTTGTAGAAAAAGGGTGAATCAATTGTTGATGTTATTCTCTGATCACATTCCTTTCCGTGCTATTTGAAGCTTCTCTCCATGTTCACACTGAAGGCTTGTCCGCAACTTCATCTATGTGCAAGTGGAAAAATTGTAGAGCCTAGAGAAAATTCTTTTGTTGTTCCTTTTCTTGTCATATTCAAATACTCAACTCCAAGACATCAGGCATCTAATCTATATTCGACAGGCTGAGTCCACTTTTGTAATGTCATAGCACTTTTTCTCTTAACTCTTGCAGATGATGATTACATCAAACCAGCCTCCACAAGCTCAAATAGAATATATGCATAAAGACTATACATAGTCCTTTGTCATCATCACCATCGTCGCCATCGTCGCTGTCATCATCATCCTTAGGAACAGCAGTATTGCATGACCGTCCCCACCTTCTACATAAATGTTAGGGTATAGATTCACATTTTGGCCATCTCTATTGGTCAACGGCTTGATGTCTAGTGCAAGAGGGAGGGAGAGGGAGGGAGGGAGAGAAAGGAGAGAGGGCTGGCAGGGGGAGGTGGTGAGGGAGTTGGTGGGGGGAGGTGGTGAGGGTGTTGGCGGGGGGAGGTGGTGAGGGAGCTGGCGGGGGGAGGTGGTGAGGGAGCTAGCGGGGGGAGGTGGTGCGGGAGCTGGTGGGGGGAGGTGGTGAGGGAGCTGGCGGGGGGAGTTGGTGAGGGAGCTGGTGGAGGGATGTGGTGAGGGATCTGGCGGAGGGAGGTGGTGAGGGAGCTGGCAGAGGGAGGTGATGAGGGAGTTGGTGGGGGGAGGTGGTGAGGGAGCTGGCAGGGGGAGGTAGTGAGGGAGCTGGTGGGGGAAGGTGGTGAGGGAGCTGGCAGGGGGAGGTGGTGAGGGAGCTCACGGGAGAAGGTGGTGAGGCAGCTGGCGGGGGAAGGTGGTGAGGGAGCTAGCGGGGAGAGGTGGTGAGGGAGCTGGTGGGGGGAGGTGGTGAAGGAGTTGGCGGGGGAAGGTGGTGAGGGCGCTGGCGGGGGAAGGTGGTGACAGAGTTGGCGGAGGGAGGTGGTGACAGAGCTGGCAGGGAGCTGGCGAGGGAAGGTGGTGAGGGAATTGGGGGGGGGGATGGTGAGGGAGCTGGCGGGGGTTGTGGTGAGGGAGCTGGCGGGGGAAGGTGGTGAGGGAGCTAGCAGGGGGAGGTGGTGAGGGAGCTAGTAGGGGGAGGTGGTGAGGGAGTTGGCAAGGGAAGTGGTGAGGGAGTTGGCGGGGGATGGTGATGAGGGAGTTGGCGGGGGGAGGTGGTGAGGGAGCTAGCAGGGGGAGGTAGTAAGGGAGCTGGCGGGGGAAGGTTGTGAGGGAGCTGGTGGGGGGAGGTGCTGAGGGAGCTTGCGGGGGGAGGTGGTGAGGGAGCTGGCGTGGGGAGGTGGTGAGGGAGCTGGCTTGGGGCGGTGGTGAGGGAGATGGTGGAGGGAGGTGGTGAGGGAGCTGGCGAAGGAGGTGGTGAGGGAGCTGGCGGGGGAAGGTGGTGAGGGAGCTAGTGAGGGAAGTTGATGAGGGAGTTGGCAGGGGCAGGTGGTGAGGGAGCTAGCGGGGGGAGGTAGTGAGGGACTTGGCGGGGGAAGGTTATGAGGGAGCTGGCGGGGGGAGGTGGTGAGGGAGCTAGCATAGGAAGGTGGTGAGGGACCTGGCAGGGGGAGATGGTGAGGGAGCTAGCAGGGGGAGGTAGTGAGGGAGCTGGCGGGGGAAGGTGGTGAGGGAGCTAGCGGGGGAAGGTGGTGAGGGAGGAGAGAGAGAGAGGGAGAGAGAGAGAGAGAGGTAGAGAGAGAAAGAGGGCTACAGGGGGCTACGGGGAAGGGAGGGGCGGGACATGGGGGGCTGCGGGAGAGAGGGCTACGGGGGGCTGCGGGGGACGGAGGGGCAAGATGTGGGGGCTGCAAGATGGGGTGGGGGTCTTGGGGGGAGAGAGAGAGAGAGAGAGAGAGAGAGAGAGAGAGAGAGAGAGAGAGAGAGAGAGAGAGAGAGAGAGAGAGAGAGAGAGAGAGAGAGAGAGAGAGAGAGAGAGAGAGAGAGAGAGAGAGAGAGAGAGACATCAAACTTGCTCCTCCTTGAGCGAGAGAGAGAAGCTTGCCGTGCTCTACTAATCACACCATCTCTCCAATAGAGAGAGTGGCAGTAAAGCCCCTCTATGCATCTATAGCTCTGTGCACCTCTAGCTTGAACTCTCATCACTCAAGTGAGAAAGATGATTAGAGAGTAAGAAAGAAGTGCCCAGGCTACTGTGTCCTCTCTTAGAGAGAAAATTTGGTGCTATCAGAAGGTCATCACCATCTCCTGCTCGGAGCAATACATGAACATCTATAGGGGGAGAGAGAAAGAGAAAAACTTCCACGATACATACCCCCACATCAAGCCTTTGCACCGTCCCGGTGCAATTCCTCCTTTATTTTGCTTATTTTAATAAGACCAAGATAAACTGCAATCACTGAATGAAATACAGTTTGTAGAGTGAATGAAGTGCTTCTAATTGGACTTAATTGAGGTACTTCTTCACCCGCAAGATATTGACTAGGGGTATCCTCTTACCCTACAAATCCGCAAGATGCACTGCTCCATGTGGTAATACCTTTATCACTCTATATGGTCCTATCCATTTGGGTGCCAATTTGGTTGAAACTGCTGGAATCTGATGCATAAGAACCAAGGATCCCTCCTATACTTCATTGGTTATAAGATACCTGTCGTGTAGTCTCGTGCGCTCTTCTTGTGTTTCCTTAAGTTTTTGCATGGCACTTTCTCTATATTCTTCTAATGCCACCAATCTCCTAATGGGAGGTTTAATTCCAATGGTTTTGGCTCCAAGTTCTTTTTTGATAATAAATTCGAAATGTGCTAATGCCTCTTTTCCATATACTAAGCGAAATGGACTCTCGCCAGTGGTTCCCCTCTTTGTAGTTTTGAAAGCCCAAATTGCACTGAGGAAAAGGGGCAATCCACTACGAACTTGGCCCAAGCGGTATCCCTTCTACACAAGAGAAGGAAGCATCATCTTCCGATGATGAGTGTGAAAGTCAGCAACTTGTCAACACCCAAGTGGAAAAGCCATTGCCACGTTGGGTGAGGCAACTCTATGATTCTAGAAACCCCATCCCATACTCACTAGAATAGCTTGCAGATGGACCAAGGCAATCACAGAGAATAGAGGAATAGAGACGGGCAAGTGCCCATATTGTAAACACAGCCTTGATGGCTAATATCATCTAAGAAGAAGCAAAAGAACCAACAAATGTTGAAGAGGCACTCCATGATCCGAATTGGAGAGCTGCCATGCAAACATAATAAAAAAATATAATAAAGAATGGAGCTTTGGAGCTAGTGGATCGACCCCCTAAGCGCAAAGTCATTGGCACCAAGTGGTTCTGGAAGCTAAAGTACAAGGCTAATGGTACTCTAGAAAAGTACAAAACAAGACTTGTTGCACAGGGCTACTCACAAGTTAAAGACATTGATTTTTGTGAATCAGTTTCCTCGACTACAAGAATTACTACTATCCGTGTAGTACTAGCTATGGCTGCACATAAGTGTTGGCTAGTCTATCACATGGATTGTTGGAGTTAGATGTCTGTAGAAGCACACAAACAACACAAGGAAGAGAGAAGCTTGGAGCACAACACATAATACTGAATGTATTACCACTAGAATAATTAACCTGTTAGGGCTATAGGCGTATATACAAGCCGGGGGGAAAAACCTCCTAAAGAGGGAAAAAAGTGCCCCGACAGTCCTAGAGTGTTCACACACCAATATCTAATATATCAACAAATCCCCCCTGGGAGTGATGCAGTGAATAAGGAGCTGGCACTCATGTATAGGGAAGTGCCAAGCTATGTGGAAATCACTTCACCAAAAGGAAGTAAGCCCAAAGATTTGCAGAAATCTTCAAACTTCTCCCTAGGTAGAGCCTTTGTGAAAATGTCTGCAATGTTCTCCTGTGTGGGCACATATGCCAAGCTGATCTCTCCCTGAATGTGCTTAGTGTGAGCATGGAATGCAGGGTCCCTTGCACTTTCCAATGCACTCTAACTCTCAGTGAAGATGGTGGCCGCCGAAGACTAACCAAGGCTCAAATGAGCCATAAGGCGTCTGAGCGACGCACACTCAACAGTTGCTATGAAAGCTTCCCTATACTCAGCCTCAAACCTAGAAGTGGCCATAGTAGGCTGCTTCTTACTCAGCTAAGATATGCATGACCTAGCAAGCATGAAGCAAAAATTATTAGTGGATACATGAGTGTCATAGCAACCAGCCCAATCAGAGTCAGAAAAAACGTGCAAATCTGGCGATATGGATAAAACAACCCAAGTAGCCAGGTACCACTCAAGTAGCGAAAGATGCGCTTAACCGCATGCCAATGCTTGACACTTGGGCAATGCATAAACCTGCTCATCTGTGAGACAACAAACTGAATATCCGATTGAGTAATACATAAGTAAATCAAGCATCCAATAGCATGTTGATAGAGAACAACATCAAATGCATCTCTAGCATCATGAAGACTCAATCATAAACTTGTCTCCATTGGAGTGACAATAGGTTTAGGGTCTTCAAGGCCAAAATGTTGCAATAATATGTCAATATATTTCGTTTGGCACAAAGCCATTCCACCATCAATGTGCATAAATTGAATGCCCAAAGAATGATGCAAATGCCCCAAATTAGACATCTCAAATGAGGCATGCAAATCAGCCTTGAAATCAGCAATATGCTTCTCGGGAGGACCACTGAGCAGCTTGTCATCAACATACACCACAATGATCAAGTACATCATTAGCACACTTAACATATAAGGTGCTTTTAGTTGGACTATTCTCAAAACCATGTGCAATCAGATAGGCATGTATCTTTTCATACCAAGCACGTGGTGATTTCTTTAAGCCATATAATGCCTTCTTTAACCTGCACACCTGGTTTTCATGCCCTTTCTGCACAAAGCCACAGGGCTGAAAAACATACACTTCTTCATGCAAGTCACCATTCAAAAATGCTATTTTAATGTCCAACTGATGTACATTCCAACCATGATGAGCTGCAAGTGCACAGATGCTATGAATAGTAGTCATTCGGCAAGTAGGTGCAAAGGTCTCATCAAAATCAATGCCTCTTTCCTATGCATAACCCTTTGCAACAAGCCTAGCCTTATACTTGTTAATTGTTCCATCAGGCTTACACTTCACCTTGTGTACCCACTTAGTGTGAATGGCCTTCTTGCTAGGAGGCAAGTCACATGAAGACCAAGTACCATTCTTCATTATAGCATCATATTCAGATTGCATAACAACCATCCAATTTTTTGAATTTTGTGCTTCATCAAACGAAACATGCTCATTCTCATCATAGAGACTAGATGCAACCATAGCATAGCAATTTGATTCAAAAGAGGCACTATGAGAGCTTGATCGAGTACGATATGATAGAGCTACATCTAATTGTTGTCACGCAAAGTCTACAACAACCATTTTGGCATAGTTTTTGCCTCCTCAATATCAGCTCTCTCATAAGAAGTGTTGGAAGAGATGGATGGACACCTCAAGGAAATGAGATGGTACTGCTAAAACTTGCTTTGTACCTTCCCTAAAACACTTCTGAGTTATGTGGTAGGCCCTTTTAGCTCGCAAATGACACCAAGAAAGTACTTGTGTACTTTGGAGTTGATTCTTGAAACAATTGAATCAAAACAAACTACTTTTTGAATAGCTAGTATCACAAAACTTGCTATTTTAGTCCACATACCTGCTGGTTCTTTTGCTCAATGCTCACAGTACAGTAACAATTGATAAAATTCCTTTTGAGGGAATTCAATTAGCTTAGATAGCTAATGATTACAAGTGGAATCATCTAAAATGATAGACTATGCTCTGAGAAATCAATTTAGCAATCCAAAGCTTACCCCCAACTTTTTAGGGACTCAACACTAGATGACTAGTGAGCACTTCGATAATGATTTCTCCCAGTTGGTTGAAGCAAATGTTTTGAAACTTTGAGAGCATGAATTGGACTTTAAGCAAGTTCCAACAAGCTATAGAGCATCCAAAATGGTTGAGGACTCATTGAGATATGACAAGAGAAAGTTCACTGTTCTGAGTAGGTAGAGATGACCAATGAATTATATGTATTATAACACATGATTATACAAGATCATTGGCATTGACATGATGCTCAATGATGGTGGAATGAGTAAGCTATGGTCTAACCTACTCAAAAGCTAAAGATGATCAAGAAATAAGCTTAGAAAGAGGCACCATAGAGCTGGGAGTTTTACAAGGACTTTTTATAGGAGTTCTTCTTAGTTTGAATTTGAATTTGAATTTCAAACCTGGCTTCAACTAGAAAGTGACTCCCTTAATTTAAAATGTTATTCTCTCATTGAAACTCGTAGTTATTGTTCTTCCTAACTCCACGAGATTTAGGCTCTTGAAATATTCTCTCAATAATTTAACCTTTTACAAATGGTAAATGCTCAAATGATTACAAGCTATGGTTCATATGAGTCATCAAATGCTTCCACATATAGTCTTCCAAGCTAAGCCAAATATGAAGGCTTGTATATTTGCACCAACAATTGCCCCTCAAGCCAAACATCTTGGCTTTCATAGCTTCATTAATCCTCTTGAATATCCTACAATCCAATCATGGTTTTAAACCTGCAAAGCTTAGTACCATCAAGCACTTTGGTTAACAAATCTGCACATTGCATATTTGTAGCATATGCTAATTGAATTTCTTTGCTCAAGAGTTTCTCTCTAACATAGTGATAGTGCACTTCTATATGCTTGGTTCTTGCATGATAAATGGGATTGGTTGCAAGATGCAAAGAACTAGTGTTATCACCAAAGTTTATAGGTGAATGAGTGTGAAGTCCCAAACCTGAGTAGAGCAATCTAATCCAAATAGCTTCTTGTGTAACATTTGCTAATCCTTTGTATTCAACCTCTGTTGAAGATAGAGCAATAGTTGGTTGCTTCTTAGAAGACCATGAGATGGGCTTATCACCTGCAAAAGATAAATATCCAGAAGTACTTCTTCTGTCATCCTTACATCCTGCCCAATCTGCATCCGAGGATAATTTTATATCCAATGGAATGCTTAGTAACTAATGAAGTATCATACCCATATCTGATTGGCTTCTTACTCTTGTGATATCCTTAAAGCTTGGTTGGATGATTCAGGTATGTCCTCCAACATCTTCATCTTGCCCTTGCCTTTTGATTTCCATGCTTTGAATTCTTCCAAGTTGATGGTGTCCTCATCATCTGATTCGATGTCTTCAATTGTGCTTGGCTTCTCCTTGGTGAGGTTGGGAAATTCTTCTTCCAAGTCATATGGCAATTTGACCTTCTTGCATTCACTTTCAAACCAAGAATCATTCTCGTCAAACAGAACATCTCTACTGACCATAAATCCTTTGTTGGATGGATTATAAAACCTATATCCTTTCTAATTTATATCATACCCTATCAGGATGCATTTTTCTACTTTAGGGTCTAACTTACCTCTGATTTGAGATGGAACATGCACATAAGCAACACAACCAAATATTATGCAATGTTCGAGTGATGGTCTCCTACAATGTCATGCCTCATAGGGGGTCATCCCATCAAGGGATTTAGAAGGTAATCTATTAATAAGATAAGTGTCAGTAGAAACACTCTCTACCCACAAGTAATTAGGCAACTTCTTTTCATTTAGCATTGATCTAGCTACTTCCACAATCAATCTGTTCCTCCTCTCTGCCACTCCATTTTGCTCAGGAGTATATCTGGTAGTGATCTCCCTTTTGATACCTCTATCTTGCAAAAATGCATCAAATTCATTGGAGAAGTACTCACCTCCTCCATCTGACCTTATCCTGTTTAGACTTTTTCCTGTTTGATTTTCCACAAGTGCAAGATACTTCTTGAAGCAACTGAACACTTCATCTTTATGTTTCATGAAATACAAGATGTCCCACCTATTGAAATCATCAATAAATGACACATAGTACCTTGAGCCTGAAATTGAAGGGTCCTTGCTTGGTCCTCACACATCTGTGTGGACAAGTTCCAAGTAATCCTCATGCATATAGCCTCTCTTTGTAAAGGATAACCTGTGTAATTTACCAAACTGACATGCACCACATTTATAGATAATGTGTTGCTTGGATACATTAGGTATCCCAAGTACACATTGATCTCTATATATCTGATTCAATGTTCTCTCACCAATGTGCCCTAATTTTTTGTGCCATATCTCTAACTTAGACAACGTTTGATCCTTATAATTATAAAGTGCAATGTTTCTAGTGTCCTCAAGCTTGAATGTAAAAAATCTACCTATTTTCTCTCCCTTTGCAATTCTTCTGAATCCATGTTGAGGGTCCTCCACAAAAGCTCCAAATTTATTGAACCAAAGATGCAAACTCTTTTCCACTATCTGTCCAACACTCATCAGATCCTTTGTGATAGTAGGTACATAAAGAACTCTGCTCAACAGATTCCTATTCCCATAAGAAGTTTTGACATTTCCTACCTTGACAACTGACTGCTTGGTATCATCACCTGTCTGCACTTGATGCTTTCCCTTGGGCTCTTCAAGATAAGAAAGAAGAGGTACATTGCCTGCTACATGGTTTGAACAACTTGATTCAATATAGAAGAGGTGCTCATCATTCATACCTTGTTTTGAAGTCATATTCATAATGAGAAGAGAATCTTCTTGATCCTCTGTATAGTTGTTGAAGTATTTTCTTGATTTGTGTCCTTGTTGATAATTGTTTTTGTAATTTTTGTTGTACCCATGGTTGTAACCTTGATTATGGTTGTATCTTCCTCTTGATTGTGAGTACCCACCTCTTTGAAACCCTCTTCCTCCCTGATTCTTGAAGTTCCTATAGCACTCATGTGTTGTGTGATTAGATAGTCCATACACACACACACAAACACACACACACACACACACACACACACACACACACATATATATATATATATATATATATATATATATATATATATATATAGCATGGGGAAGAGTTGAAAGGTCTCCCCCTACCTTGCTTACCTCCTTTGCCGCTTCCTCTTGAATTCCTACCTCTCCCTCAATAGTTAGCTTGAGAAGTAGTACCTTCATCTTCAACTTTCTTGCTCTTCCTTTATCTTTAGACTTTCCTTTATCTGTATAGAGGGCAGAAGAATTGTTACCTCTTGATGGTTTACCATTTTTGTTGAGCTTGGCTTCATGGGTAAAGAGTTGTCCCATGAGAGTGGTAAAATCAGGGATTTGCATATCCATGTAAAGGTCCATAGCAGTTGTGAAAGCTTCCCACTTATCATCTGCCTTGATGCCATTGATTATCTATCTCACTATTTGCTCTTCTTCAATCTCCTCTCCTATGCTTGCCAATTGATCAGCCACATCTTTTACTTTGTTCACATATTCTGAAACATTCTGCTTAGGTTGCTTCCTTTCAGTAGTAAACTCAATCCATAATTGATTTTTTCTAGCTCTTGTATTGGAAGAAAAATATGAAGATAATGTATCCCAAGTCTCTTGGGAAGTTTTGCAATTCCTAATGTGAGGAAGAAGGAAGTCAGAAATAGAGTTAAGTAGATATGACCTAGCTAAGGCATCTTTGGCATGGGCATCTCCTCATCTCGTGATATGTATCCATAGAGAACCCTTCCTTGGAGATAAGTCTTCATCCTCAAGGACCATGCTGGATAATTATTCCTATCCAATTTATCAATAAAAGAAGGGAAACCATCTCCCATTTTACCTCAACTTGCTCTGATACCACTGTTGGAAGAGATGGATGGATACCTCAAGGAAATGAGATGGTACTATAAAACCTGCTTTGTACCTACCCTAATACACTTCAGAGTTCTGTGGTAGGCCCTTTTAGCTTGCAAATGAAACCAAGAAAGTACCTATGTACTTTGGAGTTGATGCTTAAAACAATTGAATCAAAATAGACTGCTAGTGTCATAAAACTTGCTATTTTAGTCCACACACTTGCTAGTTCTTTTGATCAATGCTCACAATATAGTAACAGTTGATAAAATTCCTTTTGAGGGAATTCAATTATCTTAGATAGCTAATGATTACAAGTGGAATCATCTAAAATTATAGAGTATGCTCTGAGAAATCAATTTAACAATCCAAAGCTTACCCTCGACTTTTTAGGGATTGAATAGTAGATGACCAGTGAGCACTTTGACGATGATTTCTCCCAGATGGCTGAACCAAATGTTTTAAAACTTTGAAATCATAAAGTAGAATTCAATCTAGTTTCAACAAGCTATAGATCATGCAAAATGGTTGAGAATGCACTGTGATATGACCATAGAAAGCTCACTGTTTTGAGTAGACATAGCAAAGAAGTAGGCAGAGATGATCAATGAACTATATGTATTATAACACATGATTATACAAGATCATTGGCATTGAAATGATGTTCAATGATGGTGGAATGATTAAGATATGGTGTAAGCTACTCAAAATCTACAGATGATCATGAAATAAGCTCAGAAAGAGGCACCATATAGCCGCACATTTTACAAGGACTTTTTATAGGAGTTCTTCTAAGTTTGAATTTGAATTTCAAACTTGGCTTCAACTAGAAAGTGATTCCCTTAATCTAGGAGTTATTCTCTCATTGAAACTCGTAGCTATTGTTCTTCCTAACTCCACGAGATTTAGGCTCTTGAAATATTCTCTCAATAATTTAACCTTTTACAAATGGTAAATGCTCAAATGATTACAAGCTATGGTTCATATGAGTCATCAAATGCTTCCACGTATAGTTTTCCAAGCTAAGACAAATTTGAAGGCTTGTGTATTTGCACCAACAAGAAGTGCATCATGTAAATTTGCATAAAAAAATGGGATGATCTGGATCATCACATAAAACCTGCAAAGGCTGAGAAGTTACCTCATTAGGACCAGCACTAGACTATCCACCTGTAAAACGAGGCAGCAAAATATCATACATGTCTTTGGAGCTAACAATTGTCTCCTTAGTACATGAAAGCAATGGCTGAATAGCATCTTCCACAAAAAAAACATCACGGCTAACCACAATGTGTTTAGTTTGTGGATGATAGAGACAATAGCCTTTACTTTCAGAATTGTACCCAACAAAAATACATTTTACTACTTTATCATCCATTTCTTTGCGATGTTTTTCAAGGACATGCATATGTCAGACAACCAAAAACACACAGATGAGCAATAGATGGCTTGTCACCATGCCAAGCCTCATATGGAGTGATAGACTGTAGCGCTTTAGTGGGACACCTATTAAGTACTTATGCTTCACATGTAACAGCCTCAAGGCAAAAACTATGTGGTAAAGCCTGACTCTTGACCATACACCTCGCCATCTCCATGAGTGACCTATTCTTCCGCTCAAGAGCTCCATTTTGTTGAGCTGTATATGGCACTGTACACTGGTGTTTTATCCCACGTTCAGCCAGAAATGCATTAAAGTCAGATGACATATATCCCCCCCTCGATGAGAATGGAGGGTGCCCATTTTACATGCTGACAAATTTTCACCCAAAACCAAAAACTGTTTGAAGAAAATAAAAACTTTGGACATTGCTTTCAATAGATTTACCCATGCATGCCTAGAAAAATCATCAATGAAAGTCACAAAGTAAAGATAGTTTCCAAAAGAGGGAGGGTGTCTGCATTCTTGTTATATTGTAACTTTGAAATTTGTTGCCTCCAGCAAGACAATAAAACAACAAACTAAAACTTATCTGTATACGACACAGCAACACAAATTGTCGAACAATCTTCTATTCTTGATGACAGTTACTCAACTTCACAAATCAAGCGTTAGCCATCCAGCAATAGCTTCCTATGAGCCAAAATCTCCATTGATTAGAACTGCAAACCTGTGAACTCCATCAGCTTTGATGCTCTCTGATCATGGACATATCTTCTCGTTCACTTGTGCATATGTTCTGAATAACATGCTTGTTCTGAGGCAATAGAGAGTTCCCCCCCTCCAAAAACCTGAATGGAAAAAAAAGAAGTTCCTTTCAACTCTTCTGATCAGTAGCACCCACCGCACACTCCTCAAGACCTCCTTTCCTTTCTCTATCCCTCTTGAAAACAAAAAAAGACCAAGAGCCCCTCTAAGAGAGTTGCAATCTTTTTGTGTTTGTCTCCCCCTGATCCCTCTCCGAACAATGATCAGTAGCACGCGCCATTAAAATCCATCACCAGTCATTAAATTCCACCGAGATTATGGAGCATCTGATCCCCTTTCTTCCATCGTATGGCTCCTCCTTTCCTTTTTGAACTGATTCCTCTAGAATCTTACACGTCTTTTTCCTTCCTAAAATGACTTGAGAACACCCCTCACGTGCTTTTCATCTTTCCCTATAATACCCATTCAGTGCCACACCATGCTTCGAAACCAACCATGGCATGCACAATGATTGTCATAGTCCTAGCTAAAACCAATTGATGACCATGGTTTCTCCATCACTTATGAGAGTACTTTTATCTTCCATATGCTCAAAAGGTAGTCGATCATGAGAATGCGATCGTGGAGAAGAAATGTCCATGACATCATTAGGGCTATAGGCATATATACAAGCCGGGGGAAACACCTTCTAAAGATGGAAAAAAGTGCCCCAATGGTCCTAGAGTGTTCACACACATCACTACCTAAATATATCAACATGGATGTCAAATTAGTGTTCCTAAATGGAGACCTCAAGGAGGAGGTATATGTGTATGAGCCACCAAGGTTTGTGGCTTCCCATTCAGAGAACAAGGTATGTAAGCTGAAGAAGGCATTATACAGGCTGAAACAAGCCCCTAGAGTGTGGTACCAACAGATAGATAAGTATCTCTTAGATCTAGGTTTCAAAAGATGTGTATATCCGTAGGAAAGAGGCATTGATTTTGATGGCATCTACATGCCGTATGACTACTGCTCGGAGCATTTGTGCACTTGCAGCCCATCATGGTTGGAATGTACATCAGTTGGACATTAAAACAACATTTCTGAATGGTGACTTGCATGAAGAAGTGTATGTTTTTCAGCCTCGTGGCTTTGTGCAGAAAGGGCATGAAAACTAGGTGTGCAGGTTAAAGAAGGCATTATATGGTTTAAAGCAAGCACCACGTGCTTGGTATGAGAAGATACATGCCTATCTGATTGCACATGGTTTTGAGAACAGTCCAACTGAAAGCACCTTATATGTTAAGCGTGCTAATGATGTGCTTCTGATCATTGTTGTCTATGTTGACGACATGCTGCTCACTGGTCCTATTGAGAAGCATATTGCTGATTTCAAGGCTGATTTGCATGCCTCATTTGAGATGTCTGATTTGGGGCATTTGCATCACTATTTGGGCATTCAGTTTATGCAAGTTGATGGTGGGATGACTTTGTGTCAAATGAAATATATTGACACATTATTGCAGCGTTTTGGGCGTTGAAGACTATAATCCTATTGCTACTCCTATGGAGACAAGTTTACGATTGAGTCTTCATGATGCTGGAGATGCATTTGATGCTGTTCTCTATCAGTAGGCTGTTGGATGCTTGATTTATTTATGCATTACTCGGCCAGATATTCAGTTTGCTGTCTCACAGATGAGCAGGTTTATGCATTGCCCAGGAGTCACGCATTGGAAGGCGGTTAAGCGCATCTTTCGCTACTTGAGTGGTACTCGGCTACTTGGGTTGTTTTATCCCAAGGGGGGATCACTACCGCCAGATTTGCATGCTTTTTCTGACTCAGATTGGGCTGGTTGCTATGACACTCGTGTGTCCACCAGTGGTTTTTGCTTCATGCTTGGTAACTCATGTATATCTTGGTTGAGCAAGAAGCAGCCTACTGTGGCCACTTCCAGTTGTGAGGCTGAGTATAGAGCAGCTTTCACAGCGACTGTTGAGTGTGTGTGGCTCAGACGCCTTATGGCTGATTTGAGTGTTGGCCAGTCTTCTGCCACCACCATCTTCACTGACAGTCAGAGCGCATTGGCAGTTGCGAGGAACCCTGTGTTCCATGCTCGCACTAAGCACATTGAGGTGCATTATCACTATGTCAGGGAGAGGTTCTCTGCTGGGGAGATCAGCTTGGTGGTGTGTGAACAGACTAGGACCGCTGGGGCACTTTTTTCCCTCTTTAGGTAGTGGTGTGTGAACAGACTAGGACCGCTGGGGCACTTTTTTCCCTCTTTAGGAGGTTTTTTTCCCTCGGCTTGTATATACGCCTATTGCCCTAATGGGCTACTTATCTTTGTACATTCTCTAGTAATACATTCAGTATTGTGTGTTGTGCTCCAAGCTTCTTCTTCTTCCTTATGCTGTTCACGTGCTTCCGCAGACGTCTAACTCCAACACAAGTTGCCTTTATTTCTTTGGGGAAATGAAATTGGTAGATTCTTCCAATATGATATGGTCCTCTTACTTGTAGCTAGCTTGCTTATCTTCAACTCCTTGCTTGGATCTTGTTCTTAGCATGTGCCAAATAAGCACACCACTTTAGGTCCTTTCACACTTTTTGCATTTTCATGGCTTCATGTCCTTCTATTTAGGTCTTTCCACTACATGAGGCCCCATTCAACATGCCAAATGTTGTGCATGTAAGGAGGTAGGACATATGAACACACAAAGTCCCCAAAGTTTTTGTTTGCAAAATTCACAATATCTATAATTTATGATGGTGGACCTCTTAATAATCTCACACTCACACAACCAAGAGACACAAAGAATAGAAGACAATAATTCTAGTGAATAATATTGAACTCAAATATCAATAGTTAAAAGATATTATCTGAGTCCCTTATTGGAGACACACTAAAAGAGAGATAAAGAGAAAAAAAAGAAGAGAGGTATTGATCAATTAGAGATGGAGATGAAAGATAACTAGACAAGAAAGGTGCACTTGGGGGAGGAGGTGGAGCTATAACTTTCTATTCCTTTGCTTCAACACTCTTTATTTGCTTCTTTGCCCTTCATTTTCATTTTTTCTTCCCCTTTTCCTAAATTCTAAGTTAAAGCTCGTTGGTCTAAGCCTTGCACTCCAAGTTCTTTGATTGGTTGATGAAGACATGCTTGCTATACCTCCAACATGGTTTCTTGAGTTCTTGATCAATTTTCCCTGTCCGCTTCCTATATGTCTTTGTCTTGCAAGACAATTTTTGTATCTTAGCAAGACTTTAATTAATCAAACACATCACCACAAGGTATTTTAAGCTCTTTTATGATATGACTATAATAGCTAGAGTCTTTTTTCATAATAAATACACTCTCTCTCTCTATATGTGTGTGTATATGTATGTATGTATGTATGTGTGTGTTCCTTTGATTCCAATTTATTCATCAAGTCTTGAGGTATGTGCCTATGGCGTTACACCCCCAACAATTCTCAAGTGTGAAAGATCTAGTTTCCTCCCAACTTAATTTTCCCCTAGTGCAAGAGCATGCATTATGGAGGTTGGAAACATTTTCATTATGTATGTTGCAACATTTGAATAATCTCCTCAATAATAAATTGGCACATCCATCTTGTTAAGCATGGTCCTTGTTATCTTGACAAAATACATATTTTTCCTCTCCAGCACAATATACTGTTTTAAAGTATTCCCATGTTAGTAGCCTTCTCATGCCTTAGTCAAACAATATCACCACAATCATGGGGGAAATACTCCCCCATCCATCTTACCTTAAAAATGGTATTTGATCACAAGGTCCCTTTTCAAATTTTGATTTGAACCTATTGAATGTGTGCAACACATCTACCTTAATTTTGATTTGATGCAAGCCAAATTCTCTTAACTCACATAAATAAAAAGCATAAATGTTTTCTAAAGTCAAGTGAAGCCCCTAGTTTTTTCCCTAAATCACTCAATATAAAGTGCTATAAAAATTCTTGCCTTGAAGTAACACCTTTATTATTCACCTAATTAACATGCCTTACACAATTTATGTGACATATCTCTTTGGGAGTTAGGAGAACAATGTCGGGAAGAAGGAGGTCAAGCAGGGAGTGATGCAGGGTTGGATCAGGCCCCTGTGCATCGTCCCCGTCTAGAGAGCGGTGTCTAGATGCTTGGCACCTTGCCCTATATGGTGGTCAGTCGTCATAGGCTCATGCTTTGGAAGAGGAAACGAAAGAACTCGGCCGCAGGGGATCATAGACGTACACATCTTGAATGGGAAAGGGAAGTACAATACTCTAAATAAAATCACCAAACTCAAGAATGTCAGATAAGAAACTATGCTCGATGATCGTGATCAATATACAATTGGGTGTCACAAGGTGATTGCACATAATACAAATCGGATAATAAAAAATTCTGCCATAGTGTAGATCAGGTAAAACTAAGTGGTCTTCTCGGCCATAGTGTGGAAAAGATGCCCTCCTCTTCACTTCGGTCTTCACTTTCTTCACTTGACAGTCTAATCTTCTCAACAAATCATGGGAATCTGGAAAAGATAATCGTAAAATCTTCTTCACTTTTCTTCAAATCATTAGCTCATATGGAGAGAAAATCCATGGGGCAAAAAAAACATTAGTACCTTGAAAATCATGATAAGAACACACTATGATTTTAATTTATTTCTTTTTCACTTTGAAATTGTATGGCATACACACACAGAAATATATAGAGGAAAGTACTTATGTGCATAAAAACACATGCATGGAGTTTTTTAATCTATACACAAACAGATACTCTCTAACTTATATTTGAATTGAGATGATTGTGAAAGTCTTATCGTTAACTTCTCTTTAAAATAATACAAACATATGATTTTTCTTGAATCATGACACTAATCAAAGCCCATTAATATCATTAAAAGTTATCACAAAATATCAATAATTTATAAAATATTTTGGAGCTTGTGTGAAAAGATTAACCAGACAACCAGAAATAATGTCTTAAGTGACTACTCAGGAGTCTTGCAATTTGCATAGAGAATTGCAACGAACTTCAATGATATCCTGAATGTAAAATTGTAAACGCTTACAAAATCAATTTATAATAGACTACAAGGACTTTAATTATTATTCATTAACTTTAGTTATACTCCGTCCATTAGCTTTAACCTTCTTCTGTGTACTTTCTTTTGTAATGAGCTTAACATTTTCATCCTCACTATCTGATTTGTTATCTGCATCCATGCTTACCCAAATCGGAGAAATCATTTATGGGATCAAGGTCAAGCTTATCACACTTATTACTTAATGTATTGTCCTCAACATCTTTTTCTCTCTTCGTGAACATCTCAACTTTTTATTTTCTTTCTCTCTCTCTCTCAACCCCATCTTCTGCATCACTGACTCTGCGCTATTCTTGTTCTCTGGATGCCTTTAATTCTACAATAATCAGAAAAGTTCTTCCATTTATCATCTGTAGAAAGTCTTGTTCTCCTAGACATGTGTGAGTATTCCAGTGACCTTTTCTCTCTTGCTTCTCTTTTCAACTCTCTTTTTGGTGGTTTATTGGTTTGTATGCGCGCAATCCTAAGATAAATTTGTGCACCGCTCCCATACATCCATTTCAAAGTAAGAAGGTGCATTAGGTTCATTTTGCTCCTTTTAATCCCTAACTTTTCTAAAATTTGGCATCACTTGACTCTACATGCCCACTTCTATCCTTCCCGTCTTTCTCTCTCTCTCTCTCTCTCTCTCTATATATATATATATATATATATATATATATATATATATATATATATATTTTTTTTTTTTTTTTAATTTTTTTTTCTTTCTCTCAACTCCATCTTCTACATCAACGACTCTACACACCTACTTTTGTTCTTCCCATCTCTCTCTCTCTCTCTCTCTCTCTCTCTCTTGCTCGGATCCTCGTCCATCGAGCACTCTGCCATCATTGATTCTCCATCTCTCTCTCTCTCTCTCTGCATAACCGCCTTCATCGTCCTTCTCTATTTGTGTCGACATACCTGCTTCTCTCTCTCTCTCTCTCTATCTCTAGCCTTCACCATTACTCATCTGTTGTGCATACCTTTTCTCTGTCCCAATCGTCAACGGTCAAGTTTCTCTTCTCTCTCTCTCTCTCTCTCAATTCTCTCTAGCGATCGCTATCGTCGAGATTTTCTCTCCTCTCTCATTCATGAAGGCCTACATGAAACACATTTGGTGAAGGTAGCTAGAATTCACTGAGAAGCCCAAGATGCATCAAGGATGCCAAAGGGAGCTCACATGCAAAGTTTGGAAGAAATCAATCAAATCCAGGGTAGTAGTCAAGGTTGGTCAAATTTTGGAAATTAGGGTAAAAATTTCAATGTCTCCAAATCACATGAAACTTCATGTATTTGTAAATCCTATCAAAGGAAATCTATAGCCTGAATTTCACATGTAAATGGATTTTCTAGCACATTGATATGCCATGTGCATTTTGTAAAAAATGTAAAGTTTTCACTTCGATCCTACAATATTTTGTATAGGAATTTTTGTTAGCCATATGGCTTGGCATGTATAAAGATCATATGTGGCTACATATTTGTACAGATTTCCAAGGCTATGAGAGCTTGCTAGACACCCTCATACCACCTTGCAAAATTCCAAATGTAGTCAAACTTGTATAAGGGAGATTCAGATGGGAGTTTTTTGTGCATATTCCTAAAGGAGACCTTTCAAAACATAGGCTTACAAATTTTCATCTTCATCAAAGGCTATTTGGAGGATCAAAGAGCACAAAATCTAGTTTTCAAGGTCATCGTAGTTTCCTAGAATCAGCAAATTGAAGGCTTGAAGGGCTATCACATGGCAAACAATGATTGAACCATGTTGTACGGTCATGATGAGCTCACATTCAAGGGTGGAGATGCACTAAATCTTAAAGGAAGGAGGATCCATGAGTTTTTTCAACGAAGAAGCCTATTTTGGATGATCCATGTGAATCCATGTAGCCTATTTGATGATTTTCTAAGTTCGACCTATCCCTTTCAAATAGAGTTGTCTCTAAGCTTGATCATCCCCGGATCCAATGGTGGAGAATGAACGTGCCTAATTTCCTCCCCTTTGCCCTAGATATCATATAAAGAACCAATCTTAGCCATCCATGTGATAAATCCAATGGTTGTAATAAAAAGCAGTTGATCTTAGGGTTGAGAGTTGATTTCTCTAGATCCACGAGCTGAAATTTATTCAAAAAACTATAAAAACCCCCCTCCAAATTCATAGAGCATCATTGTTAGGCATCCATAGGGCCCTTGCTAGCACATGGTTTCCTTGAGATGATCACCCTCAGTTGAGCATGTGAGGATCCAAGGTGGGCTAGTAAGATCATAGTTCCAAGAATCGGTTTTAATTTAGACTTCCAATCTATGATAGGTAAACCCAATGGTTTCTCTTTCTTTGCTCATCCTCAGTGGAGCGTGTGAGTGAGTTAGAGTTGGTTTTATGAGTCTTAGACTTCTTTAAGTGCACACTATGATCCTAGAAAGACATAGGGTCAATGAAGTGGAACCTATCCTCTTACGCGTGACATTCGGTTGAATTGTCATGGTGAGAGGGTCATGCGGACCACCTTTGACTAGTAGACTGCTTAGCTTGATGTATCACAACATTCATTTACATGTATGACATTACGATATCTTTTAATTCATGTCTCTTGTCCCTTATCTCTTAGTCTCTTATATGTTTTTACATGTTTCCTTCCATCCCTTTCTATGTGTGAGAAGGCTCCACAGTCTTGCATTGAACCAGTGAGGATGATCCATTGAGACTGAGAGAATAATTTCCTATTTATTCATACATCATGAAACACATGCATTCATACCATCCACAAACACCCATGCATATGTTTTAGTTTTGAAAGTGTATAAGAAGCTCCATTCTTGGACCATTCTTCCTTTCAAAATTAATTCATGTGTATGGTTTTGTATTTTTTCTCATCATGCATACATACCGTCCAAAAGAACCCATGCATATGAATTAAATTCCGAAAGTGTATAAGAAGCTCCATTTTTTTGGACCATTCTTCCTTTCGAAATGGATTCATGTGAATGGTTTTCTTTTTTCCTCATCATTCATATTCATGGGTTTATCTTGCATTCATATGTTCCTCCTTCTCATAATCAAATCATGACATCTCTCCTCTCCGTACCCAACTTCATCTTCACCTTCATATTTTGATCACAAAGACCTTCCAACACTCACTAGCTTCATACAGTCTACGTGTGCCATGACCAGAACCAATCCACCTACATTGCGATCACCTCCACATTTTAACCAAACATGAAATGCTTCGTGGAATTTGCTTATGATCTTGTTGGGAGGTTGTGATCCATATCTTTTGTTTCATATTTTTCATCCTCATCGTATCATCATCATCACTCTTGAGTGTTGCTCTAGATTTCTCACAATATCATGCACATCTTCATCATGAAGTAAACACATTTGTGAGAGATCTGGAGCATCGTGCATCACTTGCACATTCATGTAAGATGGACTCGTAGGGAAGTTGAACATCAATTAGAAGAGCCAGATAAATGCTATGGTCTTACGAACAATCGGCAAACAATGCGTAAAGTAGTAGAGGCTGTAGCCCATAGACATCAAAGACAATCCATGCTTTATGAGCGAACTAGTATTCCTCAAGCTAGCCTTCCACAAACTAAGGAGAAAGTTAGAGAACAATCCCATGCTATAATTTTTGACTCTACTCCTATTCCTCAAATGATGGAGCCTACTCAAGGTTTTAATGTAGAGCCAAATAAAAGTGCAGTTGAACAATCTCAAGTGGAAATTCTCACTAAGCAAATGGAAAGTCTTATTGCTACACAATTCAATTTGGCCAAGAGTGTAGATGTTTTACAATTTAATTATATAAAAAATTTCCAAAATCAAATGAACCCAATGTCTTTTCAAGAGCCTAATCAACATGTTATAACCCCCAATTAAAATCCACAAGTAGCTCCTACTCAAGCATATCAAGTTTATTTACACTTTGGCTTTAAAACCTTCTAGGGCTTAGGTTAAGCTTCCATGGGTCAAAACAAGATTTTCAAGGGTTTGCTGTTGGAGTTGGACATCTCGGAAGCACGCGAACAACACAAGGAAGAAGAAGAAGCTTTGAGCACAACACACAATACTGAATGTATTACTAGAGAATGTACAAAGATAAGTAGCCCATTAAGGCAATAGGTATATATACAAGCCGGGGGAAAAAAACCTCCTAAAGAGGGAAAAAAGTGCCTCGGTAGTCCTATTGTGTTCACACACATCACTACCTAAATATATCAATAAATCCCCCCTGGGAGTGATGCGGTGAACAAGGAGCTGGCACTCATGTATAAGGAAGTGCCAAGCTATGTGGAATCAATCCACAAAAGGAAGTAAGCCCAAAGATTTTCGGAAATCTTCAAACTTCTCCCTAGGCAGAGGCTTCGTGAAAAGGTCTGCAATGTTCTCCTACGTGGGCACATATGCCAAGATGATCTCCCCAGTAGAGAACCTCTCCTTGACATAGTGATAATGCACCTCAATGTGCTTAGTGCGAGCATGGAACACAGGGTTCCTTGCAACTTCCAATGTGCTCTAACCATTAGTGAAGATGGTGGTGGCAGAAGTCTGACCAATACCCAAATCAGCCATAAGGCGTGTGAGCCACACACACTCAACAATCACTGTGAAAGCTGCCCTATACTCAGCGTCACAACTGGAAGTGGCCATAGTAGGCTGCTTCTTGCTCAACCAAGATATACATGAGCTACCAAGCATGAAGCAAAAGCTGCTAGTGGACACACGAGTGTCATAACAACCAGCCCAATCAGAGTCAGAAAAAGCATGAAAATCTGGTGGTAGTGATCCCCCCTTGGGGTAAAACAACCCAAGTAGCGGACTACCACTCAAGTAGCGAAAGATGCGCTTAGCGCTTGCCAATGCTTGGGCAATGCATCAAGCTGCTCATCTGTGAGACAACAAACTGAATATCAGGCCGAGTAATTCGTAAATAAATCAAACATCCAACAGCCTGCTGATAGAGAACAACATCAAATGCATCTCCAGCATCATGAAGACTCAATCGTAAACCTATCTCCATAGGAGTGGCAATAGGCTTACAGTTTTTAAGGCCAAATTCTGCAATAATGTGTCAATATATTTTGTTTGACATAAAGCCATTCCACCATCAACTTGCATAAACTGAATGCCCAAATAGTGATGCAAATGCCCCAAATCACACATCTTAAACGAGGCATGCAAATCAGCCTTAAAATCAACAATATGCTTCTCAATAGGACCAATGAGCAGCATGTCGTCAACATAGACAACAATGATCAGAAGCACATCATTAGCATGCTTAACATATAAGGTGCTTTCAGTTGGACTGTTCTCAAAACCATGTGCAATGAGATAGGCATGTATCTTCTCATACCAAGCACATGGTGCTTGCCTTAAACCATATAATGCCTTCTTTAACCTGCACACCTGATTTTCATGCCCTTTTTGCACAAAGCCATGGGGCTGAAAAACATACACTTCTTCATGCAAGTCACCATTCAAAAATGTTGTTTTAATGTCCAATTGATGTACATTCCAACCATGATGAGCTGCAAGTGCACAGATGCTCTGAACAGTAGTCATACGGCATGTAGGTGCAAAGATCTCATCAAAATTAATGCCTCTTTCTTGTGCATAACCCATTGCAACAAGCCTAGCCTCATACCTATCAAATGTACCATCCGATTTACACGTCAGCTTGTATACCCACTTAGTGCCAATGGCCTTCTTGCCAGGAGGCAAGTCACATAAAGACCAAGTACCATTCTTCATTATTGCATCATATTCAGATTGAATAGCAACCATACAATTTTCTAAATTTTGTGCTTCATCAAATGAAACAGGCTCAGTCTCATCACAAAGATTAGATGCAGCCATAGCATAGCAATCTGATGCAAAAGAGGCACTATGAGAGCCTGATCGAGTACTATATGACAGAAGTGCATCTAATTTGCTATCACGCAAGGTCTGCACCAAGCATTTTGGCATAGTTCGTGCGTGCTCAATATCAGCTCTCTCATCAATAAGTGCATCATGTAAGTCTCCATAAAAAATGGAATGATCTGCATCATCACATGAAACCTGCAAAGGCTGAGAAGTTGCCTCACTAGGACCAGCACTAGACTGTCCACCTGTAAAAAGAGGAAGCAAAGTATCATACATGTCTTTGGATCTAACAGATGTCTCCTTCGTACATGAAAGCAATGGCTGAATAACATCTTCCACAAAAACAACATCATGGCTAACCAGAATGCGTTTAGTCTGTGGATGATATAGACGATAGCCTTTAATTTCAGAACTGTACCAAACAAAAATACATTTTATTGCTTTATCATCCAATTTCTGCGATGTTGTTCAGGCACTAATGCATATGCCAAACAACCAAAAACACGCAGATGAGCAACAAATGGCTTGCGATCATGCCAAGCCTCATATGGAGTGATAGACTACATCGCTTTAGTGGGACACCTATTCAATACATATGCTGCACATATGACAACCTCAAGCCAGAAACTATGTGGCAAAGCTTGGCTCTTGACCATACACCTCGCCATCTCCATGAGTGACCTGTTCTTTCATTCAGCAACTCCATTCTGGTGAGGTGTATACAACACTGTACACTGGTGTTTTATCCCACGTTCCGCCAGAAATGCATTAAAATCAGAAGACATATATTCCCCCCCTCGATCAGAACGGAGGATGCCCATTTTACATGTTGACAGATTTTCAGCTAAAACCAAAAACTATTTGAAGCACATGAACACTTTGGACTTTGCCTTCAATGGATATACCCATGCATGCCGGGAAAAATCATCGATTAAAGCTTTGCATCTGACATAGCCTGAGAATCATTTATTGCACATGCCAAATCATTTACAGATCTTTCATAGTCTATGAGCTTATATAGCCCACAACATAAAATGCCAGAAGCAATAATCACATCGCCATTTGACAGATCATGAAGTGTACACCTGTCATCAACAAATTTCACAACCAAGCCAATCTTGGCTAATGTAGAAGCTGATAACAGGTTCTTCTTGATCCCTGGCACAAATAAAGCATCTGACAAAGTGAAAGAACTACCATTAGCAGTAGTCAAAATGATCTTACCAACTCCCATAACAGGATAAGAGGAGTTGTTGGTGCATGTAACAGTATTCCCTGTAGGGGCAGGCTCGAGTGAAGAGAAGAAACTGCGCTGCGAGGTAATATGTTTGGTTGCCCCACTGTCAAAGTACCAAACATGTGAGTCTACTGCAGACATGCACTGCTCATGAGAAGATGGGTCAAAACTGCAGACAGTAGTAAATGCCCATTCTTCTTCTTGCACAAGATTAGCAGACTCTGTTTTTGGTGTAGAGGCCTCTACAACAACCATTCCAACCTCTTTCTTCTTTGCCTCTTTAGCAACTAGTTTTGGACAGTTCTTTATGATATGATCATTCTCTTTATAGTACTTACAAAACAATTTCTACTTTTTTGATTTCTTCTCATCTTTATCTTCCTTCTTCAAATGTGTAGAATAAGCAGATTTCTGCTTACTAGTTGAAGAGCTCCATTTTCCTTTGCCCTTCTCACTAGCTAGGAAAGCTTGATTTGCAACTCGCATAATGGACCTGTTCTGCCTGGACTGATCTTCTTGCAACAGAACAGAGACTAACTCCTCAAATGATAAGGCATTTGGATTGCCTTTCATCATCAACCGAAGAGTAGAAGCAGAACTCTGATATGAATCAGGAAGACCATTCAGAACGGTCTGCACAAGTAAGCTCTCTGGTATAACCTCATCAACAGAAATCAACTGTTCCTTCAAGTCTTTGATCTTTGTTAGGAAACGGTCCATAGAATCACCTTCATTCATGTGCTCACTCTCCAATTGTTTTTGGAGGTAAGCAACACGAGCCTCATTCCTAGCTTGGTACAATGTGGTAAGTGTATCCCAAGCATCCTTAGCCATTCTGCAAGAGCTAATGTGAGGAATAATGGCACGTTTGACAGACAAAGCTATCAATGTATGTGCTTGGGCATCTCTGCCATCCCAACAAATTTTCTCTGCAGTAGGTGCAACAAAAACCGTAGCACGAACAAGAATATGCAGAATATCACCATCTTTGACACCTTCTGCATCAGCTTCAATACCTGCAGTTGTAACACTTGCAGGTGTGATAGGACGTTTTTCGATACCCTGCACAATGTTCCACAGTCCTTTTGCAACCAAGACATGTAGCATCATATAAGCCCATAACGGGTAGTTGGTACCATCCAACTTATCCTCAACAGCCAACATACGGAATACATCAGTGCTTTCAGCCATGGTCAGCGACTAAAATAGCTTGATGGAGAAAATTGACTGTATCTCAAAAAGTTGAACACAACTGTCAAGACAAATTCCACTAGACGTGTAGCAGACTTCGAGATGCTTATATTGACGAACAGAAACTGGTATATACCTTTGGCACAAAAAGACAAAATAGCCTGCATGAGAGCAGAGTTGAGGTGCCTTTGAGGACATACATAGGTAACCTAGGGTTGGAGTGCAATAAAGACCCTGAGGGAAGTATAGTATACATGAGGCATGGGTTGGAGTTTAAAAGAGCTTTATGTGACTCCTACCTATGTTTTGTTCAATTGAAATGGAAGTAAGTACAAGTTTTACGTATAAATGAAGATAAATATTTTATGTTTACTTATATGATTTTTTTTTGTTTCGCAATGAGTTTGATGAGAGAGACAAAAAATATGTTCTTAGTTCATTCAAGAGAGAATTTGTCACTAAGTGGTCCTATAAGTGGTGCCTGAAAGAGATGCTGATATTTATGGCACATGGTCGTGATAATGCACGGTATGCATTGCTTTTATTTGTTATATATATATATATATATATATATATATATATATATATATATATATATATATATATATATATATATATATATATATATATGTGTGTGTGTGTGTGTGTGTGTGTTTGTAATACATTTTGTTTTATATGTATATATATTATGGATTGTAGTGGAGAGAGAAAGGCAAAACTTAGTCTCATAAAGAATCTTATGAGAGGGAAGTATAGTATAGGCATGGGTTGGAGTTTAAAAGAGCTTTATGTGACTCCTACCTATGTTTTGTTTAATTGAAATGGAAGTAAGTACAAGTTTTACGTATAAATTAAGATAAATATTTTATGTTTACTTATATTATTTTTATTTTGTTTTGCAATGAGTTTGATGAGAGAGACAAAAATTATGTTCTTAGTTCATTCAAGAGAGAATTTGTCACTAAGTGGTCCTATAAGTGGTGCCAGAAAGAGATGCTGATATTTATGGCACATGGTCGTGATAATGCATGGTATGCATTGATTTTATTTGTTATATATATATATATATATATATATATATATATATATATATATATATATATATATATATATATATATATATATATATATATATATATATATATATATATATATATATATATATATATATATATATATATATATATATATATAAACAGACATATATATACATACGTACATAATGCATGGTACACATTGCTTTTATTTGTTATATTTATGTATGTGTATCTATATCTATATATAGGGGGACAATTGTATTGGTATTTAATCCAAGAGACTGTCTATAGAAGATGTTTGTGCATACTCATGCATGATAGCCCCTAAGGAATCAAGTGGAACTTTCCCTCTCATAAGATTCTTTATGAGACTAATTTTTGCCTTTCTCTCTCCACTACAATCCATAATATCTATACATATAAAACAAAATGTATTTCAGATACACACACACACACACACACACATATATATATATTTGTGTGTATGTGTGTATATATGTATATATGCCTACATACACATACACACACATATATACATGCACATATATACATGCACATATATACATATATACATATACACACACATACACACACACACACACACACACACACACACACACACACACATATATATATATATATATATATGTGTGTGTGTGTGTGTTGGGCATGTATGTATGTATGTATGTATGTATGTATGTATGTATGTATGTATGCATATGCATGTGCATTCTATATGCATATGTATGTGTGTGTATGTGTGTGTCTATATATGTGTGTGTATGTGTATGTGTGTGTATGTATATGTGGGTGTATGTATCTATGCGTGTGTATCTATAGGTGTGTGTAGGCATATCTATGTATAGCATGTGTATCTGTGTATGTATACGTATGTATACATGTGTATGTGTGTGTATACGTGTATATATACATGTGTATGCGTGTATATATACATGTGTATGTGTGTGTATGCATATGTATGTGTATGTGTGTTTTTATGTGTATATGTGTGTATATTTGTGTGTATGTTTGTGTGTATGCATGTGTATGTGTTTGTATATGTGCATCTCTTTGTGTGTGTGTGTATGTGTATATGTGTGTCTCTATGTGTGTCTAATGTGCATATATGTATATGTGTGCGTATGTATACATGTATGTGCGAGTATCTATATGTGTATGTGTATGTGTATGTGTATGTGTATGTATATGTGTGTGTATGTGTGTGTATGTGTGTGTATGTGTATGTGTATGTGTATGTGTATGTGCATGTATATATGTATGTGCATGTATGTGTGTGTATGCATATGTGTGTATAGTGTGTGTGTATGTATACGTCTCTATATGTATGATGTGTGTGTATACGTGTATGTATACATCTATATGTGTGTGTATGCATATTTATGTGTAGTGAGTGTATGTGTGTACGTTTGTGTGTATGCACGTGTATGTGTGTGTCTCTTTGTGTGTGTGTGTATGTGTGCATTTCTGTGTGTGTAATGTGGATATTCCAATATGTGTGTTTATGTATATGTGTGTATGTGCAAGTATCTATATATGTGTATATGTATGTGTATATGTATGTGTATGTGTATGTGTATGGGTATGTGTATGTGTATGTGTGTATGTGTGTGTATGCATATGTTATGTATTGTGTGTGTGCATGTATACATGTCTATGCATATGTATATGTGTGTATATATGTATGTTGTTGGTGTAAATTGCAAGCCTACACATTTGGCTCAAAGGATACATTAAAGTCTACACATACATGAAGAAGCATAGGAACATATGCTAGTGGCTAATGATCACTTTACCTCATTGTAAAAGTCAAATTGACTTGGAATCCTTTGTAATCACCTATCAAAGTGAGTCGTGGAAAAGTAGCTCATTCGATTGAAGGAATATCTCCAAGCATTTAGGAGCTTGATCATAGGGAGCCAAAATTTGAATTTGAATTCAAATCTTTGTTCATTACATATAAAAAGAGAACATGAAAAGTCGCGGGTAGGAGAGATCATTCCCGAGCCTCATTCTACTGATTTTGAGTGTGTGTGAAGACTATACTATAGCCTACACCTCTCTACATCATTAGGCAATGTTATTCATGCCAATGGGATTGTATACAAGTGTTAATTAATAGGTACATTTATACCATTAATCTCTGAGTTAAAGCAGGCTTAGTAGTACCTACTCAGTCTCGTCGAGCATCCATCCATCTTTCCCAACAGTGGTATCAGATCAATAGAGGTAAAATGGGAGATGGTTTTCCTTCATTTATTAATAAATTGGACAGGAACAACTATCAAGCTTGGTCTATAAGGATTAAGAACTACTTACAAGGAAGGAGTCTCTATGGATACATCTCAGGAGATGAGGAATTGCCCTCATTCAAAGCAAGAGGATTGCCAACCAAGGAAGAACAAGAAAAGCTCAACACATGGTGTGCTAAGGATGCATTGGCAAGGTCTTATTTACTCAACTCTATCTCTGACTTTCTTTTGCCACATATCAAAAATTGTAAGACATCCCAAGAAACTTGGGAAACCTTATCATCATATTTTTCCTCCAATACAAGGGCTAGGAAAAATCAGTTGTGGATTGAATTCACAACACTAAGGAAGCAACCTAAGAAAGCTGTTTCAGAATTTGTGACCAAGATCAAAGATGTTGCAGATCAGTTAGCAAGCATAGGAGAAGAGATTGAAGAAGAACAAATTGTAAGGCAAGTGATCAATGGAATCAAGGCTGATGACAAATGGGAAAGCTTCACCACAGCAATGGATCTCTACATGGACATGCACACTCCAGATCTTACAACTCTCATGGGACAACTATTTACACATGAAGCAAAGCTCACAAAAAATGGAGATACATCCAAAGGTAATAACTCTTCTGCCCTATGCACTATAAGAAGTCTAAGGATAAAGGCAAGAGCAAGAAGATGGAAGATGAAGGCTCTACCTCCCAAGCCAACTTGCAGGGAGAGGTAGATCTTCAAGAGGAAGGGGCATAGGAGGTAAGCAAGGTAGGGGGAGACCCTATAACTCATCACCATGCAACATTTGTGGTTTATCAAATCATACCACAGATGAGTGTTTCAGGAATTACAAAAATCAGAGAGGAAGAGGCTACCAAAGAGGTGGATACTCATAGTCAAGAGGAAGGTTCAACCATCACCAAGGCCACAACAACAATTACAATGGAAACTACCAAGGAGGATTCAAAACCAGAAAGGACTACAACAACTACACAAAGGAGCAGGATGACTCTCTTCTGATCATGAACATGACTTCAAAGTCAGGTACAAATGATGACCACCTATTCTACATTGACTCAGGGTGCTCAAATCATGTGGCTGGCAATGTGGCACTACTCTCTGATCTTGAAGAACCAAAAGGTAAACATCAAGTCCAAACAGGTGATGATACAAAGCATTCAGTAGTTAAAGTTGGAAATGTTAAGACTTGTGATGGTAATCAGAATTTATTGAGCAGGGTACTCTATGTACCAACCATTACCAAAAATTTGATGAGTGTTGGTCAGATTGTGGAGAAAGGTTTGCAAGTCAGATTCAATCAATATGGAGCATATGTGGAGGACCCAAGACATGGGTTCAAGAGGATTGCTAAAGGAGAAAAATCAGGTAGACTTTTCACTTTTGAGTTGGAAGATACAAAGAATATTGCACTATACAGTTATAAAGATCAAACACTTTCAGAACTTGAGATTTGGCACAAAAGGTTAGGGCACATAGGAGAAAGAACCTTGAAACAAATGTGCAGGGACCAATGTGTGCTTGGGATACCTAATGTATCCAAGCAACATATGATTTACAAGTGTGGTGCTTGTCAATTTGGTAAGTCTCACAGGTTACCCTTCTCCAAGAAAGGATATATGCATGAAGACTACCTAGAGCTTGTACACGCAGATGTATGGGGACCTAGCAAAGACCCCTCAGTCTCAGGATCAAGGTACTATGTGTCTTTCATTGATGATTATAGCAAATGAACTGTATTATACTTCATGAAGCACAAGGATGAGGTATTTAATTGTTTTAAGAAATATCTTGCATTAATTGAAAACCAGACAGGAAGGAATTTGAAGAGGCTAAGGTCAGATGGAGGAGGTGAGTACTTCTCCAATCAATTTTAAGACTTCTTGCAGGATAGAGGCATCAAAAGAGAGATAACCACAAGGTATTCTCCTGAACAGAATGGGGTAGCTGAGAGAAGAAATAGGTTAATTGTTGAGACAGCTAGATCTATGCTTAATGAGAAGAAGTTACCTAACTATCTATGGGTAGAGAGTGTTTCTACTTCCACTTATCTCATAAACAGGCTACCATCTAAGTCACTTAATGGTATGACACCCTGTGAAGCATGGCATGGTAAGAGACCTTCATTAGATCACTGCAAAATATTTGGATGTGTAGCATATGTGCACATTCCTTCTCAGATAAGAGGTAAGCTAGACCCAAAGGCTGAAAAATGCATTTTTATTGGGTATGTTACAGGTTTTATAATCCTACCAATAAGGGATTTATGGTAAGCAGAGATGTGATCTTTGATGAAAATGATTCTTGGTATGAGAATGAATGCAGGAAGGTCAAATTACCCTATGATTTGGAAGAGGAATTTCCAAAACTTGCAAAGGAGGAACCTACTCAGAATGAAGACTCAAGTTCAGATGATGAAGACACTATCAACCTTGAAGAATTCAAGGCATGGAAGTCCATGGGCAAAATGAAGATGAAGAAGCTTGAAGACATACCTGAATCATCAACTCAATCAATCAGAAGATCTCAAAGAGAAAGCAAGAAACCTATCAGATATGGGTATGATACATGTCTTGTTACTAAACATTCAGTTTATCTTGCCAAAGATTTGTCAAATGAAGAACCAGGTTCATATGAAGAAGCAATAACCAAATCAGAATGGAAAGAAGCTATGGATGAGGAGATTGATGCTCTCAAGGAGAGTGACACATGGGAGTTAGTACCAAAAAAGGATTCTATGAAGGTAATAGGATCCAGATGGATCTATAAGTTGAAAAGAAATTCTGATGGAAAAATTAATAGGTACAAAGCCAGATTAGTAGCCAAGGCTTTTACACAAACCCAAGGCATTGACTATGAAGAGACATTTTCTCCTATGGCCAAGATGCCAACAATCAGAGTGTTGGTAAGTGTGGCTGCATCAAAGAATTGGAACATGTACCAATTGGATGTCAAGAATGCTTTCTTGAATGGATGGATTTCAGAAGAAGTTTATATGTCACAACCTCTCGGCTATGAGGACCCTAAGAAGGTAACTTATGTTTGCAAATTAAAAAAGGCTTTATATGGATTGAAGCAGGCACCTAGGGCATGGAATTACAGGTTAATTACATACCTCCAAGACCAAGGATTTGTCATGAGCAAGGTTGACACTTCTCTGTTCATTAAGAGAAGTAATTCAGAGGTAATATATCTCAGTGTTTATGTTGATGACATCATCATTACAGGAAACGATGTTAATGGAATCAGGTATATCAAAAGCCAGATGATGAAGGAGTTCAAGATCAATGATCTTGGTTTATTGAAATATTTTCTAGGGCTTGAATTAGTTTACACTAATTCAGGGATATACATTACTCAGAAAAATTATGTACAGGATATGTTGAAGAAGTTTCACTTGCAGGATGCTAAAGTAGCAAGCACTCCAATGGAGGTAAACCTAAAACTAAGTGCCCATAAAGGTGATGAAGTCAAAGACATTACAGGTTATCAAAGTATGGTGCGTAGCTTGAACTATGCTACTCTCACAAGAATTGATATTGCATATGGAGTTAGTGTGCTAAGTCAATTTATGCACAAGCCAAGGATACCTCACTTAGAGGCTGCCAAAAGAATCTTGAAGTATGTCAAGGGTACACAGAACCATGGTTTGTATTTCCCTTACACTTCAGATATTGATATCAAAATTTATTCAGATGCTGATTGGGCAGGATGCAAGGATGATAGGAGGAGCACTTCTGGATATATTTCCTTTGCAGGTGACAAAACAATTTCATGGTCTTCAAAGAAGCAACCTACTGTTGCTTTTTCTTCCACAGAGGCAAAGTATAGAGGAGTGGACAAGAAGCAATTTGGATTAAGCTTTTGTATACAGAATTGGGTTTGTATACTAGGTCACCAATTATCTTTGGGGATAATACAAGTTCCCTTCACCTTGCAGCTAATCCTATCTATCATGCTAGGACCAAACACATAGAGGTTCATTACCATTATGTGAGAGAGAAATTGATAAGCAAGGACATTCAACTTACCTATGTATCAACCAACATGCAATGTGCAGATTTGTTGACTAAAGCTTTGGATGGAACAAAACTTTGCAGGTTCAAATCCATGATTGGATTGCAGGATATACTTGAAGATTGAAGATGAAGACTTAAGCCAAAATGTTTGGCTTGAGGGGGAGCTGTTGGTGTAAATTGCAAGCCTACACATTTGGCTCAAAGGATACATTAAAGTCTACACATACATGAAGAAGCATAGGAACATATGCTAGTGGCTAATTACCACTTTACCTCATTATAAAAGTCAAATTGACTTGGAATCCTTTGTAATCACCTACCAAAGTGAGTTATGGAAAAGTAGCTCATTTGATTGAAGGAATATCTCCAAGCATTTAGGAGCTTGATCATAGGGAGCCAAAATTTGAATTTGAATTCAAATCTTTGTTCATTACATATAAAAAGAGAACATGAAAAGTCGCGGGTAGGAGAGATCATTCCCGAGCCTCATTCTACTGATTTTGAGTGTGTGTGAAGACTATACTATAGCCTACACCTCTCTACAACATTAGGCAATGTTATTCATGCTAATGGGATTGTATACAAGTGTTAAATAATAGATACATTTATATCATTAATCTCTGAGTTCTCTGTTAGTCTACTCAAAAGTCTGTCAACTTGTCAAGGGCATATCTCGGTCAATTCTGCACCAAATCAAGTGATTCAAAGCTTGTTGGATTCAACTCAAAGTCATCTACATGATGTCAAAGTTTGAAGTAATTATATTCAGCCAATTCAGAGAAATCTGCGTCGAGGTGAACTCTGGTCATTTTCTGCTACAGTCCTAAAAAGTCGGGGGTATAGCTAAACTTGCTAAATTGATTTCTCTTAGCATAGTTTATCTTTTTACATCATTCCACTTGAAAATGGTAGCTTAATAAGCTAATTAAATACCCCTAGAAGGAATTTTATCAATTTCTACTGTGCTGGTCACACTGAGTAAAACATACAGCAGGTATCAAGACAAAAATAGAAGGTTTTCTTGAGTTTGTGAACTTCAAAGTTATCTGTTTTGGTTCAATCATTACACACATCACTTCCAAAGTACATAGGCCATTTTTTGGTGCTATTGGAAAGCTAAGAAGGTCTACTTATCAACACTGAAGCAAAAGAGGGCTGGTACAAAGCAGGCTTAGAAGTACCTACTCAGTCTCTTGGAGCATCCATCCATCTTTCCCAACATATGTATACATGTGTATGTATACATGTGTATGTATACATGTGTATGTATACATGTGTATGTATACATGTGTATGTATACATGTGTATGTGTGTGCATACATATGTATGTGTAGTGAGTGTATGTGTGTTTTTATATATGTATATGTGTGTACCTTTGTGTGTATGTGTGTGTATGTGTATATCTCTGTGTGTGTGTATGTGTATGTGTGTATCTGTACGTGTGTAATCTAGGTGTACAATATGTGTGTGTACGTATACATGTGTATGTGCAAGTATATATATGTGTATATGTATGTGTATGTGTATGTGTATGTGTATGTGTATATGTATGTGTATGTGTATATGTATGTGTATGTGAATGTGTATGTGTATTTGTATGTGTATGTGTATATGTATGTGTATGTGTATGTGTATGTATGGGTATGTGTGTGTATGCATATGTATGTATATTATGTGTGTGTGTGTGTATGTATACATATGTATGTGTGTGTATACATGTAGGTATACATGTGTGTGTGTATGCATATGTATGTGTAGTGAGTGTATGTGTGTTTCTATATATGTATATGTATAGATATGACAGAAGTGCATCTAATTTGCTATCACGCAAGGTCTGCACCAACCATTTTGGCATAGTTTATGCATGCTCAATATTAGCTCTCTCATCAATAAGTGCATCATGTAAATCTGCATCAGAAATGGAATGATCTGCATCATCACATGAAAGCTACAAAGCCTAAGAAGTTGCCTCAATAGGACCAGCACTAGACTATCCACCTGTAAAAAGAGGCAGCAAAGTATCATACATGTCTTTGGAGCTAACAAATGTCTCCTTCGTACATGAAAGCAATGGCTGAATAGCATCTTCCACAAAAACAACATCATGGCTAACCAAAATGCGTTTAGTCTGTGGATGATACAGATGATAGTCTTTACTTTCAGAACTGTACCCAACAAAAATACATTTTACTACTTTATCATCCAATTTTTTGCGATGTTGTTCAGGCACTAATGCATATGCCAAACAACCAAAAACACGCAGATGAGCAACAGATGGCTTGCGATCATGCCAAGCCTTATATAGAGGATAGAATACAGTGCTTTAGTGGGACACCTGTTCAATACATATGCTGCACATATGACAGCCTCTTCCCAGAAACTATGTGGTAAAGCTTGACTCTTGACCATACACCTCGCCATCTCCATGAGTGACCTCTTCTTTTGTTCAGCAACTCCATTCTATTGAGGTGTATACGGCACTGTACACTGGTGTTTTATCCCACATTCAGCCAAAAATGCATTAAAATCAGAAGATATATATTCCCCCCCTCGATCAGAACAAAGGGTGCCCATTTTACATGTTGATAGATTTTTAGCCAAAACCAAAAACTATTTGAAGCACATGAACACTTCGGACTTTGCCTTCAATGGATATACCCATGCATGCCTGGAAAAATCATTGATGAAAGTCACAAAGTAAAGATAATTCCCAAAAGAAGGTGTCTGCATAGGACCACATACATCACTATGTACAAGCTGCAATTTCTGAGTAGCCCGAACTGAACCATCTTTTGGAGAGAATGAATGCTGCATTTTGCCCAAAATACAGCCTTCACAAACATGTTTTCCAGGTGCCTCAAGTTTGGGCAAAGAGGACACCATTTCAGATTTCTAGAGGCATAGCAAACTAGCAAAATTCAGATGACCAAAGTGTGCATGCCAAAGCTTTGCATCTGACATAGCCTGAGAATCATTTATTGCACATGCCAAATCATTTACAGATCTTTCATAGTCAATGAGCTTATATAGCCCACAACATAAAATGCCAGAAGCAATAATCACATCGCCATTTGACAAATCATGAACTGTACACCTATCATCAACAAATTTCACAACCAGGCCAATCTTGACTAATGTAGAAACTGATAACAAGTTCTTCTTGATCCCTGGCACAAATAAAGCATCTGACAAAGTGAAAGAACTACCATCAACAGTAGTCAAATTGATCTTACCAACTCCCATAACAGGATAAGAGGAGTTGTTGGCGCATGTAACAGTATTCCCTGTAGGGGCAGACTCGAGTGAAGAGAAGAAACTCCACTGCGAGGTAATATGTTTGGTCGCCCCACTATCAAAGTACCAAACATGTGAGTCTACTGCAGACATGCACTGCTTATGAGAAGATGGGTCAAAACTGCAGACAGTAGTAAATGCCCATTCTTCTTCCTGCACAAGATTAATAGACTCTATTTTTGGTGTAGAGGCCTCTACAACAACCATTCCAACCTCTTTCTTCTTTGCCTCTTTAGCAACCAGTTTTGGACAGTTCTTTATGATATGATCATTCTCTTTACAATACTTACAAAACAATTTCTGCTTTTTTGATTTCTTCTCATCTTTATCTTCCTTCTTTGAATGTGTAGAGTTAGCAGATTTCTGCTTACTAGTTGAAGAGCTCCATTTTCCTTTGCCCTTCTGACTAGCTAGGAAAGCTTGATGTGCAACTCGCATAATGGACGTGTTCTGCCTGGACTGATCTTCTTGCAACAAAACAGAGACTAACTCCTAAAATGATAAGGCATTTGGATTGCTTTTCATCATCAACCGAAGAGTAGAAACAAAACTCTGATATGAATCAGGAAGACCATTCAGAACGGTCTGCACAAGTGAGCTATCTGGTATAACCTCATCAATAGAAATCAACTGTTCCTTCAAGTCTTTGATCTTTGTTAGGAAACTGTCCATAGAATCACCTTCATTCATGTGCTCACTCTCCAACTGTTCTCGGAGGTAAGCAACACGAGCCTCATTCCTAGCTTGGTCATTGTGGTAAGTGTATCCCAAGCATCCTTAGCCATTCTACAAGAGCGAATGTGAGGAATAATGGCACGTTTGACAGACAAAGCTATCAATGTATGTGCTTGGGCATCTCTGCCATCCCAGCGAATCTGCTTTGTAGTAGGTGCAGCAAAAATTGTAGCACGAACAAGAATATGCAGAATATCACCATCTTTGACACCTTTTGCATCAGCTTCAATACCTGTAGTTGTAACACTTGCAGGTGTAATAGGACATTTTTCGACACCCTGCACAATGTTCCACAGTCCTCAACCAAGACATGTCGCATCATATAATCCCATAACGGGTAGTTGGTACCATCCAACTTATCCTCAACAGCCAACATACAGAATACATCACTGCTTTCAGCCATGGCCAGCGACTAAAATACCTTGATGTAGAAAATTGACTGTATCTCAAAAAGTTGAACAGAAATGTGAAGACAAATTCCCCTAGACCTGTAGTAGACTTCGAGATGCTTATATTGACGAACAGAAACTCGTATATACCTTTGGCACAAAAAGACAAAATAGCCTGCATGAGAGCATAGTAGAGGTGCCTTTGAGGACATGCATAGGTAACCTAGGGCTGGAGTGCAATAAAGACCCTGAGGGAAGTATAGTATACATGAGGCATGGGTTTGAGTTTAAAAGAAGAATGAGAGCTTTTTGTGACTCCTACCTATGTTTTGTTCAATTGAAATGGAAGTAAGTACAAGTTTTACATATAAATTAAGATAAATATTTTATGTTTTACTTATATGATTTTTTTTTTGTTTTGCAATGAGTTTGATGAGAGAGACAAAAATTATGTTCTTAGTTCATTCAAGAGAGAATTTGTCACTAAGTGGTCCCATAAGTGGTGCGTGAAAGAGATGTTGATATTTATGGCACATGGTCGTGATAATGCATGGTATGCATTGCTTTTATTTGTTATATATATATATATATATATATACATACATACATACATACATAATGCACGGTACACATTGCTTTTATTTGTTATATTTATGTATGTGTATCTATATCTATATATAGGGGGACAATTGTATTGGTATTTAATCCAGGAGACTGTCTATAGAAGATGTCTGAGCATACTCATGCATGATAGCCCCTTAGGAATCAAGCGGAACTTTCCCTCTCATAAGATTCTTTATGAAACTAAGTTTTGCCTTTCTCTCTCCACCACAATCCATAATATCTATACATATAAAACAAAATGTATTACAAATAAATAAATAAATAAATAAATAAATAAATAAATAAATAAATAAATAAATATATATTTGTATGTATGTGTGTGTATATGTGTATATGTATATATGTGTATGTATATGTGTGTATGTGTATGTAGGTATGTGTGTGTACATGTATGTGTTTATGTGTGTGTGTGTGTGGGGCATGTATGTATGTATGTATGTATGCATATGCATGTGCATTCTATATGCATATGTATGTGTGTGTGTGTATGTGTGTGTGTGTATGTGTGTGTCTATATGTGTGTGTGTATGTATGTGTTCTATGTGTGTCTAATGTGCATATATGTATATGTGTGTGTGTATGTATACGTGTATGTGCGAGTATCTATATGTGTATCTATATGTGTATGTGTATGTGTATGTGTATGTATATGTGTGTGTATATGTGTGTGTATGTGTGTGTGTATGTGTGTGTATGTGTATGTGTATGTGCATGTATATGTGTATGTGTATGTATGTGTGTGTATGCATATGTATGTATAGTGTGTGTGTATGTATACGTGTCTATATGTATGTATGTGTGTGTATACGTGTATGTATACATCTATATGTGTGTGTATGCATATTTATGTGTAGTGAGTGTATGTGTGCTTTTATATATGTATATGTGTGTACGTTTGTGTGTATGGACGTGTATGTGTGTGTCTCTATGTGTGTGTGTATGTGTGCATTTCTGTGTGTGTAATGTGGGTATTCCAATATGTGTGTTTATGTATATGTGTGTATGTGCAAGTATCTATATGTGTGTGTATGTGTATGTGTATGTGTATGTGTATATGTATGTGTATGTGTATGGGTATGTGTATGTGTATGTGTGTATGTGTGTGTATGCATATGTTATGTATTGTGTGTGTGCATGTATACATGTCTATGCATATGTATGTGTGTGTATATATGTATGTATACATGTGTATGTATACATGTGTATGTATACATGTGTATGCATACATGTGTATGTATAGATGTGTATGTGTGTGCATACATATGTATGTGTAGTGAGTGTATGTGTGTTTTTATATATGTATATGTTTGTAGCTTTGTGTGTATGTGTGTGTATGTGTATATCTCTGTGTGTGTCTCTATGTGTGTGTGTATGTGTATGTGTGTATCTGTACGTGTGTAATCTAGGTGTACAATATGTGTGTGTACGTATACATGTGTATGTGCAAGTATATATATATGTATATGTATGTATATGTGTATCTGTATGTGTATGTATATATGTACGTGTATGTGTATATGTATGTGTATGTGAATGTGTATGTGAATGTGTATGTGTATTTGTATGTGTATGTGTATATGTATGTGTATGTGTATGTGTATGTGTATGTGTATGTATGGGTATGTGTGTGTATGCATATGTATGTATATTATGTGTGTGTGTGTGTATGTATACGTATGTATGTGTGTGTATACATGTAGGTATACATGTGTATGTGTGTGTATGCATATGTATGTGTAGTGAGTGTATGTGTGTTTCTATATATGTATATGTATAGTTTGTGTGCATGCATGTGTATGTGTGTGTATGTGTGTGTATGTGGATGTGTGTAATGTGGGTGTATCTATATGTGTGTATGTGCAAGTGTCTATATGTATATGTGTATGTATATGTGTGTGTATGCATATGTGTGTGTATATGTATGTGTGTATATGCATGTATGTATGTGTGTGTACGTATATGTATGTATGTATATGTGTGTGTATGTGTATGTAGATGTGTATGTGAGCGTATGTATGTGTGTATATGTTTATGTGGGTGTGTGTGTATGTATTTATGTATGTATGTATGCATACACACATGCATTGTGTATGCATATGTATGTATGTATTTGTATGTATGTGTATGTGTGTGTCTCTATGTGAGTGTGTATATGTGTATGTGTGTGTTTCTATCTATGTGTATGTATAAGTGGGTGTATGTATGTATGTGTGTGTATGTATATGTGTGTGTGTATGTATTCATGTGTGTATGTGTGTGTATTAACATGTATGTATAGTATGTGTATGTGTATGTGTGTGTATGTATACATGTGTATACATATGTATGTGTGTGTATATGTGTATGTATGTATGCGTATTGTGTGTAGCATATGTATGCATATGTGTGTGTATATGTGTGTGTATGCATGTGTATGTATATGTGTCTAAATGTGTGTATGTATATATGTATGTATATGTGTATGTATTTGTGTGTGTATATATGTGTATGTGTGTGTATGTTTATGTGTATATGTGTATGTATGTGTGTGTATATATGTGTACGTATATGTGTGTATGTATGTGTGTATATGTGTATGTATGTGTGTGTATGCATATGTATGTATGTGCATGTATGTATGCATGTGTGTATAAATGTGTGTACCTTTGCAATGGTCGATTGCTCATTGGTTGCTCGCTCTTTAGTCTCTTCGGTTGGTCATTCGCTCTTCACAATGCTTGATCCCAACACAAATATGCCGCGAATAAGCATTTTTTTTTTCAATCATAAAGCATCACTTATGCGATGCCAAAGCATTACAAGAAATTTTCGCCCATCCCTACAAGCATCGCTAGCCTTCGACGCTCATAGCAACGGTTGGCATTAGCATCACATATGTGACTCTCTTGATTTATTTTTTTGGTTTCTTTTCCGGGACTTCGCTTATGCAATGCTTTTTTAAAGAAACATCACATAAGAAATGATCCCCGTTTCTTTTCAATTGGGGGAGTCGCTATGCCCCCAATTGAAAAAAAAAGGTATATGTGTATATGTGTATGTGTGTGTATATGTGTATGTGTGTGTATGTGTATGTGTGTGTATGCATGTGTGTATGTATGTATGCATATGCATGTGTATGCATGTGAGTGTATGTGTCTGTGTGTCTATGTGTGTATATGTATATGTATGTATATGTGTACGTGTGTATGTATGTATGTGTGTGTGTATGTGTATGTGTGTATGTGTGTATTTATATGAGTGTTTATGTGTATGTGTGTGTATGCATATGTATATATATGTGTGTATGTGTCTATGTTTGTGTATATGTGTATGTATGTGTATATGTGTGTGTATGTGTATATGTGTTTATGCATGTGTGTATGTATATATGCATATACTTGTGTATAAATGTGACTATATGTATGCGTGTGTATATGTACATGTGTGTGTGTGTCTATGTGTGTGTATGTACATGTGTGCATATGTGTTTATGTGTGTGTCTATGTGTGTGTATGTGTATGTGTGTGTGTCTATGTGTTTGTATGTACATGTGTGTGTATGTGTATGTATGCATGCATGTATGTATGTGTGTGTATGTGTATGTGTATGTGTATGTGTGTGTATGTGTATGTGTGTGTATGCATGTGTATGTATATGTGTGTATGTGACTCTATGTGTGTGTATATGTGTAAGTGTGCATGTATGTGTATATGCATATGTGTGTATGTGTATATGCATGTATGCATGTGTTTCTGTATGTATGCATATGCATGTGTAAACATGCATTTTGTATGCATTTGAGTGTATATTTATGTGTATATGTGTATGCATGTGTGTTAATTTGTGTATATGTGTGTCTATGTGAGTGTATGCATATGTGTTGGTATATGTATATGTGTATGTGCATGTCTATGTGTGTGTATGTATATGCATGTGTATGTGTATGTGTGTCTATGCATGTGTATTTATATATGTGTATGTGAGTGTATGTGTGTGTGTATATGTGTATGTGTGTGTATGCATATATATGTATGCATGTGTGTATATAATTATGTACACATATGCATGTGTATGTATGTATGCATAAGTATGTGTGTATGCATGTGTGTATGTATGTATGCATAAGTATGTGTGTATGCATGTGTGTATGTATGTATGCATAAGTATGTGTGTATGCATGTGTATGCATGTGTGTATGTATGTATGCATCTGTATGTGTAAGCAGGTATGTGTATATATGCATGTGAGTGTATATGTGTGTATGTTTCTATGTATATGTGTATGTGTGTGCCTATGGGTGTGTAGGCACATGTGTGTGTGTTTGTATGTATTTGAGTATGTATGTGTATGTGTATGTGTATATGCATGTATATGTGTGTGTATGTGTATATGTATGTGTATGTATGTGTGTGTGTGTATGTATCTGTATGTGTATGTATATGTGTGTATGCATGTGTGTATGTATGCATGCATATGCATGTGTATGCATGTGTGTGTATGTATGCATGGGTATGCCTATGCGTGTGTATGTGTATATGTGTGTACATTTATGCATAGGACTATATGTGTTTGTATATGTGTATGTGTGTGTGTGTCTATGTGTGTCATGTGTATGTGTGTGGATGTGTATGTGTGTGTATGTGTATGTGTATGTGTGTGTATGCATGTGTATGTATATGTGTGTATGTGATTGTATGTGTGTGTATGTGTTTGTGTGTGTGTTTATGCATATATGTGTGTATGTGTATATGTGTGTATGTATGTATGCATATGCATGTGTATACATGTGTTTTGTATGCATGTGAGTGTATGTGTGTGTGTATATATGTGTATGTGTGCATGTCTATGCGTGTATGTGTATGTCTATGTGTGTATATATGTGCCTATGTGTGTGTATCTATACGTGTTTGTATGTGTATGAGTGTTTCTATGTGTATGTGTGTCCATGCATTTGTATTTATATGTGTGTGTGTGAGTGTATGTATGTGTATATGTGTATGAGTGTGTATCTATGTGTGTATGCATATGTGTGTTTATGTATATGTGTGTATATTGCACGTGTGTATGTATGTATGTATATGTAGGTGTGCATATGTATGCATGTGTGCATATGTATGCATGTGAGTGTATGTGTGTGTGTGTCTGTCTGCGTGTATGTATATGTGTATGCACGTGTATGTATGTGTGTATGTGAGTGTATGTGTATGCATATGTGTATGTGTGTGTATCCATGTGTGTGTATGTATGCATGTGAGTGTGTGTGTGTATGTGTATGTGTGTGTATATATATATGTGTGTGTATGAGTATGTGTGTGTATGTGAGTGTATGCATATGTGTGTGTATATGTGCATGTATCTACGTGAGTGTATGTGTGTCTTTGTGTATGTATATATGTGTGTGTATGTGTATGTATGTGTATGCATGTGTTTGTACTTGTGTATGTGAGTCTATGTGTGTGTCTATGTATGCATGTGTGTATGTACATGAATATGTGTGTGTATGTGTGGTCCTCTCATGTAGCTCTCTCTCTCTCTCTCTCTCTCTCTCTCTCTCTCTCTCTCTCTCTCGCTCTCGCTCTCGCTCTCGCTCTCGCTCTCGCTCTCGCTCTCGCTCTCGCTCTCGCTCTCGCTCTCGCTCTCGCTCTCGCTCTCGCTCTCGCTCTCGCTCTCGAGCTCTCTCTCCTCAGATCCCGGCACAAATGTGCCGAGGAATTCATAGTTTTCTTTTGTAAGTGTAGGACGTCGCTTTTGCGATGCTTCTGCATCACAAGTAGTTTCCCAACATCACTAATATCATCGATCCTTTGCAACACTCTTAGCAAAGTTTATTATTAATGTCACCTAAGAGATGTTGACTGTCACTTACATTACTAGATGCTTAGTAAAAAAAGTGTCGCTTATGTGATGCTTAGTAAAAAACATCGCATAAGTGATGTTACCCGCTTCTTTTTTAGTGGGTGTGTCGCTATGCCCCCTTACTTCTTGTAGTGAGAGGTATTATAGATAGATGGATGTTCATCAAATGGAAAAAAGAAAGTGGGAATGATGGGGATGATATTGGGCTTTGATTATTAGATAGAGCATAAGGTGGAAAGAGAAAAGTGGATGGGATGTTACTAGTGGGTTAAGTGGATGAGTGTGGTTGGGATATGGAAGAAAATGAGATGGGGGTTACAAGCTTGTTATCCACATCGATTGGTTTCTCTAAATCCACAACGATTCTAGAAGATGATTGAATATGTGGAATCGATTACTATAATAAGAATGGAGAAACTAGATTAAGCACCTCAACTTTTTGTTATATAGTCTAAATGGTCCTTGTTTGGAACAACTTATACCATTCCTCCTTCTTCTTCTTCTTCTTCTTCTTTTTCTTCCTCTTTTTTTACTTTTCCTTTTGCTTCTTCTTCTTCTTTTCGCTTCTCCTCCTTCTTCTTCTTCTTCTTCTTCTTCTTCTTCTTCTTCTTCTTCTTTAGTGACATCATGGAGATGTTGATCTAGATTTTCATGAAACTATCTTTGATTTATTTGACTATCTTCTTCTTCTTCTTCAGTGATATCATGGAGATGTTGATCTAGATTTTCATGAAACTATCTTTGATTTCTTTGACTATCTGAAGTCTTTTTAGATCTTAGAAATTGGTTGTAGAGGTACTTGGGTTTGCTTTTAAGCGGAGACTTCTACTAACTCTCTATTGTAATCCTCTCATTTAGATTTAGAGACTTCTCTAGATCTTACAATCTACTTTCTCAATCTTGTAGCGCTTCTAGGTTAAAAATTATGACTCATTCAAATCTTGTTCTGAGCCTAAAGGTCATGATAAATCTCGTATGCACATGTGCACATGATTATAGCCAATGGTAGTGTCCCACCAATAAAATAATAATGAATAATGCTTTCTCAAGTATCTTTGCCCTTTCTCTATCGTCTCATAAATGAATGGTCTATTTAGGGTGGTTTGCTACGTATGAAAATAAACAAATCACATTTTGTAACGCCTATGTCGATGGAATGGCATCCATTTGCGAATTAATCTGACGCTGATGGAAATGAGGATGGTCTTCACATATCTTCTAAGCAATTCCATGCAATTAATATTTAGTTGATCTCACTCAAAAATCTGTAAACAACGTAGCATAAAATTTGACCATTTTGGCTCCCTTTGCAGTCCCGAAATTGATTTCTTTCATTTGATCCTCGTGTACTTGGAACATCACCTCGTTTATCTGACGCTCTTCCCATGATCCAATTCAACAGCCTACTAAAAAGTAGTTAGAACTTAAGACCCGAGACTTTCACGATGGGTCGCATGCTTGAGATTCTAGATGTGTGAGCGCTTTCACGACATTTCGGATCGGAGGTCGACTGGATGCATCTTGCTGGGTGCACATTGCAGCAACAACAACAGCCTGATGAAGGCTTCTTATGGGAAACTGACCTTGAAGCAGCGGATCTGCCATGGCAGAAAAATCCTGTGCGTCTTCCAAAATTGAACGAACCTGCACCATTTTCAAGCTCTTATTAACAACCGATGAGTTTCCAATATCAGTGCTGAAAATGAAAAACGGTACAAATGTTTAGTTTATCAGATCCTTCGACTATGACAAAAGATTCTAAAAATCATTAAAATACAAAACATTCATTGCACCAACATTGATCGCTTGAATCCTTTTTGTTTTTCAGTTAAAAATGGGAGTTCCATCTTTTATTTTGTACCCTGTTATTTTGTACCCTGTGGCAGATCTTGTGAATCTTTGATGAGCAAACGTATTCTCAATCACATATACTCAAGTTCTGCTTAACATTGCGTGATTCTCGATATGAGATTAATGTAAAGCAATAACATCCCTTGTATATAGACACTATATACAGAAGCCTACAAAGCTTCATGTGTTAAGCACTATGGCAAGGCAAACAAATATATTGAAGAGCTCAAATCGCACCATGCATTCAAGTGCGTATTGCAATTACTAAATTATTATCATAGTGGTTAACTTTTCATAATTCTTGATATGTGACCAGTGTTTAAGCTATCAACAATGGGCTTTCATTTCATACGTCAAAGATCATCATGAAGCAGTAAGCATATGATTTCTTTGCACACTAACTATCAATTTTTCATCTACCAAGTCATGGGCCCTACACGTACCATGGAGGACTTTGGTGAACCACCTCCACCCAAGATAACAATTGAGCAATAGCTTGCATTTTTAGGGAAACATCTCTAAAGGGTCTACAATGAAATCAAGGAATGTAATGCACTAGACACAAATTGAAGATGACAAACTTGTTCGAGTGGTGAAGGCTATCACTAGAGCCCAAGAAGATGGCACACACTCCAACATTGAAATGAAGAATTTCTAGCGTTCAGATTTGATGGGTGTAAGGATGATCATTTTTCTTTGTCATAGTTGGGTAAGTTTGATTACCTTTACTCTAATAACTTACAAAGAGGTTGAGAATGTGAAGTTTTCCACCAACTACTTGGTGGATAGGGCATAAATTTAATGGAATGTTCTACAAAATAGTGCAGATAAACGCACAATATGGCAAATATTCCAATGAGAAATTCAAACAGTTTTTTCTCCCTCCTCAAGTGTAGCTACATGTTGACATTCATGGAACTCATTTGCATAGAGGGAGGGTGATACTATAACAATGTATTCCCAAGAATTTTGGAAATGATTACTTCTTGTTCGAATTCTCAGGTTGATTCTTGAAGAGACTTTATAAAGGATGTATGAAGATGGTTTGGAGATACATATCCAAAACAAAATCAACATATTACGACCTTAAGCCTTTATGAAGCTAGTTCTTTTGCTTATGTATAGAAAGATTTTAAATCAATCATTAAGTCAATTCCTCTTCAACAATCACATCAATGACAACTAATGGTTAAAACTAATTCTCCTTTGAAGCGATAGTTCACTACTTCTTTCGTTCTTACTTTACCATTCGGACCTATTACTTATTTTTTATGAACTACCTTAACCTCATCATTTCAAAATATTAAGCCATTCAACCAACTAATCTTGGTGATGGATGCTCAATAGAAGAATATGCACAACTTATTGGACTTGTGGAAAAACTAGACATACCAACGCCAAGTGCAGACTACATCCTTCCAACATGAGACCTGTAGGGATTCATGTTGAAAATGCCAAAGTGGATCAAGAGAAAGATCATCTTGCTTGGATTGAAGAAGCATTGGAAAAGAATTAAACTACTTTGGGTAACAAAGTTTCACTTCATTCTTTACTTTGTATGCACAAAACTATTAATAATAGGTCTATTATAATTTTGCATGATGATGGGAGCTTGCATGATGATGGGAGCTTGCATGACTTAAATCTAAAGGCTCTTCCTTCCGTGTATGAAAATGTGATAAGTGAACTACAAGACGTTAAGATTTGCATAAGTCCTTATGTTTATGCATAAACATTTTTTTATTTCTCCTTTACAGTCTTATGATATCACACTTGGTATTCCCTTTGTTCATCATTATAACTTATGTGTTTAATTAATATTATACGCATACCTTGAGTTTTGAATCTAGTGGACAATGTATTTCAGTTCAAGTTCATGAAAGCATTTGCATTCAAGGATTTCAATAAGGTAACTCCGTCATCTTTTCTTCATTGGACTTATGCACCAAAGAATATTTCTCCTCTATATATGGAGAAAAGTTCAAATATCAATTTGAATATTTCTGGTCATGAGAAGCGATGAGTTTGACATGAATGAGTTAGGTTATTTCTAGCAAATGATACTTAGATTCATGAGGATCTACTTCCTTACTTAGATCATGTATATTGAAGAAAGTATTCATAGAAGATTAGGACCAAGTCAATGAAGTTGTTCATTAATATATGAAGAAGCAATGGGTACTTGAAAGGTTCCAAAGTACCTAGGATAATATTAATATAGAGGATCAACAGTATCCTACCCCAAGTCAAAGCAACACAATGAAAACCTAGCCAAAGAAGTAATCCATTAGTCTAATTCTACAATTGAAGGTATGATGAAGAAATTTAGATATTTCATAACTCAAAGTGTGAAATAGGATTTGGATGCATACTCTACTTATATTTCATCAACCATTGGATCTATGAAAGCTTCCTAAGTGAATACATATGAATCTTCAAATTAGCATGAAGCATATACAAATAGAATTATGGTACATGATCATGATATGGTGTAACAAGAAGACCTCAAAGTTATGGGCAATTCAAGTCAACAAGGAACATGGTGGCAAGAGCTTGTAGATACACTCTCAATGATTACATATTTATGCTCTATTAATAGAAAACCAATCAAATCAAAGAAACACAAGTCAAGTCAAAATAATCCAAAATCCTTCAAGTAGCCAAGAAGAGGATTCTATCTTGTGTCAGATTCTTCTCATTGGATGGAGGTCAGTCAATCAAATCAAGGTGTAAATCAAGATTCAAAGGTACCCGCAAGAATATAAGATGATGATCTAAAGAATTAAGATAAAGTTCTGGACGAATTTATGGCATTCTTGTGTAATGAATAATTGCTAATGTAAGGACATGTTGTGATTCATGTAATAAAACCAATTGTGGATGATGCTACGTATGAGACAAGTGAATGATAGTATGCATAAGGATGATGAAATGTATGAGAATGATGATATAAAAATGGATGATGCTATGCAAGATAATGATGGTAGATGCTATGTACAATTTTGTAGATAATGTATATTTAGGTACATGATTAAGGACCTATTAGACCAAGAATATTTATGTAGCTTTTAATAGTATACAAAGTGCATTTTGATGTGATGGATTTGAAGAACCTATGCGTAGAAGCTATTTTATGGGAATTATTTTTATACGCATTCGAAGGTTTACTTGGTCATATACATACTAGTCAATGACCAAGAAAATGGATAGACATATGAGGCAGAATATTCATATATTTAACGTCTTTAAGAATTTTAAATTGAATGATGTACATCAGAGGTGGCTATTCCTTAATCATGGGTTCTTGAGTTGGCACCTAATAGAGGAGGTGGACTTTTAGAGGGATTGGGCATCGTACGTGATAATGTATGCACATGTTCTTAGTAAAACTCAATAATTCGAGTGTTTATTGGTTTTTATCAAGAAATAACTTAAAGTATAATTATCATTGATTGCGAAATTGCATATTATAGATTAAGAAATTATAATTTTGTTTTGTTCCTATTCAAGTGGAGAGATATTTTTATCTAGATTCTTGAGAAAAAACTTCAAGTATCATGTAAGCGATGGACTTCACTAGTTTTGGTGCCTTGCTTAATTTAAACAACCTTTTAGAGGACGCAATTCATTATCCACCTTGTTGAAAATTATGAGTTCATCATGCAAAGAAACTCTGTGATACCTTGCACTTAGAGATTATGGCCTTGAGCCAAATAGCATACCAATGCTCAATGATTTGTATGAAGCCATCGATGCAACTTTTTTTGGTTTGTTAAATGCCTGCCGCAGACTCGAAAATATTATGAGAGGAATTGTGGTAATGCGAGATTCTTATTTTAAGAAGCCCACGACTTAAGTGACGGAAGAGTTACAATTTTGGTGGATGCATGGAGAGGAGGAAAGAACCCGGCATGAATAAAGTTTTGTTCCTCTATAATCAACAAGTGCATAGGATGCGCTATTTATGGAAAACTTTAACAAGCTTTTGACAGAAAGAAATAAATTTCCACCGGGGAGAGACATGAGATGGAAATAGGAGCTACGCCGTACTCATCCATAATATTATTTTATGATGCTACTCTTTCCAATAGAATCCATGCGATGGTAGTTGCTTGTCGATCGAAGCAGAAGAAAAAGAGATTTCTATGTATTTAATCCCTTTGCTTCGAAGAAAAATATGGAGATTCCGTATCGCGCATTTGAGACTTAAATATGCCGAAATTGGAACCAGACTCTCCTTTGAACTTCATATGTGTTTCATAACTTTCATTACAATCTGAAGATTCTAATTTTATTTTGATGCGCAAATTGAATAGAGATCTATACCGCGATATTCAATGATCTTGGAAGTTGCACACTTATTTCTTCATCTGTAACAATGATCTTGGAAGTTGCACTGAAATTTGATGCTGCAAAATGCGCTAACCAATTTGGGCCCAAAATGGAAATTTTTGAAAAAGTTTCAAAGCTTGTCTTTACATAATTGAATGGTCCCCACCACATTTAAGGTTAGAAATGCACTTTTTATATTAACTTCAAATTTAGCGTTAGATGGTAAAAATATTTTCTTCCAAAATAATTTAAAAAATAACTAATTTTCTCTTGAATCCTCCATATTCCTTGTCAAGGTGCTACCATAGCTTCCATAGCTTGAACTTCAATGGGGGCATATAAAGCTCAAAGGTGGCTGCAATATGAAATTCTTATGTTAATAAGTCAAAGTATGAAAACTGCAAAAGGGCATGGGCTACCACATGAGTTTTTCAAAGATGCATGAATGTAAATGTAGCCCTCTAGAGTTGTTCCTCATTGTGTTACACACCTTGGCTAAGCTACCCCCTTGCTAGCTTCACTCTACATAGGCAGAGTGAATCTAGCAAAGGGCTAGATTTCTAGCTAGGTTAGTTCATGTTGTTGCTACTATTATAAGGATCATTTTCATTATAATCTTATCCTTAAGTACTTCTTAATATTTTTATTATTGATATGAATAGCTCAGTAGTCTTTTCTCTATATACTTTGAGCATTTGAGTGAGTGTGAGTACACATATGTTCACATATCTTGTCTAGATAGTAAGTAGTCTATATTTTTGAGGATTGATACATCTCCTAGAGTCCATTCTTAGTGATCTAGGGCTTGTGGGAAACCTACAATGGTTTAGTTTATGTGAGAAACATATTAGAGGTTCATTCTTTAGGGCATAGAGATGAATTGCATTCTTGGTTGACTATGGTAGTCATCGACAATGTCCTAGGAAGGATCCAACACACTATTTGCTGCAATTTGAAGTCCATATGCTCCATTCGTGATATTAGAGATCATCTTGGAGCATTGAGTGCATCAAGATGAGGCCTTAAATTTGGTGGAAAGCAAAGTTTTAAAGAAACTACTAGCAAAGCTTGAAAGAAGAATTGAAGCAAGGGGGAGATTCCAATAATACCAAAGGATGAATACTACAAAAAGCTCTTTTGGAGAGGTAATATAGCATTCAATTTCTCTTTAATCACATCAAAATATGCATTAGGAACCATTAGGTATTCCCAATGCTATATAGGCTTCAACATATAGATGTACAAGCTTCTGAAGAGAAGCTACCAGCCATGGATGTTTAGAGGTAGTATTGAGGTTATGCCATGCCTAGATCCTCACACACCTATTGAGAATCAAAAGAGATTTGTTTAAGAATGTTAAGAGAGTAGTATAGGGGTTTTCTTAGTAGTATAGAGGTTAAGCTAGGCCTAGATCCTCACATACCTACTAAGAATCAAACGAGAGTTGTTTAAGAATGTTAAGAAAGTGATAGAAGAGTTATTTTCCTATTATCCCAACACATACGTCACTGTGATAGGACATATCCAAGGCCTAGACACATCAAAGAAGGGTATGGGAGTGTCTAGAGATATCATACTTTACCTCTACAAAGGCCAGAAAGATTGATCTCATGAATGAGCTTAATAACCTTATGAAGTAATCCAACCAAAGCATCAATGGCTTCATTCATTAAGTTCAAGGAAACTTTAGATGCATTTGGATCAATAGGGTGTGTAATAGATGATGATAATTTAGCTGTCGACACACTAAATGGGCTTAGAGAGGATGAAAAATGGAAGGCCTTTACTAGCTCTATCTATATAAGGAATTTATCTCTAGATTGTGATAAACTCATCTCTCTTATGGTGATTGATGAACTCAACCATGGAGGCAACAATTCAAATCAAAACCAAGATCAATTCTTCTATGCAAGTAGAGGAAGAGGAAAAGGCTATATAGGAGGATCAAGAGGAAGAGGTAGAAGCATCTACCCTCAAAGCAATGAAAGCAATCCAAGGAGCCAATAAAATCAAGACGATGATCAATTCTCAAGAGGAAGAGGAAGAAGTATAGGTAGAGGAGGAAAATTTGGAGGTACAAGCAACTACAATTCAAATGGATGCTACAATTATGGGAAGAAAGGGCATTATGCCAAGGATTGCTATCAAAATTAAGGGAACAAATATGGAGGTCAAGGTAGCTATTCTTACTCATCAAAGGCTTCAAAAAATGAGCACTTGTTAACGATAACGCATACTAATGAAGTTAATGCATATGGTGAAGTATGGTACACAATGGATGTATTAATCACATGTCAAGAAGGGAAGGGTTCATTATAATCCTTCAAGCATCCAAAGATAAGAGGCTTTGTGGATATAGTGACAACTCAAAGCTTGAGATAGAACAAATGGGAGATTTTAAGCTTGATGGAAACCACAAAGAAGGGAGATTATATGAGGTATTACATGTTCCCACCATCACCAAGAATATAATCTTTGTTGGGAAGATGGTAGAAAGAGTATATCAAGTAAATTTAAAGTGCATGGGATGCTTCATAGAATATCCAAGAAATGTCTATGAATTGATCACCAAACTTAAGAAGGAAGGAAGAATGTTTACACGATATGGGTAACGGGAAGAGAAACAAAACCACGTTCATCACATATGGAGACAAGAAGATTCAAGATTCACATCTATGGCACAAGAGGTGTGGGAAAATCAACATTAAAAGCCTTAATACATGTATAAGAGGCAAGTGGTAAGAGTACTACCTCAATTTTCATTAAATATGTTACATGATATATATGAAGCATACCAACTTAGCAAGTCAACTGGGCAGCCATTCGAGATCAATGGCTATGTAGCACATGGTCTACTATAATTTGTGCATAGATATGTATGGGGGTTAACAAAATATACCTCAAGATTAAATTATATGAGACTAGAGGAAGCATGGAGTGGAATGAAACTAGACCTTTCACACATCACAAGTTTTTGATGTGTGTGCTATACATGTCCCACAAGAGTTGAGAGTTGAGCTTGATACTAAGGAAGAAAGATGTATGTTGCTTGGTTAATCTTTGGAAAAAGAAGGGTATAGGTGATAAAATAAAACAAAAAAGGAGCTTAAGGTATCTAGAGTTGTAGCCTTTGATGAGCTTAAGCCATGGTATGGTTCCAAGATACTATTGCAGGATGAAGTTATTAAAGAGGCAAAAAGAAGAAATGTAGCTAGGATTCAAGAGAGCTAAGAAATCAATGGTCCAAGCATTCAAAGAACTTCAAGTATGAATTTAAATCATCAATCAATCAACCATCACAAAGGGAAGGAAAATTTACTAGAGCTTGATGAAGAAGGGAATGAAGTAGAAGATGTTGAAGAGAGAATGCTATAAGTTGGAGCTACATCCAAGGTAGAAATCAAAATAACAAGGAAATGAAGATACATTCTACCTAAGGGAGAAGAAAGGAGAGTACATAGGGTAAAATATTTCAAGGTTGATGTATGATAATTTCAATGCTAGGAAGCATGCATACATGTCTATGATTATCAATGATCAAGAGCCCTTTATGTATGAACATGCAAAGGACATAAATGAGTGGCAAGAAGCTATGGAAGGAGAGTACAAAGATCTAGAGGACAACAACCATTTACTTAAATCTCTATTTCCTTGATGTGTAAAGGTCCATGTCTGTAAGGTGATTTATGAGGAGGACGAGTATTGGGAATGAGATCTATATGAAAATCAAGAGGTCCTCAAGAAAATGGTAATTCCAAAAGATAATCAGATATAAGACAATCGTTATAAGTAGCCATAAATGGTTTATATGTATCTAAAAGTATATTAATATACTCAACTATGTTATTTACAAAACATTCACATGAATTATAACATTTTTAAAGTGCATTCTTAACTTTTGTATAACTACTTAAAGGAAATTTTTGAAAATCATGCATTGTAAACAAGGAAATGCATTTTCATTTCAATTCAAAACTGAAGGTGTGCATATGATAATGAATTCATGGATTGTAATAATAATGGAAAGGCATTAAAAATATAAAATTTTAAAGGATAAATAGAAAACTTTGTTCATCCACATAAGGACCTATGCAAGTATTAATATCATGCACTTATAACACATCTAGCAAAGACTTCCTTTGTACTAAATATACACCAATGGACACATATATTAATTCTATTGTTAGAAACATTTGAGTATTCCAAGATGAAGGATTCTAAATTCCTACCCAATATTAGCCTTGATAAACTTAATAATTATATCACCACTTCTTTTTATGGTTAGGCCACCAACATATATGCATACACAGACAACTAGGTTTCCTTCTCTCATGAGGTATAGAGAAGGGTCTATATTACTTGGTTGATATTCAGACATGCATAAGTACTTCACATGCCTTTGACTCCAAGATCTAAGGGGATACTTTAGACCATAAAGAATGATTTCCTAAGCTTACACACATATTCTAGATGCTTAAGATCCTCAGAACCTTGAGGTTGAGACACGTAGACTTCTTTTTGAAAATCATCATTAAGAAAAGCACTTTTGACATCCAATTTATAAATAGGCCACATTTTTAAAGTGAAGACTCCAATGATAGTGCTTATTAGGATCAACTTTGCAACATGGATGAAGGTATCTTCATGTGCTATACCATGTGACTGTGCAAATCTCTTTACCATTGTGTACCTTCATTCCTTATTGTGGTGGTATGGACTACCTTAGAAAGGACTCATAAGGCGTAGTTCTTATCCATTTCAGAGCACCTATTCTTTTAATTGAGATACAAAATAAGTCCTACAAGATGTGTAGAGAATATCAAGATCTAAATAAAATCACTATTAAAAGTCGACAATCAATTCCTTGAATAGATAACTTGATAGATATACTTTGAGGAGCTTGTGTCCTCAATGAAATGGATGTCAAAGTTGGATATAATCAGATATGCATTAGACAAAGTCATATCCAAGCCATTACGAATTTATGGTGATTCCTTTAAGACTAAATAATTCACTTGCTACATTATCATGCATGAAAAATAGTATGTTTTTTAATATCAAGAATTTTTTATTGTTATCTTTGATCATGTATGTATTTATAGTAATAATGACAATGACCATGAAGAAAATTTGCAAATAGTGTTTTTTTGTAAAGTACTCTTTATATAAAACCTAAAAGTTTTTGTTCTTTTAAAGTGAAATCCAGTATCGAGGATATATATTGAGTATATATATACCCCAACAAAATAAAAATCACTATAGAACAACTTATTTTGAGAATTTTATAATCTATGATCTTTTCTTGGATTAGCTAGTTTCTAAAGAAATTTTGTAAAAAGGTTTTTATATTCAGAACTTCCATTCACTTTATATTGAATGAAAAAAAATCATGCGATCTCAACAATAATTTATTTTTGAAACACTCAAACATGTACTTTCATATGCACCTATTCTATAATTACTATATTTTATTCAATCTTTTTATGTATTTGTAGATGATCATGATCCAACCATAGGTGCACTCTCAATGAAAAATCATTATCCTAATGGATTCAAGGCTAGAGAGCCAAAACATTCTAAAACAAATTATAGAAATTATGATAAGAAACTTTTAATTTTCATTCATGAATTGAAAATTTGGAAACATTATTCTATGGGTTCTTAACTTTTAATCAAAATTACCCAACCCATTAATATTTCAGATAAACAGATTAGATTGGATTCTTGAAATCAATATCCATCCATTTTCCAAGCAGAATTATTTTCCTTAACTAGTAGTTTGGGTCCTCTCAGTTTCATGACTCCTACCACTGCACTTTTTGGAAACACTTTGAGGCAATCAATAGGGTAAGCCAAACATCAAATCTTTCTTTAGGAAAAGATCTATTTTCTTCTTACTTCTCATGTGAATATAAGGATCGAAATAAGGACACAAACTTAATGTTCTTGGAAAGTGGAATGATGTCCACCATCTCAAGAACACCATCAGGCTGAATATGTGCAAGTGGTAGAGGCCAGTTTGTCATTAGGCCCTAAGGACTATACGTGGTGGATGAAAATCTCTTAGACTCATAAAAAACCCTCAACTTGGGATGAATTCACCTACCTCTTCAAAAAGACAACTCTCCCCAAAAATCAGGAGGAGCATAATTGGGAGACTTTGGATCAAATTCATCAGAAGGGAAAGTAAACATCTTCAAGATATAGATGTTTATTCAAGAAACTTATCTAGAAAATAACTTTTTGGCATGCTAAAGTCTATAAAAGGATGGGATACCTAATCCTAAAGGTGCTTGTTTACCACATACATGGAGTAAAGCATTAGCTTTCTTGATACTCCAATATGGATGCACTGATTTAGGTTGAAAAGTGTATCTTTTGGACAAGCTAGTTTTAAACCTCATTTATTAAGATCTTCCAAGATATTGGTAAGCTATTACTTCTAGAAATGAATATGATAATTCTTAAGTAATAAAGAAGATAATGAGGTGTTCATAGTAATTATTATAGATTGGTTCAATCATCAAAGATGCTTGTACTTTAAAGTATGCAATCAAAGTGGATTGTAGAATTATGTTTAAAGTACTCTAGTAACATCAAATGATTGAAGACTTTCAGAGAAATAAATTGGATTCACAAAAAGATTTATAGAGTAAATCTAAAATATTATCCAACCACAAGACACTAGTATGATATCTAGCATTAGTGTGTCATTCCAGTAAGGCTCTTCTGTTTTTTTTTTCTTTTTAATACTTTTTCTCAGATAATGCTTCAGTTAAGACTACGTTCATGCCTATATTCAATCTTTATGAATGCTTATTGGGAATGTAATTCTTGTGTATTCCTTTAAGTCAAAGGATTGAATTTACCAAGTTACACTAGAAACTTGGTGCTTGATTTAGCCAGTCTATTCCTTAATAAGGATCATTTCAATATCAAAGTCCAAATTCTTCATAAATTTATCAAGTATTTTTGAATTAATAATACTTTATTTTGAAGTGTTTCATAATTCAAATAAGAAAAAGTTCTTTTTTTGAAAAAGAATATATCTAACTTCAAGATCCATTCTAGGACTAAAAGATAATTATCATCCCATGGTCCGATGTCCCATACCATCTTTTTTATATCAATCTGTGTATAAAATCTGGTGTCCCATACCATCCTATTTTATATTAACATTGACGTGCGAATGATACTTGTCTTAAAGTCTAAACATATCTTTATAAAGTACCTTATCACTTTAATTCTTTAACAGAATTTTGAAATTCCAGGCATTACCTCTAACCTGATATTCTAGGTTTTAATTCCTTTACATGATTGTTTCATGATCTCATGCTTTACCTTGGAAACTTGAAAACCTTTGGACCGAATCCCATTCCATCCTTCTATGCCAGGGTTTTCAAAAGAAAACTCATTTTAGAATTGTAAGTTCTTGAATTTTAAAATTCAAGTCCAACTAGTGATACTTGATAATCCTCTTTAAATTCCTTTCTTATTGAAGCTTTAAGTAGCTATCCCAATTGGGACTTTTGAAGAATCTCTCTATTGCTTACGTCTAAGTATCCGCTCATGATTTTGGGATTTTATTGAAATCCATAGACTTAATTATCATTATCATAGTTGTAGGCCACATACTTTGAACTTTTACTCTGTTCAAACTTGGAATAATTATTCAGACTTGGAACTCATTTCGCACTTTTCATTGGATAAATAGAACTTGAGTGAAAAATTTCCCAAAAGAAATTTGATTGCCAATACTTGGGTAAACTTTAGAGTAGCTTCACTCGCAAGGACTTGGAAAATCATAACCAAGCTTGATCAATTTTGGTTGATCTTACGACAAGAATAAATACTTAGTCTTTATTATTATTAAACTAACAAAAGTATCTTTGCTTACCTATGGGATTTTAAAGATATTTCCCTCAACTCAACTCTGTGCATATGCTAATGCCTTTTTAAATTCTAGAGCTACGAATCTTATCAATATTGATACAACTTTAGATGATATCAATCATTGGACTTTAAGTACCACTTATGGAAATTTAGAACTTATGAAAAACTACTTGTTGTCTAATGAGTTTGAAGAATTTTATTCTCACTACTATGGAGAATGTATTCTCCACGGACTTGAGGTTCCTTCTAAGGAATCAAATAACCTAAGCAAATGATTCATCATGGAATCCATTGCACAATTGTATTTGTTTTCTTTTAACTCATAGTTTAATACCTTGTTGAAACATATCTTTGAGAAGTTAAAGTGTTGAGTTATCTAGAATTTGACTCATAAAAAGTTTATGTATCTTTAAAGTTTGAATTGTTGTACAGAGTTTTAGTTTATTCTTTTCTCTTTCTAAGTCTTTTGGATTTGACTCAGGTATAGTACTTGATTCTTCTCGCAAAATTCTAGGGTTAGATGGTTGGAATAAGATAACTAAATGAAACATCTTAGATAGATATTCTGTACAAGAATCCTTTCGATCTTCAAAAGATGTTATATTTAAGTTGACTTATTCATTTGAGTTTGCTTCAAGTTAGGTAGCCTAACTCTAATGATTTTCTTTAGTCCTTTTCACTCTAGAAAAGAGAAGTTAGGAATTTCTCATTAGATTGATAATTTTGAGTGAACTTTAAGCTATAGTCTTTTGAGAAAAGTATCCTCAGTTTGACTATTTTCATATTAGATTTGACTTGGTCAAGTTATAGTACGGTTGATCTAATGTATATGGAAAAACTTCCTCTTACAGTTTACATAGGATTTTCAAATCCATTAGGACAAAGTATTCCTCGAGCTGGGTGTAAAATCAAGCAATTATTGGTTGGGAGTAAACCATTATACAAACTTCCAAGTTAGATATTTCGACCAACCAACCTTTATTTTTTCCAAATCAAATTCAAGTGAATCAAGAGTTCTCAAAGTCTTGATAGGGATATAAATCCTACCTAAATTACTATGTCCACGCATGAGTGATATCCCAAAATAGACTAGTAATTAGAATCCATCCATTTCATATGTTTGTGCCTAGATCGCATATCGGGAAACACTGAAATGACTAGGGATGTTTTCAGATCCATCCTTATTATTCATTCACTTCTTTGTACTTTGATCAACTTATCAAAGTGTAAAGCTAGATGGTGTTTTGAATCATTTGGGCAAGGATCCCGCCATAGAGATAAGACATGCTCTTTTGATTTTAAAACATGAGGCTTGAAAGTTTTCTACAGTATTAATATAGCTTTATTTTTGGGGATGAAAATGTTTCCCAAGGGGGGAAAGAATCTAATACATTAATTCTATGATCTAAGCATTTGACTGATTCAAATAGATATGAAATCGGACACCATTTGGTCATCCGTGTGTATGGCCAAAGATCTCGAGACTAGACTTACATAGCAGGTCATGTGCTCTTATAAAAAAGTGATTGAATTAGCCTAGTGGTTAAGTCTCAAGGGTATGAAGGAGGAGGTCTTGGGTTCAATCCCCATGGGATACATGGGAAGAGTATTTTATCCAAAGAGATCCAAAACCTTCTAGAAGCATCCACTTATAAGGATTGGTCATGTGCTCTTATAAAAAAGTGATTGACTTAGCCTAGTGGTTAAGTCTCAAGGGTATGAAGGAGGAGGTCTTGGGTTCAATCCCCATGGGATACATGGGAAGAGTATTTTATCCAAAGAGATCCAAAACCTTCTAGAAGCATCCACTTGAGTTAATTATCGTTAACTGGGGTACTTGACACACAGGGAGTTACATGACCGACACTTGGATGATTAGTATCCACCTGCCCAAGAAGATACTCCCTTGGAGAGTGCTACATATAGAGGTGTATGATTAGGAGGAGAGTCATCTCTCTAGTACATGGTGGTGATCGTAATCCTCATTCTCTTGCATAGAAGTGGTGGAGGTGATGGATATGCACATGTAAAAGGTGGTGAAACTAATTATTATCTATTTAAACTAGATTTTTCACGAGTGGACAATGATGCTTAAACATTTGTGAGCGAGTATAAGGCCTCTAAGTGTCTCTCCAAGAGAGTAAGCTATGATAATACCATGTAAGAATTTTGGGGACAAGCGATCATTACGATTTATGAATGATAAGCGATGTGATGGCTCGATACATAAGTTAACAAACTTATCATTTTTCCCATGCGTAAAGTTGGCACACGTTAGGCACGTGTAGATAAACATTTGAAATTTATTTTTTACGTTCATCGCCAAAGATGGCCACGTCACAAGTAAAGTAAAAGGATGTCATTGGTTTTCTTCTTACTAAGCAAGAAATTGCTTTTTACTTGCGCGCGGAGTATAATATATAAGATTATTTACGATGCCTTGGATCCTAAGTATCTAAAATTCGGGACGACGATGTCTGTAATTTAATAAATTGTCCAATCCGTATACTTCACGTAAATAAAAACATAAACACATATTGGCTTCAATCGAGAGAGGTGAAACATTCAGTCGTTCTGTTGTATGTTCGCTGACATGTATGTTGTATCAAGGCGCCTCGTATATTAAACTACACACTTATTAAACTGCACCTAAACTACACACTTATTGTAGAAGAACATATTCCATCTCTTACAGGACATAATACCAATGTTACACGCATCTATTGTCCTAATATAAGTTGTGTGAGATGCAGCGGTTGAGAATAACAGCCGGAAGTCGGCTTCTGAGCTTCAATGAGGAGCATCATGGCTGCTAGGGAGACAAGGACATGTGGGAAAAGAAATTGAATGCATGGAGAGACACCCACTAATATTGAACTACGGCCGTCTTTTTAAGTTCCAAGGAAAACAACAAGTCTTTAAAGTTCCAACTTGAACCAACAGCTTGGCATGCGAATATTCCCATAAAAACAGTAAATCCAAACAAGAGAAAAGTGCTTACCCAATCTACAAGGATTTGTTCATCCTCGCGCCTCTTGAAATCAACAGCTTTCCTTCCAGTGATTAGCTCCAGCAGAACAATACCAAAACTGTACACGTCTGTTTTCTGAGTAATTTGGTTCGTTAATGCATATTCCGGTGGACAGTACCCATAAGTCCCCATCAGTCGAGTAAAGACATATGCATTGTCACCAACAGGCCCTAGCTTGGCAAGGCCAAAATCTGAGAGCTTAGGCTCATAGTTATTGTTCAGTAATATGTTCGACGATTTCAAGTCACGGTATATCACAGGTGGACTTGCTTCATTATGCAAATACTCTAGTCCCCTAGCAACTCCGGCAGCAATTTTGATGCGATTTTTCCAACTTAAAGGTTTAAGCAAAGTTAATCTTGGATCGTCTGCAGCAACGCATTCAAAGCGTTATTAATGAAGAAACAATCTGAATGCTCATGTTAAAAATACATGGACTTACCATGGAGGTGATCTTCCAGGCTACCTAAAGGCATGTATTCGTAAACCAAAAGCCTTTCATCGCCATCGGCACAGTAGCCAATTAGACTCATAATATTAGTGTGCTGTAGCATACTCAGCGTCAATAGCTCAACAAGAAATTCCCTGTTCCCTTGTTGAGCACTGAGATTAAGACGCTTTATGGCCACAATCTATGCCATAAAGCCATATCAAATAAGTAAAACTCAGGCAGGTGGCTAGTATAAGACTCCGCCGAATAAGCATTATACGTACCTGATTATGTTCTGCAAGCAGACCTTTATAGACTAGACCAAACCCTCCGTCACCGATGATGTTCGCACCCCTGAATTCGCATGTGGCTGCGCCAAGCTCTTTGAACGTGAATGACTGAACTCTATGATGAAGTTCAGGAGTCAGATTTTTATCCTGGCTTTCAGAAAAATCCTTTGATCTTGAACTTCCTGAACGATACAGTTAAATGGAAGAATATCAATTTAAGAAATAGAGGTGAAGAAAATTCCATCATAAAAACGTCGCCTAAATGAAGATGATGCCTGAACCGAGTTTGCGCATGGCTTTTCAAAAGAATATGATCAAAAGCATTGGCACAACGAGATTGATAGGAGGATTCTAAGTTCAGCACATAGAAATCCGAAAAGGAGGAAAATACAAATTCATCGGACGTTGTTATTAGATGAATGCATTGTCTAAGCCCTTCAGCGTGCAGATCGAGCGTGGTGGGATCGAATCATCGAAAGTCATTATGTCTCACAGAATCTACTTCGAATCCATCAACTTTCCTAGAAATTCACTTCAAGTTCGGCTTCACTTTTCTGAAGCAAAGGACGTACGTAACACGTTCATTCTATCAATAATATGGACATAAATAGATAAACATATACCAAACTTTCAGCAATTCTGAACGCGAGATTGTAGGTATCGTGACCATCTAGCATCTAAGCTTCGGCCTTCTGTTCAGGTTAAAGTTTTCGATCATTTAAACCTCTTTAACAGAGAAAAAAATAAATGTTTCAATCCAAAGACCAGTGATAAATCGGAAGCTAAAACTCGCTACGACACTTCTAGGTACGAACTCCCATAAAACAAAGAGACACCATCAAATACGTACTGCTCAACTCCGCCTTATCGTCACGAGTGGAGGGAATGAAGCAAGAGAAGCAGTCTTCCTCCGTTGGATCCTCATCACTTGAGCAATTGAAACAAACGAAGAAATCCATGGCCGTTCTAAAATAAGATTACTCTTTAAATGTAATCATTAAGCTAATGCGTTATCGGCGAGAAACAGTCGCGGATGCAGGCAATATGTTCAACATGCGCCTTCAATGGCCAGTCGTCTGTATTACCGGTTGATCAGGTGCTCCTGCATACGGAGAAAGTTTGTTATCAGAAGAAAAGGAGGCAGGAAAGAGAATTTCAGTTAGTGAACTTCAATCCAAGGAACAATTCTTCGCGGTACGCAACACAGCAGCGAGCTCCGATCAAGGGGAGATGAAGGCCCAAGGGCGTTAACACCATATAGCATGAAAACCGAACAATGCCAGTTGAGTTATGGGAAAATTACATATAAAAGTCTTTTTTACAATTTGCAATTCTATTATTATTATGCGCCTAACATAATGGCAAAATAAAAAAATACAATGGCTTCATTGAGAATAACAAGATCTTCCCGGAAAAGGCATCTCACTATGATAAGCTTCCATGACAATACTTTGAAGAATATACTATGATCACGAACATGGCCTAGCACTTCAAAGTCCATGCTTCCATTTTTCTCATGTGAAGTCTTGTCATGTCAAAAGTGCCTCCAAGTGTGTATGATGTCATTTAAATCATAAGTGTACTTTGCATCTCACTATCGCTCAAATGGACCATGGTGATGACTGCATCGCATAAGTGATGCTATTAATCGTCGCTTATGTGACGCTAATTGCACAGACATTTACGATGCCTTAGCGTTGCTTACACGATGGGTTTTTGATGAAAAAAATTAAAACGTTGGAGGCTCTTCGATTGGCATCTACACGCATCTGATCAAAGAGCTCTCCAATGTTCGCAATTGCGCTGTGCTTACGAGCTGAAACAATCGCTTGTAGAATTGTTGTTTTGTCTAATCTCTATCTTATTGTCTCTCTCTGTCTTTGTTTCTCTCTTTGTACCTCTTTCTCTCTTTGAATTATCTCTCTCTCTCTCTCTTTATTGCAAGTTATTCAAGAAGCTAACCAAGAAAAAAATATGGCTAACTATTGTAAGAACAATTTCCATTCTTTGTATATAATTTGAATTGTGTTATTTTCATTACTTAGCATACTCACACTTATTGATATGCACATATACACTTATACATGATGAAGATGCACGTTCACACATATACACATATACACATGCACATATACAGACATATGTATACACACATACATGTGCACATACACTTACACATACACACACATACACATGCATATGCACAAACATTTCTACAAGCACATAAAATGACTTGCACGCATGCATTATTGCATATATACATACACATACACACATTAGCATATGCTTAAATACATGTATATGCACATCCACATGCATGCACATGGATGCAAATGGAAATGCATCGACACACACATGCATGTTTCATACATATACACATGCATATACAAACACTTGTATATGTTTATACACATACACATACACATACACAAACACATACACATACACATACACATACACATACACATACACATACACATACACATACACATACACATACACATACACATACACATACACATACACATACACATACACATACACATACACATACACATACACATACACATACACATACACATACACATACACATACACATACACATACACATACACATACACATACACATACACATACACATACACATACACATACACATACACATACACATACACATACACATACACATACACATACACATACACATACACATACACATACACATACACATACACATACACATACACATACACATACACATACACATACACATAACATACACATACACATACACATACACATACACATACACATACACATACACATACACATACACATACACATACACATACACATACACATACACATACACATACACATACACATACACATACACATACACATACACATACACATACACATACACATACACATACACATACACATACACCTACACATACACATACACGTACACGTACACCTACACGTACACGTACACCTACACCTACACGTACACGTACACCTACACCTACACCTACACCTACACCTACACCTACACCTACACGTACACGTACACCTACACCTACACGTACACGTACACCTACACCTACACGTACACATACACCTACACCTACACGTACACGTACACCTACACCTACACGTACACGTACACCTACACCTACACGTACACGTACACATACACCTACACGTACACGTACACCTACACCTACACGTACACGTACACGTACACGTACACGTACACCTACACCTACACGTACACGTACACCTACACCTACACGTACACGTACACCTACACCTACACGTACACGTACACCTACACCTACACGTACACGTACACCTACACCTACACGTACACGTACACCTACACCTACACGTACACGTACACCTACACCTACACGTACACGTACACCTACACCTACACGTACACGTACACCTACACCTACACGTACACGTACACCTACACCTACACCTACACGTACACGTACACGTACACCTACACCTACACCTACACGTACACGTACACCTACACCTACACCTACGCGTACGCGTACACGTACACATACACGTACACGTACTCGTACACGTACACGCACTCGTACACGTACACGTACACACACTCGTACACGTACACGTACACGTACACGCACACGTACACGTACACGCACATGCACACGTACACGCACACGTACACGCACACGTACACGGACATGTACACACACGTACATGTACACATGCACATACACATACACATACACATACACATACACATACACATACACATACACATACACATACACATACACATACACATACACATACACATACACATACACATACACATACACATACACATACACATACACATACACATACACATACACATACACAAACACATACACATACACATACACATATGTATATATACACACATACACATATATACACATATATATGCACATACATACACACACATATGTACATACACACACATGCACATACATACATATACACATATACATGCACATACACACACACATATACACATACACTTACACATATACAGGCACATACATATACACACACATACACATGCACATGCACATACTCAAATATACACATACACACTTACACATGCACATGCATATACATACATATACACACACATACACATGCACATGCACATACATACACATATACACATACACATGCGCATGCAGATGCACATACATGCATATACACATATACATATGTACATACATTCATATACACACACATATTACACACATAAACATGCACATACATACACACACATATATACATGCACATATATACATACATATACACACATACACATGCACATGCACATACACATACATACACATATACACTTACACATGCACATGTAGATACATACATATACACATATACATATGCACATACATACATGCACATACATACATATACATGCATATAGACACAGTTACAGAGATAGATATATACCTACATGTGCATATATACATTTTATATACACACAAGCACACATAAATATGAATGAATTATATAATTAAGTAATAAAACACATGCTTAATATAAACAATAATAAAAATCATTAGAACAAGACTTTTCATTACTTAATACCATACACACAATTCAAAACATAACTGAAATGAATAATATATATATATATATATATATATATATATATATATATATATATATATATATATATATATATATATATATATATATATATATATATATATATATATCAATGTAAATACATATCCAATGTCATAGTCAAGAATCCTAATCATCATCATGATCATCTGTATGATCTGATGTATCTGTGTGAGCACCCTGTGATGATCGAGATCGTCCCTCCTATGTCTATCTCTCCACCTCATCCATATGTGCCTTTCCATAATACTCCTCTATTACATATAACAAATGTAAATAAGTAAAACAATTAAAACATCCATAAAAATAAATAATTATATAAAATTTAATAATAATCACAAATGCATCTGGATGATCTCGCATATGCTTGCTCAAATGCCGATATCCAAAATGTGTAGCATACTCGATCTCATGTTTTGTAGGATATTGACCATAAACCTTTCGCTGCATTGAAACAAATTAAAAAGATTAGTTTCTTGCATTTTAACTAAAATAAAAAATATACTTAGAATAACACATATACTTACAAATGTAGCTACAAAACCATGATGACCCGTTTGGCCTAAGTGCGATGTGTGGCCCGACTCAACTCTCTTCTTTGCAATAGCCTGTTTATTTAAAGAAAAAAGAAATACATAAATTAAATGTAAAAAATTAATAAAACATATGAGAATTATAAATATAAACTATTAATTTGTATATGTTCTACTGAGGAAATGACTCCTGAAGATGTAGCTGTCTATGAAGAAACTACCACGTCTCATGTGGTATGTTAAGTCGCCTCTTATTTTTTTCCACCATAGAATATCTCCTGTTATTTTAATCTCAAATAGAAAAAAAGAATCAGAATACATAGACATATATACACACACATACACATACACATACCCACATACACATATACATATACACATACATATATGCAAACATATACACATATACATACATATAACGTAAACACACATATACATATCCATATATATACATACACACATACACATGCATGCATATACACTCATTCATACAAAATACATGCATTTATCCCACAATAATGTGTATTTGTGTGTATGTGAATATGTGTGTATGTGTAAATGTGTATATGTAAATATGTGTGTATGTGTAAATATGTATATGTGAATGTTTATGTATGTAAATAATCAGATTATTAATATCAAATACCATTATTTATAGATTCTGATCAATTAGATGGAGCTCCACCACCGTCTCCTAATTGTGCAAGGACTATATACTGTAAGTATATCAAAATTTTAATTTTAAATATATTTGATAGATACATAATTGATATATTTTTTTCTGATCAATCACACGGCACTCCACCACCTCCTACCCATGCAACGACTTCACATGTGTCCTCCGACATGAATTATGATGCATTTACTATCAAGAGCATATTATATGTTGGTGTAACTCTTGCTATGGCATGTATCGAAGACCACAATTGGAATATATTGAACATGAAGCAGAGTATGGTACGTTTCAACATGCATCACCACCTGGTCAACGTGATAATGCTTGGGTATGTATTTTTTCTATAAATCAATGTCATTATTTTATTTAAAAACCATATACAAAATCAAATTACTGTTGTTATATAGGAATACTTGCTCGATGATGATGATGATGATGATGATGATGATGATGATGATGATGATGATGATAATAATTATCATACTCATAATATTAATATATCTCGTACACGTCATGGACTTGCTGTTCATCAATTACAAACAGAGGTTTCTAGAAGTCCCCTACCTCTTGGTTTAGAGACTGAAACGGCTGGAGATTATCCATTGCGAGCTCGTGATCGTTCTCTAGTATAAACATATCATAGAAGAAGATGTGGAGGATGGAATAGAGGACCACTTCCTTTAGATGGAGAGGTTTTTAACTTTTGGCATAATCGCTATATGATTGCTCCATCCACTATTACTAATGTTGGTCGTGGTCTCTTTATTGTAGAGGATTTGTATGTGCTTTCAGACTCTGAAGTCACTCTTATGTCATATTGTGGTCGTATATATGGATGTGAAGATTGACATTGACTTGCACATTATGTTCAAAGCATGAGTACTTATGGAATATGCTTGAATGCAACATCCCTTACTAGTTGAAGGATTTCACATGCAGAAAATGAAAGATTATATATTGATGGAAGCCCTTACATTCATGGAAATATAGCAGGTTTAATAAATAGTAGTCAAAGGTTACATAATATTTCAGAGACTAATTGCAAATTTGAGGTCGTGAAAATAGTCATGAATCACCATACATGAGTAGAGATGTATCAAGATGAATAGTTGTCAATGATATTACTACATTACATGCTGGTGATGAATTATTAGTGAATTATGGATGGCGTAGACCTCCAAGAGCACCTTTTGGCTAGAGAGAGAATGGGAATTTTCTATCCATATTTAATTTTATGTCTAAAGTTTAATTTTTATTCATTTATGGAATATTAATGATTTTTATTCATGTGTGTAGATTCCAATTTATGTTGTTGATGATATTCCTCCATACCATTCATAATTGCCAGTAAGACCTCATTTATCATAAGCTTCTATGAGGAGGCTACGCAAAAGTGATCCTGTGGAATATGCAAGGTTGAAAGACCTATATTCAAAAGAAGATAAAGTACAAGATTTGGGCGACAATGATGAAGATGATGGCATGGCAGATTTTATTGAGGATTGGTATCAAAATGATAATGAGAGCATTGATATTTCTAAAAATGAGAAATATCTTCGAGAGGAATGTCTAAAACATGTATATGAAGGAATTCGTTTGACACGACTAAGTGTGAGCTTACTTATTCTCAATCTTCAAAATCATTTTAGATGGAGTAATGTATCTGTTTTGGCACTATTAAGGTATCATTTTTATTTTTCTATCTATTTATATATATACATGCATAAATATATACATATACATACATGCATACATGGACATATACATATATATACATGAATCTATACACACATATAAACATACAGAAACATATGCACACATACACATGTTATGAGAGTAATGTCCAATTATACATAACTATATCGAATGAAGATATTTTGTCCATCTAGCCTTTGTATTTGTCCGCCCAACCTTTAGAATCTTCGTGACACATCTACTTCTCCTATTCTAGTTGACCTAATACCTGCACTGCTAACTCTTTTATGAACTTTGCATACAAATATTAAGTATGAGTTAGCTATGGAGGTATTAAGTCATTTGAAAAATAGGAGAAGTAAATTTATCTCGAAGATTTTGAAGGATGGAAGAATAATTTTAAAGGATGGGCAGACACAAAGTGTCCATTCAGTGCAGGTTTTTGTTTTTACCTTAGCTAAGGTAAGAACAAGAACTTGCATTGAATGAACACTTTCTGTCTGCCCATACTTTAAAACTATTCATCTATCTTCCAAAATCTTCGAGAGAAATTTGCTTGTATTATTTTCCAAATGACCTAATACCTCCATAGTTAACTGATACTTAATCCTTGTAAACAAATATGTAAGTCTTAGTTAGCAAGGCAGCTAATAGATTGACTATGAAATGGGAGACAACCAAACGATTTAGTGGTCTAAATATCCATATGAAAGTCTAAAAACCACAATTAAAAAAAAAAAGAAATCAAATATACAGAGCTACAAATGCATATATACATATACATACATACATACATATACATACATACATATACATACATACACATTCATACATACATACATACATGCACATAAATACACACATACACATACATATATGCATACACATATGCATACGTATATATACATACATATACACATACACATATGTATATGCATGCACATGCATATACACATCCACATACTCATACACATAAGCATACATATATATAAAATTATATCCATATATACACACACACACACACACACACACACACATATATATATATATATATATATATATATATATATATATATATATATATATATATATATATATATATATATATATATATATATATATATATATATATATATGTTTATTTATTTATTTTTATTAATATGTCTTTTCTTCATGAACTTACAGGTTATTATCTGAATAGTTTTTACCAAGTCAGAATATCTTACTACCTCACATGATGAAATGAAGAACATAATCAACAATCTTGGTATAGATTATCAATGTATACATGCATGTCCTAATGATTGTATTTTATATAGAGGTGAATATGCAGACTCTTTGACATGTCCAAAATCTCAGTCTCCTCGATATAAGAGCGAAGAAGGTAAAATCCCAAAAAAGGTATTGAGACATTTTCCATTGGCTCCATGGATTAGAAATATGTTTCAAAGCCCCAAATTATCAAAGCTTTTGACATGGGGACATGATCATAAAAATACTGATGGAATGATCAGAATTCCTCATGATAGTGTTGCTTTTCAACATTTCCACATGGCCTGATTTTGCACAAAATCCATAGAATCTAAAGTTGAGACTTGCATAGATGGGGTTAATCCATTCTTCATGAAATCCAGTAAATGGTCAACATGGCCAGTGGTAGTCATAAACTACAATCTTTCGCCATATCTTAGCATTAAAAAGGAACATTTAATGCTTTCACTTTTAATCCCAAGAAAAAGGCAAGTTAAAGATATGAATATATATCTTGCTCCTCTCATTGATGATCTCAAGAGTTATGGAGAGGTATTAATGTCACTGATGTATCAAAAAGCATCAATGAAAGGTATATTACAGTTTGTGGTATTCTGGCTTGGACTATTCACGATTTTCCAGGATATGGTGTTTCTTCAGGTATTAATGTAATTTTTTATTCAATATGCATACAAATAAATGTGAGTTAGTCTAATTATATTTTTATCGTTTTCATGATACAGGAATATCTACTAAGGGTTATAAAGCTTGTCCATATTGTGGTGTTTGGTTGAGATCAATCTATAGTAAGAATCTCAACAAAAATATTTATCTTTGATATCAATGATTCTTGAATGATGATCATCCATTAAGATCTAAAAGAGAAGCGATACATTTTAATGGAAAGCTTGAAACAGGTCAATGTCCAAAACCTATGACGCCCATGTATTGGTATAAAAAATGGACAGATGGATCTTTGATAGATGCAGAATAAAAAATCTTCAATGATGATGAAGATACTGAGAATGTGAAGAGAGGTAAAGGAAAATTGGCACTCTTAGAGAATATATCAATATGCTTTGGAGTATTGGAAAGAGTTAAAAGTATGTCATCTTCTTGATCCTACGCATATATTCAAGAATATTGGTTATTCATTATGGCAATATCTTCTTGGACTAAAAGTTATCATAGCATCAAGGAATGATTTGAAGGATCAAAACTCAAAACCAAAGTTATGGCCAATTTTTGATAGGCATAAATAGGAAAGGACTTATGCACCTGCTCCTTGGGTACTTACGACAAAAGAGATACAGACTATCAACAATACGATTCAATTGATTCGGACTCCTACAGGATATGGAGCATCTTTCCAAAACATGTTTACTATGGATGATAAGATACTATCTAGGTTAAAGACCCATGATTGGCATAACTTTTTAAAACATATTTTACCTTTGGTGATTGATGGATGTACAACGTAAGGAGTACGAGATGTGATTTATCATCTTGGATATATATGTATATTAAAATCTCTTTACTAATTTAATTTCTTTTGCAAGCTCGAATGTTCACTAATATGTGGGCTTTTGGACAACATATTAGAATGAAAGCCATTGATTCTTTAAACTGAGGATTCTAGTATTGTTGCTTCTTTCAAGCAACTATCACGTGCTAGCTCAAAAGATACGAACCTTATAGATGGGGAGCTTGGTTACATGGGAACTGTTATTGGTATCTATGAAATATCATTTCTTATATTCAAACATGTAGAAAAAAGTTTATATTTTTTATGATAGAGTTTTTTAAGCACTTAATAATGACTTTTTGTTTTTATATATTTTGATAGGTCATTTTGAAAGGTGACTCATTTTGAGCCGAGTATAAAGGTAGTAATTCCACATTGAGAAAGGAATTATCTAGGTTTCGGGCAATGGATTCTTCCAAGGTAATGTGATCTACTAGAGGACCATATATTCTTCCTAGGCATATTGAACAAGCATTTTTTATAAAAAGCCAAATGCTCATCCTTGGTGGCAAGTCATTCATGTTCAACCTAGAGGTAGGTCATTGTTTGAACAGTTTATTGTTAAAGAGATCGAAGAAAGTCCTCTTGATGATTCACCATCAGATACTGATACATCAACCTCTGAAAGAGAAATTAGAATCCTTATACATGATAATGATACTAATCTTTTTGATGGTGAGGATAATACTCTACATGTTGATTCTACTGATGATGTAGAAGAATTACTAGAAATTGATATTAATCCATCAACAGATGATGTCATTCATGAGAACATGAAGCTCGGGGGTATGCCTAATTATTTTATATATAGCTGTATCTTCGAGGATAAAATTTTTATCATGTATGTATGCATGTGTGTGTATTCATGTGTATTATATGTATACATGTGTTAGTATGCACATATATGTGTTTCATGTATATGTATGTGTGAGCATGTGTGTGATATATGTATACATGTGTTAGTATGCACACGTGTATATATGCATATCCATTTGTGTAATATATGCAAGTGTGTTTGCAGTTGTGTATGCATGTATAAGTATACATGTGTGCATGTAGGCATGTATATGTGATGTGTACATGTATATATGTATATGTGTCTATGTGTAAATGTGTACATGTAAATATGTATGCATGTATATATATACATGTGTGCATATAGGCATGTATGTTTGATGCATAATGTATCTACTCCATTTTATATTTATGTATGTGTATCTACATGATGTGTATGTATTTTTATATATATTATGATCCTCCTTGATTCGAGTAGCTATATATAGAGGCATAAGGTTGGGAGGAGAGACATCTCTCTAGTAGATGGTCGGAGGAATAGATGCAATGTGTACATATACTTCAATCATATTCTATATTAGGGTTTGTAAAACCCTAATATAAAAATTAGTGTTTTCGAATTAGGACTTTTGAAATAGGATTTCTGCATTAGAATATTTATAATAGGGTTTTTGAATTAGGATACACACACACACACACACATATATATATATAGTTATACACACACACACACACACACATATATATATGCATATGTGTGTATGTATGTGTATCTATATATGCATATGCATGTGTGTGTATGTATGTGTATTTATATGTGCGTATATGTGTATGTGTATATATATATATATATGTAAATATGATTATGTGATTCTATGTGTGTGTACATATGATTATGTATGCATATGTGTATATGAGTATGTGTATGTGTATGTGTATGTGTATGTGAGTATGTGCATGTGTCTATGTGTGTATTCATTATACGTGTGTAACTACATGCATATATATGTGTGTGTGTAAATGTGCATGTATGTGTGTGTATGTATAAATGTGCATGTGTGTGTATATGTGTATAAATGTGCATTTATGATGTGATGTATATGTGTGTGTATGCGTGTATTTGTACCTCTAGTCCCACTCTTTTCTCTCTCTCTAATATACATACATACATACATAAACATACATACTCATATCCACATATATATACATAAAAGCAATGTGTACCGTGCATTATCATGACGATGAGCCATTGAGTGTTCACATCTCTTTTAGACACCACTTATGCGACCATCCTATCCCAAACTCTGTCTCAAGTGAACTAAGTGTGTATTTTTTATCCCTCTCATCATGCTCACTGCAAAAATAAAAAAAAATCATGTAAATAAAAAATAAGATATTTATTTCAATTTATATGTGAAACTTATACTTACTTCCACTGCAAGTGGACAAGGCTCAGGTAAGAGTCGCATAATGCTCATTCTTCTCTTGAACGCTAATCAATTCCCTATATACAATATATTCCCCTTTAGTTCTATATTGCACTCCAGCCCTAAGGTACCTATGCAAGTCCTCATAGGTAGCTATGCTCTGTTCTCATGATCTAAAGGTAGTATAGGTATCTTGAAAATAAATAGATAAAAATAAATAAAAACATGTGTTATAATATTATTAAAAAAAATATGAAAAGAAAACATACCTATGAGCAGATAGTTGTCTTCCTACATGTGGAGCCACAGAAGAGACCTCCTTTGATTGCTCATCATTATGCATCTCTGAGTACTCATGCCTGTACATATTAAACAAAAAGGGTTAGAAATCAATATATGTATGTATACATATGATGCATGTATATGTGTATGTAGGTGTATATGTGAGTGTGTGTGTATGTGTGTATGCATGTAAGCATTCATGTATGTATGCATATGCATGTGCATTATGTATGCAGATGTATGCATGTGTGTGTATGCATGTAAGTATGTATGTATGAATATGTATGCATGTATGTGTATGTGTGTGTGTATGTGTCTCTATGTATGTGTATGCATATATGTGTGTATATGTCTCTATGTGCGTGTCTATGCATATATGTGTGTGTATGTGTCCATGTGTGTGTGTGTGTCTATGTCTGTATGTGTGTGTCTATATGTGTATATACATGTATATCTGTATATATGTGTCTATGGCATGTGTATGTGTGTGTGTAAATGTGTGTGGATGTGTGTTTGTGTGTGAAGAAGTATTTATGTGTCTATGTGTGTATGTGTGTGTATATGTGTGTGTGTGTATTTGTGTGTATGTGTGTATTTGTGTGTGTGTGTAAGTGTGTATGTGTGTGTGTCTGTATATGTGTGTGTATGTGTGTGTGTCTATGTGTGTATGTGTGTGTATGTGTGTGTATGCATGTGTATGTGTGTGTGTGTAAATCTATGTGTATATGTGTGTGTATGTGTGCGTACATGTGTGTATGTGTGTGTATGGGTGTATGTGTATGCATGTAAGCATGTATGTGTGCATATGCATGTGCATTATGTATGCATGTGTGTATATATGTGTGTGTATGCATGTAAGTATGTATGTATGCATATGCATATGCATTATGTATGCTTATGTATGCATGTATGTGTATGTCTCTCTACATGTGTGTGTATGCATATGTATGTATGCATATGCATGTGCATTATGTATGCATGTGTGTGTGTATGTGTGTGTATGCATGTAAGTATGTATGTATGCATATGCATATGCATTATGTATGCTTATGTATGCATGTATGTGTATGTCTCTCTACATGTGTGTGTATGCATATATGTGTGTGTATGTGTGTGTGTGTCTATGTGTGTATGTGTATGTGTGTATGTGTGTGTATGCATGTCAGCATGTATGTATGCATATGCATGTGCATTATGTATGCATGTGTGTATGTGTATGTGTGTGTGTATGTGTGTGTATGCATGTAAGTATGTATGTATGCATATGCATTATGTATGCATGTATGTGTGTGTATGTCTCTCTACGTGTGTGTGTATGCATATATGTGTGTGTATGTGTCTATGTGTGTCTGTATGTGTGTGTGTGTGTCTATGTGTGTGTATGTGTGTATGTGTGTGTCTATGTGTGTATCTATATATATGTGTCTGTATGCATGTGTATGTGTGTGTGTAAATGTGTGTGGATGTGTGTGTATGTGCCTATGTGTGTGTATGTGTGTGTGTATGAGTGTGTGTGTCTATGTGTGTATGCGTGTGTCTATGTGTGTATATATATGTGTGTGTATGCATGTGTATGTGTGTGTGTAAATTTGTGTGTATACATGTGTGTGTGTAAATCTGTGTGTATCTATGTGTATGTTTCTATGTGTGTATGTGTGTGTATCTATATGTGTATGTGTGTGTCTATGTGTGCATATATGTGTGTATGTGTATATATATGTGTGTGTATGCATGTATATGTGTGTGTGGAAATGTGTGTGGATGTGTGTGTGTGTGTGTGTAAGTGAGTATGTGTGTGTGTATGCATGTCTGTGTGTATGTGTTTGTGTCTATGGGTGTATGTGTGTGCATGTGTGTATATATATGTGTGTGTATGCATGTGTATGTGTGTGTGTAAATTTGTGTATGTGTGTGTATGTGTGTATATGTGTGTGTATGTGTGTGTGTGTCTATGTGAGTATGTGTGTGCATATGGATGTGTATGTGTGTGTGTAAATCTGTGTGTATGTGTGTGTCTATGTGTGTCTATGTGTCTATGTGTGTGTGTGTCTATGTGTGTATGCATGTGTATGTGTGTGTAAATCTGTGTGTATATGTGTGTGTATGTGTCTATGTGTGTATGTGTATGCATGTAAGCATGTATGTATGCATATGCATATGTATGCATGTGTGTGTATGTGTGTGTATGCATGTAAGTAAGTATGTATGCATATGCATTATGTATGCATATGTATGCATGTATGTGTATGTGTGTGTATGCATGTAAGCATGTATGTATGCATATGCATGTGCATTATGTATGCTGTGTGTGTATGTGTATGTATGCATGCATATGTATATGCATTATGTATGCATATGTATATGCATTATGTATGCATATGTATGCATGTATGTGTATCTGTGTGTGTATGTCTCTCTACATGTGTGTGTATGTGTCTATGTGTGTGTGTGTGTGTCTATGTGTGTATGTGTGTGTCTATGTGTGTATGTGTGTGTCTATGTGTGTATGTGTGTGTCTATGTGTGTATATACGTGTGTATCTATGTATATGTGTCTCTATGCATGTGTATGTGTGTGTGTAAATGTGTGTGGATGTGTGTGTGTGTGTAAGTGTGACTGTGTCTATGTGTGTGTGTGTATGTATGTGTGTGTGTCTATGTGTGTATGTGTGTGTGTCTATGTGTGTATATACGTGTGTGTATGCATGTGTATGTGTGTGTGTAAATTTGTGTGTATATGTGTGTGTGTAAATCTATGTGTATGTGTGTGTGTATGTGTGTGTATCTATGCCTGTATGTGTGTGTGCATATACATGTGTATGTGTATATATATATGTATGTATACAGGTGTATGTGTGTTTGAAAATGTGTGTGGATGTTTTGTTTGTGTGTGTGTGTGTAAGTGTGTATGTGTCTATGTATGTATGTGTGTGTGTGTCTATGTGTGTGTATGTGTGTGTGTATGTGTGTGTGTCTATGTGTGTGTGTCTATGTGTGTGTGTCTATGTGTGTTTATGTGTGTGTGTGTATGCATGTGTACATGTGTGTGTAAATCTGTGTGTGTATGTGTGTGTGAGCATACGTTTGTGCTTCCTTGAGGTTGTGTGCATGTGTAGCTAGCTCGATCCCTCTCTCTCTCTCTTTCTCTCTCTCTCTCTCTCTCTCTCGGGTGTCTCAATCCCAACACAAATATGCCGGGAGAGATCGATTTCTTTTGTAACATTCTAGAGCTTCGCTTATGCAATGCTCTAAAATATCAGGATGTCGCTTATGTGACGCTCCCGCATCACAGGCAGTTTGCCAACATCGATAGGAGTGTCGCTAGATATCAATGCTCTTTGTGAAGAACATTTTTAGCATCGCATAAGTGATGCTTTGCATCACTTATGCAACGGGGTTTCGTCACTTATGCAACGCTATCGTCACATAAGTGACGAAACCTGCTTCTTTTTTACTGGGGGGCATCGCTATTTCTAGTAGTGCCTCCCTTGGGTTGGGTGACTATTCAATCTTCATGAGCTGCAACCTCATACTTGCAATGAGATGAAAAGGTGTGGTTGGGGGACATCTTTCATTGGCCTTTTGGTCTTAGTGGAAATTGTCCACAGTTACAAGGTCCATGTTTGTTGTGGTAACACTTCATCAATCCAATCTAGTTTCCTCGTCTAGCCCTAGAGCGATTCTTTCCCAATTTGTATCCTTAGTAGGCTTTTAGCTCTCTTATTCATAATAGGTGCAACTGTTATATCTTCGCTTCTATGGTAGTTAGGGGTCACATGAGTACTATGCCCTTCATTATATAGCTTTGTTTTGAATTAATGCAAGCCTTGGGAGATATTTATATTAAGATCAAATTTCCCTTAAAAAGAAAAGATTAGAATTTTCACTTATATTGATGCTAATCCACCTTGTCACATGGATATATGGGATAATTTCATAGTAGGATTGTTTAGCTTAATTTATGGGTTTTTCTCAGTTTTAAAGCTTTATCTATCATAATTTTAGATATAACATGGAATCAACATCTTTACTGGAAATATAAAACAAGATCAAAGGATTAATATTACTTGTCAATGGGATAAGAATTACAATAATCCATATTGATATGAGGCTAACTTGGACCAATCTATGTCCATGTATAAAATAATAGTAGTGATAATATACCCATTATTGGTCATATTTATGTCAAAATTAGATACTCTAGTAATAGCATAAGATTTGATTAAATTATGAATTATAATCTAATCATATCACATGATTGAGTAAGTCTGTGATATTAAGATTTTTCTTCTTGATAAGTACAAAATATAGCTTGAATACCTTTCTCTAGTAAAAAGTATAATATTTGAAATTTATTATGTCAATTTAGCTTGATAAAGATGTTCAATTCCTATGGTATGAATATTCTTTAGTAGATTAGCAAATATAAAGTGTAAAATATAGAGGTAGACATAGGTGCAGTCATGGTGGAAATAATATGAAAAAAAGAAGCACACTCATGATAAATAAAATTACACTCTAAAATTAATTTTTAAAAAAGTCTTTGCACATACAATAACAAATATAAACATAGATAATTTTTCAAAATTTAAGTTATTTGATATTTAATTCTAGTAGAAAAGTTTATGTTTAGTGACATATTATCAGAATACTAGAGGACATAAAAATCCCAATGAATATCTACAAATTATTACCCGTATAGAAAAATATATAGAAGTTACTCTATTAATAATTGTTCTAAATAATCTAGATATTTCTAGCATCAAAACTGATGCACATGGTCACAAAACTAGCTTTTGGAAAACACAAAGTAGTCATTCCATATTGGAGGATGCTTATCTATTTATGTTTGATAGTTGAAAGTTAGTCTAAATGAAAAATGTAAATTTTAGTTTCTTTTATTCTCCAATTATTAATACTTATAATGAATGTTATTTTCCCTATAGACAGTTTTACATTGATAATTTATGAAATTAATATAAAAGAATAATTTTCATTTTTCCAAAATGGAGCAAAAAAGCCATGTCCAATATGCAAAATTATGATATGCAAGATACTCTAATAAGATTTACATGCAATGCTAGATTTATACTCTTATTTATTCATTAACTACTCTCAACAAGTCCATTTTGTAGTACTAGATTGAGAATTTTAATAACTCATTTTTATTATTATATAATTCTTTGAAAATCTTTACACTTCTTTTGTGTAATACTATATTTAAAGAAATATTTGAAATAGTATTTATGTGTCTATCATGGTCACTTGTGTGCCAACGTAGTCTACCATTGATAAAGTCATGTTTGTACTAGCTAATGGAGTCTCTTGAAAGTGAACCTATGCTCATTAAAATATATTAGTCTTTTGAATATCTACAAAGGCTTAAATCAATTACTTCAAAATTTAAAAGAGAAATCAACTTCTTTGAGTATTTTTTAGATGCAAACATACTCCAAAGTTCTATCACATTGTAGCTATCTTTAGGAGTGGAAATAATCCTTAAGTGGTATCAAAGTCCATCACATGGAATCATAAGGCATGAAATGAGGATTCTAAAGTAATTATTTAATCCACATAAATTTACAACTAGATGTTGAATATGTATATCTTAGAAAGAGGGGGATCTATTGAGATCTCAACAAGGAAGGGAAGATATGAAACATTCAATCCTTGACATAAAGGCAATAATTGACATTATCACTTTAACACATAATAAAAGATAGAATATGAAGCAAGGAAAGCCTAGAAACTTACATAATGGTAGGTATTGAATACATAAATAGAGAAAATACATAAGAGAAATCTCCATATTAGAGGTTTATTCTTAGCAAATTTCTTATGGACAAAATAATTTTGGGAGTAATTAATCAAAGTTAAAAAATTCTTTCTCTAGCTGATTGAAAATAAAAAAATAACTAAATGAGAGTTGTAAACTATAAGAGAGTAACATTTATCATATCTTAAAATATTAAGCTTTTTTGATAGTTCATATGTAAGACTTATAAACATTTAAGAGATTTTGAGTATTTCTTGAAAGGATATATTCATTCTCAAACAAGGTAAGGAATATTCAACTAAATAAACATTTGTAGTAATCGATGAAGAGTCATAGCCAGAGAATTAATGACTAAATAATAAAAAATGAACTAAAAATGGCTGTAGGCTTCATTGCATGTGCCCTATATGATCATGATTTGCTAGTTCATATATTGAATAGGCTACAGCTAATCTGTGACAAAATATTGAAGGGATTTATCACTTAGATGTATGTAAAGAATACTTACTAGATTTTAAGATAGTGCTCACTTCCATGGTGATTGAATAAATTAATTTAGAAGGCAAAAGAAACAAGACAAATCTAAGAAAAAATCTTCTATGCAAGAAAATGCAACCGAGGAAGAAAAATTCAAGAAGATAGAAGATGAAGAGATATAACAAGATTCAACCCAAGAAAGCAAGGAGATATGAAATATCAACCTTTATAGGTGGTGTTTCCTAAAGAGTACAAAGGGGGATATTTTGAGCAAAAGGAGGTGAATTTGGAGGTATAATGTAAAGAACTAAGTGTTAGGGCCACCATGTGCTAGAGAGATGACTCCCCCTCCATGCTCCCCATGGGGTCTTCACCCAAGACCTCCTCCTTCCCAACCTTGAGGCTTAACCACTAAGTTAGGTAGAGAGCATAAGAACCTATACTTAATTCTAGGCTCACAATCTTTGGCCAAACAGTTAAGTGACCAATCAATGTCCAAATTCAGATCTGCCTGAACCGATCGAACACTTAGATCATACACTTGCTTTATAAAAAAACTTCCCCCTTGGAAAGATTTTTGTCCTCAAATAATTATTAGGACCAACACATGCTAGAGAGATGATTCTCTCCCCATGCTCCCCATGAGGACTGAACCCAAGACCTCCTCCTTCCCAACCTTGAGATTTAACCACTAAGCTAGGTGGATTCCTTGTCTTAGAGAACCTATACTTAAGTCTAGTATCAAGATCATTGGCCAAATAATTAAGTGACCAATTAGTGTCCGAATTCAAATGTCTATGAACTGGAAGGACACTTAGATCATAAAGTTAATTTATAACATAGAAGAAACCAAATCTAGCATAGAAATGGATACTATGATTGCCAAATCTAATACACTATGCAAATGAATGCTATACTAAAAGTCCCATATATTGGAATTAAACTTATATAGATGAAGGTAATTCTGTAAATCTACCTACATTCAATCAAAATGAATGTGTGTTAGTAATGAGGTACTTCCAAGAGGCTAGTCCACCATGCAAAGAAGCTCAATATGTAGATAGTGGTGTGAGTAACCACGTGTAATGGAGGGAGGTTTTTTCCAATAATTTAATGGCTCAAAGGGAATAAGAACATGTGGTACTACATGTGAATACTAATAATGAAGTCAAACATATGAATGAATTCAATATTTATTGAAAAAAGAAGGAAAAGAGTGTAATGTAGGTATCACATTGTCCTACCATAGCTAAGAATTCGATTTAATTAGGCTAGATACTAGAACGATTATAGAAACTTAGTTTTACCAACAAAGATCTTTTCTTGAAGAAAAAAAATTGTTATGGATATAAAATTGGAGGTAAACAATCAAGGAAGAATGTTCACAATTGATATTAGGCAATCCAACACTCGAGCAACGTTCATGATTAATGGAGACAAGATGACAAAAAAATCATACATATGGCACATAATGATAGAACAACTCAATATATAAAGGCTCGGGAGAACTTATAAAGCAATAATTTGGTAAGCCATTGTCGGGATGAAATCCCTCAGGGAGTGTGCACCAAGAAAAAAGTTTCAAGTTTATTTCTTTGTTTTTCTGATCATGATATGCTATTTTTACTGCAAGAAGAGGATAAGGGTTATGAATTTTTCAAGATTTGATTGATTTGATTGTTTATGTAATGAGAAACCATGTCAGTTTGTACATTAGACCTGTACATTTACATCTTTAAAGTTTTTTAAACCCTTAGAAATCCCAAATCCCTAACTCTGACCCATGAAGAACTAACTTCTAACCCTAGGAAACCCTTGAAACCCTAGTTTTGACCCATGGAAACCTAACCTAAACCCTAGAAAAACCTTGGGTTTTAAAGCTAAAGTGTAAATAAACTCATTAATTGACATGCCTGACCCTAATCATAGTCAAACGATAACTTTTTCCAAATGGAAACCATAGATTGGAACCTTAGGCTCACCATTTAATCTAATTTTAAACCCTTAATTTAATTAAATTTATACATAGGTGTGAAATCGAATAAAAACCTTAGTCAAAAATAAAAAGGAAAAGGAAAAATAAATAAAAATAGAAAAAGAAAAATTAGAAATAAAAAGAGAAAAATAAAAAAAACAAAAGATCTAATTTTCAAAAATAGAAAAAGAACAAGGAAGAATATTATGAAAATAGAAAGGATAAAAAAGAGATTCTCTAAAAATAGAAAGGAGAAGGTTAGAAAATTCTAGAGTTCTAGAGAGAGGACCTAGGGGAAAGCTATAAATAGATGCCCAATGCTCATTTGGTTTTCCCCATGGGTTTTCTCTCCAGGTACTCTTTCTTCCTTTTTCTTATTCATACTTTTCTTGTTCATGCTTTACCCTTTTCATGCTTTACGATTACATTGTTGATTATCTCTCCATAACCATAACTCTCAAGCTCTTCATCTCTAGCTACCATGCCAATAGAGAGAGAGAGAGAGAGAGTTGTGTGGTTCACGGAGTTTCCATTTTTAATACTATTCAAGGCAAAGGATTGAGCATCTGCTCTCTTCATAGAAGAAGAGGAAGCACATAAATTACTTAGAGATTACTTCATTATCTCAACAATTATTTTTATCACTAAAGCAATGTAATATATGTATATACATCCGATTACCACATGTTCGGCTACATTTTCTTCAAGCGGAGGAGTCCCAAAGCTTGAGGAGTCTAAGTAGAAAGCTCCTACCAATTTTCGTAATTTTTGGAAGCCGTTAAATAGTTCAAATTAGAGGTAGAACCTATTTTTTAACTATGCAAGTCAATAGATGTGAAACCGGTCAAAACTAGGCAAAAACTATAAATAGAGCTAGAGAGCTCATTTTGAGGTTGTTGTTGTTGTTGAGCCTATGAGCTAGTAACTAGAAGAGCTAGTGTAATTAGTTGATGATAAATATGAGTACGAGTTCTTTCCTTGCTTCCCATTGATCTCCATTGTCGATTCCTTATGTGTGTGTGCATGTGTCATGTGTATGCAACTTGAATTTCTCACCATCATCTTCATGCACATCACTTGATCTTGATCTTCATATCGGCCTAACCTCTCTGCAGATTGACAATTACGAGGTGGAGCTCCTCACGTTGGTACTCTCCATTGTACTAGAGTGACACAAAATTTGGCGGCGCTGCTGGGGATGAGCTTTAGATTGAGCGTGTGATAGTAAGTGTGTTGGAGAAAAATCATTGGAAGGTAAACTTTCTTTGTTGTTTTTACTTAGTTTTTACACATGTTTACTTCACTTTTCCTCTAGTTTCATTCCCCATCAACATCTCAAACTTCAAAAAGTCACCAAAAATCTATCATATTCCGTCTTTCTCTTCTCTTTCCTCATTTCTGTGTGTGCGAGAGTGAGAGGGAGATTTCGTAGGTGTTTGTTCATGTTTTCTAGTGCACTAATCTTGCAAGCAACCTCTCGACACCACGGATTTGTAAGAAACATAGGTTAAAAACTCCATTTTTTTCTCAGAAATTGCTGTCGTGACTTGACCATCATGACTGTCAGTGATCGTCGTCATCTGACCATCGTGACTTGACCATCGCGAGTATCAGTGATCATTGTCATCTGACTGTCGTGACTTGACCATTGTGACTGTCTGTGATCATCACAGTCTAACCGTCGTGACTTGATCATTGCGATTGTGCCTGACCATCGTGACTTGATCGTCGCGACTCTGACTCATCATCGTGGTCCTCAGCGTCATAGCCTGATCATCATAGCCTCTGACCATCATGGGTGTCACACCATCGCGACGGTGACACACCATTGTGATTGTGATTGACCATCGCGACTGTCAAGCAAAACGCCAAAATTAGGGTTTTTCAAATATTTTCAAAATTTTGAGGTATTTTTTGGCCATTAATTATGAACCCTTGTGTGTGTGGCATAGGGCAAAGGGAGGAGTGGACTAAACAAGTTGAAGACATGTTCACACAATTTTATGCCTTTGGACTCACTCTAAAGGGTGATGTGTTGGATTGGTTTCAACCATTGCACCAGCATCAATTTAGAGACATCCGCCACATGATGGAGTCCTTCATTATAGACTTTTCCAAGAGTGGAATTAGACATAACACGTCTTCATTAATACACACATTCAAACAAACCCCTCAAGAAACAGTGAGGATGGCCGATGGAAGATTTAGACATTACATAGAGAGATGTCCCCATTGGAAGTACCTAGTCAAGCCAAATTGATAGCTTTGTTCATAGACAGCCTATTAAGCACTAAGTTGAGGTCATACGTATTCTTGAAGGAACCAAGAACTCTGGATCAATGTTTACATATCTGTGTAGACATAGACGATAACTTACGACAAGTATGGCATTAGTACCCATGACCCCTTTGATTATGGAAATGATCCTAATGCAAATAGTTTTGACTCCACCCATGTAGATAGCCCACCAGCCTACTACATGGAGTCATCGAAAAACTTAGAGCCTTACTATCTTTACTTCATGACTTTCATCCATGATTTTTTGAGGCATGCATGGGTATATCCATTGAAGGCAAAGTCCGAAGTGTTCACGTGGTTCAAACAGTTTTTGGTTTTGGCTGAAAATCTGTAAGCATGTAAAATGGGCACCCTCCGTTCTGATGGAGGGGGGGAATATATGTCTTCTAATTTTAATGCATTTCTGGCTAAATGTGGGATAAAACACCATTGTACAGTGTCGTATACACCTCAACGGAATGGATTTGTTGAACGGAAGAATCGGTTGCTCATGGAGATGGTGAGGTGTATGGTCAAGAGTCAGGCTTTACCACATAGTTTCTGGTTTGAGGCTGTCATGTGTGCAGCATATGTACTTAACAGGTGTCCCACTAAAGCACTGCAGTCTATCACTCCATATGAGGCTTGGCATGATCGCAAGCCATCTGTTGCTCATCTGCGTGTTTTTGGTTGTTTGGCATATGCATTAGTGCCTGAACAACATCGCACAAAATTGGATGATCAAGCAGTAAAATGTATTTTTGTTGGCTATAGTTTTGAAAGTAAAGACTATCGTTTGTATTATCCACAGACTAAATGCATTCTGGTTAGCCATGATGTTGTTTCTCTGGAAGATTCTATTCAGCCATTACTTTTATGTACTAAGGAGACATATGTTAGCTCCAAAGACATGTATGATACTTTGGTGCCTCTTTTTACAGGTGGACAATCTAATGCTAGTCCTAATGAGGCAACTTCTTAGCCTTTGCAGGTTTCATGTGATGATGCAAATCATTCCATTTCTGATGCAGATTTACATGATGCACTTGTTGATGAGAGAGCTGATATTGAGCAGGCCAAAACTAGGCCAAAATGGTTGGTGCAGACTTTGTGTGACAACAAATTAGATGCATCGATGTCATATCATAATCGATCAGTCTCTCATAGTGCCTCTTTTGCATCAGATTGCTATGCTATGGCTGCATCTAGTCTCTGTGATGAGAATGAGCCTGTTTTATTTGATGAAGCACAAAATTCAAAAAATTGGATGGCTGCTATGCAATCTGAATATGATGTTATAATGAAGAATGGTACTTGGTTTCTTAGTACAACCCAACTCTCAAGTAAAATATGTCTGGTACAAAGCAGGAATTAGTAGTACCAACTCATTTCTTAAGGTGTCCATCCATCTTTCCCAACACTTGCACTGGTTGCTCCCACCACAACTAAAATCTTTCAAGAAACCTGTAGATTAACTAATGTGGCTGCAAAAATAGCCCAAAAGGTGAACATTCATTGTCAAAGAAGTACAAAGAACATTGTTCTTGATGTGCTTGGACCTCCATGAAGAGGACTATGCGCGAAAGTACTCCAAAATGGCTCCAGAAATCACCCCAAAAATGCTTCAGAAATAGGGTCCAAAACTTTTTGAAGATAATGTGAACCTTAGTAGTTCCCTTTCTTCAAGCACCACAAGAGTGTAGCTTAGTGGCAAGAGATCTCCATGGTTTAGCGAGCTTCAGGGGGAACAATATTGGGATGGGTGACCTCGTGGGAAGTATCAGGAACCTTTGTGTTCCTTGATCATTGAGTTCCTCCCTCATGTGTAGCCAATGGTGACTTGGATAAAAAGGTATGCCAAGGTATTTGGATTTCCTTTCATCATCAACCAAAGAGTAGAAGCAGAACTCTGATATGAATCAGGAAGACCATTCAGAACGGTCTGCACAAGTAAGCTCTCTGGTATAACCTCATCAACAGAAATCAACTGTTCCTTCAAGTCTTTGATCTTTGTTAGGAAACGGTCCATAGAATCACCTTCATTCATGTGCTCATGATTTTTTTTTGTTTTGCAATGAGTTTGATGAGAGAGACAAAAAATATGTTCTTAGTTCATTCAAGACAGAATTTGTCACTAAGTGGTCCTATAAGTGGTGCCTGAAAGAGATGCTGATATTTATGGCACATGGTCGTGATATTGCACCGTATGCATTGCTTTTATTTGTTATATATATATATATATATGTGTGTGTGTGTGTGTGTTTGTAATACATTTTGTTTTATATGTATATATATTATGGATTGTAGTGGAGAGAGAAAGGCAAAACTTAGTCTCATAAAGAATCTTATGAGAGGGAAGTATAGTATAGGCATGGGTTGGAGTTTAAAAGAGCTTTATGTGACTCCTACCTATGTTTTGTTTAATTGAAATGGAAGTAAGTACAAGTTTTACGTATAAATTAAGATAAATATTTTATGTTTACTTATATGATTTTTATTTTGTTTTGCAATGAGTTTGATGAGAGAGACAAAAATTATGTTCTTAGTTCATTCAAGAGAGAATTTGTCACTAAGTGGTCCTATAAGTGGTGCCAGAAAGAGATGCTGATATTTATGGCACATGGTCGTGATAATGCATGGTATGCATTGATTTTATTTGTTATATATATATATATATATATATATATATATATATATATATATATATATATATATATATATATATATATATATATATATATATATATATATATATATATATATATATATATAAACAGACATATATATACATACGTACATAATGCATGGTACACATTGCTTTTATTTGTTATATTTATGCATGTGTATCTATATCTATATATAGGGGGACAATTGTATTGGTATTTAATCCAAGAGACTGTCTATAGAAGATGTTTGTGCATACTCATGCATGATAGCCCCTAAGGAATCAAGTGGAACTTTCCCTCTCATAAGATTCTTTATGAGACTAATTTTTGCCTTTCTCTCTCCACTACAATCCATAATATCTATACATATAAAACAAAATGTATTTCAGATACACACACACACACACATATATATATATATATATATTTGTGTGTATGTGTGTATATATGTATATATGCCTACATACACATACACACACATATATACATGCACATATATACATATATACATATACACACACATACACACATACACACACACACACACACACACACATACATATATATATATATATATATATATATATATATATATATATATATATATATATATATATATATATATATATATATATATATATATATATATATATATATATATATATATATATATATATATATTTTATGTGTGTGTGTTGGGCATGTATGTATGTATGTATGTATGTATGTATGCATATGCATGTGCATTCTATATGCATATGTATGTGTGTGTATGTGTGTGTCTATATATGTGTGTGTATGTGTATGTGTGTGTATGTATATGTGGGTGTATGTATCTATGTGTGTGTATCTATAGGTGTGTGTAGGCATATCTATGTATAGCATGTGTATCTGTGTATGTATACGTATGTATACATGTGTATGTGTGTGTATACGTGTATATATACATGTGTATGCGTGTATATATACATGTGTATGTGTGTGTATGCATATGTATGTGTATGTGTGTTTTTATGTGTATATGTGTGTATATTTGTGTGTATGTTTGTGTGTATGCATGTGTATGTGTTTGTATATGTGCATCTCTTTGTGTGTGTGTGTATGTGTATGTTCCTCATGTGTAGCCAATGGTGACTTGGATAACAAGGTATGCCAAGGTCTATGCCTTGGTCATTGCCTTAGTCATAAGCCTGAGGTGGGTGGACATGTGCTTGCTTTACTCATGCAAAAGGAACAAAGCTTTTGCATCAAAGTACTCTAATACTAGTGAAGTATTTCAATGGTGATGCACCGTAGTGCATTCTCCTTATTAAGAGCTCCACAATGATATCCTCGACATAAAATACATATACATTGATCACTTCTCTACTTCACTTCTTTTCTATGATCATCTTAGAACAGGGAACTTCTCAAAGCTTGTTCTCAATGTGTAGTTGATCATTTGATGTGATTTAAAGTGCTATAGATTCATCATACTACCTATCTCATAGCTAGAAAGTTTCATTATCATTTCTTTTATCAATCTTGAGATATCTTCATATTTCTACTCACTGGTCTGCATACTGTAGCACCCCGAAAATGTCGGGATAGTCCTTCAACTTGCTAAGCATCATTATTAGTGTAGAGTTGATCTTTTTTATTGAAATAACTCATGATTGGTAGCTATCTAAGTAAGTTAGATACTCCCAAAAGGAATTTAGCTAATTGCTAGTAGGTTGAGAGCACTGTTCAGTTTATTGAACATGTGTAGAGACCAAAATAGCAAGTCTAAGCTCCTGATTGAACTTTCTACTCATCTATTTTGATCTATTGATTTAAGGAACATGCTCCAAAGCTTATAGGTGATTAATTGAGATAATTAGGAAGTTGAAGGGGTCTACTACACTCTTCACAACTTGTTCTTGGCCGGTGTGAAGCAGGAGTTTGCAACACCACTTCATCTTTGGAATCCATCCATCATCTCCTCCAATAGCGGTATCAGAGCAACGGAAAGCAAGATGGGAGATGGATTTCCATTATTCGTTGACAAATTGGACAGGAGCAACTATCGAGCATGGTCCCTAAGGATGCAAGCATATCTCCAAGGAAGAAGCCTATATGGATACATCTCTGGAGATGAGGAAATGCCAATATTCAGAAGCAAACATCAACCTACAAGAGAAGAGTAAGAAAGGCTAACTACATGGTGTGCAAAGGATGCTCTAGCCAGGTCTTATATACTTAAATCAATGATTTCTTATTACCTCACATTAGGAATTGCAAGACCTTCAAAGAGAGTTGGGAAGTACTTTCTTCATACGTGTCATCAAATACAAGGGCTAGGAAGAACCAGCTTTGGATGGAGTTCACAACATTGAAGAAGAAACCAAAGCAAAGTCTAGTTGACTATGTAACCAAGATGAAGGATGTAGTTGACCAACTTGGGAGCATTGGCGAAGAGATAGAAGAGGAGCAATTAGTAAGGCAAATCATAAATGGTATCAAAACTGATGATAAGTGGGAGTCCTTCACCACAACAATGGACCTATATATGGATATGCAAATACCTGACCTCAACACATTGATGGGGCAACTCTTCACACACGAGACAAAGCTCAACAAGAATGGAGACAACTCTAGAGGTAATCAATCTTCTGTTCTTTAGATAGATAGATATAAAAGTAAAGATAAAGGAAAAGGTAAAAAGAATGAAGAAGAGGCTAGTACCTCTCAAGTAAACTTCATAGGCAGACGAAGAGGTAGTAGAGGAAGGGGCATAGGAGGAAAGTAAGGTAGGAACATTGCACTCTTCAATTACAAAGATCAAACCTTATCTGAACTAGAGATATGGCATAAAAGGCTAGGTCATATAGGTGAAAGAACAAAAAAAAATGCAGGGATCATCGTGTGCTTGGCCTTCCAAATGTGTCCAAACAACACATGTTTACAAATGTGGAGCATGCCAATTCGGCAAATCTCAAAGGCAACCATTCAATAGAAAAGGATATATGTATGAAGACTACTTGGAGTTTGCACACATAGATGTGTGGGGTCCTAGTAGAGAGCCATCAATCTCAGGGTCAAGGTACTATGTCTCATTCATAGATGATTACAGTAAATTGACAATTCTTTACTTCATGAAGCATAAAGATGAAGACTTCACTTGTTTCAAAAAGTATTTGGCATTGGTTGAAAAAGAGACCAGCAGATATATGAAAAGATCCATTGTATTATATGACAATGTTGTACATGATCATTGGCATGATAATCAATGCCCAATGATGCTGAGAAGTGTAGGCTATGAAGTGAGCCTCACTCTCTTACAATGTGATCAACAAAGACTCGGAATAGAAGTGGTCTATCTTGCGAGTTTTATATTCATACATGATTCATTCAAACTTTGAATTTGAATTCATCTTTGGCTCTCACTAAAAAGTGATCCACTAATCTAGGAGATATTCTCTCTAAGAATTTGTAGCTTATCAATCCAACTAACTGCACGAGTTTAGTGGCTTTTACAAATATTCCTTCAAGTCAGTTTGACTTTTACAAATGGTAAAAGGTAAACAATCCATAGCAATGGTTCTCATGGGACTTCAATTATTCCACATAAGGTCTTCTCATGCCTAGCCAAGTGTGTGGGCTTGGCACTTGCACCAACAACTCCCCCTCAATACAAACATCTTGGCTTGATCTTCTTCATCAATCTTCTTGTATGTCCTGCAATCCAATCATAGATTTAAACCTGCAAAGCTTAGTACCATCAAGTGCTTTGGTCAATAAGTTTGCACACTCCATATTAGTTGATACATATGCCAACTGAATTTCCTTGCTCAATAGCTTCTCTCTCACATAATGATAGTGGACCTCTATATGCTTAGTCCTAGCATGATAAATAGGATTCGCTGCAAGGTGTAAGGAACTTGTATTATCTCCAAAAATCATTGGAGATATAGTATGCAATCCCAAATCTGCATATAGCAATCTGATCCATATGGCATCTTGAGTAGCATTGGACAATCCTCTATATTTTGCCTCTGTTGAAGATAAACCAATAGTAGGTTTCTTCTTGGAAGACCATGATATAGGCTTGTCACCTGCAAAAGATAGATAACCTGGGGTACTCCTTCTATCATCTTTGCAACCTGCCCAATCTGCATCTGAGTATATCTTGATGTTCAAATCTGAAGTATAAGGAAAGTACAATCCTTGATTTTGAGTGCCCTTAAGGTACTTCAAAATCCTCTTTGCAGCTTCTAAGTGAGGTGTCCTAGGTTTGTGCATAAATTAGCTTAAGACAGTTACTCCATAAGCAATATCAATCCTTGTCAATGTAGCATAGTTTAGGCTTCCCACTATGCTTTGGTATCCTGCAATATTTTCAAGCACATTACCTTCATGAGCACTTAATTTTTTGTTTACTTCCATAGAAGTGCTTGCTACCTTGGAATCCTGCAAATGAATCTTCTTTAACATGTCTTGTATATACTTTCTTTGGGTAATCTAAATTCCAGAGTTAGTATAGACTAACTCAAGTCCAAGCAAATACTTGAGTGACCCTAGATCATTGATTTTGAACTCTTGCATCATTTGATTCTTGATGTGCTTGATGCCATTGGCATCATTACCTGTAATTATGATATCATCAACATATACACATAGGTATATTACCTCTGACTTACTTCTCTTGATAAACAGAGAAGTATCTACTTTACTCATGATGAATCCTTGATCCTGAAGGTATGTAGTCAACCTATGGTTTCATGCCAACAAGTGCAAGATACTTTTTAAAGCAACTGAATACTTCATCTTTGTGCTTCATAAAATATAAGATAGTCCACCTACTGTAATCATCAATGAAAGATACATAATACCTTGATCCAGAAATTGAAGGATCCTTACTTGGTCCCTATACATCTGTATGGACAATCTCTAAGTAGTCCTCATGTATGTAGCCTTTCTTTGAGAAGGGTAACCTGTGAGATTTTCCAAGCTGACAAGCACCACATTTATAGATCAGTTGTTGCTTGGATACATTGGGTATCCCAAGCACACATTGATCTCTACATATTTTCTTTAAAGTTCTCTCACCAATATGCCCTAATCTCTTATGCCAAATTTCAAGATATGATAATGTTTGGTCTTTGTAACTATACAATGCAATATTCCTTGTATCTTCAAGTTCAAAGGTGAATAATCTACCTATCTTTTCTCCTTTGGAAATTCTCTTGAATCCATGTTGGGGATCCTCCACAAATGCTCCATATTTGTTGAACATAACCTCCATAAGATTTCTATTTCCATAAGAGGTTTTAACATTTCCTACCTTGATCACTGAGTGTTTGGTGTCATCACCTGTTTGTACTTGATGTTTTCCCTTAGGTTCCTCAAGGTCAAAGAGAAGAGCTACATTTCTTGCAACATGGTTTGAACAACATAAGTTAATGTAGAAGAGATGGTCATCATTCATACCTTGCTTTGAAGTCATATTCATAATCAGAAGGGAATCCTCTTGTTCCTCTGTATAATTTTTGTAGTCCTTCCTTGATTTGTAGCCTCCTTGGTAGTTGTTATTATAATTTTTGTTGTAGTTGTTATTGTAGCTTTGATGATGGTTGAATCTTCCTCTTCATTGTGTATATCCACCTCTTTGGAAACCTCTACCTCTCTAATTCTTGAAGTTCTTGTAACACTCATCAGTAGTATGATTTGACAAACCAAAAATGTAACATGGGGAAGAGTTGAAAGGTCTCCCCCTACCTTGCTTACCTCCTCTGCCCCTACCTCTTGAGTTTCTACCTCTCCCTGCATAGTTGGCTTGAGAGGTTGTACCTTCATCCTCAATCTTCTTGCTTTTCCCTTTCTCTTTAGACTTGCCTTTATCTGTGTATAGGGCAAAAGAGCTATTACCTCCTGATGAATCTCCATTCTTGTTGAGCTTGGCTTCATGGGTAAAGAGTTGCTCCTCTTCAATCTCCTCTCCTATGCTTGCCAATTGGTCAGCCACATCCTTGACTTTGGTCACGTACTCTAAGATGCCTTGCTTGGGTTGCTTCCTTTGAGTGGTAAACTCAATCCACAATTGGTTCTTCCTAGCCCTTGTGTTGGAAGAGAAATATGAAAAAAATGTTTCCCAAGTCTCTTGGGATGTCTTACAGCTCCTAATGTGTGGGAGAAGAAATTCAAAGATTGAGTTAAGTAAGTATGACCTTGCTAATGCATCTTTGGCACACCATGAATTGAGTCTTTCATGCTCCTCTCTTGTAGGTTGTCCTTTGCTTCTACAAATGGGCATCTCCTTATCTCCTCAGATGTATTCATAGAAACTCCTTCCTTGCAAGTACGTCTTCATCCTCAAGGACCATGCTTGGTAGTTGTTCCTGTCCAATTTATCAATGAAAGAAGGAAAAGCATCTCCCATTTTACCTTAACTTTGCTCTGATACCACTGTTGGGAAAGACGGATGGACACTCCAGAAGATGAGTTGGTACTGCTAATCCCTGCTTAGTACCAGACCTCTTGACTTCAGAGTTGAGTTGTAGGCCCTCTTACCTTTCCAATGACACTAAAAAAGTGTCTATGTAGTTTGGAAAAAATGCAAGAAATGATTGATTCAAAACAGATTACTTCCCAATTCACACTTCATGAAAAAACTTCTATTTTGGTACACACACCTACCGCTTGTTAAGCTTAGTGCTTCCAATACAATAGGAATTAGAACAATTCCTTTTGGAGATGTTAAATTAGCTTAAAGGGCTAATCATTCCAAGTAGAATCACTTAAAATGATTCTGTATACACAAAGCAATTGTTGCTAGAAAAGCAGATTCTTCTTTGTTCATAAAGAAGACTAACTCAGAAGCTATATACTTATGTGTCTATGTGGTTGACATTATCATTACAGGGAATGATGCAAATGGCATCAAGCAAATCAAATCTCAGGTGATGGAAGAGTTTAAAATCAGTGACCTTGGTTCATTAACATTCTTTCTTGGATTAAAACTTGTATATTCAAATTTTGGAATCTGTATTACTCAGAAGAAGTACATTCATGATATGTTGGTTAAATTCAAGATGGAGAACACTAAAAGTGTAGGTACACCCATGGAACTCAATCACAAACTTAGCTCTCATGAGGGAGAACTACTTGAAGACATTGCAGGTTATCAAAAGCTTGTTGGGAGTCTCAATTATGCAACCCTAACAAGGGTGCACATATGCTATGGAGTAAGTAGATTAAGCCAATTTATGCATGCACGAAGAAAACATCACTTCAAATCTACCAAAAGGATCTTGAAGTATATAAAGGGTACCATAAATGAAGAAATGTTTTATCCATTCTCTTCTAAGCTGGATATGAAGATGTATTCTGATGTAGATTGGGTTGGCTCCAAGGATGATAGGAGGAGCACTTCTGGCTACTTACCTTTTGTAAGATCAAAGCTAATATCATGGGCATCAAAGAAACAACCAACTGTAGCATTGTCATCAACATAAGTAGAATATAGAGGCTTAGCAAATGCAATACAAGAATCTATGTGGCTCAAACTACTTCACACGAATTCGGGATTACATTCTTATAGTCCAATGATCTTTTGAGATAACACTAGTTCACTTCACTTGGCTGCTCATCTTATATATCATGCAAGGACTAAGCATATTGAAGTGCACTATCATTATTTTAGAGAGAAGCTACTTAGCAACAACATCCAATTGTCCTATGTATCAACGAATTTGCAATGTGCAAATATGTTCACAAAATCTTTGGATGGAACTAAGATGAACAGGTTCAAGATGATGATTGGATTATAGGAAATCAAGGAGGAATGAAGACCAAGCATGTTAGGATTGAGGGGGAGCTGTTGGTGCAAATGAGTCCAAGCCTACATACTTGGAAAATTAGCATGTATCGCATATAGTCACATATGACTATTCCCTGGTAAAAATCAATTACTTTTTATCCTTGTAAAAGTGCATATAATAATTGCACTAGCCCCACAAGGAGTTAGGAGGAATCAAATATCGAATTCTTGGCAGATGATAGATGAGAGAGTAAAGCCTAAAGTCTAGGATTCTATTTATCGTGAGAATTTCAATTTGAATTCAAATCTTGGCTCCAACTTTAACTATAAAAGTGGATCAAAAACTCGTGTGGAGGAGAGCCCGATTTGGAGATCAATTGAGAGGGGTTTCTTGTGATTAGAGAGATCGTTCCATAGCTCTATCACTACGCTCACATTGTGCAATTTTACATTGAGAATGTCATTTGTATTGTATGTGATTGAATACATATACATTGATCACTTCTCTACTTCACTTCTCTGTTATGATCATCTCAGAATAGTGAACTTCAGAGCTTGTTCTCAATGCATAGTTGATCATTTGATGTGATTTGTAATGCTATAGATTTAGCACATTGTCTATTTCATAGCTGCAAAGTTTCTTTATCAACTAAATAGTCTGCATACTGTAGCAACCCAAAAATGTCGAGATAGTCCTTCAACATTCTAAGCATCATTCTTAGTGTAAACTTGATCTTTTTTATTGAAATAAATCATGGTTGTTAGCTATCTAAGTTAATTAGATATTCTCAAAAGGAATTTAGCTAATTGCTAGCAGGTTGAGAGCACTATTCATTTTATTGAACATGTGCAGAGACCAAAATAGGAAGTCTAAGCTCTTGGTTGAACTTTCTACTCATTTGTTTTGATCCATTGATTTAAGGATCATGCTCTAAAGCACATAGGTGGTTATTTGTGATCATGAGGAAGCTCAAGGGCTCTTCTACACTCTCCACAACTTTTTCTTGGTTGGTGTGAAGCAAGAGTTTGCAGCACCACTTCATCTCTAGAATCTATCCACCATCACCTCCAACAAAAAGCATGGTACAAAGGGAGCATGAACACACACTTCTTAGGGGTTACAAATGCGGTCAAAATTATAGTCTGTGATTGACGATGTCACTATATGTTTTATTAAAGAACATATACAAAAGTGTCATGTGGCCATGTGGCCTTTCACATGGACACTAACGGTAACATAAAGAATAATGTATGTTAGATTATTTGAAGAAGTTGGAGGAGCTCAAGAAATTACAAAAGGTGTGTGAGAATAATTCTCATGAAAGGTAGATCTAGCAACAACCAAAGTTGTGTTCATTTGTCCTAAAATGAAGAAGACAAGAAAGACACAGTATTAAGAGCATACAACAAGCTCTGTTCAGGGATGATGCATGGGAGGTTGAAGATTTCTTATGAAAAAAAATTGTTAAAAAGGGAAGTCCCATGCCATGTAATACTGAAATGCACCTGAGAAGATGCAATACATATGATATGTAGCAAGTGTCAAATAAGCCATTTAAACAACTATTTTTGTGAGAGGAATTTGATTTTCCTACTCTATAATGTAATTCTCTTGTGCGTCTTCAGTCTACTTTGTTCGACCATTGCTTTAGTAAACAATCAATTAGCTTGCTTGTTTTATATATTGTTGACACCTTTCTTTTTAGGATGAGATGAGCAAGTTCTTCTTTGGACTGAATTATATTATGATACATAGTTCTGTTCTTCTTCACTTGAATTTAGTTTAAATATTCCGTTTGAAAAACAGTCTTTCATTTCATGGCTATCTCCAAATTATTATTAAGACAACACAATCTGCAATAGTTGTAGCTCTGCTTCATTAGAACATGAGAAAACTTTCGTTGCAATAGTTGTAGCTCTGCTTCATTAGAACATGAGAAAACTTTCGTTGGTTTCTTTTCAAGCAAGGAAAATTTTACGTCAACCTGATATGTCAGCCGTCCTCCTCGCTCCCTGCCTGCATACAAATGGTGCAAACTACGATTTCGCAAAATCACTTGCCTCCTTGATTTCTCACTTCACACTAACTCTTCTACGAATTCACTTCAAGTTTTTCAACTATACTTATTACAAGGTGCAGGAGTTTTTTTCTCTAACTACCAAGCTATAGGACCCCGAATAATACAAATAATGACGTTCTACGATGATACATTTACAACTCCATATACTTACCAATTTCGTTTCTGTAAAACTACTCTCAAGTATTTCGTTTCTGTTTGAAAATTTTAAGCATCAAAGATGATGGACGACTGCATTGCATTTTGTAGGGTTGGTAATGAACGTTAAGTTCATGTCATTTCAAAGGTACTTTTTGCTATTTTCTAATGATATGTTGGTTAGAAGTATGGTTCTTTTTGGTCATGTGGTTTGACAATACAATTATCAGCACCCATCGACCTTGTGACTCAATCAAACAAACTATCACGCCTTGTCTTATTTAACGCTGTAATAGAACATGAAGTCACTTATGATCCTTCCTGCTCCTGGTTATGCGTTACAAATTATAAAACGACCCTGTATAGTTTGCAGAAGTTTATTCTTCTTCCTCTTCGTTAAACGATTTACTATTCATGATGAAACTCCCATGGACAACTTCAAAGATTTAATGTTAAGTTGCGCCCAAAACTGGATGGTAGCATGATTCATACATAGATAACAACGAAGTCTTATAGTAAAATTGCAGATTCCCATATTACACATGTGAGGTTAGCACTTTACCTTAAATTTAACACTATATTTTATATGCTGCACAAAAATTCGGTTTGATGCTTTTACAATACACGTGCTGATTGTAGAACATGTTATTATGGCAAATGGCTACTTGATCAAGTGGGTTCAGATGAGGGCAAAAGTTTGTATCTAAGGAACCATTAAGTAGACATGGGTTATTGATAAAAGTGCTTAGCTCCAGGGAACTCAATTCATAAATGATGCTATTGAAAGTTCAATGAAGGATTTTTTATAGTTCAATCATATTGATGGTTGCTTTCCTCAAGTGACCTATTTTTGTCAAGGAAAAATCATAAACAAGAATATCTACATCATCCATTTTAAGAGTGGATGTGCTTCGAATATTCTTTTTCTTTTTTGAGCCTGTTCATTTAGTATCACACACCATTTCTAAGTTATATTTACCTGTGAATGCATTACTACTTTTAGTGTAATACCAATCCACCATCAAAGCCTCTATTCTTCTCTGATCAATATCTTTAGTGACCTCTAAAACCTTTGCAATCCAAAATGGTCTAGTAGCCTCATCACCATCAGCAAGTACTCCAATAAGTCTTCCAACATTTATCTCTATTAAATTTCCTTGCCATCTTGCTTCTGCCTATTTTGTCATCCTTGGGCCTACATAAATATTTCTTTCTGGTGGATGTATAAAACTTTGAAGTGCATCTTCATTACATGCTTTGGCCACATTCACTCATCTTTGTGTACAAAAATCCCATGTGAATGGAACATCAACTGGCCAATGACTTGCAATCGTATACTTTAGAATCTCTTCTTGATGATTGAAAAAGTCATCCCACCAAGATACATCTTCATCTCCAGCATATTTTTTTGCATGCTCAATATGTCTCTTCTTTTCAATGAGTGCATGCATACACCTTTTAGTTTGATCAACCACATTTCCCCATCTTTCTATATTGTTTTTATCTTCATATGGTGATTGTTTTGCACCATACATAGACAAATTAGGAACCTGCAACAAGAATCTACATCCCTCTTTAGGCTCCCACCCAGGAGAAGATGAATACTGCTTTGCAAATAAAAGGGTTATGTCATCAACCCTCCTCATCAAGAATACATGGTTGAAACTAATATTATGCAATGGAGCCAAAACCTTAGCACTGTTATCAAGGCCCATTGAACAAAAGTGCTTAAAGTTATAAATCTGTGTGAGGTGTTGAACTTCAAGTTTTGGAGTATATGCTTTTGAAATCAGCTTAGATAAAATTGGAAGAGTAAAAGCATTGTTACATGCCAAATTCTTAGAGAACGTACTGAACATTTGGTCAATGTGATCATGAGTGTGCCCAACCAGAAGGAAATTTACCTTAACCTTCTAAAATACCTGTTTATCAACAAGCGTGCATAAATATCCAAAGACTATAGAATTTTTATTCTCTATTGCAATATTATCAAGTTGCAAATATAGAGTTGGTGGCAAAAGACCCTTCCATGATTGCAAAACCCAATGAATGACAGTAACTATAAGGTTTAAATCATTATGCCCATTCAGATATGTGAAGAAAACCTTGGACATTATAGTTCCATTGTATACCAAAGCACCAACCAAATGCATTTGCACAAGGACTTCATCTCCAATGTCCTTAGGGATGTGATAAAAATGTGGCAAACAAGTTTTTATTTATCCATACCATCAATCAACAAACACATATAACGCTCCAGATTTCTGAGTGCTTTACTTCGATGATGAATTGCTTTCTTTCTCTCTAAAGCTTGAATGTCCCGAAGGTTATCTAGAAGGTTTTTTAAATTATCTTTTTCTTGTGGTGTTGTAACCCCTTTTGCCATGTTTTTCAAAGTGGTGCAAACTGAACATTCACCCATTTTAACTTTATGAGGAATAGACACATTCTTAAAATCTTGCTTCCATAATTGAGTAAAGTGGCGATACAACACATATTTCTCATTTTTATTTTCCATGACTTCTCTATATATTTGAAATACCTCTCGACAAGTAAAGTTATCTGACAAGTGTAACCTTCCAGCTGTAGGCATAACCTCACAATGCAAGCTAAAATAGTTCTCATCCAATTCATTGCATGACGTCCAACAGATCCTTTGCTCCCAACTTGGAACATATCCAAAAGGAGATCCCCATTCATAAGCCCATGTTGAACCCAATGTATTCTAAAATTTCCCACACCCATTGCAATTTTGAATACAGCCATACAACATCGCATCCCTTGAGTAAAGAAATATCCAAAACCAACACATGTTACTGACATGTTATCCTCAATCATTTGCATGTGAGAAACAACATATATATCCTACCTTTCACTATCTAAATGGAGGAATTTCTCTCTTAGGTGCTTTAGTTTCTTCATTCCTAAATTGTACAAACATTTCAAACCACAACAATGCTTCACAATATCCAATGCAATCTGTCTATCTGAAGTAAGAAATTTAAATCTTTTTTGACTTACTTCATGAGGCCTTTTTTTTAAATGTAGATTGAGCGTGATTTGCCTTTCCTTTGCTCCACATGCACTTGAGTCAGAAGGGAGATCAATGGCTGGATCAGATGGGAGATCAAGAGGTGCATTTGGTTGAGCAACATTGCACTATGAATTGGATAACTTAAATGACTCAACAGAAAACATAGAATGATGATCACCACATTCTAAACCATGGAGATCAACACTTATTAGGAAAGGGTCAACTGAAAACAATGAATTCGAAACTGTATCAATATGAGTAGAGGAAGCTGATGCCCAAGCATGCACTGAAAAGGTTGAGCTCATCTTCACTTACTTCAAAGAAGACTGAAGATGAATTACCTTTTTAGTAGAGGTCCAAGATCAGGTGACAATGTCACATTAAATGTCACATCAAGTAGATATGAAAACAAAAGTTCATTAAAGTACATTAAAGTGCATTAAACATCAAATCACATTAAAGTACTTAAAGCCTAACATTAAAGTATTTAATTACTCAAATATACATGATTGATGTTTTCAAACTAATAACGGAACCAAAGATTTCTCCATTCTTCTTGTCTATGTTTGTCTACTCTCTGCCATTTTAATCTAAAGTGGAAAGGGTACATTTTTCCTTGTGTGAGTGGAAACTCTATTGCTTTCGAATGCCTTCATCTCCATCTCATTTTTATACTGTAATGCCAATGATAAGTTATCTAATTTCAATCTATTTTGTGAATGAACTATCAATTGATCTGTGAAACTCATGGCCAAAATCTCTGTGATTTACTCTGCTGCTCAACCATTACCATGCGATCATAGCTCTCCAACTCTGTTAAGTTTTGAATAATTGTAGTTGTGCAATAATAGAATATTCACACATAATATTCTCTGTTCTTCGAATTTCATCATTCTTTTGACCATGCATATTTTCTCTTTATCACATACGAACTCATAGATGCATAAATGCAAAGCGATATTCATTCAGAACTTCTCCATTTGACAAAGAATACTGAAATGATATATTGTGAAAATCTTCGTTGAAGTGCAGGGATAAAAGTATGATGGAGCCATCAATGTTTGAACTACTGGGAAAATCTGATGCATTCTATCTGATTTTGTCCAAGTAAATAGATAGAATTTTCCTAAAAAACTTAAGTTAATGAATGCACTATAATGCATTGAATCAGTCCATGATAGTTTAATTTTAGAATTCTTGATGCTCTATTAGTAATAGCATGGTTTTATTTTTGTCCTCATACTAAATGGGTATTTTATGTTTGATTCATGCCTATGACAATCAACCCAATTATTATTAGATTTGACTTTTGAATTTAATTTCTTTGAAAGTTATTGGAATTTCACTTTACATTGATGTATCAAAAGTCAACATGTTAATTCAAACATTTGTTGTAAATCATCAATGTCTTTGAATTTGGCATGAAATGAAGTAGGAAACGCAACTATTTTGGAAATAAATGGCAATTCACCCCATGGATCTCATGTCATGGGTTGGGAAATGAAAGTTGATCTACCAAATCTTGAAAAAAAGAATTCAGCAAGCAGAAAAGATGGAGGAGGTCTCTTTCCACTCACACAGGACAAATGTACCCTTTCCACTTTAGATTAAAATGATGAAGTGATGGATCTTGGTTAGGTCGGTTGAATGATCTAGTTAGAAACTGGATACATTCAGTTAGATCTAGTTAGTCTCTAGTTCAAGTAGCCCAAGTGTCTATAAATAACAGAGGAGGAGATCATTCTCATTTCAAAAATCCACGAGCGAGAGAGAGCAATCCAGCATAGACAGCAACACAAAGAGCTCAACAAGCTAGCAAGGAAATCTGATGGAGAAGAAGAATGTTGGCAAGAGTAACCAGAGGTAGAGAAAATCACACCACCAAAAAAGATTCCTTTTTATGTTTTAGGAATAGTATGTCTTCTAGGGATTTTATTTTTGTATGCCCATGAAGTCTCCATCCATTGAGGGTCTAAGTCAATGCCAGGCTTCCACTTTGAGGTGCAAGTCGATGGCTGGCATCAACTTTAGGGTGCAAGTCGATGCCAAGCATTAACTTTAAGGTGCAAGTCGATGCCAGGCATCGATTTGCACCCCTAAAGTTGATGCCTCGCATTGACTTGCACCTAAAAGTTGATGCATGGCATCAACTTACACCCTCAAATCGATGCCTAGCATCCACTTTCACCCCAAAGTCGATGCCAGGCATCAATGTAGAATGTCGATGCCAGGAATTAGATGTGGCCTAAAAGTCGATGCCAGACATTGAATTTAGGGTGTAAGTCGATGCCAAGCATTGACTTTTAGGTGCAAGTTGATGCCAGACATCGACGTTTAGGTGCAAGTTGATGCCAGCCATCGACTTTAGGGGTGGAAGTTGATGCCTGACATCGACTTGCAAGCATAAATCGATGCGAGGCATCGGCTTTAGCTTGCAAATTGATGCCATGCATCGACAGTAAGGTGCAAGTCGATGGGTGCAAGTCGATGCCTGACATCAACTTGCACCCCTAAAGTCGATGCCTGGCATCATCTTAAGCCTATAAGTTAATGCTAGACATTGACGTTGTGTGCAATTCGATGCCTGGCATTGACTTGAAGGCTTAAGTCGATGCCTGGCATCGACTTGCGCCACAAAGTCGATGCCTGGCATCAACTTGCACCACAAAGTTGATGCTTGACATCGACTTGAAGACTTAAGTCGATGCCTGGCATCGACTTGCTCCCTAAAGTCGATGCGAGGCATGGATTGTAGGGTGCAATTCGATGCGTGGCATCAACTTTGCACCCTAAAGTCGATGCTTGGCATCGACCCTTCAGCTTGAAAAACACATAAGTGTAAGAGCTAATGCTTCTAAGGCCATTTCAAGGATGCTGAGTTAAAAGGTGAGAGGCTTTTCAAGAAGCTCAAAGTCATAGTGGGCTCTATGGATCAACATCGTGAGAAAGGCATTGGTCACTAGACAAAATCCAAGAAAAGCCTTGCATCTTTATCCTCTAAGAGGGCCAGCAACCCAATTGGCATGTCATCTGGTGGACAGAGTAGCATCAAAATAGCTGAGCATGATGCAACTAGGAAGGAGAGGTCGAAGGAGATAGAGATCTTAAGGAAAGATCGTCCACTCTGGGACATGACAAACTTGGAGTGGTGATTTCAATATGTTGAAGAGAAGTATGGTGTTTGCATGGGCCTATGGGAGAGGCAAGATCACAACAACACAAACCTTTCAGTATGGCCTTGTGTTCAAATTGGATTATGAAGATGAGGATTCCGACAACCTCCTTTTCCTCGTAGAGACATCGAAGGGGCTACGAAATGTAATATGCAAGATGGATTTCTTGTGCCCGAAGTGCTGTGTGCCAGAGAGGCTTGCACAGATTTGCAAGGACTCAATGAACTTGATTAGGGACTTGATGCCATGGATCCAGGGCAACATTATGCCAACACAATAGAAGATGACAACCCCTGTAAAGGCAAAGGGTAAGCGGTGCATGCAGAAGAAGCTATTGAAGAAAAAGAGGAGAGTGGATGATAAGGAGTCTTCCGAGTCAAGCTCTAGCTTTGAGGATATTATTGTTGCACCTAGTGGTGAGCTTGCTTCAAAAATTCTTAGTACTGAGCAGAACAAGATGAGGGAGGACATAGCTCAGACAAAGCTTGTGAAGAAGGGGTAGTTGTTCCACCTACCAATAAATATCATCCATAGGCTACCCATCGATCCAGTCATAGGGAGGAGGCCCCTTGAGATAAGGGAGCCACATAATTTGCACGTGAAAAATCTTAAGATGAAAATGAAGATAAATCCTCATGCTACTATTGTGCCATTCCTCATCATGGTGGATCCGAATGAGTGCAACTCTGTGGAGGATTTCAATGAGGGCCTATTTGAAGATTAAACATATTATGTTATTAGTGGTTCACACTTTGTAGAGGCCCGTAGGTAGCTAGTGAAGGAGCACCCCACCACATTCTTCTTTAGGTATGCAGAGTGCAAAATCTATGTTGGTCTTACAACTAAGGAAGCCAAGCTTCTTGCTTGGGACCACAACAATGATAATCACTACAAGGAGAAGATGTCCTCCATAGAGAGAATTCAGTTCTTCCACCATGAATATGAAGATTGCCTCATGAAGGAGGCTGGCAGAATACATCCCAATCTATGAAAGCAATGCCTTATTGAGGTTGGCATTGCACTATATGAAAATATAAAGTTTGATGCTTTGAGAAAATATGATCCATGGTTTCAGCTTGCATTCAAAACAGGTGAGATCTGGGATCTGTAGGATAAGATTTTCAAAATGTGGGAGAACGAGGAGGTCAAGGGCCAGAAGCAATGGAAGTCGAGGCCAGACCCTCAGGTTGATTTGAAGGGAAAGGGAAGGAAAGTCGATCTTTTGATTGAAGAGGCTCATGAGGACATGAAGCTGACACCATGGAGAGCCCTTCAAGGAATCAAGGATGATACTTTGATTATATTAACTTTGTCAAGGGTAATCTCCAAGGAGTTAAGCCTGGAGGAGATGGTGACTGAGCTTAATAAGTATGTATGTTATTCTCAGATCCTTTTTCCTTCCCCCTATGTTTCTGGTCTAACCTACTCTCCCTTTCATGTTTATGATTGTAGTCATAAAGTATACATGAAGATTCAGGAGGTGATGATGAAGAGGCTGGGTTGCTTTTCTTGGATTGAGGTCTAAGCAGACTATCCAACCACCTCATCATACAAAGCTTTATCCGAGTATTTTATCTTGTTTCGTGATTGGGTAGGTTCTATTTTGAGAAAGGATGCCTGGTTTGCTATCTAGCTCGATGCCTGGCATCGACATTCCACTAATTTGATGCAAGGCATCGACTTTTAGTAGCAACTTGATGCCTCGCATTGACTTTGTACTAAAAGTGGATGCCTGGCATCGACTTACTGCTGAAAGTGGATGTCTAGCATTGATTTACTGCTGAAAGTCGATGCTTGGCATCGACTACTGGCATAAGTCGATGCCACTCATCGACTTATGGGAGAGATTGATGCCACACATCGACTTTCAACAGAAGGTCAATGCCTGGCATCCACTCAGATAAGAAATCGATGCCAGACATCGATTCCTCATGTTTCCACTTGTTTATCAAAGAGCTCATTTAATTGTCTTTCCACTTGTTTCTATAGAAACCAAAGAAAAGTAAGTCGGCAGAGGTATTAGATGATTGTCCCCCTGCATTCTTGGCTCACATTCAAAGAACAAGGCATGAGAAATCCAAACTGAAAGCCAAGGAGATAGATTTTGATGATGAACCTGATCTAAAGTGTTTCTCCAATCCCCTAGACCCACTTAGGCCTGTATATTACAATGTATTCTGTAGTGCTGTAAATAATATTTGTACTGTTGTGCCTAGAAAGCATTTATCCCTTCTTATAGCAGACATACCCAATGGATTTTGAATTTGGGATCAGTGAATGACGATGAGCCTTTCAAGCACCCTCAAATTCAGAAGGCAGATTTGACTATGTCTCCTCTTTGGAGGATAGTAATTTTCCATAGCAGAGATCAGTCTTTCTCTGTTTCAACTGCTTTGAAGTCAAGATGTCATGTTGTGGAGTGCCTCACACGGTAAGTTATCTTCTTTCTATCTCCCTAGCTTAATTGATGCTCTCTCTCACTTATAGTTCTCGTTGGCAAGGTGAAGACAAATGTGAATCATACTCCTTTGCATAGATTTGTGAGCTCCACTGAATGCATTACAGTTGGCTATTATGATGAAGTAAGCAAAAGAAGAGTCATGGAGCATTGCAATGAGAATGGGATCTCCAGTGTGCTCATGTTCCCAGCAGTTACCAAGAAACTTTGTCATGTAGCTAGGGATAGGACATTGGTTAACCCCTATCAGAAGCCACAAAACCTTATAATGAGATTGATTCAACTATTCTCCAATGATGATGACTAGGTCCTAGACCTTTTTTTGGGCATAGGTAATTTCAATTGTAACATTTCTCATTAGCCATGATATTGATCAGCTTCTAAGTGGTTTTCTTCTGTTTCAGGAATGACTTTTAGCTGTGGAGAAGGATGATGCTCAAGTGAGCTTCATTAGAATGAGAATCAATGGGTTGAATGAAGACCAAGAGGTTGGAAGGAAGCACATTGCAGACACGAAGAGATTCCAACCAGCTTCAAGGGAGAATGTTCCCCCACTTGCAGATGAACCGGGAGACATGGCTGACCTTGAAGAGCCAATCTTGGAGCAAGATAAGCAAGAGATGTGTTCTAAGGTCCTAGAGGATCCCATTATGCATAAGCTTGAGGAAACCTATGATCAACTTCTATTGTAGAGGCTTATTATTCTTGTAAAACATACATGAAATGTAAACATCATTTTAATAGAACTATAATGCCAAGTTCTGCTTCCATTTTGTGCAAAGCTATACTTATCTTGAGCATTTCTCTTATGAATGTGTAGATGTTGCTTAATATAACTTTGTTGATTATGATCTTCTCTTGGGAATGCTTTTGTGATATTCATTTGATATGCTATGAATATTTCCCAACATTCAATGAGAATCTTAACTGTACAAAGGGATGATCTTAATTGCCTTGCTAAAAGGTTGGACTTTTGCAACACATGTACTGCAAATTTCGAGTAGCTTTTAATCACCTATAATTTGTGCTTGTTGCGGTTCTAGATGTAATGAAGGAGTTTCACCAATTATTACTTGTACATTTAACCATGATCTCTTATGTCAAAGGTCATGATGTGGGGTTCTTGATCATGCTCAACAGTAAGTTTTCATGGCACCAAGCATTTTGACATATCCATCTCCGACTACTTGGGTTATAGGATCAAGCTTCTACTCAATATTTACAAGCAAGAACAAGTGATTCTTACTAGATATTGTGAAATGAACACTTTATTGCTTGATATCATGGTCTTTAGGTAAAAAAGAATGGAGAACATGTCTTTGTTCTCCTTTGTTGTGACTCAGTGTTACATGCATACACACATGTATACACACACATGCACATACATACACATACATATACATACACACACGTGCATACATATGTGCATTCGTGCACACACATGCATATGTATACATACATAAACACATGCATATGTATACATACATAGACACATGCATATGTATACATACATAAACACAAGCACATACACACACATACACATACTCATACAGATACACATAAACATACAAATAGTTACACATACATACACATGCATAGACACATGCAAACACTCACATGCATACATACACTTACATGCATACATACTGTTGAGCCCATAAAAGTCATGTTGGTCAAAGTCAACTATAGTCAAATTCAAGGTCAAAGTCAATTGGTCAAAGTCAACAAGGTCAAGGTCAAAGTCAATAGGTGCAAAGTCAAAGTGCTAAAGTGCAGGTGTCAAAGTGCACAGGTAGTGCACAATTAATTGTCCACAAAGGGTAAATTGGAGAAAGTGGGTTGCAAGTTGCAGAGGTATTTTCTCTAATTTCCCTAAGGTTCAAAGTGTGTTTTCAAGTATTTTGGAAGGTTCAGGTGAACCCCCCTTAGGTGCAAAAGTGAGGACTTAAAAGAAAATGTGAAGGTATGTGAAGCGGCAACGTACGCACAGGTGAAAGTATGGCCCCCCCATTAAAATTTTGGGTTTTTGTCTACAGTCACTACAGGACAAAACAGTGAGTCGTTGGCTGCCACTTGGTAAGACAATCTTGGGACATCAAAGTGAGCACCAAGATACCATTGCAGTTAGGAGCATACCTGATCGACACACTCAAATCAAGGCAAGGTCTATTCTTGGACCAATCTTAGAGTAAGCAGGAGAAGCATAGGCTAAGTGAAGCAAGAGAAGAAGTGCAAGAGTCACCAGTGTGCAGTGTGCGACGCAGAGAAGTGGAAGTGAAGGAGTGCATAGGGAGTGCCTAAGGGATTGTGCAGAGAGTGCTAAGCTAGACCCCCCAAGTATCTCAAGGTCCCATTGCAATGGGCGCGTGCCGACAGAAGGTATTCACTCCTCCCCCTTTGTGGAAGCTTGGTGCAAGGTGTGCACAAGGAGAAGCTTGAAGCAAGTGGAGGTCTGGTGCAGAGGAGGCCGGCGGCAAGAAGACTTTGGGATATTGGGTATTTTGTAATTGGGCACTCTGTGGGATTGTGCACAGGGGTATTGACTTGTCTTGTACTTCAACCATTGTAATTGTCTTACTGTAATCAATCGACAGAAGCTTCCAGGTGTATTTTCTCTTCTTGTTTCTTCCCTTTTCTCTAATCTCCTTGGAGGTCCCACCGTGCGTGCCAAATTTTGTTGGTGGATTCTTAGACAAGAAGGAGTTGAGGGTGCTCGCCCATTCATTTCCACCCCTCGGCAGCTGCCTCCCAACCCCCTCCCTCTCCCGCCCTATCCATTGAGTCCGCTTCCACCTCCCATCCTCATCCCTCACCCCCTCCTTCTCCCTCTTACCCCCAGCCTACCCCGGTCCCACCCCCACCACCACCCGCCGTGTAGCCTTCCATCCCGTAGCCTTCCATCCCTGATAGCCTCGACGTCGACCCACCATTTTTGGGCCTACTTCGTGATGCGAGCCTCGTCGTGAGTGATGGCGCCGAAGCCGCCCGTCTCTCCCTTGATTCCATCTCAGCGACCGCTGCACTTCACCAACAGTATGCTATGACGATCGATCGCATTCGTGCTGCTGCCGCAGCTCAGTGGCAGACCTCGCGGGATGCGTTGCGGGCCATGCAGCAGGACCGGGACCGGTATCGAGATGAGGCTGATGCTGCGACTCGCGCTCTCATGGAGATCCGACAGCGTGCGTCATTAGGCATTTGTGATAGTCCTGCGTGTCGGTTGGTCCGCCGAGAGCGCGATCACCTCCGCAGGTACATGAGCAGGATTGCTGCATACACTGAGGAGGCAGCCATCATTCCCCCCGGCTCACCGGACTTACCTCTACCTCGGGACGATGTTCCTCCCGGGGAGAGGCCTCCTTCCCTGCCGTTGCCGTAGTCATACGTTCCGTGTCTATCCCCTAGGTTCTAGGTATTCACTCATACTTGAGTTTCCAGAGTTTCATTGGCTTTTCCCTAGCCTCATTTTGTTGTGAGGCTCGGTGTAGGATGCATCTACTTATCCCTTTTGGTTCCATTGCCATTCATTAGCTCATCACTTCTTTCTGATAGACAGATATTTGCCAGTCCTTGGCACTTCATGTACTTACCATGGATAGTTGTTCCTTGTTCCTTTCTGCTTTTATATGAGATTATGGTTCAGTGTTCCTTGTGTGTTCATTTTGCACTCTCTAGTTGATTATTGGTTGTTTTATTACTCTGACTGTGTACAGGTTGGTTTCTCTATGGTTGGGTTTTTCTTTCATTGCCACCTTCCATTAATTCCGTCTCCCTCTTTGCTCTCTTCCCCCTCTGCCCCACCCCGCCCCCACACCCCATCCTTTCCCCCTTTCCCCTCTTCCCAACACCGCCCCCCCTCCTACCCCTTTCCCCGCCCCACATTGCTGCGTACTCTCTGGTGCTTTCTCTGATGCTCTTGATGGTCTTGGTTGCTGCTCAGCTGTCCTATTAAAGTTTTTGCTCCTCTCTTGTCATGGTATCCTATATGCTCTGAGCTTGGCTGTAGCTCTCCGGGACGGAGAGCACATTAGGTGGTGGGCAACTGTTGAGCCCATAAAAGTCATGTTGGTCAAAGTCAATTGTAGTCAAAGTCAAGGTCAAAGTCAACTGGTCAAAGTCAACAAGGTCAGGGTTAAAGTCAACTGGTCAAAGTCAAACAAGGTCAAGGTCAAAGTCAATAGGTGCAAAGTCAAAGTGCTAAAGTGCAGGTGTCAAAGTGCACAGGTAGTGCACAATTAATTGTCCACAAAGGGTAAATTGGAGAAAGTGGGTTGCAGGTTGCAGAGGTATTTTCTCTAATTTCCCTAAGGTTCAAAGTGTGTTTTAAAGTATGTTGGAAGGTTCAGGTGAACCCCCCTTAGGTGCAAAAGTGAGGACTTAAAAGAAAATGTGAAGGTATGTGAAGCGGCAACGTACGCACAGGTGAAAGTATGGCCCCCCCATTAAAATTTTGGGTTTTTGTCTAAAGTCACTACAGGACAAAACAGTGAGTCGTTGGCTGCCACTTGGTAAGACAATCTTGGGACATCAAAGTGAGCACCAAGATACCATTGCAGTTAGGAGCGTACCTGATCGACACACTCAAATCAAGGCAAGGTCTATTCTTGGACCAATCTTAGAGTAAGCAGGAGAAGCATAGGCTAAGTGAAGCAAGAGAAGAAGTGCAAGAGTCACCAGTGTGCAGTGTGCGACGCAGAGAAGTGGAAGTGAAGGAGTGCATAGGGAGTGCCTAAGGGATTGTGCAGAGAGTGCTAAGCTAGTCCCCCCAAGTATCTCAAGGTCCCATTGCAGTGGGCGCGTGCCGACAGAAGGTATTCACTCCTCCCCCTTTGTGGAAGCTTGGTGCAAGGTGTGCACAAGGAGAAGCTTGAAGTAGGTGGAGGTCTGGTGCAGAGGAGGCCGGCGGCAAGAAGACTTTGGGATATTGGGTATTTTGTAATTGGGCACTCTTTGGGATTGTGCACAGGGGTATTGACTTGTCTTGTACTTCAACCATTGTAATTGTCTTACTGTAATCAATCGGCAGAAGCTTCCAGGTGTATTTTCTCTTCTTGTTTCTTCCCTTTTCTCCTACAAACCCTCAACTCCTTCTTGTCTAAGAATCCACCAACACATACACTTACATGCATACATACTTATACACACATACACACATACATATATATACTTACATATACACATATTAGACTGTCACGAGGAAGGAGATAAGGAAGAGAGCTCACACACACTCTCACTCTCAAGGAGAAGCACACACACAAATTGAGACAGGGAAGAATGATCTTCTTCTTCTTCTTCTATTACATAAAAGGAATGTACAAGAATGACCTAAAAACAAGAATACAACAAGTGCAATATATAAAGACTAGTACATAAGGAAAAACCTAATGTCCGCGAATGAGTGAGCTGGCAAGAAACAAATGTGTCATCACTCTCGGTAGATAATGTTGGTGCATTTCAAGCCTTCACACTTGGCTTGGAACTTTGGAAGATTAGCTTGGACAATTTTCATCAAGGCTTCACTTGAAGGGAAGAGCATAGGAACCCATACCTATGATTTATTATCTTTTTACTTTCATTGTAAAAGTCTTAGTGACTTGTCATTTATGAACACACACCTACTTGATTAAGTCATGGAAATTGGATGGTGTAAATGGAGAGAATATCTCCCTACTTTTAGAGGAGTGATTATAGGAGATTTGAATTTGAATTCAAATTCAAATCTCAACTCAACTTCTATAAAAGTCAATGTAAAAAGTCGCGGGTTAGCTAGTCCAATCGAGCTCACTCCCCGAGGCATTCTACCATTGTAACTCTGTGTGTGTTAGTGCTACTTCATAACCTACACCACAACACCTCATTTAGCTATGCTTGTCATGCTAATGAGATTGTACAACTACATCAATCAATAGAAGTATACACATTCATTATCTCTGTTTTCTCTGAGTCATCATCTCCAAGTCTGTCAACTTCAACAGGGCATATCTCATGATCTGCTTATTCAAATCAAGTGATTCAAAGCACATTGGATTCAGCTCAAAGTCTTCTACATGCCTACAAAATTTCAAGGTCATTGGATCAGCCATCTCGGAGAAATCTTGCTCGAAGTGACCTCTGGTATTCTTCTGCAGAGCTCCTAAAAAGTCGGGGGTACATATAATTTTGCTAAAGTGATTTCTCAGTGTGTAGTTTATCATTTTATCTCATTCCACTTGCAAATGGTAGTTTGCTAAGCTAGTTTAATATGTCCAGAAGGAATTTGGTCAATTGTAAGTGTGCTGGTCATACTGAGTGAAAGACTGAACAGGTGTCAATACCAAATTAGCAAGTTTTCTTGGATTCTTGAAGTCTCAAGTAGTCTGTTTTGACTTGATCATTACACATATCATTTGCAAAGTACATATATGCTTTCTTGGTATCATTTGAAAGCTAATCAAGTGTACTAAGCATATCTGAAGCAAAGGAGGGCTGGAGCAAAGCAGGTCTAGCAGCTTCAACTCAATCTCTTGAGTGCATCCAACCATCTCTCCCAACAGTGGTATCAGAGCAAATAAGGTAAACATGGGAGATGGTTTTCCTTCATTCATTGACAAATTGGACAGGAACAATTACCAAGCTTGGTCTCTAAGGATGAAGACCTATCTACAAGGAAGAAGTTTATTTGGATACATATCAGGAGATGAGGAATTGCCCTCATTCAAAGCTAGAGGACTACCCACCAAGGATGAACAAGAGAGGCTCAACACATGGTGTGCAAAAGATGCTTTGGCAAGGTCTTACCTTCTTAACTCTATATCTGATTTCCTTTTACCTCATATAAGGAACTGTAAGACTTCCCAGGAGACTTGGGAAACTCTGTCAACATATTTCTCTTCCAACACAAGGGCCAGGAAGAATCAACTGTGGATTGAAGTCACAACCCTTAGGAAGCAGCCCAAGCAATCAGTCTCAGAGTATGTGACCAAGATTAAAGATGTGGCAGACCAATTAGCAAGCATTGGAGAGGAGATTGAAGAAGAGCAAATAGTCAGGCAAGTAACAAATGGACTCAAGGCAGATGATAAGTGGGAAAGCTTCACCACTGCAATGGACCTCTACATGGACATGCATACCCCAGATCTCACAACACTCATGGACCAACTATTCACACATGAAGCAAAGTTTACAAAGGCAGAAGATCAATCAAAAGGTAACAACCCCTCTGCTCTATATACTGATAAGAAGGTTAACGATAAAGGTAAAAGTAAGAAGGTTGAGGAAGAAGGTTCTACCTCCCAAGCAAACTATGCAGGGAGAGGTAGATCCTCAAGAGGAAGAGGCAGAGGAGGCAAGTCAGGTAGGGGGAGACCCTACAACTCATCACCATGCAACAATTGTGGATTGTCCAATCATACCACAGATGAATGTTACAAGAACTACAAGAATCAGAGAGGAAGAGGCTATCAAAGAGGTGGATACTCTCAAGGGAGAGGCAGGTTCAACCAACACCAAGGCTACAATGGATACAACAATCAATACAACAACAATTACAACCACAACCACAATGGTAATTATCAAGGTGGATTCAGAAATAGAAGGGATTACAACAACTACACAGAGGAGCAAGATGACTCCCTATTGATCATGAATATGACCTCCAAGGCAGGTACAAATGATGATCATTTATTTTATATTGATTCAGGATGTTCTAACCATGTAGCTGGCAATGTGGCACTACTCTCTGATTTGGAAGAACCCAAGGGCAAACATTAGGTACAGACAGGTGATGATACTAAACATTCTGTTGTTAAGATTGGAAATGTAAAGACATGTGATGGTAACCAGAACCTATTGAGCAGGGTACTCTATGTACCAACCATCACCAAGAATCTAATGAGTGTTGGTCAGATTGTGGAGAAAGATTTGCAAGTCAGGTTCACTCAACATGGAGCATATGTGGAAGACCCAAGGCATGGTTTCAAAAGAATTTCCAAGGGGGAGAAATCAGGTAGATTGTTTACTTTTGAGCTAGAAGACACCAAGAACATTGCTTTATATAATTACAAGGATCAAACACTTTCAGAGTTAGAAATATGGCACAAGAGGTTAGGTCACATAGGTGAAAGAACCCTAAAGCAAATGTGTAGGGATCAATGTGTGCTTGGGATACCTAATGTATCCAAGCAACACATGATTTACAAGTGTGGTGCTTGTCAGTTTGGTAAGTCTCACAGGTTGCCCTATTCAAGGAAAGGTTTCATGCATAAAGACTACCTAGACTTGGTACACACAGATGTTTGGGGACCTAGCAAGGATCCCTCCATTTCAGGTTCAAGGTACTATGTGTCCTTCATTGATGACTATAGCAGGTGGACTATCTTATACTTTATGAAACATAAAGATGAAGTGTTTAATTGTTTCAAGAGGTATCTTGCACTTGTTGAAAATCAAACAGGAAGAAGCTTGAAAAGGCTAAGGTCAGATGGTGGAGGAGAGTACTTCTCCAATGAGTTTGAAGATTTCTTGCAGGAAAGAGGCATCAAAAGGGAGATAACCACAAGGTACTCACCTGAACAAAATGGAGTAGCTGAAAGAAGGAATAGACTCATAGTAGAAACAACTAGGTCTATGCTTAATGAAAAGAAGCTGCCAAATTATCTTTGGGCAGAAGGTGTATCCGCTGCCACCTATCTCATAAATAGGTTGCCATCCAAATCACTTGATGGTATGACACCATATGAAGCTTGGCATGGTAAGAGACCTTCTCTGGATCATTGCAAAATCTTTGGTTGTGTAGCATATGTGCATATTCCCTCACAGGTAAGGGGAAAGCTAGACCCTAAAGCTGAAAAGTGTATCTTCATTGGTTATGATTTGAACCAAAAGGGATACAGATTCTACAACCCAACAAACAAAGGCTTCAAGGTAAGCAGAGATGTCATCTTTGATGAGAATGACTCATGGTATGAGAATGAATGCAGGAAGGTTAGTCTACCTTATGACATGGAAGAAGATTTTCAAAGGATTACCAAGGAGGAACCAATCCAGAAAGAAGACTCAAGCTCAGATGATGATGATACAATTAACCTTGAGGAATTCAAGGCATGGAAGTCCAAAGGAAAGATGAAGATGAAGAAGCTAGAGGATATACCAGAATCCTCAACTCAAGCTATGAGGAGATCCCAGAGAGAAAGTAAGAAGCCTATCAGATATGGGTATGACACATCACTTGTAACTAAACATTCTGTATATCTTGCAAAGGATTTGTTAAATGAAGAACCAGGTACCTATGAAGAAGCAATTACCAAACCAGAATGGAAAGGAGCTATGGATGAAGAAATGGAAGCTCTCAAGGAGAGTGATACTTGGGACTTGGTACCCAAGAAGGACACTATGAAGGTGATAGGATCCAGATGGATCTACAAACTAAAGAGAAACTCAAATGGAACAATCAACAGGTACAAAGCTAGGTTGGTAGCCAAGGGTTTTGCACAAACCCAAGGCATTGATGATGAGGAGACATTTTCTCCTGTGGCTAAGATGCCAACTATCAGAATATTGGTGAGTGTAGCTGCATCCAAGAATTGGAACATGTACCAATTAGATGTCAAGAATGCTTTCTTGAATGGATGGATATCTGAAGAAGTCTACATGTCACAACCACCTGGCTATGAAGATCCCAAGAAGGTAAATTATGTTTGTAAATTGAAGAAGGCTCTATATGGTTTGAAGCAGGCACCTAGAGCATGGAATTACACGTTGACAACCTACCTCCAAGACCAAGGATTTGTGATGAGCAAAGCTGATACTTCTCTGTTCATAAAGAGAAGTAGTACAGAGGTAATCTATTTGTGTGTTTATGTTGATGACATCATCATTATAGGCAATGATGTCAATGGGATTAGACACATCAAAGGACAGATGATGAAGGAATTCAAGATCAATGATCTTGGATTATTGAAGTACTTCTTAGGTCTTGAGTTAGTCTACACCAACTCAGGTATATATATCACTCAAAAGAAGTATGTACAGGATATGGTCAAGAAGTTTGGCTTGCAGGATGCTAAAGTCTCAACTACTCCAATGGAGGTCAATCTAAAGCTTAGTGCTCATGAAGGGGATGAAATACAAGACATTACAGGATATCAAAGCATGGTAGGTAGTTTGAATTATGCTACCTTGACAAGAATTGACATAGCATATGGAGTTAGTGTGCTAAGCCAATTCATGCACAAACCAAGGGTACCTTACCTAGAAGCAGCAAAGAAGATCTTGAAGTATTTGAAGGGAACTCAGAACCATGGTTTGTACTTTCCTTATACATCAGATATTGACATTAAAGTATATTCAGATGCAGATTGGGCAAGATGCAAGGATGATAGGAGGAGCACATCAGGATACATATGTTTTGCAGGTGATAAACCTATTTCTTGGTCAGCCAAGAAACAACCTACAGTAGCTCTGTCATCTACTGAAGCAGAGTATAGAGGGCTAGCCAATGCCACTCAAGAAGCTATCTGGTTAAAGCTTTTGTATACAGAATTAGGTCTATACACTAGACCTCCAATTATCTTTGGAGATAACACAAGCTCTCTTCACCTTGCAGCTAATCCAATATATCATGCTAGGACAAAACACATAGAGGTTCATTACCACTATGTGAGAGAAAAATTGCTAAGCAAAGACATTCAATTGACTTATGTGTCTACTAATATGCAATGTGCAGATTTACTCACTAAAGCATTGGATGGAAACAAGTTATGCAGATTCAAATCCATGATTGGATTGCAGGATGTGATTGAAGACTAAAGATGAAGACTTAAGCCAAAGTGCTTGGCTTGAGGGGGAGCTGTTGGTGCATTTCAAGCCTTCACACTTGGCTTGGAACTTTGGAAGATTAGCTTGGACAATTTTCATCAAGGCTTCACTTGAAGGGAAGAGCATAGGAACCCATACCTATGATTTATTATCTTTTTACTTTCATTGTAAAAGTCTTAGTGACTTGTCATTTATGAACACACACCTACTTGATTAAGTCGTGGAAATTGGATGGTGTAAATGGAGAGAATATCTCCCTACTTTTAGAGGAGTGATTATAGGAGATTTGAATTTGAATTCAAATTCAAATCTCAACTCAACTTCTATAAAAGTCAATGTAAAAAGTCGCGGGTTAGCTAGTCCAATCGAGCTCACTCCCCGAGGCATTCTACCATTGTAACTCTGTGTGTGTTAGTGCTACTTCATAGCCTACACCACAACACCTCATTTAGCTATGCTTGTCATGCTAATGAGATTGTACAACTACATCAATCAATAGAAGTATACACATTCATTATCTCTGTTTTCTCTGAGTCATCATCTCCAAGTCTGTCAACTTCAACAGGGCATATCTCAGGATCTACTTATTCAAATCAAGTGATTCAAAGCACATTGGATTCAGCTCAAAGTCTTCTACATGCCTACAAAATTTCAAGGTCATTGGATCAGCCGTCTCGGAGAAATCGCGCTCGAAGTGACCTCTGGTATTCTTCTGCAGAGCTCCTAAAAAGTCGGGGGTACATATAATTTTGCTAAAGTGATTTCTCAGTGTGTAGTTTATCATTTTATCTCATTCCACTTGAAAATGGTAGCTTGCTAAGCTAATTTAATATGTACAGAAGGAATTTGATCAATTGTAAGTGTGCTGGTCATACTGAGTGAAAGACTGAACAGGTGTCAATACCAAATTAGCAAGTTTTCTTGGATTCTTGGTCTCAAGTAGTCTGTTTTGACTTGATCATTACACATATCATTTGCAAAGTACATATATGCTTTCTTGGTATCATTTGAAAGCTAATAAGTGTACTAAGCATATCTGAAGCAAAGGAGGGCTGGAGCAAAGCAGGTCTAGCAGCTTCAACTCAATCTCTTGAGTGCATCCAACCATCTCTCCCAACAGATAAATCTAATAAAGCTCAATGAAGTATCCCTGACATATACCGGCGTGACCACTATACATGTCAGAGAATCGAAAAACTGGTACGTGTCATCCTAGATCATCACATGTTGAGCTTGATATCTCAACATAGACACACACATGCACATACACATATAGATACTTACACATACGTACACACACATAGACACACATATACATATACACATACACTTATAGATACTCACACATACATACACACACATACACTCACATGCATGCATACACACACATGCATATGCATACATACATACACAAAGGCATACACATACATGCACATACACACACATATGAACATATACACATACACATATACACATACACATACACACAGGTACAGATACATACACACACATAGACACACACACATACACTCACATGGATACATACACACACATGCATACATACACATATGCATGCATATGTATACATACATACACAAATGTACACATATGCATACACACACATACACATATACACATACACATACACATGTAGATACTTGCACATATACATACATACACACACATAGACACACACACATACAATTGCATGCATACATACACACATGCATTTGCATAAATACATAGACACATGCATACACTCACATGCACATACATGCACACATATGCATACACACACATACATACACACATATACACACACATTCATACACACATATACAAACATACACATACACATATGCATACTAACACATACACATATACACATACACATATAAATACTTGCTCATGTACATACACACATAGACACACACACACACATACACTCACATCCATACATACACACACATGCATATGCATACATGCATATGCATACATGCATAGACACATGCATATACACACATGCACATACATACACACATATGCATACACACACATACATACACACATATACACACACATACATACACACATATACATGTTCTATTTGCACACATGGTCTTTTGCACCATTTTAGGTCATTTGCATTTCTAGAGTATGTAGGTATTAGGGTGACATTGAAAGGACGTTTATTGGCATTGTTATGAAATCCTTGCACATAAGTAAGTTATGTCACTTATATCATATTAATTGACTAAATACCCTTACTTCTCACTCATTTTTCTTTGAAGCATGAGTAAGATATTTCTTAGTAACACTACAAGAATAACAATGGCATAGAGACACCCCCAATTGAAAAAAAGTGGGGACTATCACTTATGCGATGCTCCTATTAGAAAGAATCACATAAGCGACACCCCAAAACAAGAATTAGAAAAATAAACCCAGAGCATCGCATAAGTGATGTCAAGTATCACTTATATGACACTAATAATGACCATCACTAATAGCATCAAAGACTAGCAAGGCTTGTGATGGTGGCAAAGTGGTTGTGATGCTTTAGCATCACTCAAGAAATGGAAAAGAAAAATTTGATTTCTCCTAGTGCATTTGTGTTGGGATCAAGTTAAAGAGCAAATGAGGAAGAGTGCGAAGGAGCCAGAGAGCGAAGGAGGAGTGAGAGAGTGAAGGAGGAGCGAGAGAGAAATGAAGGAGCAAGAGAGTGAAGGTATACATACACACATGCATATGTATACATACATACACACAAGCACATACACACACATATGCATATGCATACATAGATAAACACATGCATACACACACATGCACATACATACACACATATTTATACACATACATACATACACACATATACACATACATACATACACACATATAGAGACATACACATACACTCACATATGCATACACACACATACACATATACACATATAGATACTTGCACATATACATACACACACATAGACACACACACACACACTCACATGCATACATTCACATACATGCATACACATGCATATGCATGCATACATAGACACATGCATAAACACACATGCACATACACACACATGCACATACACACATATGCACACACAAACACACTATGCAAACACATGCATACCACACATAGAAACACATGCATACACACATGTATACACACACGCGCACATACATACACACACATATACATACATAAAAATATACATACACATATATGTGCATACATACATGCATTCGTACACACACATGCGTATGTATACATACATGCATATATATATACATACATAAACACAAGCACATACACACACATATGCATACACACATATACACATACACATACACATACACATATACACATACAAATATTGATACTTACACATACATACGCACACACAGACTCACATGCATGCATACACTTACATGCATACATACACATACACACATACACATACAAATATAGATACTTACACATATATACACAAACACAGACACACACATGCACATGCACATAATAGATACTTACACATACATACACACACATATACATCTACACATACACATATAGATACTTACACATACACACACACACATACTATTATCCGAATCTTAATTCACATGTAGAGAGAGGTTGTGAATGTTGAAAACACACAAAGAAATAGATATGTAAGGAGACGAGATAGAACACATTATTGGGTGCAATCTCCCCCCATGTACTCTGTTTCGACAGTCCACAGAGTGCATGTATTTATAGGATATTTTCATTATGTCGGAAATAGTGGTTACATGAGAGCAGTTTTGAAAAGCATGCGTGAAATTAAAAGTTGGTCTCTTTTGTGGGGATCCCTTGCTATTATTAATAGATATCATGGTCTACAGCGCGTCTTACCCTAACCACTACTTTACTAATTGTTTCCAAAAATAGAACCCTCTACGTGGGTTTATTTACAAACTATATAAATTATAAATCGGATTATTGATGTCCATCCTTTGACACCCTCATGAACCTTTAGTTGCTACATCAAAAACACCAAAACACATTAATACATTAATAAATTGACACTCCAACAATTCTTTGTTCAACACATTCCATAATTCATAACATGCCTCTTAGTTGACAAAGCAAATGACCTCAGTTGATAAAATAAAACTAATCATGGATGGCCAATCACATGTTCCATCACTGAATGAGAATAAGCATGTTCCATGTAAAAACACATGCGGAAATTTCATGGAGGCATTACATTAATGTGTATATGTGTGATATGCAAACATTAAGTGATCATAATGGGGTCTTAATTTTTTTTTATGTATCCATTGACATTCTTTAATAGAGTGATTTTTGTACTTAGCTAAATATTGATGATAGTGAGTACCTATGCATGTAGTAGTGACATCATGATCAATTATTTACTTAGGAACTAAGATCTCAGATTGTTCTTCAATTAAAGGAGTTCCAACAAGAAGTGGAGTGAGTGGTAAAGTTCCTCTAAATGGTTTAAGTAAACTAATATGAAAAGAGTTATGTATATTCTAATGAGATGGTACATCTAATCTGAATGAATTATCAGTAATTTTTTGTATAATGTGAAATGGTCCATAATAGCATTGTGCGAGTTTAATTTTAGGATGCTGCAAAAAAAGTTTAGACGTCTTTTAATGATACACAACCATACAAGATTATTTTCCTTGAATTCCTTTGCTAATCATTTTGTATTGACATTACGTGTATAACGTTCTTGACTTTTCCTAATGTGCTCATGAACATCGTGAAGTATAGAAATGTGATCTTGAGCAATAGCCTATCAGCCATCGGAATATCACTTTGAGTGAGTAACATGGGAGTGGGAAGCTTTTTACCATAAACAATTTCAAAAGGTGTGTGACTAGTAGTGGTGTGTGTGGTGTTATTGTAAGCATATTGAAGCAATGGCAACTTTTCATCCTAGTTAGTGGGACTATCCAATGAATAACAATGCAATAAATCAAGAATAGTACTATTTGTAGCCTGTTCATTACTTTTGGGATGAAATGTAGAGCTAATATCTATTTTAGAACCAAAATGTTGAAATAAGGCAACCCAAAAATGATTGGTGATAAAATCCATAGAGATTTTTTCCCATGGTTTGTTCAGAATGGAAATGGTATTAATAATCCAAATGGTTTACCATGATGATGTTTTGCATGCTGACATACAATGCATTGAGAAACATAATGTGGAATATCTTTTTCCATGCGGGGCCAAAAGAAGAAATATTTGCAAGCAAAAATGGTGCTCTGTATGCCTCTATGATCCATGTACAATGGTTCAGGCCTTTCTTTGATGACGGAATCTTTAAAATCTTGGGTTGTGCATAATCTATGTTGAAAATAAAGTAACCCATGATGAAATGTATAATGCTCATCAGTTAAAGGTGCACCATTGTAGAATTCATGCCATGCACGTGAGAAATACAAATCAGATGCATAAGTGGAAATCATTTCTTGAAAGAAATGAATTTGGATTGCAAAAATATTATCCAAAACAACAGAATATGAAGGAAAATGGCTAAGAGCATCGGTTACGATATTAGCTTTACCAAGCTGATATTGGATCATGGGCTGGAAATATTGAATGAATGAAGCCCATTGAAGATGTCGATCAGATATTAAGGGCTGATTTAATAAATTCTTAATAGCCTATTGATCGGTTTTGATTAAGACCTCAGATCCCATAAGGTAGTGTTTCCTAATTTGCAAATCATGCACAACTGCTAACATTTCTTTATCATATGTGCTATAATTCTTTTTTGAGGACTTAAGCTTCCTACTCACAAATGCAATGGGTTCATCATTTTGCATTAAAGAACACCTATTCTTGAACCACTTGCATCAGTAATGACATGGAATGGTTGTGAAAAATCAGATAATTGTAAAGTAGGTGCATGTGAAAGTGCATGTTTGAGTTTTTCAAAGAATTGTTTTTGGGTAAGTTCCCATGCAAATTTTATTTTCTTTTTCAATAATAAGATAAGAGGCAATGCTAAATAAGAAAAATTTTGAACAAACTTCCTAAACAAACTACCCAACCCAAGAAAAGAACCAACATCATTGTTTGTTTGTGGTTTAGGCCATTCTACTATAACTTTAATCTTTTTTGGATCTACATGCATGCCTTCACTTGAAATAAAATTTATGATATATTATAGCTTACGTTGTCGTAGAGATTTACATCTCTACGTATCCAAATCTCTACGTATCCAGTGTTTGAATAATCCAAATTTAAAGAATGATTTTCTACTCAGAATGTTGTAGATATTTTACCGAAGCATTGGCTAAAAAATAGTCATGAGAAGATTTGCAGATTACTAAAGATTGTACCATTATTGAAGGGAGGATTGTTGGAGTCAATTGTCAAGTCAAGAGATAACTTGATTCATCACTTGATATGTGATTAGCACCCATAAGAAAACCATGTTCCATGTGAACCTGAATCTTTCAAGTGTGAAACCATTCTTTAGAAACTAAAAGTAAAACAAAAGTAAAAGCACTATTATCATTCAATCTAAAAGCAATACAAAATAGCGATCAGGTTATTTCAAAAGCAAATAGCGATGAAGTTTTAATCCGAAAAGCAATGGAAATAGCGATCGTTATTTGGGGAAAAGAAATCAGAATTTTTCGTATGATTTTTCGTAAGTGCTTTTGAAGAACATACAACTATAAAAAGAGGTCTTGGCCTCATTGTTAAATCATCATCTGATATGATTTGAAGAATCTCAAGCTTGAGTTCTGAAGATTATCTGAAGTTCTTGGAGGAGGAGTTGGAGGAGAAGTTCTCACACTCTTGAGGAGTGTTGGTCCACATCTTGGTGTACCGAGGTTCTGCTCGCATGAGGAGGACATCATGATTTATGATGTTTTGGTAACTTGTATCTATTTCCGTTATCTGAATTATATTTGTACGAAAACATTATTATGAATTAATTGACTCCAATTTCCTCACATCTCTCTCGTTTCCAAACTCTCTTATGATGTGTTTGTTTTTGTTATTTGCATTATATTTGTATGGAGACATTATTATGAATTAATTGTCTCTCATATGATGAGTTTCACACCTCTCACTTATCTTTTCTATTCTCTCTTATGATGTTAATGAATTGTACGAGTGATTTGATTCATGATCTCATCTGATTATTTGTGAGCGTCTGTATTTGAACTCTACCTCTTAAGTTGCCCGAAGCACCCTACGTATACCGTCTATTTGGAACACTAGCAGTTGGCCTGATCCACCCAACTGAGCCCTTCACGACATTTGAACCCGACGTGAAATTGTTCCACGGCATTTGGCAATTAGGAGGTACGATATCAAGCTCAATTCCAGGTACGCATATTTTAGTTTTACGTTGCTTATATTAGTGAAGAATGGGTAAAAAGGGTGTTGCAAAACACACCACACAAGACATAGGTTCTAGTGTGGAAGCATTAATTGAAAAGAAGTTTCCAGAATATGATGAACAATTCAAAGATATGGAGTCAGGAATAATTGCATCCATAGATGAGAAACTTTCCTCAAAAATTGAGCCATTAACTTCATATATCTCAATGATGACTTCAATATTGGGGAAAACGAACGAACTTATGAAATCATTAAATACACAATTTAATCAAGAATTTAAGAATTTAGAAGGAACTTTTCACTATGAACTTTCAAATTTGATAAAGAGTATGGAAAATCTATCTAATCATGTGAAAGAACTTGCAACATCGGAAAGTCTTAGCTGTGAAATTTCAAGTTTGAAAGAAAATATTGAAATTCTAACCAATCAAGTAAAAGAAATTACCACATGTAAGTGTAAATATGATCATCAAGTACAAAGCTTGTCTACTCAAGTTTTTGATAAAAGACATTCATCTGACCATAGAAGATCTACCCCTAACGCCACATATAGAAGATTAAATAGACCTATAAGATGCTTTTGGTGTGATCAATTTGGCCATATGTTTTGCAATTGTAATGCATATGAGAATGCTTGTAGACTTAAATTAGTCACTGAAGTTGATAAGAAAATTTGTACATACCATGATCACTCGACTTTGCACTTGAACTTAGGAAGAGGTGGAATTAAAGAATATTTTGATCAAACAAAAACTAAGCCAAAATCATTCAGAAAACAATGGAAACCAAAGAAATATGATGATACAAAATCTGCTGAACAAGAAACCATGATGAAAATTGAGAATCAAGTTAAATGTTTTGAAGAAAAGAAAATTGAACAAATCAAGTTGGATAAACAAAAAGTTGAACAAATTTTGCAAGAAAGATTGGAGGAGGATGAACAAGAATATGAAAAGTTGATACAATTGAAAAAGAAAGATGATAAATATTATGTACTATGTGATCCAAAGTTTCTAGAAAATGACAAATTATTTAATCAAGAAAAGGTTAAGAACTTGAAAGTTCAATTGAGCCATGACATTAACGATGAACAATCTATTCAAAGTGAACATGAAAATATCAATGAAATTGATGAGAGTACAAACAATGATAATAGTATTAAAGAAAAGGAAAAACAATGGATTGAAAATGCTATCAAACAAATTGAACAAAATATTAAAAATTCATCAAAATCTTCTAAACCTTTATCTTTGCAGAAAAGAACAGGTTGAAGAGGATGAACAGGTGCTTATAATTGAAGACCAACCATGAAGAGATCCAAAGATAGGAGATGATGAGTGAAATTTTAGTAAGGATGAATTGTAAAGCATGTTTTTTTATACTAACATTGATGTTTTTTATCTTTACAGAAAAGAACAGGTTGAAGATGATCCATGATGAACAGGTGCTTATGATTGAAGATGAACCATGAAGAGATCCAAAGATATGATATTATAGTAAGGATGAATTGTAAAAACATGTTGTTTTTTTATACTAACATTGATGTTTTCATGAGACAGGAACACACTTCTTCAAAATTATCTTTGATGATAATGATGCTCGAGATTAGTGAGAGTGTTTGAGTGAATTGAGAGGATTATTTGATTGAAGAGTGAGAATTGAGTGTTGACTTTAATGCATTTTAGTCTTCTTTTCTTACTCTCCATTATTTGCACCATATTGAGTCTATCTTGCATTCAGAGTATGCATAAACCAATCTATATTCACATATATTTATTTCTTTAGCCTGCACAATCTACTTGCACTTGTAAACAAATTAAAAAAAGGATGACATCCAATTTAAAAAACAGATATCAAAAATTCTGAAGAACCTCAACATCGACTTCCTCTTACCTACCTTTTGCACCATGATTTTTGGAACAATGCACTTAAAGTATGCATGGTAGGGTCTCACTACATGACCTTGCATCCAGGCACATTTTGAGCTTTACCCATGCACTTTGAGTGATTGTAAGGATTGTTGTATATATACATTGATATGTATGTGAGTGAGCGCACAAACTTCATCATCAAATGCCTTTTACCCTGATACTTGCACCATGTTTGTTTACTTATGCACCTAAAGTATGCATGATAGGGTCTCATTACATAACCTTGCATCAAGGCACAATTTTGAGATTTACCCATGCACTTTGAGTGATTGTAAGGATTGTTGTATATATACATTGATATGTATGTGAGTGAGAGCACATGCTTCGTCTACAAATGCCAATTACCTTATCTTTTGCACCATATTTTGACCATGCATTTCCAAAGTATGCAATTGATAGGGCTACATTATATGGCCTTGCATAGGCACATTTTTTATCTTCCCATGCACTTGACACATGATTTCAAGATTCTATGAAATGTCAATTTATCTTTGAAGCAGAAAGAAGAAGATTGGCCCATCAAGGATGATGTGCAAATTTAGTAGGGGCGAATGTCGTAGAGATTTACATCTCTACGTATCCACATCCCTACGTATCCAGTGTTTGAATAATCCAAATCTAAAGAATAATTTTCTACTGAGAATGTTGCAGATATTTTACTGAAGCATTGGCTAGAAATAGTCATAAGAAGATTTGCGGATTACTGAAGATTGTACCATCATTGAAGGGAGGATTGTTGGAGTCGATTGTCAAGTCAACAAATCATTTGATTCATCATATTTTATGTGATTAGCACCCATATGAAAACCATGATTATATGTTCCATGTGAACCCAAAACTATAGTATGAAACCAATCTTTATTCAAAAGATAAATAAAACAATCTGCAATCGTTATTTCAAACTAAAAGCAACTTCTGCGATCGTTATTTTCAAATGTAAAGCAAACTCAACAATTGCGATGAAGATTTCGGAAAAACAAAGATGGGAAATAGCGTTCGCTATTTTTGAATGTATGAAAAGCAGCTTTATGTATCGCAAGAGCTTTTGGGAGGGATTATGGATACTATATATACAAATCTTGGGTTCATTGTTAAGACATTATCTGATATTATCTGATATCAACTCAGAGAGATCTCAAGCTTGAAGACTCAAGGAGGAGTTCTTGGAGGCCACTTTGGAGGAGGAGTTCTCACACTCTTGAGGAGTGTTGGTCCACATCCTGGTGTACCGAGGTTCTGCTCGCATGAGGAGGACATCATGATTTATGATGTTTTGGTAACTTGTATCTATTTCTGTTATCTGAATTATATTTGTACGAACACATTATTATGAATTAATTGGCTCTCCAATTTCCTCACATCTCTCTTATTTCCGATCTCTCTTATGATGTTAATGAATTGTACGAGTGATTTGATTCATGATCTCATCTGATTATTTGTGAGCGTCTGTATTTGAACTCTACCTCTTAAGTTGCCCGAAGCACCTTGCGTGTACCGTCTATTTGGAACACTAGCAGTTGGCCTGATCCACCCAACTGAGCCCTTCGCGACAAGTGAACCCGACGTGAAATTGTTCCACGGCATTTGGCAATTAGGAGGTACGATATCAAGCTCAATTACAGGTACGCATATTTTACTTTTACGTTGATTATATTAGTGAACAATGGGCAAAAAGGATGTTGCAAAACACACCACACAAGACATACGTTCTAGTGTGGAAGCATTAATTGAAAAGAAGTCTCTAGAATATGATGAACAACTCAAAGATATGGAGTTACGAATAATTGCATCCATAAATGAAAAACTCGAGCCATTAACTTCATATATCTCAATGATGACTTCAATATTAGGAAAAACTAATGAACTTATGAAATCACTAAATACACAATTTAATCAAGAATTTGGGAATTTAGAAAGAGCTGTTCACTATGAACTTTCAAATTTGATAGAGAGTATGGAAAATCGATCTAATCATGTGAGAGAACTTGCAACATCAAAGACTATTAGCTATGAAAATTCAAGTTTGAAAGAAAATATTGAAATTCTAACCAATCAAGTAAAAGAAATTACCACATGTAAGTGTAAATATGATCATCAAGTACAAAGTTTGTCTACTCAAGTCTTTGATAAAAGACATTCATCTTACCATAGAAGATCTACCCCTAAGGCCACATATAGAAGATTAAATAGACCTATAAGATGCTTTTGGTGTGATCAATTTGGCCATATGTTTTGGGATTGTAATGCATATGAGAATGCTTGTATACTTAAATTAGTTACTGAAGTTGATACGAAAATTTGCAAATACCATGATCACTCGACTTTGCACTTGAACTTAGGAAGAGGTGGAATTAAAGAGTATTTTGCTCAAACAAAATCTAAGCCAAGATCATTTAGAAAACAATGGAAACCAAAGAGTTACGATGATAAGAAATCTTCTGAACAAGAAACTATGATAGAAATTGAGAATCAAGTTAAATGTTTTGAAGAAAAGAAAAGTAAACAAGTCAAGTTGAATAAACATAAAGTTGAACAAATTTTGCAAGAAAGATTGGAAGAAGATGAGCAAGAATTTGAAAAGTCTGTCCAATTGAAAAAGAAACATGACAAATATTATGTACTATGTGATCCAAAGTTTCTAGAAAATGATAAATTATTTGATCAAGAAAAGGTTAGAACTTGAAAGTTCAAATGAACCATGATATTAACGATGAACAATCTATTCAAAGTGAACATGAAGATATCAATGAAATTGATGAGAGTACAAGAAATGCTCAAAATATTAAAGAAAAGGAAAAACAATGGATTCAAGATGCTATCAAACAAATTGAACAAAATATTAAATATTCATCAAAGTCTTCTAAACCTTTATCTTTGCAAAAAAAGAACAGGTTGAAGATGATCCATGATGAACAGGTGCTGATGATTGAAGATGAACCATGAAGAGATCCTTAGATAAGAAATGATGAGTGAAATTCTAGTGAGGATGAATTGTAAAGCATGTTTTTTTATACTAATTTTGATGTTTTTCATGAGACAGGAACACACTTCTTCAAAATTATCTTTGATAATAATGATGGATGAGATTATTGAGAGTGTTTGAGTGATTTGAGAGGATTATTTGATTGAAGAGTGAGAATTGAGTGTTGACTTTAATGCATTTTATTCTTCTTTTCTTACTCTCCATTATTTGCACCATATTGAGTCTATCTTGCATTCAGAGTATGCATAAACCAATCTATATTCACATATATTTATTTCTTTAGCCTGCACAATCTACTTGCACTTGTAAACAAATTAAAAAAAGGATGACATCCAATTTAAAACACAGATATCAAAAATTCTGAAGAACCTCAACATCGACTTCCTCTTACCTACCTTTTGCACCATGATTTTTGGAACAATGCACTTAAAGTATGCATGGTAGGGTCTCACTACATGACCTTGCATCCAGGCACATTTTGAGCTTTACCCATACACTTTGAGTGATTGTAAGGATTGTTGTATATATACATTGATATGTATGTGAGTGAGCGCACAAACTTCATCATCAAATGCCTTTTACCCTGATACTTGCACCATGTTTGTTTACTTATGCACCTAAAGTATGCATGATAGGGTCTCATTACATAACCTTGCATCAAGGCACAGTTTTGAGATTTACCCATGCACTTTGAGTGATTGTAAGGATTGTTGTATATATACATTGATATGTATGTGAGTGAGAGCACATGCTTCGTCTAAAAATGCCAATTACCTTATCTTTTGCACCATATTTTGACCATGCATTTCCAAAGTATGCAATTGATAGGGCTACATTATATGGCCTTGCATAGGCACATTTTTTATCTTCCCATGCACTTGACACATGATTTCAAGATTCTATGAAATGTCAATTTATCTTTGAAGCAGAAAGAAGATTTGAAGATTGGCCCATCAAGGATGATGTGCAAATTTAGTAGGGGCGAAGGGTGCTTCGGGCAACTTAAGAGGTAGAGTTCAAATATAGATGCTCACAAATAATCGGATGAGATCATGAATCAAATCACTCGTTCAATTCATTAACATCATAAGACAGATTGGAAACGAGAGAGATGTGAGGAAATTGAAGAGCCAATTAATTCATAATAATGTTTTCGTACAAATATAATTCAGATAACGGAAATAGATACAAGTTACCAAAACATCATAAATCATGATGTCCTCCTCATGCGAGCAGAACCTCGGTACACCAGGATGTGGACCAACACTCCTCAAGAGTGTGAGAACTCCTCCTCCAACTCCTCCTCCAAAGTGGCCTCCAAGAACTCCTCCTTGAGTCTTCAAGCTTGAGATCTCTCTGAGTTGATATCAAATAATATCAGATAATGTCTTAACAATGAACCCAAGATTTGTATATATAGTATCCATAATCCCTCCCAAAAGCTCTTGCGATCCATAAAGCTGCTTTTCATACATTCAAAAATAGCGAACGCTATTTCCCATCTTTGTTTTTCCGAAATCTTCATGGCAATTGTTGAGTTTGCTTTACATTTGAAAATAATGATCGCAGAAGTTGCTTTTAGTTTGAAATAACGATTGCAGATTGTTTTATTTATCTTTTGAATAAAGATTGGTTTCATACTATAGTTTTGGGTTCACATGGAACATATAATCATGGTTTTCATATGGGTGCTAATCACATAAAATATGATGAATCAAATGATTTGTTGACTTGACAATTGACTCCAACAATCCTCCCTTCAATGATGGTACAATCTTCAGTAATCCGCAAATCTTCTTATGACTATTTCTAGCCAATGCTTCAGTAAAATATCTGCAACATTCTCAGTAGAAAATTATTCTTTAGATTTGGATTATTCAAACAGTGGATACGTAAGGATGTGGATACGTAGAGATGTAAATCTCTACGACAACGTTGAAAAAAGTTAATATTTTCTTGATTAGCTTAAAGTGTGTTCTCTTATAGCAATTGAAAAACTATTTAAAGATGCTTCTCATTCTCACTATGTAAACAAGTATATCGTCCAAAAATACAAGAACAAAAGGTTGGTAATCAAGAAAGATGGTGTTCTATTCTTTATTGTGATCTTATTAAGGGCTCTATAATCAATGCACATTTGATAAGTTTTATTCTTCTTCTCTACTAAGAGAATTTGTGCTCCAAATGGGGAAGAACTAGGTCTTATAAGTCCTTTGTGGAGTAAGTTCTTCACTTGGTTTTCTATTTCCTTTTGGAGTAGTGGGCCATGCCTATAAGCTGCTTTATGAGGAGGAGAACTTCCTAGAATTAAGTCTATGCTATCGTCAAAGGATCCTCGAGATGGTGGTAGTTCAGAGGGATACTCAGACATAAAACAATCCTTATAAGTAGTCATGGAAGGTTTTTGTGCATCGGGAAGTGTATGAGTATAATCATTTATGAAATTGACAAAAACAATGCATGAATTGTATCCTTCCTAAATGCACGTTTTACTTGAGTATGACTTATCAATGGAAATGGCTAGAAATCATGCCGTGGAGACAAAGTAATGATTTGACCTTTAAATTCAAAGTTAAAGGTATGTATGGTAGTCAACATGTGGGTTATAATGATGAAGAAAAGTCATACCAAGTATAACATCGTAAGATTGCAAAGATGCAATTAAAAAGGTTTATGAAACCACATATGGCCTAAGATAATCGTAACATCTTAAACTTCTCATGTTACATTATAATGACTACCTTGAAATGTAGATTTCACTTTATACAAGGAAGGAAATGTTTTTAATTTAAGTTCTTGTAATAATAAATGTGAAATAAAACCATGTGAACTACCATCATCATGAAAAATATTAACCAGTTTGTTATTGATATTATGCTACAAGCATAGTAAAGAATGAATAGAGGTATCATTACCCAAGGTACTTAAGTTCTCCAATGCTTCCTCTATCCAAACAAGAGGAATTTATTCATTATGGGACTCCATGTTATGCAATTGAGCTCTAGCTGGTTTCATGTGAAGAGGTCATAATCAACATTTCATTCTTGTATGTCTAGCTTTATCACATTTCTAGTAGGTGATACATGGTCGCTTCTATTGGGCATCTACTACTGGAGTTTGCAAAGAAGGTGGTTTGGTAGGTTGGAGAGTTGAAGGAACAGGTGCAGATGAGTAGTTGGATTGTGGTGGATGAGGAAAACTAGAGTAAGATGGGGCAATAAAATTACGCTTCATAGGAATAGTTGGTTTAACAAAAACTGGTCATTGATGCACTTGTTGTAGACGGGTTGACTTGGTTATGGACTGAAATTCCTTCTCTGCATCATAGGAAAAAGAGATAGCCTCATTGAGCATTGTACATAGGGTGTGAAGCTTGGTTTGGATTCCCATCTCCAAACCATCTTCGTATTTCCACTACAAGATATCCTTCGGTACATCTTTGAGCATTCGAACCAATAATACATTTTGTCAGGACTGCTTTGTGTAGGTAGTGTCACCTTCCTTCCATGTAAAGGTTGTCCATGCACGTCGAACATGTAAATGATATTGAGGAGGAAGAAAAGTATCCTTCACTTTATCTTGGAAATCCTTCCACATTGTTGGATGATCTATGCTGTAATGTACGACATTCCACCAGAGCTGAGCTTTTCCAACTAAATAGTTAGTGGCAACTTGGACTTTTTCACTTTCAGCATATGCTTCATTAGAATAGAAATCATCAAATTGTGATAACCATGCAAGAACTAAAGGCCATCCTTACAGCCATCAAACCATAGAAATTGGTAGTTTTAAACTCCAATCTTGGAATGCATGCCATCAGATTGGGTAGAGACAGTAGTTTTTACCACCCTCGCAAGGTTATCTTCACCAGATTGCATCTTTTGAAGTACTTCATTGCATTGTCAGATCTTGTTCTAAGCACCTCGAAGTTCGTGCCACAAGAGCTCGAGCTCTTGCTCGAGTGGTACCTTGGATAGAGGTGACTCATCAAAGTCCTCATGTTGTTCGTAGGATCCACGGGTATGTAGAGAACAAAACCCTCTTGCTAGATATGTAAAAACAATTTTGAGATTGCTCGAATTAAATTCTAAAAGGAAAGGTTGTTCTTGGGAATTGAAAAAGTAAGAAAGAGATGGAAGTTGTGTTAAATATAAGAAAACAGAACTAGAGTGACAACACAAAGTGATAACGTAATGGTAAAACACTTCCCTTGTGAGAGTGAGGTTGTGGATTCAAATCCTCCCTCCTTGGTGAATATTAAACTCCTTATTGCCACTCATAAATTAAAAATGGTTCGTGTGTAGCCAATGGCTGCCAATGGTAGCCAAGGGAGCCATGGGTGCCAAAGATGCCAAAGTAATGCTTTAGTTATGCCTAAGTTATATGCCTTAGTCGATGCCTTGGAGTACGCCGAAGTAGTAAATGTAGGTATCGAAGGAGTAAACGTAGGTTTAAAACATAGGTTCAGGTTCAAGAACTCGAATATAAACCAGAACATGTTCAAGATCGGGATCGAAATCAAAATCAAACAACAAATAGCAAACACCGAACAACAAAACAAAGATTTAATGCCAAAAACACATGGAAATAGAACCCTCCATAGTGTTGCACACAAGGCTTTGGTACCACTGTTATTAGAATCCTAATTCATGTGCACACAAAGGTTGTGAATGCTGAAAACACACAGAGAAATAGATATGCAAGGAGACGAGACAAAATGCAGTATTGGGTGCAATCTCCCCCCCATGCATTCTGTTTTGACAATCCACAAAGTGCATGTATTTATAGGATTTTTTCATTATGTTGAAAATAGTGGTTACATGAGAGTAGCTTCGAAAAGAATGCGTGAAAGTAAAATTAGGCTTCTTTTGTGTAGAGCCCTTGCTTTTATTAATAGAGATCATGGTATAGAGCAATTCTTATCCTAACCACTTCTTAAGTGGGTTTATTTACAAATTATATACATTATTAATCAGATTGTCGATGTTCGTCCTTTCACGCCCTGAGAAACCTTTAGCTACTATATCAGAAACACCAAAACACATTAAAACATTAATAAATTAACACTCCAACAATTCTTTGCTCAACACATTCACAAAATTCGTAACACATACACTCACATGCATGCATACCTACACACACATGCATACACATGCATATGCATACATACATACACATGCATATGCATACATACATACACACATGCATACACACATGCATACACACACATACACACATATACACATGTAAAACATATACACATACACATACATACACACACATACACTCATATGCATACATACACACACATGCATACACATGCATATACATACATACACAAATGCACACATATGCATACACACACATACACATATAGATACTTGCACATATACATACACACACATAGACACACACACATACACTCACATGCATACAAACATACATATGCATACACATGCATATGCATACATACATAGACACATGCATACACACACATGCACATACATACACATATATGCATACACACACATACATACATACACATACACATATACACACACATACATATACACATATACACACATACACATACACACACATACACATACACACACATACACATACACACACATACACATATACATATACACATACACATACACATATAGATACTTGCAACTATACATACATACATAGAAACACACACATACACTCACATTCATACACATACACACATGCATACACATGCATATGCATACATACATAGATACATGCATACACACACATGCACATACATACACATATGCATACACACACACACATATACACACATATACATGTTCTGTTCACACACATGGTCTTTTGCACCATTTTAGGTCATTTGCATTTCTAGAGTATGTAGGTATTGGGCCTGCATTGAAAGGTTGTTTATTGGCATTCTTGTGAAATCCTATGCACATTAGGAGGTTGTGTCACTTATATCATATTGAGTGACTAAATAACCTTACTTCTCACTCATTGTTCTTTGAGGCATGAGTAAGGTAATTCTTACAAACATTACAAGAATAACAGGAGCTTAATGACACCCCCAATTGAAAAAATCAAGACTCTCGGTTATGCAATGCTCCTATTAGAATGCATCACATAAGTGATGCCCCAAAAGAAGAATAAAAAAATAAACCCAAAGCTTTGCATAAGCAATCTCAAGCATCTCTTATAGGATGCTAATAATGATCATTGTGAATAGCATCAAATACTAGAGATGCTTGTAGCAATGGTGGCAAAATTGTTGCAACACTTTAGCATCACATAAGCCTCACATTAGAAATTGAAAAAAAATTGATTGCTCCTAGCACATTTGTGCGGGGATCACGTGAAAGAGCAACGAGGAGCGAGAGAGTGAAGGAGGAGCGAGGGAGCAAACGAGGAGTGAGAGAGTGAAGGAGGAGTGAGAGAGCAAAGGTGGAGTAAGAGAGCAAAGGCATACATACGCACATGCATATGTATACATACATACACACAAGCACATACACACACATATGCATATGCATACATAGATAGACACATGCATACACACACATGCACATACATTCAAAAATATGCATACATACATACATATACACACACAAACACACATACATACACACATATACACATACACATACACACATGTACACATATACACATACACATACACATATAAATACTTGCACATATACATACAAACACATAGACACACACACATACACTCAGATGCATACATACACACATGCATACACATGAATATGCATACATACATAGACACATGCATACACACACATGCACATACATACACACATATGCACATATACACACACAAATAGAGTATACAAACACATGCATACGCACATACACATATACACACACATATGCATACATACATGCATTCGTACACACACATGTATATGTATACTTACATACACACATGAGTATGTATACATACATAGATGCAATCACATACACACATGCATACACACACATACACATATATACATACACATATACATACTTACACATACATAGACACACAAAAACACACACATACACTCACATTCATACACACACTTACATGCATACATACACATACACATACACATATAGATACTTACACATACATACACACATATAGACACACACATGCACATGCACATATAGATACTTACACATAGATACACACACATAGACACACATATACATATGGCCATTCACATATACACATACACATATAGATACTTACACATACATACACACACATTTGACACACACACATACACTCACATGCATGCACATGCATATACATGCATATGCATACATACATAGACACATGCACATAGACACACATATGCATGTGTACACATACTTCTTGGAGTGTCCATCCATCTATCCTAACAGTGGTATCAGAGCAAAGTTAAGGTAAAATGGGAGATGGTTTTCCTTCTTTCATTGAAAAATTGGACAGGAACAACTATCAAGCATGGTCCTTGAGGATGAAGATGTACTTGCAAGGAAGGAGCCTTTATGGATAAATCTTAAGAGATGAGGAATGCCCATATTCAGAAGCAAAGGACAACCTACAAGGGAGGATCATGAAAGACTCAACACATGGTGTGCCAAGGTTTCATTAGCAAGGTCTTACTTACTTAACTCAATCTCTTATTTTGTTCTTCCATATATTAGGAATTGTAAGACATCCCAAGAGACTTGCGAAACATTGTCTTCATATTTCTCTTCCAACACAAGGGCTAGGAAGAACCAATTGTGGATTGAGTTTACCACTCAACGAAAGCAACCTAAGCAAGGGATCTTAGAGTATGTGACCAAAGTCAAAGATGTAGCAGATCAATTGGCAAGCATAGGAGAAGAAATTGAAGAGGAGTAGATTGTAAGACAAGTGATCAATGGTATTAAAGCTGATGACAAATGGGAGAGCTTCACAATTTCCATGGACTTGTACATGGACATGCAGATTCTAGATCTTACCACTCTCATGGGACAACTACTCACCCATGAATCCAAGCTCAACAAGAATGGAGATTCATCAAGAGTTAATAACTATTCTGCCCTATACATTGATAAAAGTAAGTCCAAAGAAAAAGGGAAGAACAAAAAGGTTGAAGATGAAGGGCCTACCTCCCAAGCCAACTATGCAAGGAGAGGTAGAACTTCAAGAGGAAGGGGCAGAGGAGGTAAGCAAGGTAGGGGAGACCTTATAACTCTTCACCATGTAATATTTGTGGATTGTCAAATCATACTACAGATGAGTGTTACAGGAACTTCAAGAATCAGAGAGGAAGAGGATATCAAAGAGGTGGATACACACAATCAAGAGGCAGATTCAATCATCATCAAGGATACAATAACCACTACAACAACAAAAACTACAATAGCAACTACCAAGGAGGCTACAAATCAAGGAAGGACTACAAAAACTACACAGAGGAGCAAGAAGACTCTCTTTTGATTACAAACATGACTTTAAAACTATGTATAAATGATGACCATCTCTTCTACATTGCCTCAGGATGCTCAAACCATGTGGCCGGCAATGTAGCTCTTCTCTCTAACCTTGAGGAACCAAAGGGTAAGCATCATGTACAAATAGGTGACCAAGCACTCAGTGATTAAAGTAGGAAATGTTAAGACCTCATATGCAAACAAGAATTTGGTGAGCAGGGTTTTATATATAGCTACAACTACCAAGAATTTGATGAGTGTTGGATAGATTGTGGAAAAGGGTTTGCAGGTCAGGTTCAACCAATATGGAGCATTTGTGGAGGATCCCCAACATGGGTTCAAAAGAATAGCCAAAAGAGAAAAGACACCTAGACTATTCACTTTTAAACTTGAAAATACAAGGAATATTGCACTTTATAGCTACAAAGATCAAACACTTTCAGAGCTTGAAATTTGGCATAAGAGATTAGGGCATGTTGGTGAAAGAACCTTGAAACAAATATGTAGAGATCAATGTGTTCTTGGGATACCTAATGTATCCAAGCAACACATGATTTATAAATGTGGTGCTTGTCAGTTTGGAAAATCTCATAGGTTACCCTTCTCAAGGAAAGGCTACATGCATGAGGACTACCTAGAGCTTGTCCATACAGATGTATGGGGACCAAGTAAGGATCCCTCAATCCCTGGATCAAGGTATTATGTATCTTTCATTGATGATTACAGTAGGTGGACTGTATTGTACTTTATGAAGCACAAATATGAAGTATTCAATTGCTTTAAAAAGTATCTTGCACTTGTTGAGAACCAAACATGAAGAAACCTAAAGAGAATAAGGTCAGATGGAGAAGGTGAGTACTTCTCAAATGATTTTGATGCATTCTTGCAGGACAGAGAAATCAACAGAGAAATTACAACAAGGTATACCCCTGAGCAATATGGGATGGTAGAGAGGAGAAATAGATTAATTGTTGAAACAGCTAGATCTATGTTAAATGAGAAAGAATTACCTAATTACTTCTGGGAAGAGAGTGTATCTACTTCCACTTATCTTGTAAACAGGTTTCCATCCAAATCTCTTGATGGGATGACCCCATATGAAGCATGGCATGGTAGAAGACCTTCACTTGATCATTGCAGGATTTTTGGATGTATAGCTTATGTGCATATCCCTTCTCAGATAAGAGGTAAGCTAGACCCTAAGGCAGAGAAGTGCATCTTCATAGGGTATGACTTGAATCAGAAAGGATACAGATTCTATAACCCTTCAAACAAAGGACTCATGGTTAGTAGAGATGTTGTCTTTGAAAAGAATGACTCTTGGTTTGATAGTGAATGCAGGAAAGTAAAACTTCCTTATGCTTGGAAGAGGAGTTTCCAAGCCTCACAAAGGAGGCGCCTACTCAGAATGAAGATATCAACTCAGATGATGAGGACATCATCAATTTATAAGAGTTCAAGGCAAGGAAGTCCAAAGGCAAAATCAAGATGAAGAAGTTGGAGGATATACCTGAATCATCTAATCAAGAAATCAGAAGATCACAAAGGGAGAGCAAGAAACCAATCAGATATGGGTATGACACTTCCCTAGTTACTAAGCACTCTGTTTATCTTGCAAAAGACTTATCATTTGAAGCACCATCATCATATGAAGAAGCAAAGACCAAGGCAGAATGGAAGGAAGCTATGGATGAGGAAATTGAAGCACTCAAGGAGAATGATACTTCGAAGCTAGTGCCAAAGAAGGAGCCTATGAAGGTAATTGGTTGTATATGGATCTATAAGATCAAAAGGAATTCTGATGGATCAATAAGTAGGTATAAAGCTAGACTTGTGGCTAAGGCTTACGCACAGACCCAAGGAGTTGATTATGAAGAAACCTTCTCACCTGTGGCAAAAAAGCCAAACATCAAGGTATTGTTAAGTATGGCTGCATCAAAGAATTGGAACATGTATCAATTGGATGTAAAAAATGCATTTCTGAATGGCTAGATTTCAAACAAGGTGTACATGTCTCAACCTCGTGGTTATGAGGATCCAAACAAGGTAACATATGTATGTAAATTGAACAAAGCTCTTTATGGATTGAAGGAGGCACCTAGGGCATGGAACCATAGGTTGACTACATATCTTCAGATCAAGGTTTTATCATGAGTAAAGCAGATACTTCTTGATTCATCAAAAGAAGTAATTCAGAGGTAATATATCTATGTGTATATGTTGATGATATCATACTCACAGGTAATGATGCCAATGGCATCAAGTAGATCAAGAAGCAGATAATGCAAGAGTTCAAAATTAGTGACCTTGGATCACTAAAGTACTTTCTTGGACTTGAGTTAGTCTATACTAACTCTAGAATCTATATTACTCAGAGAAAATATATACAGGACATGTTGAGGAAGTTTCATTTGCAGGATGCCAAAGTTGCAAGTACTCCAATGGAGGTAAACCTAAAATTAAGTGCTCATGAAGGTGATGTGCTTGAGAACATTGCAGGTTACCAACGCATAGTGGGAAGCTTGAACTATGCTACTTTGACAAGGATTGATATTGCTTATGGAGTAAGTGATCTAAGTCAGTTTATGCACAAACCTAGGGCACCTCGTTTGGAAGGTGCCAAAAGGATTTTGAAGTATCTTAAGGACACTCAAAATCAAGGATTGTATTTTCCTTATACCTCAGACTTGGACATCAAGATATATTCAAATGTTGATTGGGCAGGTTGCGAAAATGACAGAAGAAGTACCTCACGATACCTATCTTTTGTAGGTAACAAACCTATATCATGGTCTTCAAAGAAGCAACCTATTGTTGCTTTATCTTCTACAGAGGCAAAGTATAGAGGATTGGCTAATGCTACTCAAGAGGCCATATGGATCAGATCATTGTATACAGATTTAGGTTTGCATATTACATCTCCAATGATTTTTGGAGATAATACAAGTTCATTACACCTTGCAGCAAATCCTGTTTATCATGCTAGGACCAAGCATATAGAGGTCCACTATCATTATGTGAGAGAGAAGCTATTGAGCAAGGAGATTCAGGTTGCATATGTGTCAACAAATATGCAATGTGCAGACTTATTAACTACAGAATTAGATGGTACAAAACTTTGTAGGTTTAAGTCAATGATTGGATTGCAGGACATTCATGAAGATTGAAGGTGAAGACCAAGCCAAAATGTTTGGCTTGAGGGGGAGCTATCGGTGTAAAGTCCAAGCCCACACATTTAGCTTGAAGTTCATAAGCATATGAAGCTCCATGGAAACCATTGCTAGGAAGATTTTTTATCTTTACCATTTGTAAAAGTCATTATTTGACTTGAGAGAATGTTTGTAATCACCTACCAAAAGCTCGTGGAATTGTTAGTTAGAAAAGTAACTACTCCATTGATGGAATATTTCCTAGATTGAAGGACTACTTTTAGAGAGAGCCAAAAGTTGAATTCAAATTCAAATCTTGAAAAAGTCGCGTGATGTGGTGATCATTTCCCGAGTTCTTCATTGCCATTTTGTAAGAGTGTGAGGCCTATATTGTAGCCTACACTACTCACCATCATTAGGCTATGATTGTCAAGCCTATGATCTTGTACAACATTGTTCATTAATACAATAGATCTACATTGTTCACCAATGATCTCTCTGTCATAGTCATTCATAAATGTCAACTTGTACTGCTCATATCTCAGTCATTTCTTGACCATTTTGAATGATCTATAGCTTGTTAAAAGCTCCAAGTTCTCTACATGCTCACAAAGTTTGAAGGAAATCTATATAGCCAATTTGGAAGAAAGTGCATCGAAGCACTCACTAGTCAAACTCTGCAGAGGTCCAAAAAAATCGGGGGTAATGATTCAATTGCTAAATTGATTGCTCTGTGTATAGTGCATCATTTTGAGTGATTGCACTTGGAATCATTATTTTACTAAGCTAATTAGATACCCCTAAAAGGAATTTTTCTAATTCCTACTGTACTGGTAGCACTGAGCATAACAAGCAGCAAGTGTGTGATAAAAAATAGAAGGTTTTCATTGAACCTTCAACTTTGAAGTAGTCTATTTTGATTCAATATTTTCTTACATCATTTCCAAAGTACATAGGCACTTGTATAGTGTCTTTGGAAAGCTAAGAGGGCCCACAATTCAACTCTAAAGCTACAAGGGGCTGGTACAAAGCAAGATTCTGCAATACCTACTCATTTCTTGGAGTGTCCATCCATCTATCCTAACAGAAGCAAAGGGAAAATTCTAGAAGAACCAAACCAGGGATCAAATTCTTCTAGAAGTGACAAAGATCAGAGGGTGCATCAAGGCAAATCAGATATATATGAAAATGCAAAACAAGAGAAAGGAAGTTCAACCAAATTTGAAGAGGTAACACAAAAAGAAGATTTTTCAGAAACTAACAATTTCTTTGGGAATGCATATAGTCCAGCCACAAGGAACTTGAGAAGTCAAACATCAAAATTGACCTTAGGGAATCTGGAGCTTCAAAAGTATTTAAGTCAATTAAAACAGAGGTTAGTATTCTTGATTTGATAAACATGGATGCAAAATTTAGGTCCAAAGTACTGCAGATTATTGATGAGGCTTCCTCATCCACCTTGGTGGCCAAGACTAGTGCCTTAGGCCAAGGGAAGGATGTAGAAGAAGCACCTCTCACTGACTATAAGAGTCCCAGACTAACAGTAACCATTAAAGGATTAAAGTTACAAGGAGTCATTGTGGATGGTGGGTCTAGCATAAATTTGATGCCTGAGGATACCATGGAGAAGCTTGGCCTACGTCCATCCAGACAAGCACATTTCATTGTTACTTTGGCAAATCAAAGCTAAATAAGGCCAATGGGGGTGATCCCAAAAGTTCCACTGGAAGTACAAGGTAATCTCTTCATTTTGGATTTTGTGGTATTAAGATTGGCCAAGGTAGAAGGGGGATTTCCCCTCTTGATTGGAAGACCATGGTTAAGGCATGCAAGTGTTGTTCATGACTGGGGTAAAGACACTATGTGGGTACAAAAGAAAGGGCACAAACTTACACAGATATATTTAGAGGAGTGTCCAGATCATCAAGGGAACACCAGCATGATGCAATCAATTTGAATTTTCGTGGAACAAGAAATGGAGGGCCAACCACAATTAGAGTTCGAGGAGGAAGAAGACATTTTGAATTCGATGCAAGCAAGCAACTATTCCTCTTGTTTTGGAGTTTTTCCAAGGCAACTCTTCCTCTTGTTTTGGAGTTTTTCCAAATAATTCTTGCACAGATGAATGTTATGATGAAAATGAGGATAAAGTTCAGGTTGAAGGATTGGGAGAACCCATTACAGACCAAAGAAGGGGGAGGAAGACACCCCTCAAACATAACTTGGAGGAGGATGCAACAACAACAGCAGAGAAGGAAGTTACTAAAGTTAAAGACAAGGTAAAACATACTAGTGAAGAATGTTCTTTACCAATTCAAGAAATCCTTGCAGGATGGATGCAGGACAAAGAGGAATTCATTGAGATCTAGAACACTCCTGCTTATGCAACAACGCATGAAAAGCTATTGGAAGAGAACATGGTTGGAGGTGAGCATGTAGATACCATGGTAGATAGAAACCCAGTCAAAGAAGTCTTATATGACATCAAGATCTGCTCAACGAGCTGTAAAATCGCAACTAAAAAACCTTGTATTTATAGTGATGTTTGGAGCCCAAATTTGAATTTGAATCTCACCTAAAATCACTCTCCAATCTTTTAGTGATTGATTGATTCTCAAACTACTTCAGTCATGAATTCGTGGCTTCTCTTTCCATTTTTCTCAAGTGGATTCAGCCACTTTAGATTCCTTTACTTTTACATCAAGTAAGTACTCAGAAAGTTACTAGGGTGAGTTCACAAGTGAACTTTACAAAAACAAGAGATTTCCTTCAAGTTCCTATGTCTTTTGATGACTCAAGCCACCACTAAAACTTGCCATGGACTTGTTCCAACAGCTCCCCCTCAAGTCAAGTGAGCTTGAGGGCTTTAATCTTCCAAATTACCTGCAAGCCAATCATACCTTTTAATTTGCTGAGTTTGGTTCCATCTAGTGCCTTGGTTAAGATATCGGCACCTTGTTGATGGGTTGACACATAAGATAGCTGAATTTCCTTGCTCACAATGTTCTCTCTTACATAGTGATAATTTACTTCAATATGTTTAGTCCTTGCATGGAAAATTGGATTGGAAGCCAAATGAATGGAGCTCATGTTGTCACCAAGAATACTTGGTGTTCCAATGTCCAATCCAAGATCTAAAAATAGTGTCTTCATCCACATTGCTTCTTGAGTAGCTATGGCAAGACCTCTATATTCCCTTCAGTAGAAGAGAGAGCAACTGTGGGTTGTTTCTTGGATGACCATGAGATAAGTTTTGAACCTGGAAAGGTGAGATATTCTGAGGTGCTCCTTCTGTCTTCCTTGAAGCCAGCCCAATCTGCATCAGAGAACAATTTCAAACTTAAATCAGATACATAAGGGTAGTACAATACCGCATTCATGGTCCCTTTGAGATATTTGAGTATCCTCTTGGAAGCCTCCATGTGAGGTTTCCTGGGTGTGTGCATGAATTGACTTAGCACACTCACACTATAAAATATATCAACCCTTTTCAATGTGGCATAGTTCAAGCTACCCACAAGGATTTGATAACCTATCACATCTTCTATGAATTCACCTTCATGTGAGCTCAATTTATGATTAACCTCCATTGGAGTACCTGCAATCTTGCAATCTTGCATTTTGAACTTTGTCAACAAATTTTTAATGTACTTTCTTTGAGTAAGATATAGACCATGATCCTTGTAAACCACTTGCATTTTTTACATCCAATTGAAGTATCTTCCAATTCTTGGAAGAGGCAATACTAAGCAAAACCCTAATTGTAGACATCTTTGCCACAGGAGAGATGGTCTCCTCATAATCAATTACCTGAGTTTGTTCAAAACCTTTTGCCACAAGCCTTGCCTTATACTTGTTAATGGAGCCATCTGAGTTCTTCTTCAATTTGTAGATCCATCTTGAGCCTATCACTTTCATTGATGGAGACTTGGGAACTAACTCTCAAGTGTTGTTCTCCTCAAGAGCTCCAATTTCTTTCTCCATTGCATGCCTCCATTCCGATTTCTTCTTTGCTTCCTCAAATGTTGAGGGTTCCTCTTGATTTATGTCATATGCTAGATAGATTGAATGTTTAGTGACTAGAGAAGTATCAAAACCATACCTTTCTGGTTTTCTTTTCTCCCTCATGGACCTTCTTAGGCCATGATGTGATGATTCTGCCTCTAGTCCAAGTTCTTGCATTTTTGCTTTACCTTTAGACTTCCACATTTTGAGTTTTTCACACTGAGTTGCTTCATCATATTTTGAGGTATCATGCTCTTCAATTTTAGGAGGATTATCCTTAACAAGTTTTGGAAAATCTAATTCAAGATCATAAGGTAGGTTGACCTTTCTACATGAATCTTCATACCAAGAACTATTCTCATCAAATACTACATCTCTACTCACCAAGAATCCTTTGGTTGTTGGGTTGTATAATATGTAGCCCTTTTGATTGTTGTCATATCCAATGAATACACATCTTTCTGCTTTTTGATCCATCTTCCCTCTAACCTATGAAGGAATATGAGCATAAGCAATACATCCAAAAATCTTACAATGATCCAAGCTTGGTCTTCTTCCATTCGAAGCCTCATATGGTGCCAGACAATCAAGTGATTTTGAAGGTAACTTGTTAATCAATTAAGTGGTTGTGGATACATCCTCAACCCATAAGTAATTAGGTAAGTGCTTCTCATTTAGCATAGAGCTTGCAGCTTCAACAATTGTCCTATTCGTTCTTTCTACCACTTCATTTTGCTCAGGAGTGTACCTTGTAATGATCTCTCTTTCGATTCCTCTTTCTTTAAGAAATGAGTCAAATTCATGAGAGAAGTACTCTCCCACTCCATCTGATCTTAGCCTTTTTAATGTTTTACCTATTTGATTCTCTAGAAGAGCCAAATATCTTCAAATAACCAACTACACACTGAGAACAAGCTCTAAAAAAATCACTATATTGATAGAGTACTAACAAAGAAGTAGAGTATGAAGAGACATATGTGTGTTTGAACAAATATATCTCAGAATTGTGAACTCCAAATGATATGAACCTTTGTGAGTATATAATAGACTTAGAGAGATAACTTTCTCAAGTTGAATCACTGAAAATGATTAATCATGCTCAGAGAAATCATCTCTGCAAACCTTTGTGAGTATATAATAGACTTAGAGAGATAACTTTCTCAAGTTGAATCACTGAAAATGATTAATCATGCTCAGAGAAATCATCTCACTTAAAAATAGAGAGATATGGCAGTGAACAATACACTCATTAAAGCATGAAGATATGGACACAATTGATGATGAAAACGAATGTATATTGATTGTAGAGTACAATGTACTTATTGGTACATATGTGTGCCTTGAAACCACACTCTGATATGACATGAAGCCTTGCTCATGGAGGTGTAAAACTGTGACTAAAAAACCATGTATTTATAGTGATGTTTGGAGCCCAAATTTGAATTTGAATCTCACCTAAAATCACTCTCCAATTTTTTAGTGATTGATTGATTCTGCAACTACTTTAATCACGAATTTGTGGCTTCTCTTTCCCTTTTCCTCAAATGGATTCAGCGACTTTAGATTCCTTTACTTTTACATCAAGTAAGTACTCAAAAAGTTACAAGGGTGAGTTCACAAGTGAACTTTACAAAGAGTAGACATTTCCTTCAAGTTCCTATGTCTTTTGATGACTCAAGCCACACTTAGACTTTCCATGGACTTGTTCCAACAATGCATGCTCTACATTTCTCTCACACAGAATTTCTCTTAATTCTTTCATCTTCACGTTCAATTTTCAACTAGAATACATGATGTGAATAAGGTTTAGAGAGAGAATAGAAAGCTTTTCATCCCTAAATTTTTCCTGCATGCGTAAAATGACCTAATTATTCAATCTAAGCATCATCCCCACAATGTAATTCGGAAAGTTCAAAATGAATTATTTCATTATCGAAAGGCCTATTACAATTCTACTAAAAAATCATCTAAGTTCACCCAAGTCAAACCTTCAACTAGATATGTGTACCATTTCACCAAAATCTCTATTATAGATCTATTTCTAAGTAGTCTTTCCCTCCTATCTAATATTATTTCATGTCAAAGCTCAAAAGAGCCATCATCTTTCAACTTATAGTTGTCCTGTGAGCAACATTAGTTACATATCTTTTAAGTAAGCTAACATGAAATACATGATGCATATTTGAATGTTCAGGTAATTTCAACAAATAAGCAAGAGATCTAATCTTTTGCAAAACTTTAAAAGGACTTGCATATCGTGGAGAAGTATATGATCCTTCCCTAACAACAAGTTAGATGGCTAAGGATTGAATTTAAGAAATACCATGTTATCTGTTTGAAATTCAAGTGTTCTCTTCAAATCATAGAATTTCTTTTGTCTATTATAAGCTTACTTAATGTGTTGCTTAATTTTTCAAATTTCTTCATCCATTTTCCCAAGCATTTCTTTAGATGCTTCTACTTTATTTGGAAAGCCAACAAAACAAAGGTGGAGTCAAGCAATTATAACCATACATAGCCTTAGACGGAGTCAATTTTATAGATGCATGCCCTACGCTATTGTATGCAAATGCGACTAAGGGAAAATACTCACTCCAATTATCCTTCTTTTCATTCACATACATAGACAACATATCTTCAAGTACCCGATTAACCCTCTCAATTTCCCTATCTGTTTGTGGATGGAAAGTTGTACTGATATGAAGTTGAGTTCCAATTGATTCAAATGTTTTTGTCCAAAAGTTTGATATGAATTTAGAGTCTCTCTCACAAATTATGTTTTTAGGCATTACATGCAGTTGGAAAATTTCTTCACAAATAGTTTTGAAACACTCAAGGCAATATCATTCTTTTTCATAAGAAAGAAATGTGCCATCTCGGTAAGTCGATCAACTACTATAAATATGGTATCATGTTTGCCTCTTGTTGTAGGTAATTTAATGATAAAGTCCATAGAGATAGACTCCCACTTTTGATTTGGAACATCCAAAGGTTGAAGCATTCCAAGCATTCTCGTAAACTCAGATGCACATGTTGGCACTTTAAACATGCAGTAACATATTTTCTAATATCCTGCTTCATACATGGCAATAAGTAAGAATATTTTGTTGTAACATAGGTCCTTGAATAACTTGGATACGTAGAAAAAGGTGCATCATGACAACCATGCAATATTTGAACTTTCAATGGAGAATTAGAAGATATGCATAATCGACTGTTACAATACAAAGATTCATTTTGCAAATGAAATTTGTCTTGATACATGGATCCCTTGTTTTCATGCAAAAATTTCAACATATGTGCATAAAAAGAGTCCAATTTCAGTTATTCTTGAATTTTATTTGAGAAAATTAGAATTTATTATAAAAAGAAGATTACATAAAGGTCTCCGACTTAATGCATTAGTGACCTTATTCTCCTTAGCAGCTAAATACTTAATGTCAAAATCATACTCACTTAATAACTCAATCCAATGCTTTTGCTTATTGTTAACTAGTGGTTGTGTGAAAATGTATTTTAGACTATGATGATTTGTTTTCATTTCAAACTTAACCCCTAAGAGTAGATTTCTCCAATACTTAAGTGCATGTACTATAGCAAGCATTTCTAGATCATGAGTAGGATAATTAAGTTCATGTTTTCTTAATTTTTTGGATTCATATGTAACCACCCTACCATTCTGTGAAAGAACACATCCTATTTGACTACCATTTGCATCACATGCAACCACAAAAGGCTTTCCCATTTCTCATATTTTCAAAACACAATTTTCAATGACTTTTTGTTTCAATGATTCACACGATTTCTTACATCATCACATGCAACCACAAAAGGATTTCCCATTTTTGGTAATTTGAAGAAACAATTTTCAATGATTTTTTGTTTCAATGATTCAAATGATTTTGACAAGCATCACTTCAAACAAATCTTGCATTCTTTTTAGTCAACTCTATGAGGGGATTAGCTATCTTTGAGAAGGAACTCTTGCACCCAAACGTGCATGATTTTCACATATGTGAGTGTGCAATTGAGAAAATGGAGCTGCTTGATGAGATAACACTCTGCTGCATGTACCTCTTTTCATCATAGAGAACAATGGTACATGCACTATATAAACCTTCTCTCACTAGATAAACCTTCTCTTAATGGCAGACGAAATCTGTTCTTAAAATAAGAACCCCAACATATAACTGAAAAGTCTTCAAATACAACACCACAAGTAAAGCAATTCTCTGCAAAGATTGTTGAGAGTGAAAGATTAGTAGGATGGGATGTTTTGAAAAGATTATCATCTTCCCAGCAAACAACATTGTGAATGAATGCATCCACCCCCACAATTTTTCCACTCACCTAATGCAAGGGATAGAAATTGTCTCCCATTGGGCACCCCCTGCTAGCCAAATGTGCCATCACTCCAACATATAGAGTTACCCCAACATTGCACTGTATTGTTGGGAAATGTAATTCTACAAGCAAAGTCAGCCTGTGATGAGAGAGATGAGAAAAACTGTTGAGGAATACTAGCTTCCACATTAGCATCCCTCCAACAAGCAAGCAAACTTCCATTGCCAACCTGTGAAGAGCTCTGAGACAATGCACACATAATGGATTCACCTATCATTATGTCATTGAATGCCTAATTTTTTAGCCTTTTAGGTGAAGAGAGATTATTGATGTTCAGGTAAATAGGTCGACCTATATCTGTACGTAACCCAATCTTGCCCAAACCTAATAGGCATGTATATAAAGCTTGAAAATAATCCATATGTCCCAAAGGGCCCAAAAAGCCACATGCCTTTCCATAAATGCCGCTTCAAAAAAAAACACCAACTTCTTCTCATTCCAAAGATCGCCATCAAAATGCATAAACTCACTACACCGGAGATTCATAGTCTTCTATCTTGTCAACTTTACAAAGTCACAATTTGCATTTTCATTGAAACATGCATAATCACACAACTAATCTTGAGGGGATTATAGCCGATCTCCAATGTTGCATCCATCGCTTTTTAGAATCATGTCCATGGTCACATATGCACACATATCTATAAGTGCAAACCTTTAACCATATTACCCTAGGGCATTTTCAAAAGGAACCACATCTTTTGATAACTACATTTAAAAATAATATTAGTTGATTTACACCATTCTCAATGTAACATACCCACTTTCCTTCAACATCATTTGCTAGTATTATTCAACAAAATAAATCTTCATACCTTGCATACCTTGTTGAGCCCTTCTTTGTTTGTTGTGTCTTTTTATGTATTGACTCATCAATAAAATTTTAGACCACTTTATAGCAAAAAATAAGCATGTAATAAGGAGGAGAAAAAGCCAAAAGATCACTTAATCATGTGCTCATATAAATCTGCTTGTCCTTTACCATAAAGGCTATGTACATGCTTGCAAAGAAAAAAGCAAGATCTCCTAAAGCATGGCCTTAGCTCATGCCCCAAAAAAATAGATCAGAAAAATATGAAGTGAGACTTAGATAAGTACTTTTTTGGAAGCATATACACCATAAGTAGAATTTGGAATGAGCTTGCAGATATCATGAGATAAGCCACATTAGATAACTTTTTATACATATAATAATTATACCTTTGGTTAGCATTGGCATTAGTCTGATCAATGTATCAACAATCGCCATCCCATCAACCCACACACACAAAAAGCACACCCTTCTAGGTGGCTGTTGCCCTCCCCCTCTTAGCCTCTCCCCCTCAAGAGTGGATTTTTTTTTTTGTTTGTTTCTTAATGAAAAAGTTGGTCTATGTTGTAATTGGATGCGACTTGTGACCCTGACCACCCGGTCGGTTTTGTTCCACCCATCTACCAACACACCATAGCATGCAACAACATGAATAAAATACACAAAATCACATACACATGCTAGCCTGTAGAGAAGCTCGATGTGGCTCGTGGTCTTGATTGCTCATCCAAGATGGCTCCACCTACTTGCCAACCCGCTATGGTGCATAGCTCAAAACATGCATACACACAACACTATCCAGGCCTATGACGAAGCTAATTGTAGCTCTGGATCTTGACTACCAAGCTAAGATGGCTCCGCCAACCTACTAACCCACCATAGCGCACTAGTGCACTTATGTACATGTGTTTGTTTTATTTTTATTTATGTTTCAAAAGAAATTATTCGATCTTTTTTCCTTTTTTTAGTAGTCGTTTCCCATGTCCGAAGAGTTAGGGAGAGAGAGAAAGGACCATCTATATCAACCTCCCACACATCATGCACACAAAAAAAAAAACTCCTATGGAAGTTCACAATCGTTCTTTTCTCTACCATTACCTACCAACATATAAGGATTATATGTTACAACTGATTAGTTGCTAAAAATACCTTTGTTTTCCTCCTTTTACCTTTAAGTCTTTCCTCATGTGGTGATGTTGTATAAGCCTACCCAAAAAATCCTTACTTTCTCATCTCATAGTCCATGATCAACCTCCTCCAGGAGGTGAGCCAGGCTTTGCTTTAAGAGCCTCATCATCAAAACAAATAGCTAGCCGCTTTGCTTTAAGAGCCTCATCATCAAAACAAATAGCTAGCTGATCTGCCCAAGCCCAAATTTGTAGGGTCATAGTAAAAATATATATAATCTATGTACCCTAACCAAGAAATAAAAAATGCCTCAAACTGTGAAAGTGGAAAGCTAATATCAAGGTCCTAGTTTAGAAAACATACAAGTTAGTGAGAATCTTCTACATTGTACTCTGTCTCCAAAATCTCGACAACTACCTCCATGCTTGCTAGTGCCTGGTCTGCAAAATATATCAAGAGATCGAATATGGTGCTCTAATAGATGTGATCAACACTTACGATACTTGATTTACATGGAAGTCAGTTTATTAGATGTTTCTTTCTCCTTCTTTTCAATGAGATACTATTGAGTATGTACATCTAGATTTTTATCGTTTCTCGAAAAAACTCCCACAAATTCCCTCTACCCTCAGCTTATTGCTTTCTCATCATTACCTCTTATTAGTTTTAGTATGGATTTACTCGCAACATATTTCGGGACACTGTCTCCTTCAATATTCTGAATCTGCAACGAACCATTTAGATTTACCTCCACCACCTTCAATAGGCCCACCCACCTAGTCTTCAATTTTCATGGGAACTTGTAGTATTTTCACCTTCTTTGAATTGCTTCAAGAATCGGTTGCGCTAACAACCTTTTCTCTTCTAGCTTGAATAGCTTGGTGTATCTCTCTTATAATGATTCTTCTAGTCTCAACCTAGCTTTGATGGCTACGCTCAACGTAATTGCTTTTTCTATGGGAAAAATGTTTCCCTCTCAATATATCAATGTAAATAGAGTGCATTTAGTTGTCAATCGATAGGACACTTGGTATGCCCATAAGCTTTCAAAAGTCGTTCATCCCAATACCTCTTATGAGCAGCCATATCTTTTTCAAGATTTGTTCTAGTAGTTTATTGATGACTTCAAACTGGCCATTCACCCTTGGATAATATGGTATCATTTTTTATCTTTGATTTTGAATAAATCCATTAGTTTCTCAATCAGTTCGTTGATAAAATGTGAATCTCTATCGCTAACTATCTCTAAAGGACATCCATTATACGTAATAATTTGCTTGTATAGGAACTCCACCACATTGATGGCTTGATCGATTTTTAGAGCCTTTGCTTCTACCCATTTTGTAACGTACTCCATGCATACCAAAATATATCTATTTGATCTATGTCTCGAGGGAGGTTCAATGGGACATAGGAAGTCAATCACCCAGATTTCCAAAGAGTTTTGAAGCCACAATAGGCATGAGGGGGTCTATGTATGTTAGTGTAGGTCTATCCATCCTTTGTCATTTATCACACTTTTTACAATTTGCATGACAATCATTGAATAGGGTTGGCTACTAGTATCATGACAATTTGACCATCAAATTGCCTGCAAAGTGCCCACTACGAGGCTCATCATGTAAAGTCTTTAGCACCGTGTTTTCCTCCTCTTATTCAAGACATCTTCTTTAGATGTTTTCATGAATGAAATACCAACATAGTTGACCATAGATAATGCTATGGAATTTTGTCAGGGATAGTAGCTTATGCTTTTCTTTTAGTGGCTTTCAGGGGATACTTGTCCTTATATAGAAAATTTACAAAGTCAGTATAGCATGAAATTTTTCCTTCCACAAGAAATAAGTGGTCGTCTAGGAGTTCATCAGGTATTTGTGAGATCAATTCTTCATTTACTATCCTAGAAAAATGACCTACTAGTATATGAGCCTTTCCTAACTTGGTTACAACTATGAAGTGGAATTCTTGCATAAGGAGCATCCACCTCATTAATTGTCCATTTAATTTTGGTTTATTGATGATATGTTTCAAAGGTTCATGATCCATAAAAATATAAAGCTTACCCATTAGGTAATTTCTATATTTATTCACTATGAAGATCATTGACATACATTTATTTTCTATTGTAGTGTAGTTGCTTTTGATGTTGCTAAGATTTTGGCTTGCATAGTAAATCAGGTAATCCAACTTCTTTTCATCCGCTTGACAAAGTACTACACCTACCATAGTATGAGATGCATCCGTGTGCACATGAAATTATTTTGCCCCATCCAATCCCACCAAGATTGAGGTGTTCAATAGCTTATCTTTTATGATTTCAAATGTTGTCTGGCAACCATGGTCCATTGAAATTGTTAGTCTTTTCTCAACAATTATGTTAGAGTTCAAGATATTGAGGTGAAATTTAGTATGACCTAAAAATCCCTGAGCTTCCACAAGTTCTGAGGAGATGGGAGCTCTAGATTTTTTTTCCACTTTATCTTCACAACAAAGGTTCCTTGTTCTGAAATCACATGGCCCAAAGGTAATCCTTCCCTCACCCAAACTTAAATTTCTAAGGATTCAACACGATTCCTTTCTCAATACTTCTTTTTAAAACCACTTTGATTCATGCAATTACCAAAAATTTAATAACTGTTGGACAAATTGTTGAAAAAGGATTTCGGGTTAGATTCAACCGATTTGGAGCATATGTTGAAGACCCAAGGCAAGGCTTTAGAAGGATTTCCAAAGGAGAAAAGACAGGAAGGCTTTTCACTTTTGAAGTGGAAGATACAAAGAACTTAGCTTTGTTTAGCTATGGATCTCAAACTCTAACAGAGTTGGAGATATGGCACAAAAGGCTTGCTCACATTGGTGAGAAGAAACTCAAACAAATTTGCAGGGACGAAAGTGTACTTGGTTTGCCTAATATCACAAGGCAACACATGATTTATAAGTGTGAAGCTTGTCAACTCGGCAAGGCTCATAGACAACCTTTCAATAAGAAAGGATATATGTACCAAAATCCTTTGGATCTAGTGCACACGAATGTGTGGGGTCCAACTAAGGAGCCATCTATATCAGGCTCAAGATATTATGTGTCTTTCATAGATGATTTTAGCAGGTGGACCATTCTGTTTTTCATGAAGCACAAGGATGAAGTGTTTAATTGCTTTAAGAAGTATATTGCTGTTGTTGAAAACCAAACAGGTAGGACTTTGAAAAGACTCAGATCAGATGGTGGAGGAGAATACTTCTCTTTTGAATTTGATGCCTTCTTGCATGAAAGAGGCATTAAAAGGGAAGTCGCTACAAGGTATACACCTGAACTCAATGGTGTAGCAGAGAGGAGAAACAGATCTATTGTCCAAGCTGCAAGGTCCATGCTCAACGAAAAGGGATTGCCAAACTACCTATGGGCAGAGGCTGTGTCTACAGTGACATATCTCATAAATAGACTTCCATCTAAGTCACTAGATGGAACCACTCCATATGAAGTGTGGAATGGAAGAAGACCTAGTCTAGAGCATTGTAAAATCTTTCGATGCTTAGCCTATGCTCACATTCCTTATCAAGTAAGAGGAAATTGGATCCCAAGGCAGAGAAGTGTGTATTCATTGGTTATGACCAAAACAAAAAAGGATATAGATTGTACAATCCAACCAATAAAGGATTTTCTGTGAGTAGAGATGTAATTTTTGATGAAAACAAATCATGGTTTGATGATGACAGGAAAGTGAAGCTCCCTTATGACTTGAACGAAGATTTTCCATCACTTCAACCAAAGTAGCCAAAGCAGATTGAAGAAAGTGATTCAGAGATTGACCTAGAAGACTTGGAAAGACTAAAGCTATGGAAGAACAAAGGTAAAGCAAAGATGGAGGATGCTACATATGGACCCAAGAGCTCACATCAACCACTTAGAAGGTCTTCAAGGGAGAAGAAGAAACCATAGAGGTTTGGTTATGATACTTCTTTGGTCACCAAGCACTCAATCTACATTGCAAAGGATTCAACCAATGAAGAACCTACCACATTCGAAGAAGCACAAAACAAGAAAGCTTGGAGAGATGGAATGGATGAAAAAATGGAAGCCCTGAAGGAAAACGACACTTGGGAGCTTGTATCTAACAAGCCATCTATGAAGGTAATTGGATATCGATGGATGTACAAAATCAAGAGGAATCCAGATGGAAGTATAAATAGATACAAAGCAAGGTTAGTTGCTAAAGGGTTTGCTCAAACCCATGGTATTCATTATGAGGAGACTTTCTCTCCTGTAGCAAAAATGCCTACAATTAGGGTTCTCATTAGTCTTGCTGCATCTAGAAATTGGAAGCTCTATCAAATTGATATAAAGAATGATTTCTTGAATGGATGGATTTCTGAGGAAGCGTATATGGCAGAACCTCCTGGATATGAGGATGCACATCATCCTAACTATGTATGCAAACTAAAGAAAGCTTTGTATGGATTGAAGCAAGCTCTGAGAGCTTGGAATTTTAGATCGGTGACTTATTTGCAGGACCAAGGATTCAAAGCTAGCAAGGCGGATACCTCTTTGTTCATAAAGAGGAATGGATCTGAAGTGATCTATTTATGTGTGTATGTTGATGATATTATTATCACAGGCAATGATCTTGAAGGAATCAAACAGGTAAAGACTCAAATGAAGGAGGAGTTCAAAATAAGTGACCTCAGACCACTCACTTATTTCCTTGGATTGGAGTTAATCTACACAGGTTCAGGTATATACATCACACAAAGGAAGTATGTGCATGACCTGCACGTCAAGTTCAAGATGGAAAATACCAAGTGTGCAGGTACACCTATGGAGCAAAATCATAAGCTTAGTACTTATGAAGGAGAGCCAATTGAAGACATCACAAACTATCAAAACTTAGTTGGAAGTTTGAACCATGCAACACTCACAAAGGTGGATATATGCTATAGTGTTAGCATATTGAGTCAGTTTATGCATAAGCTGAGAGGACCACATATGGAAGCGGCAAAGAGAGTCCTCAAGTACCTAAAGGGGACCATGAATGAAGGTTTGTTTTATTCATTTATTTCAGATATTGAGCTAAAGGTCTACTCAGATGCAGATTGGGTAGGATCTAGAGATGATAGAAGAAGCACATCTGGGTATATATCATTTGCAGGTTCAAAAATCATTTCTTGGTCACCCAAGAAGCAACCCACCGTGGCATTATCTTCTACTGAAGCCGAATATAGAGGTTTGGCTAATGCAACTCAAGAAATCATGTGGTTAAAGTCTTTGTACACAGATCTTGGACTTCATTCTTCAACACCTCACATTTTTGGTGACAACACAAGCTCACTAAATCTAGCAGCTAATCCGGTATACCATGCTAGAACCAAGCATATTGAAGTTCACTACCATTATGTAAGGGAGAACCTAATGAGCAAGGATATTCAACTATCCTATGTCTCAACAAATATGCAATGTGCAAACATGTTGACTAAAGCTCTTGATGGTACAAAGTTAAGTAGATTCAAGTTGATGATTGGCTTGCAGGAAATCAAGGACAATTGAAGACTTATTTGGAGGCCAAGCATGTTAGGCTTGAGGCGGAGTTGTTGTTGCATTTTACCCAAGCTTACATGCTTGATATGCTTGATACTATGATCATTTGTAAGCCACATGTATAGTCATGTGAATGCCTCTTGTAAAAGAGTACATTTTATCTCTTGTAATTGTGAAAAAGAAAAAGGAAAAGGATGGCTTACCTCATCCATGATGTAAAAAGAAAAGCCGTGGCTCTAACTACGTGAAACCACGAATTTTTGAGCTGAGGGAATATCTCCTAACTTTGGGGATCACTTTTAGGTGGAGCCATTCGAATTCGAATTCAAAACTCCCTCCAAGAATAGTTATAAAAAGAGCAAGAAGGAAGAGGCAATTAGCAAGCCTTGTACGTGACCACTTCATGTCATTTTGTAGAGATTGAAGAGATTAATTCATAGCTCTATCATTCTACTCCCATTGTGCAAATATTCATTGCCAATGTGGTTGTAATCTTATGAGAATTTATACATTCATCATTCTCTACTTCTCTGTTTTGTTCTCTACTATACTCACTCAGAGTAGTAACTTCTGAATCTCATAACTCGCACTATACGCATTCATTTCTAGTGTTTTACCTTGCATTAGATAGCTCTCATAGTCTAGTTTGTGCATATAAATTTTCATGTTCATTGGATTTTTATTTTGGGATAACTCTCTATTTTGCTGCTCACTGGTATATGTCTGCAAAGCCCCGAGAATGGCGGACAGGTTCTAGATTTTGTTAAAAGCTGTTCTCAATCCTGCATTGATTATTTGAAGTGTTTTGACTTGGATTAGCAAGCTTGCAAATTCTTGTTGCTATGCCCAAAAGGAATTTTTCTAATTCCTACCAGGTTGAGAGCACTGTTCAGTTTTTCCAGCAGGTGTATGTCTAAAAATAACAAGTTTTGGGAGCTAGTCATTTCGCAACTAGTCTGTCTTGACTTAAACTTTTGAGATACATGTTCCAAAGTACTTTGATGATATTTGGGTGGATTTAGGAAGCTCAAAGGGTCTACTAATCAACTCTGAAGTCTCAGTTGACTGGTGTGAAGCCAGTTGTAGCAGCACCAACTCATCTTTCGATTGCATCCACCATCTCTCTTCACATATATGTGTGTATGTATGTGTGTATATGCATATGTGTATATGTATGTGCATGTTTGTGTATGCATGTGCCTATGTATGCAATTGCATATGCATGTGTATGCATGTGTTTGTATGTATGCATGTGAGTGTATGTGTGTGTGTGTGTGTCTATGTGTGTGTATGTGTGTGTAGGTATATGTGAAAGTATCTATATGTGTATGTGTATATGTATATGTGTATGTGTGTGTATGCATATAAGTGTGTATGTGTATGTGAATGTGTGTATGTATGTGTGTGTATATGCGTATATGTGTGTATTTATGTGTGTGTATGCATATGTGTGTATGTATGTGCATGTGTATGTATGCATGAGTCTATGTATGTATGCATATGCATGTGCATGCATGTGTTTATGTATGGATGTGAGTGTATGTGTGTGTGTCTATGTGTGTATGTATATGTGCAAGAATCTATGCGTGTATGTGTATGCATATGTGTACGTGTATGTGTATGTATGCATGTGTGTGTATGTGTATGTGTGTATATGTGTGTATGTATGTGTGTATATATGTGTATATGTGTGTATGTATGTGGGTATATGCATATCTGTGTATATATGTGCATGTGTGTGTGCATGTGTGTGTATGCATGTGTCTATGTATGTATGCATATGCATGTGTATGCATATGCATGTGTATGCATGTGTGTGTATGTATGCATGTGAGTGTATGTGTGTGTGTGTCTATGTGTGTGTATGTATATGTGCAAGTATCTATATGTGTATGTGTATGTGTGTATATGCATATGTGTGCATTTGTGTATGTATGTATGCATATGCATGTGTATACATGTGTGTGTATGTATGCATGTGTGTATATGTGAGTGTCTATGTGTGGGTATGTATCTGTATGTGTGTATGTGTATGTGTATATTTACTGCCAAATCCTGCTGTGTACCAGTCCCTTGTAGCTTCAGAGTTGAGTTGTGGGACCTCTTAGCTTTCCAAAGACACTATACAAGTGCCTATGTACTTTGCAAATGATGTAAGAACAGATTGAATCAAAACACACTACTTCAAAGTTGAAGGTTCAATGAAAACCTTCTATTTTTTATCACACACCTGCTGCTTGTTATGCTCAATGCTACCAGTACAGTAGGAATTAGAAAAATTCCTTTTAGGGGTATCTAATTAGCTTAGTAAGCTAATGATTCCAAGTGGAATCACTCAACATGATGCACTATACACAGAGCAATCAATTTAGCAATTGAATCATTACCCCTAATTTTTTAGGACCTTTGTTGAGTTTGACCAGTGAGTGCTTCGACGTGCTTTTTTCCAATTTGGCTGAATAGATTTCCTTCAAAACTTTGTGAGCATGTGGAACTTTGAGTTGATTCCAACAAGCTATAGATCATTGAAAATGGTGGATGTATCATTTGGTGCCCTTCCAATGAGTTTAGATATTTAAATCAAAGCATTTGTCTCCATGTGGAAAATGTGGAGGATTAATTAAAGTTTAAAGAAACAATGGATGCAATGAATGTCGTGCAAACGAGAAAAGAAGATTAGGAGAGTGACTTTGCAACACTTGCTTTGATAATGTGGCTAGGCAACATCACTTTTACCGTCATCGATAACGACAATCGTGTTGTTATCGATGATAATGAGGCTGTTTGCTATGCTGCAAATTTGTTGAAGTGTAGTAAAAATCATCTTATGGAAGCCCTGTGTACAAGAAAGGACATGAGAACATTATTCAAAATTTGATGACTTTATAGGCAGTACACTCCATGGATGCACTAGCAAAAAGCCATTTATGCTGGCTTACTTGATTGGCTTCTTGATTATATGAACAAATCACTTGAAGTGTGGAAGTGACACTCTAGAAGAGCAATAAGTTTTTTTGTATATTTACGGATTTGAATCATTCGTGAAAAAACGTTTTGAACAGCTCTGCATCAACTATGCTAACGAGAGACGGCAGCAGTACTTCAATCAACATTTGATGAAGCTTGAACAAGAGGAATACATATCAAAAGGCATATAGAGGTGGAGTTCATCGTAATGAGAAGTGCCTTGAGTTTATTGAGGAATGATATCTCCTCCTGATGAAGAACGTACTTTTCCAAAAGATACCGATTATACACGAGCTGAAAAATAGGAGCATCTAACATTCAATGGGTGTTTCAAAGGGGGAATAAGACTTATGATACGATTGGATTCTTGGAGAAAAAATAGGGATCTTCTTCAGTCAGATCTCTTGCATATGTTATCTTCATGTGAGATGCATTTTGCTTGTAAGGTGGCGCAAACTCTCCTTAAACTCAGTGGTGTAGTAAGAGAAAGTGGAGTAGAATTGCAGAAGCAAAGTGTTCCAGCGAAGCTCAAGGGGAAATTGGCAAGCCTAATGCAAGATTAGAGGATACAAAGACCTCATATTTTATACGTTATATAAAACCTAACACACTGCAACAAGCAAGTTAATATCAAGAATATCTGGTATTGCAACGACTTTGTTGATGTGGCTTGATGTTGTAAGGGTCGCATAGCTCATCAAAATTTTGCTCAAAGGTCTCCTTCCACTGAGCTTAGCGAGTGAGGAAGGGCCTCTTAGCATCTGTGTTGCCGAGCCTGCCTTGAACCTGCCACGTGATTCTGCAATCGAAGCTGGCCTATCAATGTACTATTGAAGAAGTAAACCTCCCACTCTCCCTGCCATCTTTGACAAGCCACTCCTCCCACCACCCCATATGCATAGAACCCCCACGTGGATTTTCAACCCCACATGGGGTCAAAAGGAATGGATTCTTTTTCCACGCAAAAAACTTGAAATGCATCTACAACATGTTATAAAAGATAAGGGAGGGAGGGGGGGGGGGGGGGGGGGGGGGGGGGGGGCACTTAGCACCATAGTTTTTTTGGGATTATTGTTGTTGTCGAAGAATCAAGATAGCAAGTCGTTTCCAAAGGTCTACCGTCACGATGAGAGGGGCAAGTCCACTTAGCTGAAGACAAAGGGTGGTGTACTGAATGAATTAGCAAGTGAATGTACAAAGATAAGTAATGCATTAGGGTGATAGGCATATATGCAAGTCGAGAAAAAAAAACCCCTAAAGAGGGAAAAAAGTGCCCCAACGATTCTAAGTGTGTTCACACACATGATTATCAAAATATATCAACAAATCACCCCTGGGAGTGATGCGGTGAATGAGGAGTTCACACTCACGTATAAAGAAGTGCCAAGCTATGTGGAAAGAGATCAATCCACAAAAGGAAGTAAGCTCAAAGCTTTGCAGAAATATTCAAACTTCTCCCTAGGTAGAGCCTTTGTGAAAAGATATGCAATGTTATCTTGTGTGGGCACATATGTCAAAGTGATCTCTCGAGTAGAGAACCTCTCCCTAACATAATGTTAGTGCACCTCAATGTGCTTTGTGAGAGCATGGAACACAGGGTTTCTCATAATTGCCAATGCACTCTCAGTCACACAGACTCAACAGTGGCTATGAAAGCTTCCCTATACTTAGCCTCACAACTAGAAGTGGCCACAATTGGTTGCTTCTTGCTCAACCAAGATATGCATGAGCTATCAAGCATGAAGCAAAAACCACTAGTGGATATATGAGTGTCATAGAAACTAGCATAGTCAGCGTCTAAAAAATCATGTAAATCTGGCGATAATGATCCCCCCTTGGGATAAAACAATCCAAGTAGACAGGTACCACTCAAGTAGTGAAAGATGCCCTTAACCGCCTACCAATGCTTGACACTTGGGAGATGCATAAACCTTCTCTTCTGTGAGACAACAAACTGAACATCAAGTCAAGTTATGCATAAGTAGATCAAGCATCCAATAGCGTGCTAATAGAAAACAACATCAAGTGCATCTCCGATGTCATGAATACTAAATCCTAAACCTGTTTTCATAGGAGTGGCAATAGGTTTGCAATCTTCCAGGCCAAAATGCTTCAATAATGTGTCAATATATTTTGTTTGACACAAAGGTATTCTCCTATCAACTTACATAAATTGGGTGCTCAAATAATGATGTAAATGCCCCAAATCTGACATCTCAAAAGAGGCATGAAAATCAACCTTAAATTCAACAATATGCTTCTCATTAGGACGAGTGAGTAGCATGTCATCAACATACAAAACAATGATCCTGAGTACATCGTATGCACGCTTAACATATAAGGTGATCTCAGTTGGATTGTTCTCAAAACCATCTTCAATCAAGTAGGCATGTATCTCTTCATACCAAGCACATGCTGCTTATTCAAAACTGTTAGTGCAAATGGATACAAGCCTACATACTTGGACATTTGGATATTCACTTCTGTACACTCACATGAAGCGTATGACTATTGCTAGAGTTAGACGTCTATGGAAGCACGCAAACAGCACAAGGAAGAAGAAGAAGCTTGGAGCACAACACACAATACTGAATTTATTACCACTAGAATGTACAAAGATAAGTGGCCCATTAGAGAAATAGGCGTATATACAAGGGAGGGGGGGGGGGGGACCTCCTAAAGAGGGAAAAAAGTTTCCTGCCAGTCCTAGAGTGTTCACACACATCACTACCTAAATATATCAACAAATCCCCCCTCGGAGTGATGCGTTGTACAAGGAGTTGGCACTCATGTATAAGGAAATGCCAAGATATGTGGAATCACTCCACAAAAGGAAGTAAGCCCAAAGCTTTGCGGAAAGCTTCAAACTTCTCCCTAGGCAGAGCCTTTGTGAAAAGGTTTGCAATGTTCTCCTGCATGGGCACATATGCCAAGCTGATCTCTCCATTTGAGAACATCTCCCTAACACAATGATAATGCACCTCAATGTGCTTAGTGCGAGCATGGAACAGAGGGTTCCTCGCAACTGCCAATGCGATCTGACTATTAGTGAAGATGGTGGTGGCAGAAGGCTAACCAACACCCCAATCAGTCATAAGGCGTCTGAGCCACACACACTCAATAGTCACTATGAAAACTACCCTATACTCAACGAGCCTCACAACTGGAAGTGGCCATAGTAGGCTGCTTCTTGCTCAGCCAAGATATGCATGGGCTACCAAGCATGAAGCAAAAACCACTAGTGGACACACGAGTGTCATAGCAACCAGTCTAGTCATAGTCAAAAAAAGCATGTAAATCTAGCCGTAGTGATCCCCCCTTGGGATAAAACAATCCAAGTAGTTGGGTAGCACTCAAGTATTACTCTTAGTGTCCATATGAAAGGCCAAATGGCCACCGGACACTTCTTTGTATATGTTCTTTAATAATAAAACATATAGTGGTTTGGTCAGTCATAGACTGTAAGTTTGACTACATTTGTAACACCTAACAAGTCTGTGTTTGTGCTCCCTGTGTACTATGTTTTCCTGTGTATTCTACAGTCTTTGTGTGGAGTACCATGTGCGGCCTTAGGAGCTCGGTTTTCTACTCCGAGGATATTTTCATGGAGCTCTTGAGAAGGAGAGCACACCATGGTGCATTTCCATCGAATTACTTCATTGACTTTCTCCAAGGCAGTGACCAAGGCATAGATCTTGGCATACCTTGTCATCTGATTCATCGAAGTCACCATTGCCACCGTTGGCTGCATGTGAGGGAGGACCTCAACAATCAAGGAAGATAGAGGTTCTCCGTACTTCTTGGGAGCTCACCTAGTTCCCCCGAGAGCTCACTTAATCGTGGAAATCTCTTGCCACTAAGCTACACTCTTGTGGTGTCTGAAGAAGGAGAAAACTAAGGCTAGCATTACCTTGAACATGTTTTGGTCTCTCAAAGCTTCATTCTTTGCTTTCAAAGCCTATTTTTGAAGCAATTTTGGGGTGTCTTTTGGAGCCATTTTGGAGTACTTTTGCACATATATCTCTTCACACAGGTCCAAGAACATCAAGAAGAGTGTTCTCCATACTTCTCCAACAATAAATATCAACCTTTGGGGCTGTGTTTTCAGCCACACTTGTAAAACTACAGGTTTCTTAAAAGGTTTTCAATTTTTGTGGGAGCAACCGTCGCAAATTTATGCAGGTTTTTTGAGCATAAAACATTAGAGTTGGCAGACACTTGCACGTGTTGTTGGCTAGTCTTTGGGTTGTGCATTCAACCTCTTAGTGTCATTTTATTGGATATATTGAGCACATACACACCATGTACGCTTCTGTGGATACCGCTTATGTATGCCCATGTGGTCATTGATATAGCAGTTACGTTTTTGCATAAAGCCTTTTACGTTTGATACAAAGGTTTGTGTTGAGGTTTTCTTAACTGGGAGACACCCAAATGTCCGAATCTCTTCGGTGATGTAGATGGAAGACTTACCCATCCTTGCCATAGCAGATGTATGATAGTTGTTCATAGGTGCTCGATAAGCCTAGTTGGCTTCTATTGGGTAACTGATTATATGTAGTGGAGTCAGTGATTCACTATGCAAGTAGACATTGCAGTACTTGCAGTTTTATGATATTTTGACATTGGTCATATGCTCATTTTGCAGAGGATACTCTAGCAAAATGTTTCCAGTTTTTGGTTTTGTCAACTATATAGTGGTCGATTTACTCCTTGATACACTTATTCATTGGTGTTTGGACTCTTCTAGCTCCATTATCATTCTATTCACTTCTCTACAATCATGACATCAGAGGTCTCAAGCACATCTAGTGGATCAGGTTCTAGTGATAGTGTTCCACGGAGGAGCTATAACTTGCAGGGCAGAGACCATTTTGAGATCTGAAACTTTGACGGCACAAACTTTGCTCTATGGAAGAATAAGATTAAAGATGTGTTGATTCAAAGGAGGCAACGGAAGCCAGTAAATGAGATTTCAAAGAAGCCCACTAACATGGATGAAGATGATTGGGATGTGTTAGATGAAATGGACAGGCCTACCATTCACTTGCACCTGGAAGATAATGTTTACTTTATAGTATTAGACTGTGAAAGTGTAGAGGAGCTTTGGAAGAAGTTATGCAGTACATATGAAAAAGAGGCGGCATCAAATAAAGTGTATTTGATGAGAAAATTATATGACCTTCGCATGAAGGACACAGATAGTTTTGTTGCTCATCTAAATGAGTTTGATGCTATATTCTCCCAGTGACAGGCTCAGAAAATGGATATGGATATTGAAATGAAAGTAGCATTAATGTTATGCACCTTGCCATCATCATAGGATACGTTTTGCACAACTATTAGCAATAGTGCACCTGGTGGTAAACTCGTCTATGATGACATATGTGGAGCACTCTTGAGTGAGGAGATTCATAGAAACTCTATGGTTGGCACTCAGAGTGGAGATGCATATAATGTTCATGATTCTTACCAAGGAAAGAATCAGCAACGTGAGAGGAGCAAGAACAAGGAAAAGAATGGTCAACAAAATAAGAGCATAGGTAAATCAAAGAAGAGGGATATCGAATGCCATCATTGCCATAAGAAAGGGCACATGAAGAAAGGTGGTTGTGCATTAAATAATGCTAAAGGCAAAGGACAAAATGTTGATGGGCATTTTAAACAATTACCTGCACCATCTACTTGGACTGTGAAGATTGAAGACTGAGACTTTTATGGCTGATTCTCTTTCCCACACATGGTTGCTAGATTCTGGTGCTTCTTTCCATGTGACACCACACAAAGAATGGTTCTCTAATTATGCAACAAAGTCTCTTGGTACTATGAGACTTGGTGACTCTTATCAGTGTGACGTTGTGGGGATTGGAGATGTGTTTGTGCACTTCATTGATGGTTCAAAATTTACTATGCATAATGTACACCATGCACCTCAGTTATCATGCAATTTGATGTTAGTTGGTCAACTTAATGACCTTGGTTACAAGGTGGTCTTCTATGCTCAGTCCTTTTGTATATCAAAGGGCAATATGGTTATTGCAAAAGGAAGCAAAGTTGACTCACTTTATCCTTTATTTGTATCATAGAAAGAACACTTGTTAGCTGTTACTGAACAGCATATGGCTTGTATTTAGCATGGTCGTTTGGGCCATATATCTCATAGTGGAATGGAAAATCTTTCTCATTCTGGCTACTTACTTATGTTATCTTTCTCTAATTTTTCATTTTGTGAGCATTTTCAATATGGAAAGCAAACCAAAAATGTGCATAGGATGCACATTGACTCTTCAATTCAACCTTTAGATCTTGTTCATACAAATGTGTGTGGTCATATGCCCACTAGGTCCTGAGGTGGTTCTCTTTACTTTGTCACTTTCATAGATGATGCTACTAGAAAAGTTTGGGTATATCCTATCAAATCAAAGGATGAGGTATTCCCTACTTTTATAAAATGGCTTACTTTAGTAGAGACTGAAAAAGGAACTAAGCTTAAGGCTTTACGTTCAGATAATGGGGGTGAGTATACCTCACATGAATTCCGCCTTTTCTGTCAGTCTAGAGGGATTCATAGAGAGTTTACAACTCGTTATATCCCAATTTAGAATGGTGTAGCTGAAAGGATGAATAGAACTATTCAAGATAGAGTAGTTTCTATATTGCATCATGCAAACCTCTCACAAGGTTTTTGGGCAGAAGTAGTATTGATTGCAGTTCATGTGATTAACCTTTCACCTAGTATTGCCAAAGGTCTGAAAGTGGCACAAGAGTTATAAACAGGGAAGCCATCATATTATGATCATCTTTGAGGTTTTGGGTGTGAAGCATATGTTCATATACCCAAGAATCTTAGACAAAAGTTGGACCATAAGTCAAAGAAATGTATTTTTCTTGGATATGGTTGAGAAGGAGAATTTGGATATCGCTTATGAGATCTTGAAGCACGGTCAGTGATCAGAAGTATTGATGTCATTTTCAATGAGTCTAAAATGCATAAACAGCCCATTAAAGAGGTTCAAGTGAGAAGAGTGGTGTTTGAGGATACTAGTCCTCTAGTTAGCATGCATAAAAATGCTTCACATAAGGGCGTTCAAGAGAGTATCCAATCTAATCAGTCTGCACATGTTTTTGTTCACCAACCATTAAGACGCTCTGCACGTGTCTCACATCCACTTGATAGATATGTTCTAGGTTTAGATTTTTTTATGCTAATAAATGTCAATGAGCCTTCTTGCTACAAAGAGGCTATGCAGACAGAAGATCATGTCAAGTGGGAGCGTGCCATGAAGAGTGAATTGGATTCTATTCACAAGAATGGTACTTGGGATTTAGTACCTTTGCCAAAGGGCAAGAAAGCTTTACCATGTAAATGGGTATATAAGTTGTAATTCACATCAGATAGTGCTTCTCCAAAGTATAAAGCATGACTTCTTGCAAAGGGTTTTAAGCAACAATATGGTGTTGATTTTGAGGAAATCTTCTCTCTAGCGTTCAAGATGACTACCTTGCGCATGTTGCTTGGATTCGTTGTAATGGAGGACTTAGAGCTCGTCCAAATGGATGTGAAAACTGCTTTCTTGCATGGAGATCTTACAGATCAAATCTATATGGAACAACCAAAGGGTTATGTAGTTCTTGGCAAGGAAAGTCTAGTGTGTAAGCTCAAGAAGAGCTTGTATGGACTTAAACAATCCCCTAGACAATGGTACCAAAAGTTTGATGCTTTAATGAAGTTTAAAGGCTATTCTCAAAATAATGAGGATCATTGTTTCTACACAAAGAGATACTCAGATGGTAGCTTGATATGCTTGATACTTTATGTCGATGATATGTTGATTGTTGGGAAGTCCTCTTATGACTTGTCAATTCTCAAAATGCAATTGAGTCAGACATTTGATATGAAGGATTTGGGGGATGCCAAACATATTCTTGGCATGCACATTAATCGTGATAGGAGTAAAAGATGCATATACTTGTCTCAAAGTGAGTACATATCCAAAGTACTTCATAGGTTCAATATGCAGGGTGGAAAGGCATTGAGTACACCTTTACCCACATATGTGAAATTGAGCAAGGATGATTGCCCCAAATCAGATGAGGAAAAGGAATTCATGACCAGAACTCCCTATCAGTCTGTTGTTGGTAGTCTCATGTATGCTATTGTAGCTACAAGACCAGACATTGCATTTGCAGTGGGCATTGTGAGCAGATATATGTCTAATCCTAGCAAGAAACATTGGGAAGCAGTCAAGATGATTTTGGGAAATTTGAATGGCACTAAGGACAAGTGTCTATGCTTAGGTAGAGGTAAAGCATCAATTATTGGTTACAGAGATTCTGACTATGTTGGTTGTGTAGACAATCATAAGTCTACATGAGGGTACATTTTTCATTTTGCTGGAGGTGCTATCTCTTGGAAATCTTGTCTTCAAGAATGCATAGCAATTTCCACCACAGAAGCAGAGTATGTTGCATCAAGTGAGGCATATTAGAGCATTGTGGCTTTCTGGTCTTGCTTGCGATATGGGTTTACCTCAGCATGCACCTCGTTTGCTCAATGATAGTCAAAGTGCCATTGCTTTGGCTAAGAATCCCGTGTATCATGCAAAGACCAATCACATTGAGGTGAGGTATCACTTCATTAGAGATTGCTTAGCCACTGAGTGCATTATTCTTGAGAAGGTTCAAACTCGAGATAATGTTGTAGATGCTTTGACCAAAGCTCTACCACATGATAGCTTTTGACACTGTTGTCACTTGATGGGGGTTACTTGATTCATGATCTTACACAGTCACTTGTATACTATGTAACATGCCCATCAGGTGCGAGGTATATTTTATATACTTATACTCAGGTATTTCTTCATCACACCGGACCTTGTAAGGTAGAGGCACCCATCTTGGGGAACTTTGAGGCATCCAGCCCTAGGTGGGACTTGAACCCTGGCCATCTGCGTAGGAGTACTAAGGCACATCTGCTAAACCACGCCCGCTGGATTGCACTCCTTTATTTTCTAGTAATGCCATTACTAATAGTAAGATATTTCAGGTCTTTTCTGTGATAAAAAGCAGAAGAAAGTATCACACAAACCATTATTTCAGATGCTTCTATGGTTTCACTAGGTAAATCCAAATATTTGTATTCAGTAAATCTTGTTATCCTAACATGGGTAGTTTGGAATTGAAAAGGAGAGGAAAAAAAAGGATTAAGCTGCTCAATCACATGAAAATAATAGCTTTATGAGAGTGAAATTCAAAACATATATATTGCTTTGCACTTAGATTCTTGTACACATCATAATCAAGAAATTTTGGTTACACTATAATCGCTGAAAACCACTAATGATTACACAGCATTTTTAGTTATTATCAAAAATATAATCGTAAATACGGGAAGTGGTTATGGATTTCTAAGGGTTCTCCATGTTATGAGTGGAAGGGCTCTTCCCCTTTGGGTTATGGCTAACGTTAGGCTTAGGTTCAGCATAGTCCAGAAAGGAGATCACCATTCTTCGAGATGAAGTATGAGAAGGATATTCCTGCAATCACGAAAGAATAAGGAATGCGTGAAAGTTAGGCTCCATAATCGTTACATTCTGATGCTGAAACAAACTGTCTTGTTGTTCGGCAGGCATTAATGAAAATAGAGTATTTTGGTGCACTTGCCTTAATTGTCGGCTGAATGGCGCCATGTCTCCTTTGTGGAGCTTGTGAAACACGAATTGCTTCTGCGTCAAGAAACATTTCTTATATTAAACAGAGTACAACTACTATGGTGGATTAATCAAGTAGTGATTTACAAATTTCCAATCAATCTCTGCACTACTTAGGTGCAGAGATTGATTAGTGATTTACAGAGTACAACTACTATGGTGGATTAATCAAGTAGTGATTTACAAATTTCCAATCAATCTCTGCACTACTTGATCTCTGCACTACTTAGGTGCAGAGACTGATTAGTGCAGACATTGGATTAATCGCATATACCAGGAAGATGCGAAATCCCATGTTATCATGATCATCTTTTCGCCATACTTATGGAATAGCTTTGTTGTTCACCTCGGCGTTACTTCCATGTCTATGATCAGACTCGTAGATCTATTACTACAGTGACCATACTTCCAAAATCACTACTAATTTGCAAATGTGGCCATGCTTCTGACATGCGAGAGAGAGAGAGAGACAGAGAGAGAGAAAGAGAGAGAGGATAATGTGAGTTCATCATACCCGCAGGAATGCGTCTGCAATAAGCGAGATCAATGAAGCTGCCTTGTAACAGAAGCATTGAAACAAGATAGAAGCAGAAGACGAGTCGGAGATCCGCCATTTTCATCATCTGTGCAGCGATGGAAGAAGAGAGTTGAGCTCCTGACGCGAATGCAGATATTCGTTCACGACAGCTGAACAAGCGAAAAACAGAGAGAGAGAGAGAGAGAGAGAGAGAGAGAGAGAGAGAGAGAGAGAGAGAGAGAGAGAGAGAGAGAGAGACTAACGCCTCACAACGAGTGCCATAAAGGCTGGCAGCAGCTTGCTTATATTTGAAAGCTGCTAAACAGATAACTACTAGTACTGGCTTGCAGCTTCGTGAGCAATGACACCGGCCATGTCATTGTGCTGCTACAGTTCTCTCTCTCTCTGACTCTCTGAGTCCGCACACATATCGACAGCTTAAAAGCAATGGACTTCTCATTTCACAAGGGGCAAAGCCCAAGGGTCGCGACGCTACTACTCCGCCAATCAGCCCCACAGACTGCAAGGTGCTCAGATCGAGGAGGAAGACGAAATCCGTGCAGTACCAGAAGCTGCTAGCCAGCTTCGTGCGGTAGCAGATCCTGAGCTCCATCTGTAAGCATCAGGACGCCAAAAGTCAACCTTTAAAAGGCTCGCTGGGCTATGGCGACATGCACCAGCAAGATCAGCAGCTTCCTTGAGTCCAATTTCTCTGTTAAATAAGAACATGATCCATGTGATAACGCATGCAACCTTTTGCTTTTCCTGTCCCTTGAGCTGCAAGTAGCTGCACTATACACATGGAGACACGATGGGCCCATGCCATATGTGCTTCTCTTTTTGTGGTCGCCTTCTGTATCCAGATGGGCATGTCTGCGCGCGATGGTGAAGCCAAAGAAAGCATTATTCTGTACGGCAGCCGCGGCTTACTTTGTGGAGGAGTGCTTCGCCTTTTCTGATCGGCGCTCCCAATGCACGTTAAGGATGTGGTTTCTGTTCGAACTTAGAGTGTTCTCTTCTCTCTCCCTTTCGCCTCCCCATGGTCGTTGGTGCTTCACATCACAGTAGCGCAGCTCCCCCATGCTATCAGTCATGCGAGAAATCGTATGCAAACCTCCCACAAGATGCGTAAGAACTTCAATGGCTCTGTTATATTAGTCATATGGACCAAAGATTGTGTGCTTACGCCCTCGCAGTGCAACACTCAATGCGTATGATTCATAAGAAAATCCATATCATGGACCAAAGATGACCTGGCGAAGTGGTATATTGATATGTACTAAGTGAAAATATGTCTGTCTATCTGTCGAGTTAGGCCCTGATTTGATGCTAGTAGCTTTGCTAGTGCAAAGCTACTTAGGGAGCTGATTCTCTTTGTGATGTTTGCCATACATGTCTTTTGAGGGGGATCTCCCCCAACATGAAAGCGGAGACACTAGAGATTGTTGCACTGGATTGAAGTAATTGCAATGATCTAAGTGGAGAGGATACATGAAGATGGGGTGATTGTCAAGCAGTGGCTGAATTTTATGCCTAAATGGGAATACCAAGGCCTCTTGAGCATCCTATGATACCATAAGTATCACATTGGGCATCATAGGGATAGCCAAATATATTCTATGGGTGGCATAGAATGCCCAATTAGGTTATAAAAAGAGTCATATAGGACTTATAGTCAATGTATATTACATGTATCATATGATATGATACATGATACATATCACATAGAGCCGTAACCAAAGAAGTTAGCAGTTACTGACCTTAAAACCTGAAAGTTGAGAGATTATAACTTAGTTTAAACTCAGTTGATACTTGAAACTCAAAAAATTAGGCACTCTTTAGTTGAAAATTGAGTCTCAAGAAATAGGAATCGATTTAGTTGTCTATGATGTGGGTGGGGAATATTCAATGGGACCTTCAATTCTTCATGAATCACGATTGCACAATGCATTGCATGCATGCAAGCTACAGATTGCAGATGAGAGTCAGAGTCTCCGAGAAACGTTCCCAACATGAATCCATATTGAAACTCAAACTTCAATGCTCCATGGAACCATTGTTGTTCTCACAAATCACCAGTGACCAGTGAGTTCCTTGTGAGTTGTTCATTGTGTTCAGTTAAGTATTGTTGTTGCAATCTTATAGGCTCCATAGACTCTAGAGTTCAAGAATTAGAATCCAAACTCCAGAGTTGACCTCAACAGAGTGTAGTCATGAGCCATCTTTCTTGATTTCTTGTGTTCGCTATCTACGTGTGTACTGTAGAGAATCTTGACTCTCGACACTCTACTATTACTTGTAGCTTGGTATTCTTCTAAGTCTTGAATCTTAACACTGGAGCCTCGGACGAGCTATCACATGGGTGCTAGCTGGTTCATTGGTTGACTTGGAATTAGTTGGAAGTTGGAAGTTGAATGTTAATGGTAAGAATAAATACTCAAGACTCAATTGATATAATTGATATACATTTGGAAACTTTGATTTTCACTCTAGATTTTGTAATCATCTATTTACATTTTTAGCATGATTTCTAGTTTTATTCTCTGTTTCTTGAAGTTATCAGTCTTATGTCACTCCTTGATTGACTATTTTGAGTGCTTTATCATCATTTGCCAACAACCTTGCGTTGATTATCATGTTGTAAGATCTAGCTTCATCTACAATAAACGGAAGACTCGTCTATGATACAAATCATTCTTTCGATTGTTGGTGAGGATAATTGGCCCTTCGCAAGACAATGAGACACAAATAACTAGTCAATTTTATCTTCCTTCAATAGTGTCTTTCCTAGAAGGCAGATTTGTTGACCATTGTTTATGACCCTACCATATGCGAAGGTAGGAGCTTTGCATACCTTCTCAATATCTCAGTGATATTTTATGCAAAAAAGATTTGCAAGAAGCTGTGATTTTCATGCACTCTAATATGGTGACATGAAACTTTTTTATAATCATTTAAGTAAAGCCGAAACATCATCGCCTCAAATAGAGATAGACTTGACTAGTTAGATGTGCTAATGGTAGCTGGGTGTGTTTGAGGCTAGTTGGTTATTTAATCTCATCTTGTCACATAAAAAATTAGGATTTTACACTACTAGAATCGTGGGGGCATAGCGATACCCCCCATTGAAAAAAAAAGCAAGGTTCATCGCTTGTGCAATGCTCATTGTCCACAGCGTCGCATAAGCTAAAGTATTTCAATGGCGATGCACCACAATGTGCTCTCCATCTCGAGAGCTCCACGATGATATCCTCCAAGTAGAAAACCGAGCTCCTAGGGCTGCACACGGCACTCCACACATAGGCTGCAAAATACGCAGACAAACACAGTACATAGCAAGCATGAACAAAGAATTGTTACAAATGCAGTCAAACTTTCAGTCTATGGTTCACTAGACCACTATATGTTTTATTAAAAAAACATATACAAAGAAGTGTCCGGTGGCCATTTGTGAAGTATTTCGATGGCGATGCACCAGAGTGCGCTCTCCCTCTCGAAAGCTCCACGATGGTATCCTCAAGGTAGAAAACCGAGCTCTTAAGGCCACACATAGTACTTCGCACAGAGGCTGCTGATATACGCAGAAAACATAGTACAGACAGAGCGCGAAGATAGACTTCTTAGGTCTGTTAAATGCTTGTTCTTCTAACTGTCAGAAGTGCGTTTAAGCGATTCTTGGGTTCTTGGGAGTAGAAGGGGTCTGTTAGACAGAGGCCCTGTAATTAGTTCCCAAACTAACCATTTACACACAGCAATATACTGATACTGAGTGCTCTATCAAGATTCTATTGTAATTAGATATTCCCGTTCACAGCTTAGCTCAGCCACATGTACCGAATACGCTAAGATACTATGTTGCATCTGCACCTAACTTACTAACAATATCAGAAACAAGAGTAATTGTCAACCTTTACCGAATGGACACCACAATCCGACCAATGTCCGAAGACACAGCGAATCCAGGTATTCAGATACACCGTACTAAAGCTTCAGTACGCAACCCAAGGAATCTTTACTGTAGCTTAATTTTTACCGTAGGAGGACAGATCTCAATACTGAAGGCACTACAGTATAGATCCGTATCCCAGACACACGACCACGACCACACAGACTTCCTCAGCACGTCACGGTGTATTATCAGAAGATCAACACCACGGTACACCTACTTAGTTGCACAATACCATATAAACTCCACAGAATAACTCGCTCAGACCACAGTCGGATAATCTTCTGAACAACTACGAAACTCACCAACAAACAGGTATCGATCGATAACAAAACAGGAACAAGAGCAATATACTCAGGAATGCTCCACAACAACACAGTAACGTTCACTTAACCACCCAGACAGACAATCTGGTGATCTTCCCGATCGTCTATAAAGTTAACAAACAGAACAGATGTCGACGGCAGACAAGACAAGAGGCGAACATAAAACTCAGAATACTTGAAATTATGCAAACAAACACTACAGTAACGCCCCGCTCAGTCCCCAGACAGACAGTCTGGTGATCCACCACGGAACATCACTAGCATGTCTTTCTTTGATTTATATAACTTTTACAAACTGTCTGTAACAACTTTTCGCTCGTGCGAACAAGATTCAGTTATACATTTCCAATCCGGCGGCCACTAACAGGTCTTACAAATGCGGTCGAACTTATAATCTGTGACTGACCAGGCCACTATATGTTTTATTAAAGAACATATACAAAGAAGTGTCTGGTAGCCATTTGGCCTTTCACATGGACACTAACGGTAACAATCTCCCACTAAAGGCCAATATGGCCAAAGTAACAATGGGAGAAAAAATAAAGAATGATAAAGAATACCTGAGTGTAAGTATACAAACTATACCTCCCACCTAATGGGCATGTTATGCAATATACAAGTGACTGTGTAAGATCCCTAAATATATCTACAAAATCCCCCCTAGGAGTGATGCACTGAACAAGGAGCTGGCACTCATGTATAAGGAAGTGCCAAGCTATGTGGAATCAATCCACAAAAGGAAGTAAGCCCAAAGCTTTGTGGAAAGCTTCAAACTTCTCCCTAGGCAGAGCCTTTGTGAAAGGTCTGCAATGTTCTCCTGCATGGGCACATATGCCAATTTGATCTCTCTAGCAAAGAACATCTCCCTAACATAATGATAATGCACCTCAATGTGCTTAGTGTGAGCATGGAACACAGGGTTCCTTGCAATTGCCAATGTGCTCTCACTGTCAGTGAAGATGGTGGTTGCACAAGACTAACCAACACCCAAATCAGCCATAAGGCAGCTAAGCCACGCACACTCAATAGTCGCTATGAAAGCTACCCTATACACAGCCTCATAACTGGAAGTGGCCACAATAGGGTGCTTCTTGCTCAGCCAAAATATGCATGAGCTACCAAGCATGAAGCAAAAACCACTAGTGGACACATGAGTTTCATAGCAACCAACTGAGTTAGAGTTAGAAAAAGCATGCAAATCTGGCGTTAGTGCTCCCCCCTTGGGATAGAACAACCCAAGTAGCCGGGTACCACTCAATTAGCAAAAGATATGCTTAACCGCCTGCCAATGCTTGACACCTAGGTAATGCATAAACCTGCTCATCTATGAGACAGCAAACTGAATATTTGGCTAGGTAATGCGTAAGTAAATCAAGCATCTTTTAGCCTCCTCATAGAGAACAACATCAAAGGCATATCCAACATCATGAAGACTCAATCGTAAACTTGCCTCCATAGGAGTGGTAATAGGTTTACAGTCTTCAAGGCCAAAACGCTACAATAATGTGTCAATATATTTCATTTGACACAAAGCTATTCCACCATCAACTTGCATAAATTGAATGCCCAAATAATGATGCAAATGCCCCAAATCAGACATCTCAAATGAGGCATGCAAATCAGCCTTAAAATCAGCAATATGCTTATCATGAGCACTGGTGAGCAACATGTCATCAACATACACAACAATGATAAAAAGTACATCATTAACATGCTTAACATATAAGGTGCTTTCAGTTGCACTATTCTAAAAATCATGTGCAATCAGATAGGCATGTATCTTTTCATACCAAGCACATGGTGCTTGCTTTAAACCATATAATGCCTTCTTTAACTTGCACACCTAGTTTTCATGCCCTTTCTGCACAAAGCCACGAGTTCGAAAAACATACACTTCATGCAAATCACCATTTAGAAATGTTGTTTTAATGTCCAACTGATGTACATTCCAATCATGATGATATGCAAGTGTACAGATGCTACAAACACTAGTCATTCGGCAAGTATGAGCAAGGGTTTCATCAAAATCAATGTCTCTTTCCTATGCATAACCCTTTGCAACAAGCCTAGCCTTATACGTGTCAACTGTTCCATCAAGTTTACACTTCAGCTTGTATACCCACTTAGTGCCAATGGCATTCTTGCCAAGAGGCAAGTCACATAAAGACCAAGTACCATTTTTCATGAGAGCATCATATTCAAATTGCATTGCAACCAACCAATGTTCAGAATTTTGTGCTTCATCAAATGAAACAGGCTTAGTCTCATCACAGAGACTAGATGCAACCATAGCATAGCAATGTGATGCAAAAGAGGCACTATGAGAGCATGAAAAAGTATGATATGATAGAGGTGCATCTCATTTGCTATCATGCAAAGTCTGCACTAGCCATTTTGGCATAGTTTCTGCCTCCTCAATGTCAACTCTCTCATCAACAAGTGCATCATGCAAATCTGCATAAAAAATGGAATCATCTACATCATCATATGAAACCCACAATGGCTGAGAAGTTGCCTCATTAGGACTTGCACTAGACAATCCACGTGTAAAAAGAGGTAACAAAGTATCATACATGACTTTGGATGTAATAGATGTCTCCTTCGTGCATGAAAGTAAAGGCTGAATAGCATCTTCCACAAAAACAACATCATGGCTAAACAAAATGCATTTAGTCTATGGATGATACAGATGATAGCCTTTGCTTTTAGAATTGTATCCAACAAAAATACATTTTACTGCTTTATCATCCAATTTCTTGTAATGTGTTGTTCAGGAACTAATGCATATGCCAGACAACCAAAAACACGCAGATGAGCAACATATGGCTTGTGACCATGCCAAGCCTCGTATGGAGTGATAGAGTGTAGTGCTTTAGTGGGACACTTGTTAAGTACATATGTTGCACACATGACAACCTCAAGCCAAAAACTATGTGGTAAAGCCCGACTCTTGACCATAAACCTCGCCATCTCCATGAGTGACCTGTTCTTCCGTTTAGCAACTCCATTCTGTTGAGGCATATACAACACTATACACTAATATTTTATCCCACGTTCAACCAGAAATGCATTAAAGTCAGAAGACATATATTCCCCCCTTCGATTAGGATGGAGGGTGCCCATTTTACATGCTGACAGATTTTTAGCCATAACCAAAAACTATTCGAAGGACATAAACACTTCAGACTTTGCTTTGAGTGGATATACCCATGCATGCCTAGAAAAAACATCAATCAAAGTCACGAAGTAAAGATAGTTTCCAAAAGAAGGTGTTTGCATAGGACCACATACATCACTATGTACAGCTGCAATTTCTGAGTAGTCCGAACTCAACCATCTTTTGGAAAGGAGAAATGCTCATTTTGCCCAAAATATAGCCTTCACAGACATGTTTTCCAGGTGCCTCAGGCTTGGGCAAAGAGGACACCATTTCAGATTTCTGTAGGTGTAGCAAACTAGCAAAATTCAGATGACCAAAGTGTGCATGCCAAAGCTTTGCATCTGACATAGCCTGAGAATCATGTAGTCCACATGTTGAATCATTCATAGATTTTTCATAGTCTATGAGCTTATACATCCCACGACATAAAATGCCATAACCAATAATCATGTCGCCATTTGACAGATCATGAACTGTACATCTGTCATCAACAAATTTCACAACCAAGCCAATCTTTACTAATGTGGAAATTGATAACAAATTTACAAATAAAGCATCCAACAAAGAGAAAGAACTACCATCAGTAGTAGTCAAAATGATCTTACCAACTGCCATAACAGGATAAGAGGAGTTGCTAGCACATGTGATAGTATTCCCTGTAGGGGTAGGCTCAAGTGAAGTGAAGAAACTACGCTACCAGGTAATATGTTTGGTTGACCCACTATCAAAATAACAAACATTTGAGTCTACTAAAGACATACAGTGCTCATGAGAAGATGGATCAAAACTACAAACAATAGTAAACGCCCATTCCTCATTCTGCACAAGATTAGTAGACTTTATTTTTGGTGTAGAGGCCTTTGCAACAACCATTCTGGACTCTTTCTTCTTCGCCTCTTTAACAGCCAGTTTTGGATAGATCTTAATGACATGATCACTTGCTTTACAGTATTTGCAAAACAATTTCTACCTTTTTTGATTTCTTGTCATCTTTGTCTTCCTTCTTTGAATGTGCAGCATTTGTAGATTTCTGCTTACTAGTAGATGAGCTCCATTTACCTTTGCCCTTCTGACTAGCCAGGAAAGCTCAATCTGCAACACACATAATGGACATGTTCTACCTAGGTTGATCTTCCTACAGCAAAAGAGGAACTAACTCTTCAAATGACAGGGCATTTGGATTGCCTTTCATAATCAATGGAAGAGTAGAACCAAAAATCTGATATGAATCAAGAAGACCATCCAGAACGGTCTGCACAAGTGAGCTATCTAGTATAACTTCATCAACAGAAATCAAATGTTCCTTCAAATCCTTGATCTTTGTTAGAAAATTGTCCATAGAATCACCCTCATTCATATGCTCGCTCTCCAACTGTTTTTGCAGGTAAGCAACACGAGCCTCATTCCTAGCCTAGTACAATGTGGTAAGTGTATCCCAAGCATCCTTAGCTATTTTGCAAGAGTGAATGTGAGGAATGATGGAACGTTTGACAGATAAGGCTATCAATGCATGTGCCTGAGCATCTCTGCCATCCCAATGAATTTGCTCTATAGTAGGTGCAGAAGAAACCGCAACACGAACAAGAATCTGAAGAATATCAACATCTTCAACACCATCTACATCGGCTTCAATACTTGTATTTGCAAGTGTAATAGGATGTTTTTCAACACCCTGCATAATGTTCCATAGTCCTTTTGAAACCAATACATGTCGCATCATATAAGCCCACAATGGGTAATTAGTACCATCCAACTTGTCCTCAACAACCAACATATGAAATGCATCACTGCTTTCAGCCATGGCCACTAACTAAAATACCCTGATGTAGAAAAATGATTGTATCGGGAAAAGTTGAAAAGAACTACCTTGATGAGCTTTGCTAGACCTATAGTAGACTTTGAGATGCCTATACTGGCGAATTGAAACTTGTATATACCTTTGGCACAAAAAGATGAAATAGCCTACACAAGCACTGCACAAGCACTACACAAGCCCTAAATATGCTCACCAAATTTTGTGCAAATTTGAGACTTTGACCGGAGGGTTGTCGACGATGCCCTAGATGAAGAGAAAACCTACTCTGGTACCAATTGTTGGAGTTAGACATCTGCAGAAGCACGTGAATAACACAAGGAATAAGAAGAAGCTTGGATCACAACACACAATATTGAATGTATTACCACTAGAATGAACAAAAGATTAGTAACCCATTAGGGAAATAGGTGTATATACAACCCAAGGGAAAAAAACCTCCAAAAGAGGGAAAGAAGTGCCTCGATGGTCCTAGTGTGTTCAAACACATCACTACCTAAATATATAAAAAACAATAGCTTCGTTGTGCGGTGCCAAAATCGTGATTTGAACTCCTTTTGGCCTTCGAATGCACTATCATACCGCTTGTGCAGGCTATTTTGTCTTTTTGTGCCAAAGATATATACATGTTTCAATTTTCCAGTATAAGCATCTCAAAGTCCACTATACGTTTAGCAGAACTCATCAGGGTAGTTCTATTCAACTTTTTTTAGATATAGTGATTTTTATGCATTAGGGTATTTTAGTCAGTGGCCATGGCTGAAAGTAGTGATGTATTGTGTATGTTGGTTGTTGAGGATAAGTTGGATAGTACCAATTACCCATTGTGGGATTATATGATGTGACATCTATTGGTTGCAAAAGGATTGTGGAACATTGTGCAGGGTGTTGAAAAATATCCTATTACACCTATAAATACAGGTATTGAAGCTTATGCAGATGGCATTGAAGATGCTGATATTCTTTAGATTCCTGTTCGTGCCGCGATTTCTGCTGGACCTATTGCAGAGAAAATTTGTTGGGATGATAGTGATGCTCAAGCACATGCATTGATAGCCTTGTCTATCAAACGTGCCATTATTCCTCACATTCACTCTTGCAAAACAACTAAGGATACTTGGGATACACTTATCACATTGTACCAGGCAAGGAATGAGGCTCGTGTTGCTTACCTCTAAAAATAGCTCGAGAGTGAGCACATGAATGAAGGTGATTCTATGGACAGTTTTCTCACAAAGATCAAAGATTTGAGGTAACAATTGATTTCTCCTTATGAAGTTATACCAGATAGCTCACTTATGCAGAACCTTCTGAATGGTCTTCCTGACTAGTCAGGAGGGCAAAGGTAAATGGAGCTCATCTACTAGTAAGAAGAAATTTGCAAATGCTGCACATTTGAAGAAGGAAGACAAATATGAGAAAAAATCAGAAAAGCATAAATTCTTTTGGAAGTACTGTAAAGGGAATGATCATGTCATAAAGAACTGTCCAAAATTGGCTGCAAAAGAGGCAAAGAAAAAAGAGGCTTGAATGGTTGTTGTAGAAGCCTCTACACCAAAAACAGAGTCTGCTAATCTTGTGCAGAATGCAGAATGGGTATTTAGTGTTGTTTGCAGTTTTGACCCATCTTCTCCTGAATAGTGTATGTCTGCAGTAGACTCAAATGTTTGGTAATTTGATAGTGGGGCAACCAAACATATTACCTTGCAGCATAGTTTCTTCACTTCACTCCAGTGTGCCCCTATAGGGAATACTGTCACATGTGCCAATAACTTCTCTTATCTTGTCATGGGAGTTGGTAAGATCATTTTGACTACTTTTGATGCTAGTTCTTTCACTTTGTCGAATACTTTATTTGTGCCAAGGATCAAGAAAAATCTGTTATCAGTTTCTGCATTAGCCAAGATTGGCTTCGTTGTGAAATTTGTTGATGACAAATGTATAGTTCATGATCCGTCAAATGGTGACATGATTATTGCTTCTAGCATTTTATGTTGTGGGTTGTATAAGTTCATAAATTTAGCATGTGGAGTACATGATTCTCAAGCTATGTCAGATGCAAAGCTTTGGCATGCACACTTTGGTCATTTGAATTTTGCTAGTTTGTGATGCTTAGAGAAATCTGAATTGGTGTCCTCTTTGCCCAAACTTGAGGCACCCAGAAAACATGTCTACAAAGGCTATATTTTGGGCAAAATGCAGCATTCCTCCGTTCCAAAAGATGGTTTAGTTTGAGCTATTCAAAAATTGTAACTTATTAAAAGTGTGGTGATTTTTCTAGGCATGCATGGGTATATCCATTGAAACCAAAGTCCGAAGTGTTCATGTGCTTCAAACAGTTTTTGGTCTTGGCTGAAAATCTATCAGCATGTAAAATGGGCACTCTTCGTTCTGATCGATGGGGGGAATATATGTCTTCTGACTTTAATGCATTTCTGGCTAAACATGGGATAAAAACAGTTTACAATGCCATATACACCTCAATAGGATGGAGTTGTTGAATAGAAGAACATGTCACTCATGGAGATGGTAAGGTCTATGGTCAAGGGTCAGGCTTTACCACATAGTTTCTACCTTGAGGTTGTCATGTGTACATCATATGTACTTAACAGGTATCCCACTAAAGCACTACATTCTATCACTCCATAGAGGCTTGCATGGTCGCAAGCCATCTGTTGCTCATCTACATGTTTTTGGTTGTTTGGCATCTGCATTAGTGCCTGAACAACATCGCACTCAATTGGATGATAAATTAGTAAAATGTAATTTTGTTAGGTATAGTTCTAAAAGCAAAGGCTATTGTCTGTATCATCCACAGACTAAACACATTTTGGTTAGCTGTGATGTTGTTTTTGTGGAAGATGCTATTCAACCTTTACTTTCATGTATGAAGGAGACATCTGCTAGCTCCAAAGACATGTATGATACTTTGCTTCCTCTTTTTCCACGTGGATAGTCTAGTGCTAGTCCTAATGAGGAGACTTCTCAACCATTGTAGGCTTCATGTGATGATGCATATCATTCTATTTCTAATGCAAATTTGCATGATGGACTTATTGATGAGAGAGCTGATATTGAGAAGGAAAAAACTATGCCAAAATGGCTAGTGCAGACTTTGCGTGATAGCAAATTAGATGCATCTTTGTTATACTGTACTCGTTCAGGCTCTCATAGTGATTCTTTTGCATCTGATTTCTATTTTATGGCTGCCTCTAGTCTCTATGATGAGATTGAGCGTGTTTTCTTTGATGAAGCACAAAATTTTGAACATTGGATGGGTGCAATGCAATCGGAATATGATGCTATCATGAAAAATGATACCTAGTCTTTATGTAACTTGCCTCCTGGCAATAAGGCCATTGGCACTAAGTGAGTATACAACATGAAAGAGGCATTGATTTTGATGAAACCTTTGCTCCTACTTGTCGACTGACTACCGTTCATAGCATTTGTGCACATGCAGCTCATCATGGTTGGAATGTACATCAGGACATTAAAACAACATTTTTGAATGGTGACTTGCATGAAGAAGTGTATGTTTTTTAGCCCCGTGGCTTTGTGCAAAAAGGGCATGCAAACCAGGTGTGCAGGTTAAAGAAGGCATTATATGGTTTACAGCAAGCACCACATGCTTGGTATGAAAAGATATATGCTTATCTGATTACACATGATTTTGAGAATAGTCCAACTGAAAGCACCTTATATGTTTAGTGTGCTAATGATGTGCTTCTTATCATTGTTGTTTATGTTGATGACATGCTGCTCACTGGTCCTCATGAGAAGCATATTGCTAATTTCAAGGCTGATTTGTATGCCTCATTTGAGATGTCTGATTTGGGGCATTTGCATCATTATTTGGGCATTCAGTCTATGCACATTGATGGTGGAATGTCTTTGTGTCAAATAAAATATATTGAAACATTAGTGCAACATTCTTTCCTTGAAGACTATAAACCTATTGCCTCTCCTATGGAGATAGGTTTATGATTGAGTCTTCATGATGTTGGAGATGCATTTGATCCTATTCTCTATCAGGAGGTTGTTGGATGCTTGATTTACTTATGCATTGCTAGGCCAGATATTCAGTTTGCTATCTCACAAATGAGCAGGTTTGTGCATTGCTCAGGTGTCAAGCATTGGTAGGCGGTTAAGTGCATCTTTCGCTACTTGAGTGGTACCCGACTTCTTGGGTTCTTTTATCCCAACAGGGGATCACTACCGCCAGATTTACATGCTTTTTTTGACTCTAACTCGGGTGGTTGCTATGACGCTCATGTGTCCACTAGTGCTTTTTGCTTCATGCTTGGTAGCTCATGCATATCTTGGCTAAGCAAGAAGAACTATGGCCACTTCTAGTTGTGAGGCTGAGTATAGTGCAACTTTCACAACGCATGTTGAGTGTGTGTGGCTCAGATGCCTTATGGCTGATTTGTGTGTTGGTCAGTCTTTTGCCACCATCATCCTCACTTCTAGTTGCCTCCCCCCCTAAGGCTTTCTCCAAGGCTTACGACTAAGGCGGCAACCAAGGTATAGACTTTGGCATACCTTGGCATACCTTGTCATCCGAGTCACCGAAGTCACTATTGGCGTCGTTGGCTACGCATGAGGGAGGACCTCAACAATCAAGGAATATAGAGGTTCCCGGTACTTCCCGAGAGGTCACCCATCCCAGTACTGTTCCCCCCAGAGCTCGCTTAATCGTGGCAATCTCTTTCCACTAAGCTACACCCTTGTGGTGTCTGAAGAAGGGGAAAGACTAAGATTGACATTACCTTGAACAATTTTTGGTCCCTCAAAGCTTCATTCTTTGCTTTCAAAGCCTATTTTTGAAGCAATTTTGGGGTGTCTTTTGGAGCTAGTTTGGAGTACTTTCGCACATAGTTCTCTTCACATAGGTCCAAGAACATCAAGAAGGATGTTCCTTGTACTTCTTCGACAATAAATATCAACCTTTGGGGCTGTGCTTTCAGCCACACTCATAAAACTACATGTTTCTTGAGAAGGTTTCAGTTTTGGTGGAAGCAACCGTTGCATATTTTATGTAGGTTTTTGAGCCTAAAACATCAGAGTTGATAGAAACTTGCAAGTTTTATTGGCTAGTTTTTGGGATGTGCATTCAGCCTTTTATTGTCCTTTTACTACATATATTGAGCACATACACACCATGTACGCTTCTATGAATACCGCTTATGTACGTCCATGTGGTCATTGATATAGTGGTTACGTTTTTGCATAAAGCCTTTTACGTTTGATAAAGAGGGTCGTGGTGAGGTTTTCTTAACTAGGAGACACCCAAATGTCGGGATCTCTTCGGTGATGCAGGTGGAAGACTTACCCAGCCTCGCCATAGGAGATGTATGATAGTTTTTCATAGGTGCTCGATAAGCCTATGAAAAAGAGACAGCATCAAATAAATTCTATCTGATGAGAAAATTATATGACCTTTGTATGAAGGACACAGATAGTGTTGCTTCTCATCTAGATGAGTTTGATGCTATATTCTCTCAATTACAGGCTCAAAAAAATGACATGGATAATGAAATGAAAGCAATATTGTTGTTATACACCTTGCCATCATCATGGGATGCACAGCTATTAGCAATAATGCACCTGGTGGTAAACTCATCGATGATGACATATGTGGAGCACTCTTGAGTGAGGAGATTCGTAGAAAATCTATGGCTGGCACTCAGAGTGGAGAAGCATATAATGTTCGTGATTCTTACCAAGGAAAGAATCAACAACGTGGCAAGAGCAAGAATAAGGAAAAGAATGGTCAACGGAGTAACAGTACAAGTAAATCAAGGAAGAGGGATATCGAATGCCATTATTGTCATAAGAAACGACACATGAAGAAAGATTGTTATGCATTAAAGAATGCTAAAGGTAAAGGACAGAATGTTGATGGGCATGCTAAACAGTTACCTACACCATCTACTTCGACTGTGAATATTGAATAAATTAATACTTTGACTGTGTTGACACTTGATGGTATTGTGCCAACTAAGGCTCTTATGGCTGATTCTCTTTCCCACTCCTGGCTGCTAGATTCTAGTGCTTCTTTCCATGTGACACCACATAGAGAACGGTTCTCTAATTATGCAGCAAAGTCTCTTGGTACCGTGAGACTTGGTGACTCTTACCAGTGTGATGTTGTGGGGATTGGAGATGTGGTTGTGCGGTTCATTGATGGCTCAAAATTTACTATGCATGTGTATGACATGTACCTAATTTATCACACAGTTTGATGTCAGTTGGTCAGCTTGATGACCTTGGTTACAAGGTATTCTTCTATGCTCAGTCCTCTCGCATAACAAAGGGCAATATGGTTATTGCAAAAGGAAGCAAAGTTGCCTCACTTTATCCTTTATTTGTATCACAGAAAGAACACTTATTAGCTATTACTAAACAGCCTATGGCTTGTATTTGGCATGGTCGTTTGGGCCATATATCTCGTAGTGGAATGGAAAATCTTTCTCGTTCTGGCTACCTACCTGTGTTATCTTTCTCCGATTTTTCATTTTGTGAGCATTTTCAATATGGAAAGCAAACCAAAAATGTGCATAGGGCACACATTCACTCTTCAATTCAACCTTTAGACCTAGTTCATACAGATGTGTGTGGTCCTATGCCGACTAGGTCCTTAGGTGGTTCTCTTTATTTTGCCACTTTGATAGATGATGCTACTAGAAAAGTTTGGATATATCCTATCAAATCGAAGGATGAGGTATTCCCTACTTTCGAAAAATGGCTTGCGTGATTTGAGACTGAAAAAGGAACTAAGCTTAAGGTTTTACGTTCAGATAATGGGGGTGAGTATACCTCACATGAATCCAACCTTTTCTATCAGTCTAGAGGGATTCGTAGAGGATCATGTCAAGTGGGAGCATGCCCTGAAGAGTGAGTTGGATTCTATACACAAGAATGGTACTTGGGATTTAGTACCTTTGCCAAAGGGTAGGAAAGCTTTACCATGTAAATGGGTATATAAGCTGAAATTCACATCAGATAGTGCTTCTCCAAAGTATAAAGCACGACTTGTTGCAATGGGTTTTAAGCAACAACATGGTGTTGATTTCGAGGAAATCTCCTCTCTAGTGGTCAAGATGACTACCGTGTGCATGTTGCTTGGATTCGTTGCAATGGAGGACTTAGAGTTAGTCCATTTGGATGTGAAAACTGCTTTCTTGAATGGAGATCTTACAAATGAGATCTATATGGAACAACCAGAGGGTTATGTAGTTCCAGGCAAGGAAAGTCTAGTTAGTGAGCTTAAGAAGAGCTTTGTATGGGCTTAAACAGTCCCCTAGACAATGGTACCAAAAGTTTGATGCTTTTATGAAGTATTAGGGCTATTCTCGAAGCAATGAGGATCATTGTCTCTACACAAAGAGATGCTCATATGGAAGCTTGATATGCTTGATACTTTATGTCGACGATATGTTGATTGCTAGGAAGTCCTCTTATGATTTGTCAATTCTCAAAAAGAAGTTGAGTCAGACATTTGATATGAAGGATTTGGAGGATGTCAAACATAGTCTTCGCATGAGCATTACTCATGATAGGAGCAAAAGATGCATATACTTGTCTGAAAGTGAGTACATATCCAAATTACTTCACAGGTTCAATATGTAGGGTGGAAAGGCATTGAGTACACCTTTACCCACATATGTGAAATTGAGCAAGGATGATTGCCCCAAATCAGATGAGGAAAAGGAATTCATGACCAAAGTTCCCTATCAGTCTGCTTTTGGTAGTCTCATGTATGCTATGGTAGCTACAAGACCAGACATTGCATTTGTAGTGGGAGTTGTGAGCAGATATATGTCTAATCCTAGCAAGAAACATTGGGAAGCGATCAAGATGATTTTAAGATATCCGAGTGGCACTAAGGACAAGTGTCTATGCTTAGGTAGAGGAAAATCATCCATTATTGGTTACAGAGATTCTGACTATGTTGGTTTTGTAGACAATCGTAAGTCTGCATCAGGGTACAATTTTCATTTTGATGGAGGTGCTATCTCTTGGAGATCTCATCTTCAAGAATGTACAACTATTTCCACCACAAAAGCAGAGTATGTTGCAGCAAGTGAGCCATGTAAGGAAGCATTGTGGCTTTCTCATCTTGCTTGTGATATGGGTTTACCTCAGCATGTACCTCGTTTGCTCAGTGATAGTCAGAGTGCCATCACTTTGGCTAAGAATCCGGTCTATCATGCAAAGACCAAGCACATTGAGGTGAGGTATCACTTCATTAGAGATTGCTTAGCTACTGAGCGCATTATTCTTGAGAAGGTTCACACTCGAGATAATGTTGCAGATGCTACGCCTATTGCCCTAACATGTTCCTAGTCTTTTGTACATGCTAGTGGTAATACATTCAATATTATGTGTTGTGCTCCAAGCTTCTTCTTCTTCCTTGTGTTGTTTTCATGCTTTCGCAGATGTCTAACTCCAACAGCTTTGATCTCCTAATCACCCTAACTATGCTCACAAAATTTCATGTGATTCTGAGATTGTGACCAGTGGGGTGTCGACGACACACTAGATGAAGTAGTGACCTGCTCTGATACCAATTGTTGGAGTTAGACGTCTGTGGAAGCACACATACAACACAAGGAAGAAGAAGAAGCTTGGAGCAAAACACACAATACTGAATGTATTACCACTAGAATGTACAAAGATAAGTAACTTGTTAGGGCTATAGGTGTATATATAAGTTGGGGGAAAAAACCTCCTAAAGAGGGAAAAAAGTGCCCCGATGTCATCGAGATTTTCTCTCCTCTCTCATTCATGAAGGCCTACAAGAAACACATTTGATGAAGGTAGTCAGAATTCCCTGAGAAGTCCAAGATGCATCAAGGATTTCAAAGGGAGTTCACATGCAAACTTTGGAAGAAATCAAGCAAATCCAGGGTAGCGTTCAAAGCTGGTCAAATTTTGGAAAATTTCAATATCTCCAAATCACATGAAAATTCATACACTTGTAAAGCCTATCAAAGGCAATCTATAGCCCAAATTTCACATGTAAATGGATTTTCTAGCACATTGATATGCCATGTGCATTTTGTAAAAAATGTCATTTTTCCACTTAGACCCTACAAAATCTTGTATAGGAATTTTTGTTAGCCATATGGTTTGGCATGTATAAATACCATATGTGTCTGCATATTTGCACAAAGTTTCAAGGCTATCAGAGCTTCCTAGACACCTTAATGCCACCTTGCAAGCTTCCAAATGTAGTCAAACTTGTGCAAGGGAGATTCAGATGGGAGTTTTTTCTATATATTCCTAAAGAAGACCTTTCAAAACATAGCCCTGAAAATTTTCATCTTCATCAAAGGATATTTGAAGGGTCAAAGAGCACAAAATCCAATTTTCAAGGTCACCATAGTTTCCTAGAATAAGAAAATTGAAGGCTTGAAGGGCTACCACATGGCAAACAATGATTGAACCATGTTGTACGGTCAAGATGAGCTCATATTCAAGGGTGGAGATGCAGTAAAGCATAAAGCAAGGAGGATCCACGAGTTTTTTTACCGGATAAGCCTTTTTTTATGATCAAAGATCAATAATGCAGAATTTGTCCAATAATAGTAGCTTATCTTATCCAAATTGATGTCAGCACTGATCCAACGGTCCAAAACAGCCCCAGATCCAATGATGGAGAATGAAGGGACCTATTTTCCTCCCCTTTGCCCTAGATATCATATAAAGAACCAATTGTAACCATCCATTTGATAAATCCAATGGTTGTAATCAAAAGAAGCTAATCTTAAGGTTGAGAGTTGATTTCTCTAGATCCAAGGGCCCAAATTCATTCAAAAAACTATATAAACCCCCCTCCAAACTCCTAGAGCATCATTGTTAGGCATCCATAGGGCCCTTACTAGCACATGGTTTCCTTGAGACGATCACCCTCAGTTGCGCGTGTGAGGATCCAAGCTGGGCTAGTAAGAGCATAGTTCCTACATTCAATTTTTAGACTTCCTCTCTAGGATAGGCTCATAAACCCAGTTTCTCTTTCTTTGCTCACCCTCAATGGAGTGTGTGAGTGAGTTAGAGCTGGTTTTATGTGTCTTAGACTTCTTTAGAAACACATTACGATCCTAGAAAGACATAGGGTCAATGAAGTGGGACATATCCTGTTACGTGTGACGTTCGGTTGAACTATCATGGTGAGAGGGTTGTGCGGACCACCTTTGACAAGTAGAATTCTTAGCTTGACATTTCACAACATTCATGTATATGTTTGTCATAAAAATATCTTCTAATTCATGTCTCATGCCTCTTATCTCTTTGTCTCTTATATGCTTTTACATGTCACCTTCTATCTCTTTCTATGTGTGAGAAGGCTCCACCATATTGCATTGAACCAGTGAGGATGATCCATTAAGGTTGAGAGAATAATTTTCTATTCATTTTTTACATCATGACCCACATGCATTCATACCACCCACAGAAACCCATGCTTATGAATTGATTTTCGAAAGTGTATAAGAAGCTCCATTCGTGGACCATTCTTCCTTTCAAAAGTTGATTCATGTGTGTGGTTTTCTTTTTGTTCTCATCATGCATACATCCATAAGAACCCATTCTTATGAACTGATTTTTGAAAGTGTGTAAGAAGCTCCATTCGTGGACCATTCTTCCTTTCAAAAGTTGATTCATGTGTGTGGTTTTCTTTTTGTTCTCATCATGCATACATCCATATGTTCCCTTTTCTATAACTAAAATCATGACATCTCTCCTCCCCATACCCAACTTCATCTTCACCTTCACATTTTTATCACAAAGACCTTCCAACACTCACTAGCTTCATACACTCTGCGTGTGCCACGACCGGACCCGATCCACCCAGATTGCAATCACCTCCACACCAGCAGTCCTAGTGTATTCACACACATCACTACCCAAATATATCAACAATATTTATATAATACATACATACTAATGTTATACAAACATACATACACACACATATGCATACACTCACATACATGTGTACACACGCACATACAAAGGCATACATATACATACATATATGTGCATACATACACACACATGTGGATACATACACATATACACACAAGAGACATAAATATGCATGCACACACATATAGACACACATACACACACATGCATACATATGCACATATAAAAACACATATACACACACTAGACATAATTGTATGTGTACACACACACATGGAGATACACATACACACACATGCATACATATGCATACATAATGCACATGCATATGCATATGCATACATGCATACTTACATGCATACACACACATACACACCCACATACACATATACACACATATGCACCTTTGCATATACACCTACATACACATACACACACATATACGTTGTCGTCGAGATTTTCTCTCCTCTCTCACTTGTGAAGGCCTACAAAAAACATATTTGGTGAAGGTAGCCGGGATTCCCCTAGAAGTCCAAGATGCATCAAGGATGTCAAAAGAAGCTCACATACAAAGTTTCAAAGAAATCAAGAAAGTCCATGGTAGCGGTCAAAGTTGGTCAAAGTTAGGAAATTAGGGCAAATTTTTCATTATCATCAAATTAGATGAAAATTCATATACTTGTAAAGATTGTCAAAGGCAGTCTATAGCCCCACTTTCAGCAGAAAATGGATTTTGTAGCACATTGATATGCTATGTTCATTTTGTAAAAATGTAATTTTTCTAGTTTGACCCTACAAATTCTTGTATAGAAATTTATGTTAGCCATATGGTTTGGCATGTATAAAGATTATATATGGCTACATATTTGTACAAATTTTCAAGGCTCTCAGAGCTTCCTAGACACCTTAATGCCACCTTGCAAGCTTCCAAATGTAGTCAAACTTGTACAAGGGAGATTCAGATGGGAGTTTTTTCTGCATATTCCTGAAGGAGATCTTTGGAAACATAGTCCTACAAAGTTTCATCTTCATCAAAGCCTATTTGGAGGGTCAAAGAGTACAAAGTCCAGTTTTCAGGATCACCGCAATTTTCTAGTTTAATCAAATTGAAGGGTTGAAGGGCCACCACATGGCGAAAGCTGATTGAGCCATGTTGTACGATCAAGATGAGCTCATATTCAAGGGTGGAGATGCACTTATGCTTAAAGCAAGGAGGATCCACGAGTTTTTCCATAAAAAGAAGACTTTTTTTACAATCAAAGATCAATAATGCAGTGTTTCTCCAAAAATAGTGGCTTATCTTATCCGAATTGATGTCAACACTGATCCGACGGTCCAGATCATCCCCAGATCCAATGGTGGAGAATGAGGGCGCCTAAATTTCACTCCTTTACACTAGATTTGATAGAAAGAATAATTCCAAGCCATTGATTTGATTAATCAAATGGTTGTAATCGAAAGTAGGGATCCTAGAGTTGAGAGTTGATTTCTCTAGATCCAATGGCCCAAATTCATTCAAAAAACTATATAAACCCCCCTCCAAACTCCTAGAGCATCATTGTTAGACATCCATAGGGCTCATGCTAGCTTACGGTTTCCTTGAGACGATCACCCTCGGTTGAGCGAGTGAGGATCCAAGGTGAGCTAGTATGAGTATAGTACCTAGTTTCAAATTTAAGTTAGAACTCCAATCTAGGATAGGCTCTTGAAACCAGCATCTCTATCTCGACTCACCCTCGGTGGAGCGTGTGAGTGAGTTAGAGCTGATTTTAATGAGTCTTAGACTTCTTTAGTTAGACGTTACGAGCCTAGACATACATAGGGTCACTGGAGTGGAACTCACCTTCTTATGTGTGACATTCAGTTGAACTGTCATGGTTTGAGGGTCGGAACCACCTTTGATCAGTAGACTACCTAGCTTGACGTACCACGACGATCTTATACATGTATCTTAATTCAAATCCTTTTAATTCATGTCACTTGTCACTTGTCTCTTGTCTCCTCTCTCAGTCTCTTAAGTATTTTTACATGTCTGCTATTTCTTCTATGTGTGAGAAGGCTCCGCAGTATTGCGTTGAACCAGTGAGGATGTTTCTTTGAGCTTGTGAGTAAACTCTATCATCATAATTCACTTGCATGCATATAATCCATACATACCCATACATATTGATTAGTTTCTGGAAGTGTATAAGAAGCTCCAATATTGGACCATTCTTCCTTTCGAAATTGGTTTATGTGTAAGGATTCCATCTATTCACGTCATGCATACATATCATCCAAAGAAGACTATGCATATGGATTAGAATTAGGAAGTGTTTAAGAATCTCCTTCAATGGACCATTCTTCCTTCCAAATTTGATTCGTGTGTATGGTTTTCTTTCATTCTTTTCATTCATGTTCATAAATCTAACTTGCACTCCTGTTACCGTTAGTGTCCATGTGAAAGGCCAAATGGCCACCGGACACTTCTTTGTATATGTTCTTTAATAAAACATATAGTGGCCTGGTCAGTCACAGACTGTAAGTTCGACCGCATTTGTAAAACCTAAGAAGTCTGTCTTCGTGCTCCCTGTGTACTGTGTTTTCTGCGTATTCTAGAACATCTGTGCGTAGTACTGTGTGTGGCGACCAGAGCTCGGTTTTCTACTTTGAGCATATCGTCGTGGAGCCCCAGAGAAGGAGAGTCCAGTGTGGTGCACGCCATCGAATTACTTCACTGGTATCAGAGCAGTTCGAGGCAAAAAGCTTTGTACCTTTTGTGCGAGCGAAGCGAGCACCCCCCCCCCCAGGTTTTCGACTAAGGCGGCGACCAAGGCATAGACCTTGGCATACCTTGTCATCCGAGTCACCGAAGTCACCGTTGGCGCCGTTGGCTGTGCGCGAGGGAGGACCTCAACGATCAAGGAATATAGAGGTTCCCGGTACTTCCCGGGAGGTCACCCATCCCAGTACTGTTCCCCCCAGAGCTCGCTTAACCGCGGCAATCTCTTGCCACTAAGCTACACTCTTGTGGTGTTTGAAGAAGGGGAAAGACTAAGGTTGGCATTACCTTGAACAAGTTTTGGTCCCTCAAAGCTTCATTTTTTGCTTTTAAAGCCTATTTCTGAAGCAATTTTGGGGTGTTTTTGGAGCCATTTTGGAGTACTTTCGCACGTAGTTCTCTTCACACAGGTCCAAGAACATCAAGAAGAGTGTTCCTTGTACTTCTCAGACAATAAATATCAACCTTTGGGGCTGTATTTTCAGCCACACTCGTAAAACTACAGGTTTCTCGAGGGGCTTTCAGTTTTGGTGGGAGCAGTCGCTGCAAATTTATGCAGGTTTTTAAAGCCTAAAACATCAGAGTTGACAGACACTTGCAGGTGTTATTGGCTAGTTTTTTGGGCTGTGTATTCAGCCTTTCAGTGTCATTTTACTGCATATATTGAGCACATACACACCATGTACGCTTCTGTGGATACCGCTTATGTACGTCCATGTGGGCATTGATATAGCGGTTACGTTCTTTGCATAAAGCCTTTTACGTTTGATAAAGAGGGTCGTGGTGAGGTTTTCTTAACTGGGAGACACCCAGATGTCGGGGTCTCTTCGGTGATGCAGGTGGAAGACTTACCCAGCCTCGCCATAGGAGATGTATGATAGTTGTTCATAGGTGCTCGATAAGCCTAGTTGGCTTCTATTGGGTAACTGATTATATGCAGTGGAGTCAGTGATTCACTATGCAGGTAGACATGTTAGTACTTGCAGTTTTATGATACTTTGACACTGGTCATATGCTAATTTTGCAGAGGATACTCTGGCAAAATTTTTCCAGATTTCTAGTTTAGTCAACTATATAGTGGTCGATTTACTCCTTGATACACTTATTTGTTGGTGTTTGGACTCTTCTAGCTCCATTATCATTCTATTCAGTTCTCTACGATCATGGCATCAGAGGTCTCAGGCACATCCGGTGGATCAGGGTCTAGTGCTAGCGTTCCGAGGAGGAGCTATAACTTGCAGGGCAAAGACCATTTTGAGATCCGAAAATTTGATGGCACAAACTTTGCTCTATGGAAGAATCAGATTAAAGATGTGCTGATTCAAAGAAGGCAATGGAAGCCAGTAAATGGGATTTCAAAGAAGCCTGCTGACATGGATGAAGATGATTGGGATGAGTTAGATGAAATGGCCAGGTCTACCATTCGCTTGCACCTAGTAGATAATGTTTACTTTACAGTATTAGACTGTGAAAGTGCAGAGGAGCTTTGGAAGAAGTTATGCAATACATATGAAAAAGAGACGGCATCAAATAAAGTATATCTGATGAGAAAATTATACGACCTTCGTATGAAGGACACAGATAGTGTTGCTGCTCATCTAAATGAGTTTGATGCCATATTCTCCCAGTTACAGGCTCAGAAAATGGATATGGACAATGAAATGAAAGCAGTATTGCTGTTATGCACCCTGCCATCATCATGGGATACATTTTGCACAGCTATTAGCAATAGTGCACCAGGTGGTAAACTCGTCTATGATGACATATGTGGAGCACTTTTGAGTGAGGAGATTCGTAGAAAATCTATGGTTGGCACTCAGAGTGGAGATGCATATAATGTTCGTGATTCTTACCAAGGAAAGAATCAACAACGTGGAAGGAGCAAGAACAAGGAAAAGAATGGTCAACGGAATAAGAGCAGAAGTAAATCAAGGAAGAGGGATATTGAATGCCATTATTGTCATAAGAAAGGACACATGAAGAAAGACTGTTATGCATTAAAGAATGCTAAAGGTAAAGGACAGAATGTTGATGGGCATGTTAAACAGTTACCTGCACCATCTACTTCGACTGTGAAGATTGAAGAAATTAATGCTATTTCTGATGATGCTGATGTGTTGACACTTGATAGTACTGTGCCATCTGAGGCACTTATGGCTGATTCTCTTTCCCACACCTGGCTGCTAGATTCTGGTGCTTCTTTCCATGTGACACCACATAGAGAATGGTTCTCTAATTATGCAGCAAAGTCTCTTGGTACCGTGAGACTTGGTGACTCTTACCAGTGTGATGTTGTGGGGATTGGAGATGTGGTTGTGCAGTTCATTGACGGTTCAAAATTTACTATGCATAATGTACGCCATGTACCTCAGTTATCACGCAGTTTGATGTCAGTTGGTCAACTTGATGACCTTGGTTACAAGGTGGTCTTCTATGCTCAGTCCTTTCGTATATCAAAGGGCAATATGGTTATTGCAAAAGGAAGGAAAGTTGGCTCACTTTACCCTTTATTTGTATCACAGAAAGAACACTTGTTAGCTGTTACTGAACAGCCTATGGCTTGTATTTGGCATGGTCGTTTGGGCCATATATCTCGTAGTGGAATGGAAAATCTTTCTCGTTCTGGCTACTTACCTGTGTTATCTTTCTCTGATTTTTCATTTTGTGAGCATTGTCAATATGGAAAGCAAACTAGAAATGTGCATAAAACGCACATTGACTCTTCAATTCAGCCTTTAGATCTTGTTCATACAGATGTGTGTGGTCCTATGCCCACTAGGTCCTTAGGTGGTTCTCTTTACTTTGTTACTTTCATAGATGATGCTACTAGAAAAGTCTGGGTATATCCTATCAAATCGAAGGATGATGTATTCCCTACTTTCAGAAAATGGCTTGCTTCAGTTGAGACTGAAAAAGGAACTAAGCTTAAGGCTTTACGTTCAGATAATGGGGGTGAGTATACCTCACATGAATTCAGCCTTTTCTGTCAGTGTAGAGGGATTCGTAGAGAGTTTACAGCTCCTTATACCCCAGTACAGAATGGTGTAGCTGAGAGGATGAATAGAACTATTCAAGATAGAGTAGTCTCTATGTTGCATCATGCAAACCTCTCACAAGGTTTTTGGGCAGAAGCAGTATTGACTGCAGTTCATGTGATTAACCTTTCACCTAGTACTGCCAAAGGTCTGAAAGTGGCACAAGAGTTATGGACAGGGAAACCACCATATTATGATCATCTTCGAGTATTTGGGTGTGAAGCATATGTTCATATACCCAAGAATCTTAGACAGAAGTTGGACCATAAGTCAAAGAAATGCATTTTTCTTGGATATGGTCGAGAAGGACAATTTGGATATCGCTTATGGGATCCTGAAACACGGTCAGTGATCAGAAGTAGTGATGTCATTTTTAATGAGTCTAAGATGCATAAACAGCCGATTAAGGAGGTTGAAGTGAGAAGAGTGGTGTTTGAGGATACTAGTCCTCCGATTAGCATGCATAAAAATGCTGCACATAGGGATGTTCAAGAGAATGTCCATTCAGATCAGTCTGCACATGTTCCTGTTCAGCAACCATTGAGACGTTCTGCACGTGTCTCATATCCACCTGATAGATATGATCCAGGTTTAGATTTTGTTATGCTAACAGATGCCGGTGAGCCCTCTTGCTACAAAGAGGCTATGCAGACAGAGGATCATGTCAAGTGGGAGCGTGCCATGAAGAGTGAGTTGGATTCTATTCACAAGAATGGTACTTGGGACTTAGTACCTTTGCCAAAGGGAAGGAAAGCTTTACCATGTAAATGGGTATATAAGCTGAAATTCACATCAGATAGTGCTTCTCCAAAATATAAAGCACGACTTGTTGCAAAGGGTTTTAAGCAACAACATGGTGTTGATTTTGAGGAAATCTTCTCCCCAGTGGTCAAGATGACTACTTTGCGCATGTTGCTTGGATTAGTTGCAATGGAGGACTTAGAGCTAGTCCAAATGGATGTGAAAACAGCTTTCTTGCATGGAGATCTTACAGATGAGATCTATATGGAACAACCAGAGGGTTATGTAGTTCCTGGCAAGGAAAGTCTAGTTTGTAAGCTCAAGAAGAGCTTGTATGGACTTAAACAGTCTCCTAGACAATGGTACCAAAAGTTTGATGCTTTTATGAAGTCCCAAGGCTATTCTCGGAGCAATGAGGATCATTGTCTCTACACAAAGAGATGTTCTGATGGCAGCTTGATATGCTTGATACTTTACGTCGATGATATGTTGATTGCTGGGAAGTCCTCTTATGATTTGTCAATTCTCAAAAAGAAGTTGAGTCAGACATTTGATATGAAGGATTTGGGGGATGCCAAACATATTCTTGGCATGCGCATTACTCGTGATAGGAGTAAAAGATGCATATACTTGTCTCAAAGTGAGTACATATCCAAAGTACTTCATCGATTCAATATGCAGGGTGGAAAGGCATTGAGTACACCTTTACCCACATATGTGAAATTGAGCAAGGATGACTGCCCCAAATCAGATGAGGAAAAGGAATTCATGACCAAAATTCCCTATCAGTCTGCTGTTGGTAGTCTCATGTATGCTATGGTAGCTACGAGACCAGACATTGCATTTGCAGTGGGAGTTGTGAGCAGATATATGTCTAATCCTGGCAAGAAACATTGGGAAGCGGTCAAAATGATTTTGAGATATCCGAGTGGCACTAAGGACAAGTGTCTATGCTTAGGTAGAGGGAAAGCATCCATTATTGGTTACACAGATTCTGACTATGCTGGTTGTGTAGACAATCGTAAGTCTACATCAGGGTACATTTTTCATTTTGCTGGAGGTGCTATCTCTTGGAGATCTCGTCTTCAAGAATGTACAGCTGTTTCCACCACAGAAGCAGAGTATGTTGCAGCAAGTGAGGCATGTAAGGAAGCATTGTGGCTTTCTCGTCTTGCTTGTGATATGGGTTTGCCTCAGCATGTACCTCACTTGCTCAGTGATAGTCAGAGTGCCATTGCTTTGGCTAAGAATCCGGTCTATCATGCAAAGACCAAGCACATTGAGGTGAGGTATCACTTCATTAGAGATTGCTTAGCCAGTGAGAGCATTATTCTTGAGAAGGTTCACACTCGAGATAATGCTGCAGATGCTTTGACTAAAGCTCTACCACAGGATAGCTTTCGACACTGTTGTCACTTGATGGGGGTTACTTGATTCTTGATCTTACACAGTCACTTGTATACTGTGTAACATGCCCATCAGGTGGGAGGTATAGTTTGTATACTTACACTCAGGTATTCTTTATCATTCTTTCTTTTTTCTCCCATAGTTACTCTGGCCATATTGGCCTTTAGTGGGAGATTGTTACCGTTAGTGTCCATGTGAAAGGCCAAATGGCCACCGGACACTTCTTTGTATATGTTCTTTAATAAAACATATAGTGGCCTGGTCAGTCACAGACTGTAAGTTCGACCGCATTTGTAAAACCTAAGAAGTCTGTCTTCGTGCTCCCTGTGTACTGCGTTTTCTGCGTATTCTAGAACATCTGTGCGTAGTACTGTGTGTGGCGACCAGAGCTCGGTTTTCTACTTTGAGCATATCATCGTGGAGCCCCAGAGAAGGAGAGTCCAGTGTGGTGCACGCCATCGAATTACTTCAACTCCTACTTTCCCATTCCCATAATCATTTCAACATCTCTCTCTTCTCCATACTCAACATTAATTTCACTTTCATGTCCTTAAACCATCCAACATTCATTAGCTTCATACACCCTGTGTGTGCCACGACCGGACCCGATCCACCCGGATTGCGATCACCTCCACATTTGAACCCGACATTAAACGCTTCGTGGCATTTGCTTCTGATCTTGTTGGGAGGTTGTGATCCATATCCTTTGTTTCATATTTTTTATCCTCATCATTTCATCATCATCATTCTTGAGTGTTGCATTGGATTTCTCACAATATCGTGCACATCTTCGTCGTGAAGTAAACGCATTTGTGAGAGATCTAGAGCATCGTGCATCACTTGCTTATTCACGTAAGATGGAGGAAGGATTCAAATCCCTTATTGTTGAGAAACAAGGCCAAAGAATAGTCTCTTCTATGTTGAGAGAGAAGGGAAAATTCAATGGCATCAACATAACAAGCTACTTAGATTTGTTTGAAGAGCAAGCTATGATTTTTGGTCTTCCCGAAGATCTTTTGATATCATTCTTTGAACGAATTATTGATAGCTCTATCATAAACCGTGTCACTCAATATGATAGTCTTCCTTGGAGTGATTTTAGAAAGGAGATGCTCAAAGAATTCTATCTTGAAGATTATAGCCAACATAATCGAGATGGATTCTTACGATGGGTCAATTCTCCAAAGCATAGTAGCTCTATTACTCACTTACAAAATGAGTATATTAGACGCTATGAGCAACTTCCTGATGAGGATAAGATAACTTTGGAACCTGATCTTGTGATCAATTTTCTTAAGCTTCTTCATCCTGAAACTCGTAGGGAAGTTGAACGATGATTGGAAGAGCCGGATAAGCGCTATGGTCTTACTGACAATTGGCGAAAAGTGTGTAAAGTAGTAGAGGCTGTAGCCCATAGACATCAAAGGCAATCCATGCTTTATGAGCAAACTACTCTTCCTCAAGCTAGCCTTCCACAAACTAAGGAGCAAGTTAGAGAACAATCCCATACTATGCTTTTTGACTCTACTCCTATTCCTCAAATGATGGAGCCTACTCAAGGTTTTAAAGTAGAGCCAAATAAAAGTGTAGTTAAACAATCTCAAGTGGAAATTTTCACTAAGCAAATGGAAAGTCTTATTGCTACACAATCCAATTTGGCCAAGACTATAGATGCTTTACAATCTAATTACACCAAAACTTTCCAAAATCAAATGAACCCAATGACTTTTCAAGAGCCTAATCAACATGTTATAGCTACCAATCAAAATCCACAAGTAGCTCCTACTCAAGCATATCAAGTTCCTCCAATGCATAATCCTTCAATGCAAAATCCTCATCCTCATGTGCAAAATCCTCAAATGTATCAAAACATGTATCCTCAAGCTTCTCAAATAGCTTTTCAAAATCCTCAAAATCAAAATTTTCAAAATCATCAACCGTATAATATGGAAGCTCCTCTTGCACCTCAAGTACCACATGCTGCTCCCCAAGCTCCTCAAATACATCAATTGCCTTTTCAAAATCCTAATTATCCTGTTCAAGCAATACCTTATCAACCAAATCCTCAATTTCAAAATTTCCCACCACAAGTTAATCAAAATCCTCAAAATCAAAATGGTTTTGTGCGTGGCCCTCGTAGGTGTCCTTGGTGTGATTCGTTAGAGCACTTTTTGAGAGATTGTGAACTATTGACGGCTGCTAAGGAGCAACGACTAGTAATAGACATAGACAAGAAAATCTGTGACTATCGATCTAGGCTACCTTTGCAAGGAAATTATGGTAAGGGAGGAATGAAAAAACATTATGAAAATATAACCATAATGGACGTAGGAACTAGAGGAGTGAGACTAGAAGCTCTTGATGAACAACAAGTAGAATCAAGTAAACCCACAAAGGAAGGTGATTTTTCCATAGAGGCTTTAGTAAGAGCACGGGATGAGATTAGGGGAATAACGGCTTGGGAGTCACCGATAGAAGATCAATCTCTTATTTCTCACATATCCAATGTAGAAGAAAAACGAAAAAGAGATGAAGCTGAGCCTAATGAAAGAAGAGTGACTCGAAAACAAACCTCAGAGGGAATAGAAACAATCATAGAGCAAGGAGAAACATCACAATCTAAAGATAAAAAACAAGAATCAGAACCCAATGAACAAAAACAAGAGGAGAAACAAAAAGGGAAGAAGACAAAGCAAAGAAAAACAGAACCAAAGCCTTTAGATAAACAAGAACAATCAAAACAAACTGAAGAACAAACACGAGAACATGAACAAAAACGAGATCCTGAGTAAAAACAAAAGAAACCAAAGAGAAAACCTAAAGCCATCTTGATTTCAGAAATTGAGAGAAAAATAGATCCTATGGAGATTTTAGATGACATTTTGCTTAAGAGTCAAGTGACTATGTCTTTAGAACAAGTTTTCTCTATTGCAAAGCCTGTTTTTAAAGATAACTTTATCGGCCTAATTAAAAGGAAGAGGTTTCCACTTAATCTAGATACTGAGATGCAAGGTTCTCTAGATCAAGATTAAGCTATGAATGAAGCCTTAAACTTTGATGAATCTGATGAAGAGGACTTTGATGATGATGAAGTAAATGTTAATAAAAATTTCTTAGGACCTATTCAACCTGACCATGAAAATCATGAAAACAATCCTGAAAGTCACTTTAAAAGAACATTTTGGTCTAGAGGTACATCAGAGATGCATGTTAAAATATGAAATGATAAGAACACTATCACTGTAAATGCATTAGTAGATTCCGGCTCTGAAATCAATGTGATTTCAAGAGAAGTCTATGATAAGTTTCGATGGCCCATAGATAAAGATTGTGGATGGCGTATGAGAACTGCAGATAATGGTGTAGGTACCCTGTATGGAGCTTGTGCTAGTGTGCCCATATCCATAGGAGGAACCACAGAAGAGTTTCACTTTTTTATTCAAGATAATTGCTCCTATGAAGTTCTCTTAGGTCAACCCTTTATTTATGAGAGTCGTATGGAAACTAAAGCCATGGATGATGGGTCTACCTATGCTAGATTTAAGTCTAAGGATGGAATGCAATCACTTCAAGTCATGACAGTAGGAGTGAATCATCCTAGGAATCGATTGTCAATTAGAAAGAAACCTATTGTTACTCAAGGTCATGAGCATGCTTGTAGTGATTGTGCACCTCGATTCATGTTTGGAGCTACATATGATCAAAATTTCGGATAGAATCCATTGTTGAGCGGGACAACAGTGGATATTGGTTTGACATCTCGCAGCCAACCAACCTGTACAATAGGTTGTCACTTTGTTTTCCACATTCTAGATTAGATTTTCTTCATAAGAGTCAATTGTCCAAGTCTTTTATCCAAAAAACCCAAAAAAATTATAAAAACAACAAAATCATGGAACATGGTGAGAACATTGAGCATGTGATTGAAACATCTCATTGTTTCTCTACTCTTGAGGAGTTAGAGTTATGTCTTCAACAAAATTCTAATTCCCATATTATTCTTCTTTCTTCCCTTGATGAGTATGCTCTAATCCAAGAGTATGCTCTCAATGTTGACAAGTGCTCAAAATTTAACCAAACACATGATGCCTTAGTTGAAACAAAGTACAAAACTGTAGACAAAGAAATCAAACCCATAGCTCAGCCATTACCTCAAGGAAGTAATAAAAAAATTATTGATGTGAAAAATGATCCAATTCTTCGGGATAAGAAAAACATAGGACATACATTCACGGATGAGACAATCAAACAGGTGAAAATTGGTAGAGATGATGACTTTCTTTTGCCCGCAGAGAGAGATAAATTTGAGGGAGTCATACGTAGCCATGGAAAAGCCTTTACTATGTATCCTCATGAGATTGGTTGTGTAGATCCTAAGCTAGTTGCACCCATGATAATCTTTACTATTCCACATATTCCATGGAATCTTTGTCCTATACCTGTTCCAAAGGCAATGAAACTACTTAAGGAGAAGATAAACATGAGAATTTTAGAGCCATCTTTTGCACCTTACTCAAACAGATGGTTCACTGTGCCTAAAAAGAATGGGAAACTACGTTTTATTCAAGATCTCCAACCCGTCAATAAAGTCACCATAAGGAATGTAGGAACAGGACCCATTGTAGATGAGTTTGCTGAATCATTTTCAGGACATTCTATCTATTCAATGGGTGATTTATATTCTGGATATGACCAATTCCAATTAGCAATTGATAGTCGTGACATTACCACAATGAAAACTCCTTTAGGCTTAGTGCGAATGTGTACTTTACCTCAAGGAGCGACTAATTTTGTGGCTCATATGATGAGTGCTATGAATATGGTCTTACATGATTTTATCCCTCATATAACTATGACATTCATTGATGATATTCCAATTAAAGGGAGTGAGGAACGTGTAAAGGACATTACTTTAGATTCATCTGGATGTCATAAATTTGTTCTTGACCATATCTCTGATTGTGAAAGAATATTTCAACGATTTGAAGAGGTAGGTCTCACATTTTCCATAGAAAAATTTGTTCTTGGTGTCAACGAGGTTCTTATTGTTGGACATTTATGTGGCCATTATGGTCGAAAGCCATACCCACAAAAAGTTGATGCCATTAGCAAGATTTCTGAAACATGTAACAACGTGAGTGAGGTACGTAGATTTCTTGGTGCTTGCATCTTTTATGTTATTTGGCTCCCACACTTTGCTCATGTTGCTGATTGTCTCTATGACTTGTTGAGGAAGAAACAAAATTTTATTTGGACTGACAAACACACTCAAGCTATGCGTAAGTTGAAGAAATTATTGCTTGAAGCTCCCATCCTTAAGCGTGTAGACTATTCTGCTAACAAACCTATTATATTGACTGTTGATACTAGTCCTATTGGTATAAGTTGGGTCATAAGTCAAGATGATAGTGAAGGGAATAGATATGCAATTAGGTTTGGTGCCAAAATTCTACATGAAACACAACGAAAATATCCACAGATCAAACGAGAACTATGGGGTATGGTAACAGCTTTGAAAATAGACAAAGAATATTTCATTGGTGCAAATGTCAAAGTTGAGACTGATTGTTTGCCTCTCATTGGAATGATAGCCAATTGTTCATCTCCTGATATAGCCATGCTTAGATGGATCTCATATATTAAGTTCATAAATCCTGAGTTAGTTCATATTTCAGGTAAGTCAAACTCAGTTGCTGATATGTTATTGAGAGCTAGATTTGATGATGATCTTGAAAGTGATCTAATAAAGAATGTGAATTTAGTTGACTATGTTCCACATATATATGAGTATGAGAAATTTCATGAGTTTGAGTACGAAGATGAATGGAGAGACATAGGAAAGTATCTCAGTACACTACAACCATTACCTAGCTGGACTACGAATAGATTCCGTAACATTAGGAAACGAGCTTATAACTTTTTCCTATGTAATGGTTGTCTTTGGAGACATGCTAAGGGTAAGGTTAAGAATCCACAACGAGTCCTAGGAAAGAGAGGTCTTCAATTGCAAGTAATGAAGGAAATGAATGAGACATTATGGGCAGGTCATAAAGGATTTTTTGGAACATATGAAAAAATAAGAAGTACCTATTATTGGCCTAGGATGTATGTTGACATTAGTAGCTATGTTTCTACATGTTCTACTTGTCAACTTCATTCATCAGTCAAACATAGAGATCCGTTGCATCCTACTTATCCACCTTGTATTCACTACAAGTGGGTAGTAGATCTTGTAACTATGCCTAAAGGTATTGGCAAAATGTGATTGGCAAAATGTGTTACATTGTACTTGCAAGAGAAGATTTAACTAATCATGTAGAGGGACGTGCACTACGATCTAGGACCACTTACAATGTTTGCAAATTCTTGCTTGAAGATGTCATAAGTCGCTTTGGGTACATAGAGAAAGTAGTTGCTGATCGTGGAGAGTTACATGCGAGAGAAGCTAAAGAGTTCTTTGAGCGTCACGATATTCGTTTGTGTCTCACTACTGCATATAATCCAGAGACCAATGGTAAAATAGAGAGAGGGCATCCACCTATTGTGAAAGCCATATCTAAAGCATGTAACGGTGACATCAAACAATGGCCTAGATTCTTACCTTTTGCACTTTGGGCAGATAGAATGACATGCACACGTACTACTGGATATATGCCTGCTGAACTCATGTACTGTCAAAAACCATTGTTTCCAATTCAATCTCATATTTCTGCATGGTCAAATTTGCCTTGGTCTGAAAACATGTCTACTGATGATTTTTTGAGTTTGCGCATTAAACAGTTAGAACAAGGTAAATTAAGACTTGATGATGCCATTGAAAACTTAAGAGAATCTAGAATGAAGAACAAGCATTATTTTGATAAAACTCATCGATTGCGTCCTAAGCCAATTGAAGTAGGAGATTGGGTGCTCATTTATGATAGTACATTTGACTCTCAATATGATGCACGCAAGAAGCTCACTCAACGGTGGTTTGGGCCATACATTGTATCAAAAGTCAACAACAATGGTACGTATGCTCTTTGTGAATTAAATGGTGTTGCACTAAAAACTTTGGTTGCAGGTAAAAGGATAAAGCTATTCAAGAAACGTGATAATGACGAGTACATTTTGGATGAGGACATTGAAGAAGATGACAACAATGAGGCCGATTCATAAACAGGAGTATCCATGTTATAAAAATAATAATAATAATAATAACAATAAAAAAAACATATAAAAATATCATTAATTTTTCAAGTTCATGTTGCTTTGTTTTTTTTCCATTCTTGTTTCATGCATGTTTGATTTCCTTCTTTGCATTGCATTGCATATCCACATCACTTGAGTCAAAAAGGGGCAAATGATGATTTCTCTACTTGTGTAAAATTTTATCTTAAGTAGTAACTTATCTACCAAGAAATTGTTTATATTCTAGGATTGTGGAAAGATAGGGCATGTAGATTTGGAGGTTTATTTTGGTGACAAGACTTTCATATATAAACATGCATATGTATCCTGTATCGAAAGCATAATTATTGAAATCCTAGCTCCTGCTACTGCATGTTTCTACATCCTTAGTCCATCTCACAGCACTTGTATCGGAGTTTAAACGACTGTTCTCAGTCATCAAAAATGGTTGTACCTTGTATCGGGGTTTAATTTTTCCCCGTCATCAAAAAAAAGAAAAAAAAATTGCTACATGTTACCAAGAAGTTTACACTTTCTTCCACCCCAAAAAAGTGATCGTAGCCATAAAGTTTCCGAATCATCATCATCATCAAAAAAAAAAAACAAAAAAAAAAGAGCAAGCCAAAGGAGGATAAAGATGCGTAGTAGAATAAATCACGGGCTATATAGGCAGATTTATGCATTAGTGGAGTTTAGTTAGATTTCCTTGCATGTTATTAGAGAAAGAGCATATTCATATTTATGTAGGAAAGGAGTTGATCTAAAATAAGCTAAAGATGAAAGATGTCTCTTAAAAATCCTAAATCTTTGTTTATAATCATATTTAAGGTAGATTGCTTTATGAAAAAGGTACAAAATTTTCTTCAAGATGAGAGGAACTGATGCTTAAAATGACTCAATACATCCACTTCCACTTCATATTGATGCTTGTTTTTTTTCTTTCTTGTTGCCAATGTTGCTTGTTCATTTGCATATATGTTGCCTATTTGTTCATGCATATTCATGTTGCCTGTTTCAATTCTTTCTTTCATGCAAATTTTGCTTCATGTCACGTTACCTATTGATTCATGCATATAATCAATTTTCCTTCCATGTTTCTTATGTTGCCTATAAAAGAATTTGATGCCTGGAACATTTTGTTTTTCACAGATGCTAGAGTGGCGCTTCCGGAGGAATCCCAGGTTTAGTGGGGGCGAATGTCGTCAAGATTTTCTCTCCTCTCTCACTTGTGAAGGCCTACAAAAAACATATTTGGTGAAGGTACCCGGAATTCCCCGATAAGTCCAAGATGCATCAAGGATGTCAAAGGAAGCTCACATACAAAGTTTCAAAGAAATCAAGAAAGTCCATGGTAGCGGTCAAAACTGGTCAAAGCTGGTCAAAGTTAGGAAATTAGGGCAAAAATTTCATTATCATCAAATTAGATGAAAATTCATATACTTGTAAAGATTGTCAAAGGCAGTCTATAGCCCCAATTTCAGCAGAAAATGGATTTTGTAGCACATTGATATGCTATGTTCATTTTGTAAAAATGTAATTTTTCTAGTTTGACCCTACAAATTCTTGTATAGAAATTTATGTTAGCCATATGGTTTGGCATCTATAAAGATCATATATGGCTACATATTTGTACAAATTTTCAAGGCTATCAGAGCTTCCTAGACACCTTAATGCCACCTTGCAAGCTTCCAAATGTAGTCAAACTTGTACAAGGGAGATTCAGATGGGAGTTTTTTCTGCATATTCCTGAAGGAGATCTTTGGAAACATAGTCCTACAAAGTTTCATCTTCATCAAAGCCTATTTGGAGGGTCAAAGAGTACAAAGTCCAGTTTTCAAGATCACCGCAGTTTTCTAGTTTAAGCAAATTGAAGGGTTGAAGGGCCACCACATGGTGAAAGCTGATTGAGCCATGTTGTACGATCAAGATGCGCTCATATTCAAGGGTGGAGATGCACTTATGCTTAAAGCAAGGAGGATCCACAAGTTTTTCCATAAAAGAAGACTTTTTTTACAATCAAAGATCAATAATGCAGTGTTTCTCCAAAAATAGTGGCTTATCTTATCCGAATTGATGTCAGCACTGATCCGACGGTCCAGATCATCCCCAGATCCAATGGTGGAGAATGAGGGCGCCTAAATTTCACTCCTTTACACTAGATTTGATAGAAAGAACAATTCCAAGCCATTGATTTGATTAATCAAATGGTTGTAATCGAAAGTAGTGATCCTAGAGTTGAGAGTTGATTTCTCTAGATCCAATGGCCCAAATTCATTCAAAAAACTATATAAACCCCCCTCCAAACTCCTAGAGCATCATTTTTAGGCATCCATAGGGCTCATGCTAGCTTACGGTTTCCTTGAGACAATCACCCTCGATTGAGCGAGTGAGGATCCAAGGTGAGCTAGTATGAGTATAGTACCTAGTTTCAAATTTAAGTTAGAACTCCAATCTAGGATAGGCTCTTGAAACCAGCATCTCTATCTCGACTCACCCTCGGTGGAGCGTGTGAGTGAGTTAGAGCTGATTTTAATGAGTCTTAGACTTCTTTAGTTAGACGTTACGAGCCTAGACATACATAGGGTCACTGGAGTGGAACTCACCTTCTTACGTGTGACATTCGGTTGAACTGTCATGGTTTGAGGGTCGGAACCACCTTTGATCAGTAGACTACCTAGCTTGACGTACCACGACGATCTTATACATGTATCTTAATTCAAATCCTTTTAATTCATGTCACTTGTCACTTGTCTCTTGTCTCCTCTCTCAGTCTCTTAAGTATTTTTACATGTCTTCTATTTCTTCTATGTGTGAGAAGGCTCCGCAGTATTGCGTTGAACCAGTGAGGATGTTTCTTTGAGCTTGTGAGTAAACTCTATCATCATAATTCACTTGCATGCATATAATCCATACATACCCATACATATTGATTAGTTTCTGAAAGTGTAGAAGAAGCTCCAATATTGGACCATTCTTCCTTTCGAAATTGGTTTATGTGTAAGGATTCCATCTATTCACGTCATGCATACATATCATCCAAAGAAGACTATGCATATGGATTAGAATTAGGAAGTGTTTAAGAATCTCCTTCAATGGACCATTCTTCCTTCCAAATTTGATTCGTGTGTATGGTTCTCTTTCATTCTTTTCATTCATGTTCATAAATCTAACTTGCACTCCTACTTTCCCATTCCCATAATCATTTCAACATCTCTCTCTTCTCCATACTCAACATTAATTTCACTTTCATGTCCTTAAACCATCCAACATTCATTAGCTTCATACACCCTGTGTGTGCCACGACCGGACCCGATCCACCCGGATTGCGATCACCTCCACAACGTACTTACATATACATACACACATATACATACATGCATATACACACACATACATACACACATGCATATACACATATGCATGCATACACACATGCACATGCATACATGTATACATATACATACACACATGCATACATATACGTATACGCACATCAGGTCACATGCATACCTACCAACAAACATATGCATATACTTACACATACATAGTTACATACATATACCCAGACATGCACAGACCAGCAGACACATAACTCTACACATAAATTTACCTTCACACACATATATATACATACACATATATACATACATACACACATGCACATATATACACACATACTTTTACATATTTATATACACACAGATAGAGACACATACTCACACGTACACATGCATACACATATACATACACACATATGAAAACACACATACACACACTAAACATAAATATGCATACACACACACATAGAGACAGACATACACACACACGTACACACACATGCATACATATGCATACATAATGCACATGCACATGCATATGCATACATACATACATACATACATACATACATGCATGCATACACTCCCACATATACATATACACACATACACACACTCACACTCACATATACACCTACATACACACACGCACACATATACGTACTTACATATACATACACACATATACACACACATACATACACACATGCATATACACATATGCATGCATACAAATATACATATACATATAAATGTACATACATATACACGCACATACATATGCATATATATACATACATAGATAGACACGCATACTCACACATACACATGCATACACATATACATACACACATACACACATATGAAACACACATACACACACTAAACATAAATATGCATACACACACTCACATAAAGACACATGCACACACATAGGTACACACACATGCATACATAATGCATATGCATATGCATACATGCATACATGCATACACACACATACACATCCACATACACATATACACATATAGACTCACTATACACCTACATACATATACACACACATATACGTACTTACATATATATACACACATATACATACATGCATATACACACACATACATACACACATGCATATACACATATGCATGCATACGCACATACACATGCATACACATACATATACATATGCATACATATACACACACACATACATATATGTATATGCACATCAGGTCACATGCATACCTGCCCACTAACATACACGCATACATACACATGCATATACACATATGCATGCATACACAGTGCACACATACACATGCATACACACATACATATACACACACATACATATACACACACATACATATACATGCATACATATGTAGACATACATATATTGATTTCTAACCCATTTTGTTTTATATGTACAGATATTATGGATCCTAGTAGAGAGAGAAAGGCAAAACTTACTCTGATAAAAAGTCTTATGAGAGGAAGAGTTCCACCTGATACCTTAGGGATCATCATGCATGAGTACTCAGAGATACATGATGATGAGTTGGATTTTATGATCCAAATGCTTAGCTAACAACCAAAGGAGGGCTCTTCTGGAGCTCCATATGCAAGAAGAGAACTATCTGCCTATAGGTGTGTTTTTTTTTTCAAAAAAAAAAATTAATAATATTATAACACATATTTTTATTTACTTTTATCTATCTTTTTCAGGACACCTATACCACCTTCAGATCATGAGAGCAGAGCACAGGTGCCTATGAGGACATGCATCTGCACCCTAGGGTTGGAATGTGATATAGAGCGAGGGAAACATAGTGTATATAGGGAATGGATTGGAGTTCAAAAGAAGAATGCGAGCATTATGTGACTCCTACCTGCACCTTGACCACTTGTAGTGGAAGTAAGTATAAGATTTACATATAAATTGTAATAAATATTTTATGTTTTATTTACATCATTTTTTTTTGTAGTGAGCATTATGAGAGGGATAAAAAATATGTACTTACTTCACATGAGATAGATTTTGGGACTGGGTAGTCACATAAATGGTCTAAAAGAGATGCGAACACTTATGGATCATTGTCGTGATTATGCACGGTATGTATTTCTTTTACTTGTTATATCTATACACACACATATACACAAACATACACACACATTAGGTCACATGCATACATGTGTATGTGTGTATGTATATATATGTGGATACATGTATGTGTGTTTATGTATGTATGTATGTATGTATGTATGTATGTATATGAGAGAGAGAGAAAGGAGTGCGACCGGAGGTACACACATACATGCACACACACACATACACACACATATACATGCACATTTACACACACACATAAACATGCATGCAGACACACACATATACATGAATACACACATAGACACATACACATACTCACATATACATACACATACATAATCGTATGTACACACACACATAGACTCAAATAATCATATATACACACATATATATGCATACACACACATACACATGCATACACACATATAGATACACATGCATACCACACATACATATACACACACATACACATAGTACACACACACAAACACGCACACACAAACATATATATCAAGTAACAAAAGATGCGCTTAATCACATGCCAATGCTTGAGACTTGGGCAATGCATAAACCTGCTCATCTATGAGACAACAAACTGAATATCTGCCCGAGTAATGCATAAGTAAATCAAGCATCCAATAGCCTACTGATAGAGAACAGCATCAAATGCATCTCCTGCATCATGAAAACCTCAATCGTAAACTGGTCTCCATAGGAGTGGCAATAGGCTTACAGTCTTCAAGGCGAAAACGCTGCAATAATGTGTCAATATATTTTATTTGACACAAAGCCATTCCACGATCAACTTGCATAAATTGAATGCCCAAATAGTGATGCAAATGCCCCAAATCAGACATCTCAAATGAGGCATGCAAATTAGCTTTAAAATCAGCAATATGCATGTCATGAGGTCTAATGAGCAACATGTCATCAACGTACACCAGAATTATCAGAAGCACATCATTAGCATGCTTAATATATAAGGTGCTTTCGGTTGGACTATGCTCAAAACCATGTGCAATCAGATAAGCATGTATCTTTTCATACCAAGCATGTGCTTGCTTTAAACCATATAATGCCTTCTTTAACCTGCACACCTGGTTTTCATGCCCTTTCTACACAAACCCATGGGGTTGAAAAACATACACTTCTTCATGCAATTCATAATTCAAAAATGCTATTTTAATGTCCAAGTGATGTACATTCCAACCATGATGAGTTGCAAGTCCATAGATACTATGAGCAGTAGTCATTCGGCAAGTAGGTGCAAAGGTTTCATCAAAATCAATGCCTCTTTCCTACGCATAACCCTTTGCAACAAGCCTAGCCATATACCTGTCAACTGTTCCATCAAGTTTACGCTTCAGCTTGTATACCCACTTAGTGCCAATGGCCTTCTTGCCAGGAGGCAAGTCACATAAAGGCCAGGTACCATTTTTCGTGATAGCATCATATTCAAATTGCATTGCAGCCATCCAATGTTCAAAAGTTTGTGCTTCATCAAACAAAACAAGCTCAGTCTCATCATAGAGACTAGATGCAGCCATGGCATAACAATCTGATGCAAAAGAGGCACTATTAGAGGCTAAACGAGTACGATATGACAGAGATGCATCTAATTTTTTACCATGCAAAGTCTCCTCTACCCATTTTGGCATAGTTTTTGCCTGCTCAATATCAGCTCTCTCATCAACAAATGCATCATGTAAATCTGCATCAGAAATGGAATGATCTGCATCATCACATGAAACCTCCAAAGGTTGAGAAGTTGCCTCATTAGGACCAGCATTAGACTATCCACCTGTGAAAAGACATAGCAAAGTATCATACATGTCTTTGGAGCTAACAAATGTCTCCTTAGTACATGAAACTAATGGCTGAATAACATCTTCCATAAAAACAACATCACGGCTAACTAGAATGTGTTTAGTCTGTGGATGATACAAATGATAGCCTTTACTTTCAGAACTAAACCCAAAAAAAATACATTTTACTGCATTATCATCCAATTTTTGGAAATGAACCATCTTTTGGAAATGAGGAACACTGTATTTTGCCCAAAATACAGCCTTCACATACATGTTTAATGTGTGCCTCGAGTTTGGGCAAAGAGGACACCATTTCAGATTTTTGTAGGCATAGAAAACTAGAAAAGTTCAGATGACCAAAGCATGCATGCCAAAGCTTTGCATATGACATAGCCTGAGAATCATGTACTGCACATGCCAAATCATTCAAAGATTTTTCATAGTCTATGAGCTTATATAGACCACGACATACAATGCCAAAAGCAATAATAATATCACCATTCGACAGATCATGAACTCTACATCTGTCATCAACAAATTACACAACCAAGCCAATCTTGGCTAATGCAAAAATTGATAACAAATTCTTCTTGATCCCTGGCATTGTTGATATATTTAGGTAGTGATGTGTGTGAACACACTAGGACCGTCGGGGCACTTTTTTCCCTCTTTATGAGGTTTTTTTCCCCTAGCTTGTATATACGCCTATTGCCCTAATGGGCTACTTATCTTTGTACATTCTCTAGTAATACATTCAGTATTGTGTATTGTGCTCCAAGCTTCTTCTTCTTCTTCCTTGTGCTGTTCGCGTGCTTCCACAGACATCTAACTCCAACAATTGGTATCAGAGCATGTCGTCGCTTCATCTAGGGCGCTATCGACACTCCTCTATTTGCAGTCTCAGAATCGCACGAATTTTGGTGAGCATACTCAGCGTGTTTCCGAGATCAAAACAGCTTTGCTGTGTGGTGCCAAAATCGCGATCTGAGCTTGTTTCGGCCTCTGAACGCACTATCGTAGTGCTTATGCAGGCTATTTCATTTTTTCTATGCAAAAGGTATATACCAATTTCTGTTCGCCGGTATAAGTGTCTCGAAGTCTGCTATAGGTCAAGCCAAATTTGTCTGGCTGGTTCTATTTAACTTTTTCAGATACAGCCAATTTTTTGCATCAAGGTATTTTAGTCACCGACCATGGCTGAAAGCAGTGATGTATTCCATATGTTGGCTGTTGAGGATAAGTTGGATGGTACCAACTACCCGTTATGGGCTTATATGATGCGACATGTGTTGGTTGCAAAAAGACTATGGAACATTGTACACGGTGTCGAAAAACGTCCTATCACACCTGCAACTGTTACAATTGCAGGTACTGAAGCTGATGCAGAAGGTGTCGAAGATGATGATATTCTGCATATTCCTGTTTGTGCTGCAGTTTCTACTGCACCTACTGTACATCAGATTTGCTGGGATGGCAGAGATGCCCAGGCACATGCATTGATAGCTTTGTCTGTCAAACGTGCCATTATTCCTCATATTTGCTCTTGCAGAACAGCTAAGGATGCTTGGGATACACTTACCACATTGTACCAAGCTAGGAATGAGGCTCGTGTTGCTTACCTCTGAAAACAGTCGGAGAGTGAGCACATGAATGAAGGTGATTCTATGGACAGTTTCCTAACAAAGATCAAAGACTTGAAGGAACAATTGATTTCTGTTGATGAGGTTATACCAGATAGCTCACTTGTGCAGACCGTTTTGAATGGTCTTCCTGATTCATATCAGCGTTTTGCTTCTACTCTTCGTTTGATGATGAAAGGAAATCCAAATGCCTTATCATTTGAGGAGTTAGTCTCTGTTCTGTTGCAGGAAGATCAGTCTAGGCAGAACAGGTCCATTATGCGAGTTGCAAATCAAGCTTTCCTGGCTAGTCAGAAGGGCAAAGGAAAATGGAGCTCTTCAACTAGTAAGCCGAAATCTACTAATTCTGCATATTCGAAGAAGGAAGATAAAGATGAGAAGAAATCAGAAAAGCAGAAATTGTTTTGTAAGTACTGTAAAGGGAATGATCATATCATAAAGAACTGTCCGAAACTGGCTGCTAAAGAGGCAAAGAAGAAAGAGGCTAGAATGGTTGTTGCAGAGGCCTCTACACCAAAAACAGAGTCTGCTAATCTTGTGCAGGAAGAAGAATGGGTGTTTACTACTGTCTGCAGTTTTGACCCATCTTCCCATGAGCAGTGCATGTTTGCAGTAGACTCAGATGTTTGGTATTTTGACAGTGGGGCGACCAAACATATTACCTCGCATCGCAATTTCTTCTCTTAACTCAAGCCTACCCCTACAAGGAATATTGTTACATGCGACAACAACTCCTCTTATCCTATTATGGGAGTTGGTAAGATCACTTTGACTACTGCTGATGGTAGTTCTTTCACTTTGCCAGATGCTTTATTTGTGCCAGGGATCAAGAAGAACATGTTATCAGTTTCTGCATTAGCCAAGATTGGTTTGGTTGTGAAATTTGTTGATGACAGGTGTACAGTTCATGATCTGTCAAATGGTGATGTGATTATTGCATTTGGCATTTTATGTCATGGGCTGTATAAGCTCATAGACTATGAAAGATTTGTAAATGATTTGGCATGTGCAGTAAATGATTCTCAGGCTATGTCAGATGCAAAGCTTTGGCATGCACGCTTTGGTCATCTGAATTTTGCTAGTTTGCTACGTCTGTAGAAATCTGAAATGGTGTCCTCTTTGCCCAAACTTGAGGCACCTAGAAAAAATGTTTATCAAGGTTGTATTTTGGGCAAAATGCAGCGTTCGTCCTTTCCAAAAGATGATTCAGTTTGGGCTACTCAGAAATTGTAGCTTGTACATAGTGATGTCTATGGTCCTATGCAGACACGTTCTTTTGGGAATTATCTTTACTTCGTGACTTTCATCGATGATTTTTCCAGGCATGCATGGGTATATCTTTTGAAGGCAAAGTTTGAAGTGTTCATGTGTTTCAAACAGTTTTTGGTTTTGGCTGAAAATCTGTCAGCATGTAAAATGGGCACCCTCCGTTCTGATCGAGGGGGGGAATATATGTCTTCTAATTTTAATGCATTTGTGGCTGAACATGGGATAAAACACCAGTGTACAGTGCCGTATACACCTCAACAGAATGGAGTTTTTGAACAAAAGAACAGGTCACTCATGGAGATGGTGAGGTGTATGGTCAAGAGTCAGACTTTACCACATAGTTTCTGGCTTGAGGCTGTCATGTGTGCAGCATATGTACTGAACAGGTGTCCCACTAACGCGCTGGAGTCTATCACTCCATATGAGCCTTGGCATGATCGCAAGCCATATGTTGCTCATCTACGTGTTTTTGGTTGTTCGGCATATGCATTAGTGCCTGAACAACATCGCAGAAAGTTGGATGATAAAGCAGTAAAATGTATTTTTGTTGGATACAGTTCTGAAAGTAAAGGCTATCGTATGTATCATCCACAGACTAAATGCATTCTGGTTAGCCATGATGTTGTTTTTGTGGAAGATGCTATTCAGCCATTGCTTTCATGTACTAAGGAGACATATGTTAGCTCCAAAGACATGTATGATACTTTGCTGCCTCTTTTTACAGGTGGATAGGCTAGTGCTGGTCCCAATGAGGCAACTTCTCAGCCTTTGCAGGTTTCATGTGATGATGCAGATCATTCCATTTCTGATGCAGATTTACATGATGCACTAGTTGATGAGAGAGCTGATCTTGAGCAGGCAAAAACTATGCCAAAATGGCTGGTGCAGACTTTGCGCGACAGCAAATTAGATGCACCTCTATCATATCGTACTCGTTCAGGATCTCATAGTGCCTCTTTTGCATCAGATTGTTATGCTATGTCTGCATCTAGTCTCTGTGATGATAATGAGCCTGTTTTGTTTGATGAAGCACAAAATTCAGAAAAATGGATGGCTGCTATGCAATCTGAATATGATGCAATAATGAAGAGTGGTACTTGGTCTTTATGTGACTTGCCTCCTGGCAAGAAGGCCATTGGCACTAAGTGGGTATACAAGCTGAAGCGTAAACCAGATGGTACAGTTGACAGGTATAAGGCTAGGCTTGTTGCAAAGGGTTATGCGCAGGAAAGAGACATTGATTTTGATGAGAACTTTGCACCTACATGTCGTATGACTACTGTTCGGAGCATTTGTGCACTTGCAGCCCATCAGGGTTGGAATGTACATCAGTTGGACATCAAAATTGCATTTCTGAATGCTGACTTGCATGAAGAAGTGTATGTTTTTCAGCCCCATGGCTTTGTGCAGAAAGGGCACGAAAACCAGGTGTGCATGTTAAAGAAGGCATTATATGGTTTAAAGCAAGCACCACGTGCTTGGTATGAGAAGATACATGCCTATTTGATTGCACATGGTTTTGAGAACAGTCCAACTGAAAAGCACCTTATATGTTAAGCGTGCTAATGATGTGCTTCTAATCCTTGTTGTCTATGTTGACGACATGCTCCTCACTAGTCCTATTGAGAAGCATATTGCTGATTTTAAGGCTGATTTGCATGGCTCATTTGAGATGTCTGATTTGAGCCATTTGCATCACTATTTGGGCATTCAGTTTATGCAAGTTGATGGTGGAATGGCTTTGTGTCAAACGAAATATATTGACACATTATTGCAGCGTTTTGGCCTTGAAGACTGTAAGCCTATTGCCACTCCTACGGAGAGAGGTTTACATTTGAGTCTTCATGATGTTGGAGATGCATTTGATGTTGTTCTCTATCACCAGGCTGTTGGATGCTTGATTTATTTATGCATTACTCGACCAGATATTCAGTTTGTTGTCTCACAGATGAGTAGGTTTATGCATTGCCTAGGATTCAAGCATTGGCAGGGAGTTAAGTGCATCTTTCACTATTTGAGTGGTACTCAGCTACTTGGGTTGTTTTATCCCAAGGGGGAATCACTACTGCGAGATTTGCATGCTTTTTCTGACTCTGATTGGGCTAGTTGCTATGACACTCGTGTGTCCACTAGTGACTTTTGCTTCATGCTTGGTAGCTCATGTATATCTTGGTTGAGTTAGAAGTAGCCTATTGTGGCCACTTCCAGTTGTGAGGCTGAGTATAGGGCAGCTTTCACAGCGACTGTTGAGTGTGTGTGGCTCAGACGCCTTATGGCTGATTTGGGTGTTGGCCAGACTTCTGCCACCACCATCTTCACTGACAGTCAGAGCGCATTGGCAGTTGCGAGGAACCTTGTGTTCCATGCTCGCACTAAGCACATTGAGGTGCATTATCACTATGTCAGGGAGAGGTTCTCTGATGGGGAGATCAGCTTGGCATATGTACCCACGTAGGAGAACATTGCAGACCTTTTCACGAAGGCTCTGCCTAGGGAGAAGTTTGAATCTTTCCAAAAACCTTTGGGCTTACTTCATTTTGTGGAGTGCTCTTCACCTAGCTTGGCACTTCCTTATACATGAGTGCCAGCTCCTTGTTCACCGCATCACTCCCAGGGGGGATTTGTTGATATATTTAGGTAGTGATATGTGTGAACACACTAGGACCGTCGGGGCACTTTTTTCCCTCTTTAGGAGGTTTTTTTCCCCCGGCTTGTATATATGCCTATTGCCCTAATGGGCTACTTATATTTGTACATTCTCTAGTAATACATTCAGTATTGTGTGTTGTGCTCCAAGCTTCTTCTTCTTCTTCCTTGTGATGTTCACGTGCTTCCGCAGACATCTAACTCCAACATGCACAAATAAAGCATCTGACAAAGTGAAAGAACTACCATCAGCAGTAGTTAGAATGATCTTACCGACTCCCATGACAAGATAAGAGGAGTTGTTGGTGCATGTGATAGTATTCCTTGTAGGTGCAGGCTCAAGTGAAGAGAAGAAATTGCACTGCAAGGTAATATGTTTGGTCACCCCACTATCAAAGTATCAAACATCTAGTCTATTGCAAACATGCACTGCTCATAAGAAGACGAGTCAAAACTGCAGACAATAGTAAACGCCCATTCTTCTTCCTGCACAAGATTAGCAAACTCTGTTTTCAGTGTAGGGGCCTCTGCAACAACCATTCCAGCCTCTTTCTTCTTTGCCTCTTTAGCAGCCAGTTTTGGACAACTCTTAAGAACATGATCATTTGCTTTACAGTATTTGCAAAAAAATATATATGCTTTTCTAATTTCTTCTCATCTTTGTCTTCCTTCTTCGAATGTGTATCATTTGCAGATTTCTACTTACTAGTAGAAGAGCTCCATTTCCCTTTGCCCTTTTGACTAGCCACGAAAGCTTGATGTGCAACATGCATGATGGACCTGTTCTGCCTAGATTGATCTTCCTACAACAAAACGGAGACTAACTCCTCAAATGACATGGCATTTGGATTGCCTTTCATCACCAAATGAAGAGTAGATGCAAAACTCTGATATGAATCAGGAAGACCATTCGGAACGGTCTGCACAAGTGAGCTATCTGGTATAAGTTCATCAATAGAAATCACCTGTTCTTTCAAATCCTTGATCTTTGTGAGAAAGGTGTCCATAGAATCACCTTCATTCATGTGCTCACTCTCGAATTGTTTTCGGAGGTAAGCAACAAGAGCCTCATTCCTACCCTGGTACAATGTGGTAAGTGTATCCCAAGCATTCGTTGTTGTTCTACAAGAGCAAATGTGAGGAATAATGGCATGTTTGATAGACAAAGCTATCAATGCATGTGCTTGAGCATCTTTGCCATCCCAACGAATTTGCTCTACAGTAGGTGCAACAAAAACAGTAGCACAAATAAGAATTTGCAGAATATCATCATCTTCAACACCATCTCCATCAGCTCTAGCACCGGTATTTGCAGTACCTATATTCGCAAGTGTAACAGAATGTCTTTCAACACCTTGCACAATATTCCATAGTCCTTTTGTGACCAATACATGGCGCATCATATAAGCCCATAATGGGTAGTTGGAAACCATCCAACTTATCCTCAATAGCCAACAAATCAAATACATCACTGCTTTCAGTCATGGTCAGTGACAAATGCCTTGATGCAAAAAATTGATTGTATCTCAAAAAGTTGAACGAAACTACTAAGATGAGTTCTGCTAAACATGTAGCAGGTTTTGAGATGCTTATATTGGCGAACCAAAATAGGTATATACCTTTGGCACAAAAAGATGAAATAGCCTGCACAAGCATTGTGATAGTGCATTCGGAGGCTGAAAAGAGCTGAAATCACGATTTCGACATGACATAGCGAAGTTGTTTTGATCTCTGAAACACCTTGAGTATGCTCACCAAATTTCATGCGAGTCTGAGACTGCAACTGGAGAGGTGTAGACAATGCCCTAGATGAAGCGGTGACCTTCTCTGATACCAGTTGTTGGAGTTAGACATCTGCGGAAGCACGTGAACAACACAAGGAAGAAGGAGAAGCTTGGAGCACAACACACAAGACTGAATGTATTACCAGTAGAATGTACAAAGGTAAGCAGCCCATTAGGGCAATATGCATATATACAAAGGGGTGGGGGGGAACCTCCTAAAAAGGGAAAAAGGTGCTCGGGCAGTCCTAGTGTGTTCACACACATCACTATCTAAATTAACTATATATATATATATATATTTATTTATTTATTTATTTATTTATTTATTTTATTTATTTATTTATAACACACACACAAACACGCACACACACACTGTGTGTGTTCTATAGCTTGTTTGAATCAGCTCCAAGTTCTCTACATGCTCACAAATTTGGAAGGGAATCCCTTTAGCCAATTTGGAGAAAATTGCATCGAAGTACACACTGGTCAAACTCTGCAAAGGTCCTAATTAAAAAATCAGGGGTAATGATTCAATTGCTAAATTGATTTCTCTTTGTATATTGCATCATTTTAAGTGATTCCACTTGGAATCATTAGCTTACTAAACATAATTTGATACTTATTAAAGGAATTTTTCTAATTCCTTCTGTACTCGTAGCACTGAGCATAACAAGCAGCAGGTGTGTGAACAAAAATAGAAGCTTTTCATTGATCCTTCAACTTGGAAGTAGTCTGTTTTGATTCAATCATTTCTCACATCATTTCCAAAGTACATAGGCACTTGTATAGTGTCATTGGAAAGCTACGAGGGCCCACAATGCAACTCTGAAGCTACAAGGGGCTAGTACAAAGGAGGATTTGGCAGTACCTACTCATTTCTTGGAGTGTCCATCCATCTTTCCCAACAGTGGTATCAGAGAAAAGTTAAGGTAAAATGGGAGATGGTTTTCCTTCTTTCATTGATAAATTGGACAGGAACAACTATCAAGCATGGTCCTTGAGGATGAAGACATACTTGCAAGGAAGGAGCCTTTATGGATACATCTCAGGAGATGAGGAGATGCTTATATTCAGAAGCAAAGGACAACCTACAAGAGAGGAGCATGAAAGACTTAACACATGGTGTGCCAAGGATGCATTACCAAGGTCTTACTTACGTAACTCAATCTCTGATTTTCTTCTTCCACATATTAGGAATTGTAAGACATCCCAAGAGACTTGGGAAACATTGTCTTCATATTTCTCTTCCAACACAAGGGCTAGGAAGAACCAATTGTGGATTGAGTTTACCACTCAAAGAAAGCAACCCAAGCAAGCCATCTTAGAGTACGTGACCAAAGTTACAGATGTAGCTAATCAATTGGCAAGCATAGGAGAGGAAATTGAAGAGGAGCAGATTGCAAGGCAAGTAATCAATGGTATTAAGCTGATGACGAATGGGAGAGCTTCACAACTGCCATGGACTTGTACATGGACATGCAGATTCCAAACCTTACCACACTCATGGGGCAATTATTTACCCATGAAGCCAAGGTCAACAAGAATGCAGATTCATCAAGAAGTAATAGCTCTTATGCCCTAAAATAAAATTAAGTCCAAAGAGAAAGGAAAGAACAATAAGGTTGAAGATGAAGGAATACCTCCCAAGCCAACTATGCAGGGAGAGGTAGAACCTCAAGAGGAAGGGGCAGAGGAGGTAAGCAAGAAAGGGGGAGACCTTATACCTCCTCACCATGTAACATTTGTGGATTGTCAAATCATACTACAAATGAGTGTTACAGGAACTTCAAGAATCAGAGAGGTAGAGGATTTAAAAGAGGTGGATACACACAATCAAGAGGAAGATTCAATCACCATCAAGGATACAATAACAACTACAACAACTACTACAATAGCAACTACCAAGGAGGCTACAAATCAAGGAAAGATTACAACAACTATATAGAGGAGCAAGAAGATTCTCTTTCGATTATGAACATGACTTCAAAACTAGGTATAAATGATGACCATATCTTCTACATTGACTCAGGATGCTCAAACCATGTGGTAGGCAATGTAGCTCTTCTCTTTGACATTGAGGAACCAAAAGGTAAACATCAGGTACAAACAGGTGATGACACCATGCACTCAGTGATTAAAGTAGGAAATGTTAAGACATCTGATGGAAATAGAAAATTGTTGAGTAGGGTTCTATATGTACCCACAATTACCAAGAATTTGATGAGTGTTGGACAGATTGTGGAAAAGGGTTTGCAGGTCAGGTTCAACCAATATGGAGCATTTTTGGAGGATTCCCAACATGGATTCAAAAGAATTTCCAAAGGAGAAAAGATAGGGAGATTATTCACTTTTGAACTTGAGGATACAAGGAACATTGCACTTTATAGCTACAAAGTTCAAGCACTATCAAAGCTTGAAATCTGGCATAAGAGATTAGGGCATATTGGTGAAATAACTTTAAAACAAATATGTAGAGACCAATGTGTGCTTGGGATACCTAAGTATCCAAGCAACACATGACTTATAAATGTGGTGCTTGTCAGTTTGGAAAATCTCATAGGTTACCCTTCTCAAGGAAAGGTTACATGCATGAGGACTACCTAGAGCTTGTCCATACAGATGTATGGGGACCAAGTAAGGATCCCTCACTTTCTGGATCAAGGTATTATGTACCCTTCATTGATGATTTCAGTAGGTGGACTATAATGTACTTTACGAAGCACAAAGATGAAGTATTCAGTTGTTTTAAAAAGTATCTTGCACTTGTTGAGAACCTAACAGGGAGAAACCTGAAGAGACTAAGATCAGATGGAGGAGGTGAGTACTTCTCAAATGAGTTTGATGCATTCTTGCACGACAGAGGAATCAAGAGAGAAATCACAACAAGGTATATCCCTGAGCAAAACGGGGTGGCAGAAAGGAGAAATAGATTAATTGTTGAAACAGCTAGGTCAGTGTTAAATGAGAAAAAATTACCTAATTACTTGTGGGCAGAGAGTGTATCTACTACTACTTATCTTGTAAACAGGTTGCCATCCAAATCACTTGATGGGATGAACCCATATGAAGCATGGCATGGTAGAAGACCTTCACTTGATCATTGCAGGATCTTTGGATGTGTTGCTTATGTGCATATCCCTTCTCAAATAAGAGGTAAGTTAGATCCTAAGGCAAAAAAGTGCACTTCATAGGGTATGACTTGAATCAGAAAGAAGTTCTACAATCCTTCCAACAAAGGATTTATGGTTAGTAGAGATGTTGTCTTTGATGAGAATGACTCTTGGTTTGAAAGTGAATGCAAGAAAGTAAAGCTACCTTATGACTTGGAAGAGGAGTTTCCAAGCCTCACTAAGGAGGAGCCTAATCAGATTGAAGACATCAACTCGAATGATGAGGACATGATCAACTTAGAAGAATTCAAGGCATGGAAGTCCAAAGGCAAAGTCAAGATGAAGAAGTTGGAGGATATACTTGAATCATCCAACCAAGCAATCAGAAGATCACAAAGGGCGAGCAAGAAGCGAATCAGATATGGGTATGACACTTCCTTAGTAACTAAGCACTCTGTTTATCTTGCAAAAGGCTTATCATTTGAAGAGCCATCATCATATGAAGAAGCAAAGACCAAGACAGAATGGAAGGAAGCTATGGATGAGGAAATTGAAGCACTCAAGGAGAATGATACTTGGAAGCTTGTACCAAAGAAGGAGTCTATGAAGGTAATTGGTTCTAGATGGATCTATAAGATCAAAAGGAATTCTGATGGATCAATAAGCATATACAAAGCTAGACTTGTGCCAAAGGGTTTTGCACAAACCCAAGGAGTTGATTATGAAGAAACCTTCTCACCTATGGCCAAAATGTCAACCATCAGGGTATTGGCAAGTGTGGCTGCATCAATTGGATGTAAAAAATGCATTTCAGAACGGTTGGATTTTAGAGGAGGTGTACATGTCTCAACCTCCTAGTTATGAGGATCCAAACAAGGTAACATATGATGTAAATTGAACAAAGCTCTTTATGGATTGAAGCAGGCACTTAGGGCATGGAACCATAGATTGACTACATACCTTCATGATCAAGGATTTATCATGAGCAAAGCAGGTACTTTTTTGTTCATTAAGAGAAGTAATTCAGAGGTAATATGCCTATGTGTATATGTTGATGATATCATAATCACAGGTAATGATGTTAATGGCATCAAGCAGATCAAGAATTAGATGATGCAAGAGTTCAAAATTGGTGACCTTGGATCACTAAAATATTTTCTTGGACTTGAGTTAGTATATACTAACTCTGGAATTTATATTACTCAGAGAAAGTATATACAGTGCATGTTGAAGAAATTTCATTTGCAGGATGCCAAAGTTGCAAGTACTCCAATGGAGGTATACCAAAAGTTAAGTGCTCATGAAGGTGATGTGCTTGAGAATATTGCAGGTTATCAAAGCATAGTGGGAAGCTTGAACTATGCTACATTGACAAGGATTGATATTTCTTATGGAGTAAGTGTTCTAAGTCAGTTTATGCACAAACCTAGGACACCTCATTTGGAAGTTGTCAAAAGGATTTTGAAGTACCTTAATGGCACACAAAATCAAGGATTGTACTTTCCTTATACTTCAGACTTGGATGTCAAGATACATTCAGATGCAGATTGGGCAGGTAGCAAAGATGATAGAAGGAGTACCTCAGGATACCTATCTTTTGCAAGTAATAAACCCATATCATGGTCTTCCAAGAAGCAACCTATTGTTGCTTTATCTTCAACAGAGGCAGAGTATAGAGGATTGGTAGCTACCTACAAACTCGTGGAGTTTGTTAGATTAAAAAAATCATGACTTCATTTGGAGAGAATAAATCCTAGATTGGTGGATCATTTTTAGAGAGAGCCAAAAGTTGAATTCAAATCAAAATTTGAATGCAGCACTTATAAAAGTGACTTGTAAAAAGTTGCGATGTGTGACTCCATATCCCCAAGCTCTCCATTGCCATATTGTAAGAGAGTGAGGTATACATTGTAACCTACACTTCTCATCATCATTAAGCTATGATTGTAGTATGATCTTGTACAACACTGTTCATTAATACAATAGATCTACATTGCTCATCTATTGTATCTCTGTCATAGTCATTCATAAAAGTCAACTTGTACTACTCATATCTCAGTCATTCCTTTATTATTTTCAATGTTCTATAGCTTGATGGAATCACTCCAAGTTCTCTACATGCTCACAAATTTTGAAGGAAATCCATTCAGCTGATTTGGAGAAAAGTGTGTCGAAGTACACACTGGTCAAACTCTATAGAGGTCCTAGAAAATGGGGGGTAATGATTCAATTGCTAAATTGATTTCTCTGTGTATAGTGCATCATTTAAAGTGATTCCACTTCGAATCATTATCTTACTAAGCTAATTTGATCCTTCTAAAAGGAATTTTTCTAATTCCTACTATATTGATAGCACTGAGCATAAGAAGCAGCAGGTGTGTGAACAAAAATAGAAGGTTTTCATTGATCCTTCAACTTGAAAGTAGTCTGTATTGATTCAATCATTTATCACATAATTTCCAAAGTACATAGGCACTTGTATAGTGTCATTGGAAAGCTAAGAGGGCCCACAAATCAACTTTGAAGCTACAAGGAGCTGGTACAAAGCAGGATTTGGTAGTACCTACTCATTTCTTGGAGTGTCCATCCATCTTTCCCAACAATATATATATATATATATATATATATATATATATATATATATATATATATATATATGTGTGTGTGTGTGTGTGTGTGTGTGTATGTATATGTATGTATGTATGTATGTATGTATGTATGTATGTATGTATGTATATATGTATATATATATATATATATATATATATATATATATATATATATATATATATATATATATATATATATATATATATATATATATGTGTGTGTGTGTGTGTGTGTGTGTGTGTGTATGTATATATATATATATATATATATATATATATTTGTCTGTGTGTGTGTGAGTGTGTGTACATTAATTCAGAAAACCTATTCCAAAAACCCTAATATGAAAACACTAATTTTGATATTTGGATTTTAGAATACCTAATTTAGAAACCCTAATTCAGCCTTTTTGCCATATGGTTGAAGTATATGTACACATTGCATATATTCCTCCCACCACCTACTAGAGAGATGTCTTTCCTTCCAACCTTATGCTCTATATATAGCTACTCGAATCAACGAGGACCATAATATATATAAAGATACATACACATCATGTAGATACATATGCATCACATATACATGCCTACATGCACACATGTATACATATACCTGCATACATATTTACATGTACACATTTACGCATATACACATATACATATATACACATCACATATTAACACACTTGCATATATTACACAAATGCATATGCGTACATCATGTGTGCATACTAACACATGTATATATATATCACACACATGCACACACATACATATACATAAACCACACATATGTGCATACTAACACATTTATACATATAATACTCATGAATACACACACATATGCACACATACATGACAAAAATTTTGTCCTTGAAAATAAAGCTATATATAAAATTTTATGCATACTTTCATGTTCTAACTTAAAAGAACATGATTTCATCTCTCTGGTGGGATTCACTGATATTCTAGTTTAATAAAGGAGAATCTATTATCTGATACCCATTCAAATTATTCAAGTTATCGATCGATAACTTGAGTAGGATTTACTATCTAATCTACTCATATGTTTTCATTATTGCCATCATTTTGGTAAGACATCAATATAGTCTCATCTTCACTATCCTTATTGATTTCATTTATTTCTTCAATTGTTAAATCAATGTTATCATGAATGGCATCATCTATTGATGGATTTTATCAATTTTTGGTAATTCATCTTCATCATCAATAGAATCAGCATGTAGACTATTATCCTCTTCATCAAGAAAATTAGTATCATTGTCATGTACAACGATTCTAATTTCTTTTTGAGATGTCAATGTATGAGTATCTGATGGTGAATCATCAAGAGGACTTTCTTTGATCTTTGTAACAATAAATTGTTCAAACAATGACCTACCTCTAGGTTGAACATGAATGACTTGCCACCAAGGATGAGCATTAGGGTTTTTATAAAAAAAATGCTTGTTCAATATCCCTAGGAAGAATATATGGTTATCTAGTAGATCACATTACCTTGGAAGAATCAATTGCCTAAAACCCAGATAATTCCTTTCTCAATGTGGAATTACTACCTTTATACTCGGCTCAAAACTAGTCAACCTTCAAAATGACCTATCAAAATATATAAAAACAAAAAACCATTATTAGATGCTTAAAAAATAATAAACTCTATCATAAAAAATATAAAATTTTTTTACCTGTTTGAATATATGAAACGATATTTCATAGATGCAAACAATAGTTCACACGTAACCAAGTTTGCCATCTATAAGGTTTGTGTCTTTTGAGCTAGCTTGTGATAGTTGCTTGAAAGAAGAAACAATGCTAGAATCCTTTGTTTTATGTAAAGAATCTGTTGGAACAAATGAGTCCACACCTACATACTTGAACAATTAGCATTCACTTCATGTAGACACTTAAAGCCACATATGACTATTCCCTTGCAAAAGCATTTACTTTTATCCTTGTAAAAGTGCATATGTTAATTGCACTTACTCTCACATGGAGTTAGGAAGAATCAAATCATGAATTGCTTGGTGATTGGTGAGAAAGCAAGTCCTAAAGTTTAGGATCCACTTTATGGTAAGATCTTGAATTTGAATTCAAACGTTGGCTCCAACTCTAGCTATAAAAGATGGATCAAAATCTCGTGTGCATGACAACCTGATTTGGAGATCATTTGACAGGGATGTTTAATGTTTAGTGAGCTCATTCTATAGCTCCATCATACCCTCACATTGTGCAATTATACATTGCCAATGTCTTTGTACTTTTATGTGATTTAATGCATATACATTGATCACATCTCTATTTCATTTCTCTGTCATGATCATCTCAAACCAGTGAACTTCTCAGACCTTGTCCTTAGTGCATACCTTATCATTTGATGTGATTTAAAGTGGTATAGATTCAGCATACTGTCTATTTTGTTGCTATGAATCTTGAGATATTTTCAAATCTTTACTCACTAGTCTGCATATTGTAGAAGCTCAAAAATGTTGGGATGGTCATCTAACTTGTTAAGCATAATTCTCTGAGTACACTATTTCAATTGAAATAACTTTTGATTGGTAGTTATCTAAGTCAATTAGATACCTTCTAAAGGAATTTGATCAATTGCTATTAGGTTAAGAGCATTGTTTATTTTACTGAGCATGTGTACATACCAAAATAGCAAGTCTTAGCTCATAGTTGAATTTCCTACTCATCTGTTTTAATCCATTGATTAGAGGATCATACTTCAAAGCACTTAGGTGATTATTTATGGTTCTTGGGAAGCTCAAGGAGTCTACTTTACACCTCTCAACTTGTTCTTGGATGGTGTGAACCAGGGATTTGCAGCACCACTTCATCTCTAGAATCTATCCACCATCTCTTCCAACAATGATATCAGAGCAACATCAAAGCAAAATGGGAGATGGATTTCCTTCATCATTAAATAATTGGACAGGGGAAATTATCTAGCATGGTCCCTAAGGATGCAGGCTTACCTCCAAGGAAGAAGCTTGTATGGATACATCTCTGGAGATGAAGAAATGCCAATATTTAGAAGCAAACACGTCTCTACTTCATTCCTATGTCATGAACACCTCAAAATAGTGAACTTCTCAGACCTTGTTCTTAGTGCATACCTTATCATTTGATGTGATTTAAAGTGTTATATATTCAACATACTGTCTATTTTTCTGGTATAAAATTTCATTATCATTGCTTTACTCAATCTCGAGATATCTTCAAATACTTACTCATTGGTCTGCATACTATAGAAGCTCAAAAATGTCAGGATGGTCATCTAACTTGCTAAGCATAATTCTCTAAGTACACTTGATTATTTCAAGTGAAATAACTTGTGATTGGTAGCTATCTAAGTCAGTTAGATAACACTCAAAGGGAATTTTATCAATTGCTAACAGGTTAAGAGCAATGTTCATTTTATTGAGCATGTGTATAGACCCAAATAGCAAGTCTTAGCTCATAGTTGAATTTCCAACTCATCTATTTTGGTCCATTGATTAGAGGATCATACTCCAAAGCACTTAGGTTATTATTTTTGGTTCTTGGGAAGCTTAAGAGGTCTACTTTACACCTCTCAACTTGTTCTTGGCTAGTGTAAAGCAGGGATTTGCAGCACCACTTCATCTTTGGAATCTATCCACCATCTCTTCCAACATAATCAATAGCTTTGATTCTAATATGTTGTCCAAAACTCCACATATTAGTGAACATTCAAACCTGCAAAAGAAATTAAATTGGTAAAGATAAACTAATATACATATATTTAAAAAATAGAATATTATTAAAGTAAAATTGCCTTTCCTTCACAACCTATCATTAACTCTCTCTCTACTCATCTGTGATTTCTTCATTATTTGCATTGGCTCGTTGCAAACAAGTATATTGCCAATCCGTGAAAGAAGATATATTTGTAATCTCATTATTATCGAGATTACATCTATATCTTTTGTTTCTCCATCTTTTACTTCAAAGATTTTGAAGTTCCTGTTCGTGCTCGCTAACGAATGCTTGCATGCATTCGCTATTATATGCTACAAAAGTAGAAACATCACTTTTTTCTTGTAATGTAAATAAAAATGGAACTCCCTTACCTAATAATACCTCATCTATTATTTTTTAAGAAGCCTCATTGGTCCATGCATGTGGAACTTCTTCATGAACATTTTCAAGGTACTCACTAACATAGTAGGAAGCTCTTTCTCCATCAAACATAGTAGCTACTTGCATTCACGTTTCTTTTGTGGGATCGAGTCTTCAAGGTTCATTCACAAGATGGACTAATAATTGAACCTCAATATCAAAAAATGAAGTAGGAAGCTCTTTCTCCATCAAACATAGTAGCTACTTGCATTCACGTTTCTTTTGTGGGATCGAGTCTTTGTCAATATCTTTTGATATAATCCACCTATACACATCATAAAAGAAATTATAAAGAAATTAATTCAAAACTAAAAGATATCAAATATTCATATATATTAAATATAAAAGTATCATAATTACCTTATGAGCAATCCAAGATGATAGATCACATCTCGTACTCCTTTTGTTGTACATCCATCGATAGCCAAATGTAAAATGTGCTTCAAAACGTTATGCCAATCATGGGTCTTTAACCCAGATAAGCTCTTATCATCCATAGTAAACATGTTCTGGAAAGATGCTCCATATCTTGTAGGAGTCTGAATCACATGAATCCTATTGTTGATAGTTTGCATCTCTTTTGTTGTAAGTACCCAATGAGCAGGTGCACAAGTTGTTTCCTATTGATGTCTATCAAAAACTAGCCATAACTTTGGTTTTGAGTTTTGATCCTTCAAATCATTACTTGATGTTATGGTGTCTTTTAATCCAAGAAGATGCTACCATAATGAATAACCAATATTCTTGAATATATGCATAGGCTCAAGAAGATGATAGATCTTTAACTCTCTCCAATACTCCAAAGAATAGCATATCAATATATTCTCTACGAGTGCAAATTTTCCTTTACCTCTCTTCACATTCTCATTATTTTCATCATCACTAAAGATTTCTAATTCTGGATCTATAAGAGGCCCATCTCTGCATTTTTTATACCAATCCATAAGTGTCATTGATTTTGGACACTGAACTGTTTCAAGCTTTCCGTTAAAATGTATCGCTTCTCTTTTACAACTTAATGGATGATCATCATGCAAGAATCATCAATGTCGAAAATAAATATTTTTGTTGAGATTCTTACTATAAATTGATCTCAACCAATCACCACAATATGGACAAACTTTATAACCCTAGTAGATATTCATGCATCATGAAAACAATAAAAATATAATTAGATTAACTCACATATATTTGTATGCATATTAAATAAAAAAATTACATCAATACCTGAACAAACACCATATCCTGGAAAATCATGAATAGTCCAAGCCACAATACCATGAACCATAATATATCTTTCATTGATGCTTTTCGATGCATCAATGATATTAATGCCTTTCCATAACTCTTGGAGATCGTCAATGAGCATGCAAGATATATATTCATATCTTTAACTTGTCTTTTTGTTGGGATTAAAAGTGAAAGCATTAAATATCTCTTTTTAATGCTAAGATATGGTGGAAGATTGTAGTTTATGACTACCACTAGCCATGTTGACCATTTACTAGATTTCATTGAAAACAGATTAACCCCATCTAATGCAACTCCTAACTTTAGATTCTGTGGTTTTTGTGTAGAATCAGCCATGTAGAATCAATATGCTGAAAAGCTACACTATCTATTGGAATTCTTATTATTCCATCAGTACTTTTATGATCATGTCCCCATGTCAAAGCTTTGATAATTGGGGGCTTTGAAACATATTTCTAATCCATGGAGCCAATGGAAAATGTCTCAATACCTTTTTTTGGACTTTACCTTCTTCGTCCTTATATCAAGGAGATTGACATTTTGGACATGTCAAAGAGTCTGAGTATTCACCTTTATATAAAATACAATCGTTAGGACATGCATGTATACATTGATAATCTATACCAAGATTCTTTTGCAACTTCTAATACATGGTTCTCCCAAATTAGACCCTGTTTATTCAAATGCTTTTAGCCATAGGTAGCTTACCTTTCAACTTAAAGAATGAGTGCTTACTTGCTCAAAACTTTACACTATGGAAGGAGAACTGACCAAAACATTATCATGGAATCTGCACTTGTTGCAGTCTTCTCTTCTTCACATTTACACATGTAAATGTTCCTACTCTTAATTCTCTAAGCCTCATCACAATTAGGATCTGAGAATTTTGTATAGAGGTCATTCAACTATAGACTTAGACTTATACAAAAGCATAAGATGATAAACACAGAAGGAGCACTGAGCAAAATATCGGGTGCAATTTTTTCTTCTATTCAGGAAAACATTACATCTGATTGATGAACTATATTCTTATCACTTCTAATGACTCTTACAACTTGTCTTTCATCATCTATCTTACATGCCTCGACTTTCTACTTGTATATATAGGCATATGTGTACAAACTCATAACTATAACAAAGGTATATGTGATTTAATTACAAGTTCAGTGTACATGTATATGCAAGTCTTCATTCTCTGATCAAGCACTAACTTTGAGCTTCATATATTGGTCTTTGCTTCATCTTTTGACTTCAAACCTTTGTCCAAATCATCAATTGATGATTGTCCTACATCAACAGCTCCCCCTCAATCATCAATTGTGATTGTCTCCATCTTCTTTATACCTACCATGTCTTTGAATCTCTCTAACTTTGGTCCATCCAAGCTTTTGGTTAACATGTCTACAATTTGATCTTTTGTTGAAGTATGTATGACTTCAATCTCTTTATCAGTCCCCTTCTCTCTCAAGAAGTGATACTGAATCTCAATGTTTTTATGACAAATCAGGCCTAGTTAATGTAGCATAGATTAAACTACCAACCAAACTTTGGTATAGCTTCATGTCCTTGAATTCTTCTCCTCCATGTCTGCTCAATTTGTGATTCACCTCCATTGGAGTAGGTGCTACCCTGCAATCTTCCATTTTCAACTTGATTAGTAAGTTCTTCAAATACCTTTCTTGAGTTACATATACTCCATGTTGGGTATATGAAATCTCTATGTCCAAGAAATATGACAAGTCTCCCAAGTCATTAATCTTGAACACTTTCTCCATTTGCTTCTTAAGACCTTGTATGCCCTTCTCATCTATACATGTAAGAATTATGTCATCAACATATATATATATATATATATGTAAATGAACCCATCATATATATATATGTAAATGAACCCATCATCACTTGCTTTAACAAGCAAGCTACTATCTGCTTTAGACACTTGGAAACCAAGTTCTTTCAAGAACTTCACAAGTCTATAATTCCATGCCCTTGGGGCCTCCTTCAAACCATACAAAGCTCTCTTGAGCTTACATACATACTTTGGATACCTTTTATCTTTGAAGCCTTCTTGTTGCTCCATGAAAACATGATCTGAAATGTAAACATTGAGAAAAGCATTCTTCACATCTAATTGACATATTTTCCAACCTTTACATGCAGCAATAGCTATGAGAGTCCTTACAGTTGTCATCTTTGCCACAAGACTATAAGTTTCATCATAATCTATACCATATGTCTAAGCATACCCTTTCACAAAAAATCTAGGTTTATATCTAGACACACTTCCATCTGCATACCTCTTTGTGTTGTAGACCCATTTGCATCCAATGATCTTTTGACTATTTGGTTTGGGAACCAAATCCCATGTCTCATTCTCCATTAATGCATCATACTCTTCATGCATAGCTTTCTCCCAATTTTCCTTACCTTTTGACTCTTCATATGTAGAAGGGTCTTCCTCTGCGTTCACCATGTAAGCATAATCTTTAGTAGTAAAAAAAGAAGTGTCATAGCTATACCTTGTAGGTTGCCATTTATGCCTTGATGACCTTTTGAGTTCTCCACTTCTTGAAGTTTTTGGTTCATCACATTCTCGATCAAATCTTGGCATTTCTTCAAGTTCAACTTTTGCTTCATTGTTCTCTTCTTCATCAACTATTTGAACCTTTGATTTACCTTTCTTTTGATTTAAAGTTTCTTCATCTCCTGCATGAATATTAAATGTACCTGCGTACTGAGTACCTTGCTCATCAAATGTAACATCTTTTAACACAAGGAATTGCTTTGTGGATGGACTCCACAACCCCATCTGCTTATCATCATAACCAATGAACACATACTTTTCAGCTTTGGATTCCAATTTATGCCTCAATCGAGATGGCACATATGCATAAGCCAAACATCCAAACACTTTGCAATGATCTAAGGTAGGTCTCTTACCCCACCAAGCTTCATATGGTGTCATACCCTACAAAGCTTTACATGGTAACCTATTAACCAAGTATGTGGCTGTATTTATAGCCTCAGCCCACAAATAATTGGGACAATTTTTCTCCTTCATCATTGACCTTGCAAACTCAACAAGAGTTCTATTTCTCCTTTCTGCTACACCATTTTTTTGAGGAGAGTACCTACAAGTAACTTCCCTTTTTATACTTGCATTCCATAAGTATTCACTGAACTCATTAGAGAAATACTCTCCCCATCCATCTGATCTTAGTCTCTTCAATTTTTGACCTGTGATTCTTTTTGCATACACATGATAATGTTTAAATGTATTGAACACCTATGATTTATCTTTGATCACATATATAGTGATCCATCTCATAGCATCATCAACATAAATCACATAATATCTTGAACCATTAATGCTAAAGTCCTTTGATGGCCCCCACACATCTGTATGTACCAATTCAAGCTTCTCTGAATATATGAAACCATGTTTATTATATGATTGCTTATGAGCCTTACCTAATTGACATGCCTCACATCTTATGTCATATGTTGACTTGCAACATTAGGTAACCCAAGCACTAAACCATTGTTAACATATGCTTAATACCTCTTTCATTGAAATGTACAAGCCTTTTATGCCAAAGATCTAACTCAGAGATCTTATGTCCTCCATAAGTGAACAAGGCATGACCAACATTGCCCTGAATCTTCAATGTGAAGAGCCTTCCTTCTTTCTTTCCTGAAACAACTTGTTTATACCCATTGATAGGGTCTTCCACAAAAACTCCATCATCAGTGAACCTTACTTCATAACCTTTCTCTACAATTTGCCCTACACTTATCAGATTCTTTGGGATTGTAGGAACATACAAAACCTTACTCAGAAGAGTGCTTCCATCCTTGGCCTTTACTAATCCAATGGACTTCACATTATGCTTTGTGTTATCACCTGTTTGAACCACATGATTACTCACCTTATTCTCCAAATCAATCATCAAAGCAATGTTGCCACTCAGGTGATTGCTACACCCTGAGTCAATGTAGAAGACTCTTTGATCTCCACTTTGTCTTTCACAAGTTGCATTCATAATTAAGGTTGAATCCTCCTTCTAATCTGAAGCATATTTGTAGTAGGTATTATTGTAGGATTGAATTTGGAAGCCTCTACCTGCATTTCTTCCAAAGTAACCTCTACTACCTCTACCTCTGAAATTACCTCTCTGATTTCTATTACCTCTTCCTCTTGAGTTAAAATTCTAATTATATCCTCCGCCATTCTGATTATTATGTCAACATTCATGAGCTAAATGATTTGTCTTACCACAAATCCAGCAAGCGTTGACTCCATCTTTATTGTTTCTGCCTCTTCCTCTTCCTTTGCCACCACCTCTTCCTCTTAGGAAGTTAGCTTGGCTAGTTGCACCTTCTTCTTCATTCAATTGTTGCTTGCATTTGTTAAACTTCTTCTTTTCCTTTGAATACATTGCTTGACATGTACTTTTATCAACATCACCTTTGACATCTTGCTCAAATGTCAGCATATGTCCTAGCAATCGATTCAAATCAGGAGTGAAATGATCTAGTGACAATTCAGTAGAGAAAATGAATGGCTTCCATTTCTCATCTCCTCTCAAACCTGTGAGGATTTGCCTTACCAATTTATCCTCTTCAATATCTTCATCAAATGCTCCTAATACATCTGTAGTGTCCTTCGTCCTTGCTACATAATTAGAAATGGATTGAGAATCCTTCTTTAGCAATGTTCTTCTCATTAGGATCAATGAGCGGCATGCCATCAATGTACACAACAATGATTAGATGTGCATCATCTTCACACTTACATGGTGTTGCTTCAAACCATATAATGCCTTTTCCAACCTACACACTTTGATTTCATGCCCTTTCTACAAAAAACCACAAGGTTGAAATACATATACTTCTTCATGAAGGTCACCATTCAAAAATGTAGTTTTAATGTCCAATTGATGTACATTCCAACATTCATGACCTACAAGTGCACATATGCTATGAATGATAATCATTCCACATGTGGGTGCAAAGGTCTCATCAAAGTCAATGTCTCTCTCTTGAGCACAACCTTTTGCAACAAGCATAGCTTTATACGTATCAACTGCTCCATCAGGTTTACACTTCATCTTGTACACCCATTTAGTGCCAATGACCTTTTTGCTTGGAGAAAAAACATATAAAGGCGAAGTACCATTCTTCATAATAGCATCAGATTCTGATTGCATAGTGGCCATCCAATTTTGTGAATTTTGTACTTCATTAAAGAAACGGGCTCATTCTCATCACGAAGACTAGAGGCAGCCATTGTATAGAGATCTCATGCAAAAGAAGCACTATGAGATCCTGAATTAGTACAATATGACATAGGTGCATCTAATTTGCTATCTTGCAAAGTTTGCATGAGCCATTTAGGCATAGTTTTTGCCTCCCTTATATCAGCCCTCTCATCAACAAGTGCATTGTGTAAATGTGCATCCAAAATGGAATGGTCTCCATTAGAATTGGAATGATCTATTTTAAGAAAATAATAGCACGTTGGAATAGACCAATAGATAGAGTTGAGAGAAAAATGCAGATAAATATAGACATAGATTTAGAGATAGAGAACTGAAATTCTCTGATTGCCAAGAGTAATGCAATTTACAATCATGGTGTTGTCCACGTGTGAGCTCCCAATGTGGACCTTAGATCATGATCTAGATATAATCTAGATGAAGGGCTTACTAGTGTGCAATGCTATGTAAATCTCAACATGGGCCATGTTTATATAGCTTTTACAAGGGAAGCAGATATAGATAAACGTACTTAGGAGATAAAAAATAATCGACAAAATATACAATTTGACAATATCTCCATGACCAAAAGTCCTACCATCTCGGCCCTATGGGCCAGAGGGATAGGCCTCTTGGACCCCATAGAAGGGGGCAAGCCCCCTCTCTACACTCCCTCTATTAAGGTTCTATGGGAAAACCATGTGCCACCACAAGGCCTTTATTTTTTCCTTGAATGGCAACCCAATGGCCCGGAAGTGTATGCCCTACCTAACCTAATCGTTGGGCTCACAAAGATCATCTATTACTATAAATAGTCACACATAGACCTCATCTAGCTTGGAATTTAGAGTTCCACAAATGTCCAAGCTCTCACAATGGCTTTTCCCAAGATTTGGAAAGTGTCAATGAAGTTGTTCTCTCCCAAGAGCCTTGGTGAAGATGTCTGCTCTATTTTCTTTAGTTGAAAAATAGCTTATCTCCACAACCCCATTCTCAATGAACTCACACACATAGTGATACTGAATTTCTATGTGCTTGGAACCTACATGGAAAATAGGATTCTTTGTGATGGCCATGCAACTTTGGTTGTCACACTTCAACCCTATAGCCTCCTATCCTTGTATTCCTATGTGCCATAGGATCCTCCTCAACCATTCTACTTCACATGTTGCAACACATGATGCTTTGTACTCAGCTTTAGTAGAAGATAATGCTACATTTGAATAGAGTGGGCAAGCACCCATATTGTAACCATAGCCCAGATGGTTGAGCTCATTCAAGAACAAGAAAATGAAACAACCAATCTGGAATTTGGGAGCTAATGGATCGACCCCCTAAGCATAAAGTCATTGGCACCAAGTGGGTCTGGAAGCTAAAGGACAAGGCAAATGGTACTTTGGAAAAGTACTAGGTTTTGAGGCTTCTTATTCATAGAACAAGGTATGTAAGCTGAAGAAGGCATTATATGGGCTGAAATAAGCCCCTAGAGCATGGTACGAGTGGATAAATAAGTATCTCTTAGTTCTAGGTTTCAAAAGATGTGGTTTTGATGCTAACTTGTATGTTCTAAAGAGAGGATGGAAGACAATTGTGCTTGTACTCTATGTAGACGACCTTGTGATTATAGGAAATGTTGATGCTCTTCTTCAACAAATGAAAGATGCCTTGAGTTTAGAATTTGAAATGAAAGACTTGGGCTTAATTCATTATTTCTTAGGCCTTGAAGTTTGGCAAGAACCAAGGAATATTTTCATCTCTCAACAAAAGTATTCAAGATAGATATTGAAGGCATTTGACATGGAGGATAGCAAGGAAATTTCTACACCTATGGAGGTCAACACAAAATTATTTATTGAAGATAATTCACCTCTAGTGGATATTGAAAGATACAGGAAATTTGTTGGAAGTCTCATCTACTTGTACAATAGCAGACCATATATCTCTTATGTTGTTGGCGTAGTAAGTAGGTTATCTAATAAACCTTAACTCATTGGAAGGCATGCATGGGGATACTCAAGTATGTGAAAGGAACCATTGATTATTGTATTATTTATGAAGAAGGATCATCTCTGTTTGATATTGTGACTCAAATTGGGTAGGAGATATTGATACCAAAAGATCACTTTCTAGATATTGCTTTTCTTTAGGATCAGTGATTTTCTCTTGGATCATGTGGAAATGGCTTTTTCGCTTGGGTGATGATAGGTTAGAGACTTTCATAATCATCATCTAAAGATCATGCTTCCTTCTGTTGTGTAGAAGGGATCGCTCTTGGGATAGGTTCATAGTGGATTGCCCCTTCACCTAATGATAAAGTGGAAGCTCTCTTTTCCTCCTCCATTACATGTGGCTAATCCTCCTTAAACACCACATCACTACTTATGAGGATCTTCTTAGCTTCAGGGTCATAAATCTTATAAGCCTTCTTATCTTCAATGTAACCTAAGAAGATACATTTGATGTTTTTTGGTTAAAGCTTGTTTTTTACCTTATCTAGAACATGTACATAATAATCACTTCCAAATACTTTGAAATGGGAAACAAATGGCTTTGTACCAGTGTAGGCCTCTTATGAAGTATTTCCATTAAGTGCCTTGGTGTAGCTTTGATACAAGATGCAGATAGCAATGTTGAAAGCCTCTACCCAAAATTGATTAGACAAACCCTTTCCCTTCAACATGCACCTTGCCATCTCCATTATGGCTTGATTCGGATATTTTGCAACACCATTCTCTTGAGGGCCATGTTCCACTATGAGTTGATGCTTGATTCCTTTACTGTTGCAGAAATATTCAAACTCTATTGATGTTTACTCACTAGTGTCGTCTAACCTGAATTTCTTCATCTTCTTCCTTGTTTCAATTTCAACAAGCTAAAGCCATTCTTTAAACTTACCAAAAGCTTAAGCCTTATCATGAAGGAACTACACCCATATCTTCTTGTTATAGTCATCGACAAGTAACATGAAGTAAGAAGATCCACCCAAGGCTTGTGTAGGCATTTTTGAGCATCTATATCATAAAACAAATGTAAACTTAAAGGGCCAATGAGATATCTGAACACATATTTTACCGCTTGCCAATGGTTAGCACGAGTGCTATGCATAAATTGAATCCATTGGGAAACTACATATTGTATTTTTGGCCTTTGTGTTATATGCATATATCAAACATCCCACAACTTGTGCAGCGAAATGTATTTTTTGGTACATTTCTGAAAGCAAAGGCCATTGCCTATATCATCCATAGACTAAATGCATTATGGTTTAGCTCAAAGGATGTGTATGAAACTCGGATGCCTCTTTTTATAGGTGGACAATCTTGTTGCTCCAAATAAGGCAATTTGTCAACCTTTACAAGTTCCAAATGATGATGCATATCATTCCATTTCTCGTGTAGATTTACATGATGCACCTGTTGATGAGAGATCTAACATAGAAGAGGAAAAAACTATGCCTAAGTGGTTGGCACAAACTTTGAGAGATAGCAAATTAGATGCCCTTTGTCATATCATACTCGGCACTAAATGCATATACAAGAAAAACTATAAGCTTGATGGAACAGTTGACATATATAAGGCTAGACTTGTTGCCAAAGGTTATGCTCGAGAGAAACATTGATTTTGATGAGACCTTTGCTCCCACATTCCAAATGACCACCATTCATAGCATTTGTGCACTTTGCAATTCATGGTTTGAAGCAAGCACCATGTGCTTGGCATAAGAAGATAATTGCTTACTTGGTAGCACATGGTTTTGAGAATAGTCCAACTAAGAGCACCTTATATGTTAAGCATGCAGGTGATGTGCTTGTAATAATTGTTGTATATGTTGATCATATATTGCTCATTGGTCCTAATGAGGAGCATATTGCTGAATTCAAGCCTAATTTGCATGGCACTTTTGACATTTTACATTTGGGACATTTGTATCATTAATTCGGCATTCAATTTATGCAAGTTGATGGAGGAATAGCTTTGCTTTCTGTCAAATAAAATATATTGACACATTATTGTAGCATTTTGGCATTGAAGATTGCAAATCTATTGCCACTCCCATGAAAGCAGGTTTACAATTGAGTCTTCATGATGTTGGAAATGCATTTGACATTGTTCTCTATCAAAAGGTTGTTAGATGCTTGATTTACTTATGCATAACTCAGCCTAATATTCAGTTTGTTGTCTCTCATATGAGTAGGTTTATGCATTGCCTAGGTGTCAAGCATTGGCAAGTGGTTAAGTGCATCTTTTGCTACTTGGTGGGTACACAGCTACTTGGATTATTTTATCCCAAGGGGGATCCTCACTAGCAGATGTACATGCTTTTTTTTACTCAAACTGGGCTAACTGCTATGACACTCGTTTACCGATGGTTTTTTCTTCATGTTTGGTAGCTCATGCATATATTTGTTAAGAAAGAAGACACCTATTGCATCCAATTTTATTTGTGAGGATAAGTATAGGGAAGCTTTCACAATGTACTTTTGAGTGTGCGTGGCTTAGACACCTTTTGGTAGATTTGGGTGATGGTAAATCTTCTATTACCACCACCTTTACTGATAGTTAGCGCACATTGGCAGTTGCAAGGAACCCTATGTTCCATTCTCGCACAAAACACATTGAAGTGCACTATCATTATGTCAACAAGAGGTTCTCTACTAGAGAGATAAATTTGGCTTATGTGGCCACATAGGATAATGTTGTGGTTTTTCATGAAGGCTCTCCCTAGGGAGAAGTTTGAAGCTTTCCAAAAATCTTTGCACTTACTTCCTTTTGTGTACTAATTTCTTTCCGCATAGCTTGGCACTTCCTTATACATGAGTGCCAACTCCTTGTTCACCACATCACTCCTAGGGGGGATTTGTTGATATATTTTAGTATTGATGTGCATGAACACATTTAGGACCATCGAGGCACTTTTTCCCTCTTTAGGAGGTTTTTTTCCCGGCTTGTATATACACTTATAACCCTAATGGGTCACTTATCTTTGTACATTCACTTGATAATACATTCTGTGTTGTGTTGTTCTTCAATATTCTTCTTCTTCCTTGTGTTATTTGTGTGCTCTCATAGACCTCGAACTCCAACCCTATTGTGTTTGTTTGATAAGATTCCTTTACAAGAGTCGCAAGGGGTGTAAGATGGCAAAAGTTAGGGATGGCCATCATTCTGGGCTCCTTTTACATTGCTAAGTTTCTTATGGTTTGTGTCTTAGTTTTTCTCATTCGTATAGAAGGGGAATTTAGTAATCTTCTGGTAGATTATCCTCATTTAGTTTTGGTTGATCTATACATCATAAAGAAACTTGTTTATGTTTCCACATTTTCATATCTATTTTGTTGTGCAGAGACTATGGTTGGGTTCAACTCTTGGTGCCTTCATTTAGTTTTTTGATTTACTTATTTTGATGCATTTTGGGAAAAACATGTGACCTAGAAAAAATCGAAGTCTTTTTCCATGTAAATGATGAGTACGAAAACATTTGTGTTTTACATGTATCCATTTGTTGTAGGCAAGGAAGGCAACCATTCGTATTGTTGCATGTTCTGGGATTGACAAGCCAGTTCTGGATTTGAGAAGCTGGCAAATAAGATAACAATTGAACATCGAAAATGGATTTTTGGAACACAGTTGCTATTATTTGCGATCATGGTCCAAATTTAAGTGGTCTCTAGTCTATGCACCTAACTTTGGAACAATTAGCCGCCTCTCCTTCTAACCAAAGTACTCATGTCTCACCTAACAACCATCCAAAGTATGAGCTTTAAAATCAGGTAGTATCTGAGTGAGTTGGCAATAAGGTGGAATGTCTTGTTTGACCTTCGAATTTTTCTGTCCCTCTCTCATTAGAGGGGGACATCTATTTACATCCTTCGGCTATCTCCTTCACATGTACATCTTGCATTCAATGTGGAAAGCATGCCTATACTGAAAAATTTGTTTGGGTTGGCTTTGTCAATCGGTTGATATTCGGGTCAAATGGCATCACTTGAATGTGGTGAACATGAGGATGTTTATGGGTTTGCCCTTGGTTGACTATATAGATTGATGGGTATGTTTTGGGTCAAATTCTCATTTGGATCTTCTTTTTTGGTAAGTTAATTCATCGACCTATTCTTATACTTATGCTTTAAACATTTGAATGAACAACACACACATCTTAAGTGTCATTTGCACATCATTTGAGGCCGCACATCATTTGCAAATTGCAACGAAGGTGATTTGATCGAAGTTGATATGGATGGCAATAACGTATTACCAGATAAGTGAAAAAGAAACAAATATCTTAACAAGACTAAAACAACAATCCAAAAGATTGACTATGTTGTATTTATAGTATATTTGGAATGTCAAGTCTTGGATTCAGGCAATTATTTCTCCATAAAAACCTTTATCTTGTAATTTCCAAAGGAACCTTAGATTTTTTGGGGCATATCATTTGGCACTCCAAGGACACTTTGTATTGTCCAAGGTGTCCCCACTTTGTATTGTCCCCACTTTGGCACACCATTTGGCACAAGGTGTCCTAAATTTTGTAAATCAAGACATATTAAGAAGTGACTAGTGTGTGTGTGTGTGTGCGTGCGCTTTGGAAGGCTATTCTAAGCCCCCCAAGTGTGTCTTTCTTAGTGAAATTTTGGACTACTCTAAGCCTCCACTCCAAGATTTCAACATGTGTAGGGCTACTCTAAGCCCCCCCTCCCCCCAAGGTTTTCCATTTTTGCAAGGGCTACTCTAAGCCCCCCCACCCCAAGTTTTACAATGTCAAAGAAAGAAGCAAGTTTGTCATCCATGACAGGTTATTTACCTTCTGTCATGCCCATGTTTATGCCTGATGAAGAACACCTAGATGGTCAAAACTATAATCTATGGAAAGATATCATGTATGCATACTTGTACACAAATCGTCTCCATGAAGTTGTAGATGGGTCAGAACTTAAACCAGATAAGTTCAAATATTTAGAGTCTTGGAATATTTGTAATGTCAAGGACAAAACATCATTAGGTCAAATTATTCTAGTAGGCGATGAATTGACAAAGGATCATATCACTACCTCTAAGACTTCGAGAGAAGCTTAGGACACATTAGCAAGTGTATATGAAGATAAAAATCCTTCAAATATTTATGCTTTAGAGGTGGATTTCCATGCACAATCTTTCTATTTGTCCTCAAGACACCATCACAAAGGTGATAGCATAGTTTGAAGATTATCAAAGAAATGTATTACTTTGCCGTATAATTGGACCTAATCTAGTGAGTTGAACAAACTTTCCATACTGACAATTGAATCCTACATGAATTTGTGACATGCTTATCTTAGGTATTAGGTTGATCTAGAAAGTACTATTGATGATACTCATCGTGATTATGTGTGGGTGATTCCAATTGAAGCATTGACTTGTTATAGCACATCTTTGTTATATCCCTTGGCTATTTGGTGTTGATCCTTAGGGATCTAAGAAACCTCCATAGGGGATTTGTGGAATTTGACTAGCCTCTTTGCTTCTCCTTTACCCTCGATCGAAGCAGACACGCACATACTAGTGCACTTCAAGTTATTTTTGTATCTAGGCATTTGGTTTGGATTTGTGCAAAATTATTGGCACATCACTCATTTATCAGAGCCACTACATCAAGCCAAGCAAGGTATATGTTGTTCAAGTTCATTTTATTTGACATTGCATATTTTGAAGATTTTGCAACACAGGAATCATGGTGTCATATCTGGTCAAAGTTTTGGCTGTAGCACTCCAGGACCAAGAGCCCATTAGGTGGTGGGCAACTATTGAGCCCATAAAAGTCATATTGGTCAAAGTCAATTGTAGTCAAAGTCAATTGTATTCAAAGTCAACTACAATCAAAGTCAAAAGGTCAAAGTCAACATGTTCAAGGTCAAAGGTCAATAGGGGTAAAGTCAAAGCGTTTAAAGTCGGGTGTCAAGGTGCACAGGTAGTGCACAATTAATTGTTCATAAAGGGGATAATTGCAAAAAGTTGGTTGCAGGTTGCAGGTTGCAGAGGTATTTCTGTAATTCCCTAAGGTTCAAAAGTGTTTTTGAAGTGTTTTGCAAGGTTCAGGTGAACCCTCTCTTAGGTGCAAATTTGAAGAATTAAAAGGCAAAATGTGAAAGTATGTGAAGCGGCAGCGCACACAAAAGTAAAAGTATGGCCCCCCCAATTAAATTTTTTGTTTTAATCTAAAGTCACTAAAGGAAAAAAGAGGGATTCGTTGGCTACCCACTTTGGAGACAATCTTAGGACATCAAAGTGAGCAATGCCTGATTAATCAATCCCAACTTTACCCAAAGTACAACCTCGTTGCTGGTTCTTTTTTATCAACCACTAGATTCTTGTATTTTGTTATCGTGTTTATGATCTTGTCTGATTTTGCATCCTCAGGAATACTTAAGTGATTTTTCGCACTTGAAGTTGATCACAACAAAATTAGTTCCTTCCCTTGGGGTTATCGTCACACGCACATATTATCTCATGAATTGAACTTGATTACTTAGGTAGTTTTCAACTTGTCTCGTGCCTATCGTTGCCCTAACTTACTTCTAATACTATGCGTTCTTAGCATAAGCTAGGAATTGACTGAGAACTTTTCAAGAGAATTTCCAACCTCAAGTCCTTTTCCTTTTGATTGCTAGTCGAGCCTAGGACACGCTCACCCAAGCTCCGTGATCACCTTCCTAAAGTTGCTTGAAATCCTTGCTTGCACACCACAGACTTGTGAAATTTTACCAGTTAAAAATGGACTTGACCACAATGTATTGACAGACAAAAACAACCTTCAACATACATTGAAAAGTATAGACCCTTGCTTTCCATTTTGCCTTAAAAAGTATTCTCACTCCCTAGTATCGATTGATGGTCAACTTAAAAACACCTATACTAGAACTCCACACCTATACTCAACGAGCTTTCCAACGGGACCCAAATTGTAGCAAATGGAGTTCGTATGAAGAAGTTATGGCTACTCAGGCACGCGAGAGTCGAAATAGGTGAAACAGGCACTCAAGGATAGCTCACAGTGTTTTCTAAGGTTTGTTTTATGCTCTAATGACCTTTAATTTTCCCAAACTTTGGCCAAAAATAGGCTAATTTTTTTAACCCTGAAAAAAGTGCCGAATTTGCCTGTCAATCGCGATTGATGTTTCCGTCGTGATTGACTGTTTGATCGCGATGGACAAGTCCCGATGGGGCTGTTCATCGCGATTGATAGGTCAATCACGATTTACACGTGGCCCAAAAATTCAGTCAGTCATGGTTCAAACAATCATGGACCGTGTTCGTCGTGATGGACACATTCATCGGGGCTGTCGGTCGCAATCGATGAGTTAGTCGCGATCAATGGGTCGATTGCGATTGACATGTGGCACACGATGGCTCTATCAATCGTGGTCAATCGGTCGTGGACCCTCTCGATCGCGATCGACATGTCGATTGGGTTGACTGGTCCATCGAGATCTATTCGTCATCATTTGCCAGTCACGATTGATGTGTCAATCACGATTGACAGAAAACTGTGGAATTTGAAAAAATGAATCACACATTTGGGATCACCTAGGCCTAAAGCATCATGATTATGCACTTAGTTTTGCAAAATGGTCAACTTTTCTATCAGTCACGATTGACAAAATTCAATGCTTTGGGGCCTACACAGTCAAATTTTTTTACCTGCTAGAGCTGGTACAACTGCTGGAGATGTTGATTCCTCAAAAAATCTCAGAAAACGCACAATACACAATCACACACAAGTCGCTCTCTCGCTCTCACACTCAAATGAAATGAGGAGGTGAATGGAGATGGAGGTATATGGTCGCGATGTTGAAGATGATGATGGATGGATATGGAGTGTAGAAGTGAAGAAGAAGATGAAAACAAATAAAAGAAAAGCTTACCTATGCTTCCAACATCTCTACTCTACATCTTACCATCACACGCTCATCCTCAAAGCTCAATCCTCAGCAACGGCGCCAAAATTTGGTGTAGCTCAAGTGTAAGCATCACCTCCTTTACTTGTCAATCAAGGAAAACGTGAGGATGGTATGAAGACCTCAAGCAAGTGATGCACAAGTGGTGGAAGAGAAGCACACTCACATGCACTCACACACACACACGCATACACATAGGTAGAATAAAGAGTGGCACAATGGAAGCTTTTATTACTAAAAAAAAATATTACAATTGCTTTAGATTTATTTCATTCTTTAACTTGCTCCCTCAGAAATGAGCCTTCTAGTCCTTTTTATAGTTTTTTAGTAGCTTTGGCCCCTGTTCAGACCTAGTGTCCGGCCTAGTTAAAAATTAGGTTCTAGGGCCTATTTGAGGGCTTGAACGGAGTCTAAAAAATATGAAAATTGATAGGTAGGTACTTCTAATGCTCTTCAAGCTTAAGGACTCCTTGGCTTGCAGAAAATGGAGCTACAAAAATAGGAAATGGTATTTACAATGAGTGTCAATGATGAAAATCACCATTTTAAAGGTTTCTCTTGAGAATTTTGACATACATTTCCATTATTCCTTTCTTTGTTGGCTCCTTTGTCGACTTGTGCTTCCTGTCTCTTCACCTTGGCGTGTACCTCCTTGATGAGCTAGCCCTTGAATTCCAACAACGGTGATAATGAAAAAAGCATTAAAGAGGTAAAGCAAATCCTTATGCAAGAATTTGACATACTATGTGTAGGAAAATTGTGGGAAGTTCAATACATCTCACAATTATAAGGCCTGATCTAAGCTACACTATAGGACTTGAAAGTCAATTTTTGCAAGTTCCCAAAAAACCACATTTAGATGCTTTGAGATGCACTCTACTGGGTTGGTAGTGTTCCAAATACAAGATATACTAGTGGCTTTCTATGAGTAGTAAGAAGCAAGCCATTATTGTTTTGTTGAGCACAGAGAGTATAGAGGTGTTGCTACTGAGTCTTCATGGCTAGAGATGCTACTTGTAGATTTAGGTGTGGAAGTGTAGAAGCCAATCATCATTTATTGTGATAATTTTAGTAGCATACAATTAGCACAAAATCATATTTTTCATGTGAGAACAAAGCATATCAAGGTGCATTATCACTTCATCAAGGAAAAGCTTTTTTTAGGTGATATTGATCTTGTTTATGTGAGGACAGATGAGCAGGTTGCTCATATTTTCACTAAAGCACTTGGAGCAGAGAAATTGAAGAAGTTTTGGAAGATGCTTGGATTACAAGACATGATGTTGAGCTTGAGGGGGAGTGTGGAGAAATCATGCTCAACATGTGATGATCAAGGATGACTTGTACCACCCTTTCATCTCTTTAACATGCATAGTGGGTTTAGAAAATTAAAATAAAGGCAAATGGTAGCATTGATCTCTACAAATCTAGACTAGTTTCAGAAAGTTATGTGCAAAAATATGGCATACATTATGAGGAGATTCTTGCACCTACTTCATGCATGACTATCATTTGTTTTATGATTGCATTGGCTGCTCATCATAGTTGAAAAGTGCATCAATTGAATATACAAACAACTTTCTTGAATGGTGATTTGCAAGAAGAGATCTATGTGAAGAAAGCTCCTACATGTTGTCAAAGGTCAAGAGCATATGGTTTGCCTCTTGCATAAGAATTTTTATGGATGTAAGAAAGCTCTATGTGAATGGTATGAAAAAGTCACATAAGTACTTGATTGCTCTTGGTTTTACATGAAGTCTGATTGCAAGCACACTTTATGTATGCAAAGATGGGGCTGATCATATAGTGCTTGTTCTTTATGTTGATGACATTCTCATGACTCAATCATGTGATGAGAAAAATGGCATGCTTATGTATGATTTGCAACATACTTTTGATATCACAAATATTGGTCTTTTGGAGTATTATCTTGGCATCCAACTTGTATCCATTGAGGGGGGGAATTGTTGTGCATCAAGCAAAATATATTGAGAAGCTACTTCAATCTTTTGGTTTTGAGGATTGCAAACCTATCTCAACACCACTAGAAATAGGATTTAGGTTCTCAATTGAGGATTCAGGTGATGCATTTAATGCTCCTCTTTATCAACAAGTTGTGGAATGTTTGATATATGCATGTAACACAAAGGCCGGACACACGAAATGTAGTTTTCGAAGGGATTTGATTTCTGTGTATCCCTCGCATTAAGCATTGGCAAGCACTAAAATGTGTGTTTAGATATCTCATTCACCCTTTAATTTTACATCTCTTTTATGATATAGATGCTCAACCATGCTTGCATGCTTTTAAAGATGGTGATTGGGTTGGTTTTTATGATACACGAGTGTCCATGAGTGGTAATTGATTTTTCCTTGGAGGATCATGCATATCTTGGTTGAGTAAGAAGCAACCTATTGTGACCACATTGAGTTGTGAATTTGATTATAGGGAAGTATTCAAAGCTACAGTGGAATTTATATGGTTAAGATGTCTATTGATGGATCTATGCATGGAGATTGATGCACCTACGCATAATTGATAGTTAGAGTGCATTGGTAGTTGCAAGAAATCTAATGTTTCATGCATGCACAAAGAACATTGAGGCTCATTATCATATGTCAAAGAGCACCTTCATGCTAGAGATACTGATTTGGTATATGTGCCTACATAAGATAATGTGGCAAACATAGTCACCAAAGCTCCTCCAAGGGAAACATTTGAAGCTTTTCACAAAGCTTTAGGACTATTACATTGTGGGGGCTGATCTATCACTCCTTGTATGTTTTCACATCATTCGCTCCATCGGGGTCCATTACACTTATGTGTCCCTCGAGTAGCTTTGATGTGAATTGTTTCCCTATACATGGACACTTTTTACTCTAGTGTTGGGTTAGAGGTTTTTTCTCTATGTAACCACATATACATGATATACTCATGTGTGGTGTTACTTTGTACTTAGGGATTCACTTATAGATCTCACTTCACTCATTCTATTATAATCAATAATCTATCTACATAGACTTCTTCAAGCCATCATATATCTTTGTGCTTTGTTCTCATTCTTTGCTCTTGTGTGTACTTCTATTAATGCTTTATATCACTCACCCAAAAATTACTTGAGAGATAATACAATCAAAATAAACCTTGATTTCTTAAAAAAACAATTTTTGAGTATTATATTCCATATTAAGAAATGTATTTTAATAAATATAGATAAGTAGGAATAACAATATAATAGAGATGTACTTTAATAAATATAGATAAGTAGGAATAACAATGAATCTATTATGGAGATTTGTTTCAAAGTCAAATGGGCCTAAAAATCAATGATTACGTTTTTAACAATAAAATGTAATTTTTTGATAAAGTCAAGGACCCAAAAATGAAATTTCGGTTGGAATAAAAAGCTCAAGGGGAGATATGCAATGGCCTTTCATAAACTCAAAGATAAATCTTAACTCACAAAGATAATTTGCATGACCAAATGAGCCTCAAACTCAATGATCAAGATTGAGTGATAATTCTTTGTTAAACTAGTTTTATATGTTAAAGGAATGATGCAAAAATCCATTGCATTTGAGGGAAATAATTTATAACAATGTAATCCTTCACAAGGATGGAAGTCCATAATACCCAGTTTGTGCACAAATGAATCATGGAAAAGTCTTTACCCATTTCTCTTTCGCAAACAACAAATGTACGCTTGCCAAGTCTATAAAAATGCACAAACACTCCTCACATCATATCAATTTAAAAAAAAAAGAGGATTTGAAAGGGGATTTTGTAGAGTTTGAGAGATTCAATTTATGATGGAAGAGGAAAATGAGTGAAGAAGATAACTTTTGTCCTTCACTTTGAAGATCATTGATATATTTTGTCGTATTACCAAGAGAAATGTACAAAGATAAGTGACCCTTTATGTAGAATCAATCCACAAAAGGAATTAAGCCCAAAGTTTTGCAGAAAGCTTCAAACTTCTCCCTAGGCAGAGCCTTTGTGAAAAGGTTTGCAATGTTCTCCTATGTGGGCACATATGCCAAACTGGTCTCTCGAGCAAAGAACCTCTCCCTGACATAATGATAATGGACCTCAATGTGCTTAGTGCGAGCATGGAACACACAGTTCCTCGCAACTACCAATATGCTCTGACTATCAGTGAAGATGGTGGTGGTAGAAGGCTAACCAACACTCAAATTAGCCATAAGGCATCTAAGCCACACACACTCAACAGTCACTGTGAAAGTTGCTCTATACTCAGACTCACAATTAGAAGTGGCCACAGTAGGTTGCTTCTTACTCAACCAAGATATGCATGAGCTACTAAGCATGAAGCAAAAACCACTGGTGGAGACACAAGTGTCATAGCAACTAGCCCAATCAAAGTCAGAAAAAGCATTTAAATATGGCAATAGTGATCCCCCTTGGGATAAAACAATCCAAGTAACCGGGTACCAGTCAAGTAGCAAAAGATGCACTTAAGCGCCTAGCAATGCTGAAGCACATAAACACTTTTGACTTTTCTTTTAGTGGATATGCCCATGCATGTCTAGAAAAATCATCAATGCAAGTCACGAAGTAAAGGAAGTTCCCAAAAGAAGGTATCTGCATAGGACCACCGACATTACTATGAAGAAGCTGCAATTTCTAAGGAGCTCGAACTAAACCATCTTTTGGGAAGGAGGAATGCTGCATGTTGCCCAAAATATAGCCTTCACAAACATGTTTACCAAGAGCCTCAAGTTTGGATAGAGAGGACACCATTTCAAATTTCTAAAGGTGTAGCAAACTAGCAAAATTCAGATGACCAAAGCGTGCATGCCCAATCATGTCCTTCACATGCTGAATCATTCACAAATTTTTCATAGTCTATGAGCTTATACAACCCACAACATAGAATTCAAGAAGTAATAATGACATTGTCATTTGATAGATCATGAATTGTACATCTACCATCAACAAATTTCACAACCAAGCCAATCTTGGCTTATGCGCCTAAAACTGATAACAAATTTTTCTTGATCCTTGGCACAAATAAAGCATCGAATAATGTAAAATAACTACCATCATTAGTATTCAAAATGATCTTACCAACTCCCATAACAGGATAAGAGGATTTTTTGGCTCATGATATAGTATTCCCATCTAGAGGAAGGCTCCAGTGAAGTGAAGAAACTATGCTGCGAGGTATTATGCTTGGTTGACCCACTATCAACATACCAAACATCTGAGTCTACTATAGACATACAATGTTCATGAGAAGATGGATAATAAACTACAAACAGTGGTAAATGACCATTCTTCATTCTGCACAAGATTAGCAGACTCTATTTTGGGTGTAGAGGCCTTTGCAACAACCATTCCAACCTCTTTCTTCTTTGCCTCTTTTGCAGCCAATTTTGGACAACTCTTTATAAAATGATCATTTCCTTTATAGTATTTGCAAAACAATTTCTGCTTTTTCATTTTCTTCTCATCTCTATCATCTTTCTTTGATTTTGTAGAATTAGTAGATTTTTGCTTACTACTAGAGGAGCTCCATTTACCTTTGCCCTTCTGACTAGCTAGGAAAGCTTCATCTGCAACACATATAATGGATGTGTTCTGCTTAGATTGATCTTCCTGCAATAGAACAGAGACTAACTCCTCATATGTTAAGGCATTTGGATTGCCATTCATCAGCAATTGAAGAGTAGAAGCAAAAATCTTATATGAATAGGGAAGAACATTCAAAAAAGCCTGCAGAAGTGAACTGTAAAACAAGATTTCATTAGCGAAAATCAGCTGCTCCTTCAAATCTTTGATCCTTTGTCAAAAAAATGTCCATGGAATCTCCTTCATTCATTTGTTCACTCTCCAACTATTTTTGGAGGTAAGCAACACGAGCCTCATTCCTTGCCTGGTATAAAGTGGTAAGTGCATCCCAAGGATCCTTTGCTATTCTGCAAGAGAAAATGTGAGGAATAATTGCACATTTGACAGAAAAGGCTATCAATGCATGTGTTTGAGCATCTCTGCCATCCCAACGAATTTGCTCTGTAGAAAGTGTAGCAGGAACTACACCAATGAACAGGAACCTAAAGAATATCACTATCTTCAATGTCGTCTACATCACCTTCAGTAATTGTATTTGCACGTGTAATAATACGTTTATTAACATCGTGCACAATATTCCATAGTCCTTTTTCAACCAATACATGACACATCATATAAGCCCATAATGGGTAATTGGTACCATCCAACTTATCCTCAACAATCAACATATGGAATACATCGTTGCTTTCAACCATGGCCATTGACTACAATACCATGATGCAGAAAAAAGATTATATCTCAAAAAGTTGAATAGAACTACCTTATCAAGTTCTGCTAAACCTATAGTAGACTTCGAGGCGCTTATACTAGCGAACCGAAGCTTGTACATATCTGTGGCTCAAAAAGATGAAATTTTTTGCATAGGCACTATGATAGTGCATTTGGAGGCCGAAACAAGCTAAGATCGCGATTTTGACACCTTACTAGAACGAAGCAGTTTTGAACTTCTAATTGCCCTAAGTATGCTCACCAAATTTTGTGCAATTTTGAGACTGTGATTGGAGGGGTATCGATGATTCCCTAGATGAAGCGGCAACTTGCTCTCATATCGATTGTTGGGTTTGAGATCTACGCAAGCATGCAAACAACACAAGGAAGAAGAAGAAGAAGAGGCTTGGAGCACCACACACAATACTATATGTATTACCAAGAGAAATCTACAAAGATAAGTGACCTATTAGGGTTATAGGCATATATACAAGCCGGGGGAAAAAACCTCCTAAAGAGGGAAAAAAGTGCATGGTCGGTCCTAGTTTGTTCACACACATCACTACCTAAATATATCAACATATTTCAATAGCGATGTGTGTGAACACACTTAGGACCATTGAGGCACTTTTTTCCCTCTTTAGGAGGTTTTCTTTCTCCCCCTTGTATATATGCTTATAACCCTAATGGGTCATGTATTTTTGTACATTCCCTTTGTAGTTCATTCAATGTTGTGTCATGCTCTAAGCATCTCCTTCTTCCTTGTGCTATTTGTGTGTTTCCATCAGGCCTCAAACTCCAACAATTGGTATTAGAGAAGGTTGCCACTTCATCGAGGGCATCGTCAACACCCCTCTGGTCACAGTCTCAGAATCATATGAAAATTGGTGAGTATGAGCTTCAAAACTACTTCACTTTGTGGTGTTGAAATTTTGATATGAGCTCATTTTGGCCTTTGAATGCACTACCATAGTGCCTGTGCAAGTAATTTTGCCCTTTTATACCAAACATATATATATAGGTTTTGGTTCGTCAGTACACACACTTCAAAGTATGCTACATGTTTAGTAGAGCTTGATAGGGTGGTTCTGTTCAACTTTTTGAGATACAATCATTTTGATGCATTATGGTATTCTAGTCAATGGCCATGGTTGAAAGCAATGATGTATTCCGCATGCTGGCTATTAACCATAGATTGGGTCGTACTAATTACCCATTGATACATGATGTATCATGTATTGGTAGCAAAAGGATTGTGGAATATTGTGCAGGGTATTGAAAAACACCCTACTACACCTGTGAAATGTTGCTTATCTCCAAAAATAGTTAGAGAGTGAGCACATGAATGAAGGAGATTCCATGGATAGTTTTTTGAAAAGATCAAAGATTTAAAGGAGCAGTTGATTTGTGTTGACGCAGTCTTGCTAGATAGTTCACTTGTGTAGATTGTTCTTAATGGTCTTCCAGATTCATATCAAATCATATTTTCTAATCTTCAATTGATGATGAAAGTCAATTCAAATGCCTTAACTTTTGAGGAGTTAGTCTCTATTTTGTTGCAGGAAGATTAGTCCAGGCAAAACAAGTCGATTATGCATGTTGCATATCAAGCTTTCCTAGCTAGTCAAAAGAGCAAAGTTAAATCTAGCTCATCTACCAGTAAGCAGAAATTTGCTAATGCTGCACAGTCAAAGAACGAAGACAAAGATGAGAAGAAAATAGAAAAGTAGAAATTGTTTTGCAAATACTATAAAGGAAATGATAATGTCATAAAGAGTTATCCAAAACTGGCTGCAAAAGGAACAAAGAAGAAAGAAGTTGGAATGGTTGTTGTAGAGGCTTCTACTCTCTCTTTCCTCGTTCTTCTCAACTTCATTTCTTCTTATTCGCTCCTTTCTTCTTATGTTCCGCGTAACATTTTATTGTGTCATTTGTCTCTCATTTTCGGTTATTGAATGTTGAAATAGTTTCTTTCCTTTTCCGTGCATTAGTAGAGCCATCTAAGATGAATAAAAGACTCCCATAAATAGAAAACTCTTTTGCAATGTGAGGTATGAAAGATACGGAGAAGATCAGCACCTCTTAGTTTTAAAATATTCTTGCCCTTGTAGGTCTAGAATCTCTTCAAGGTCGTATAGGTTTACATGTTGTCATCATATGCATGAATTTAGGGCATTGGCTTCCATGGAATTCACTCCAACCAATGTGTGAAATTGGATACACTTGGAAAGAAGGAAATGACTTGGAAAGCATGCCCACTTTGGACAAGGAACTGGAGATCTAATCTCTATCGAACACCATGTGAAATGTGTCTATCGAACACCATGTGAAATGTGAGGCATCTAGAACAATGTAAAAACATCTAGAATTAAGGTAGGATACCTCCAATGCACCAGATGCATAAGGAGAAATATAAAAGAATCAAGCCTTGTTTTATATTCATGCCCCCATATAGCATCAAATCTAAAGAACCCTAGAAGTCTATGAGATTACGTAAGACATTCGCCTATAAGAAGCCCTAATTCAATAAGAAATTTGTCCGCCTTTACAAAACTTCTGAATTCGCCTATAAGAAACCCTAATTCAATAAGAAATTTGTCCGCCTTTACAAAACTCGATGCAAGAAAAAAGAGAATTTTGGAAAAGTATGAATAATATCCTTTTTAAAAGAATCCAAGGTGTCTTTATTTTTTAAAAGGATTTTGGATCATTGAGATCTACTCATGGATTAATTTGAATCAACTGAAAGTACAATGAAAAACAAGCATAACATCCATAGAACCTCCCAAATCCCACAAAGCAAGGGATATTTGCTTTGTGACTACTAAGATACAAAACCAGAAGGCTCACTAAGGTAGACATTGAGAAGGGATTGCCCTAAAGCTAAATGAGATGATTGGTTTGAACTTGGTAGCCTGAAGGCTCAACCATCCTCAAAGGACCTAATTCGATAGCTCACCACCCAAGTGATAACTCCTATCCCCAACCTTGAAAAGTTAAGGGCTTAACCAACTGAACTAAAGTGAGTGAATTCCAAGTTTTTCTAGTGTTCATTTCAATCTTTCAAGCTTAATTGGAAGAGTAGATGATGATGATCAAGTAAAAAAAAAAGAAAAAAAATAAAGAGAACGCTTGTAGATGCAAAGACCCTTTTTTTTTTTTTAAAGGAGGTTCGACCGAGGCCTACTCCCCCGACTTTAACTTTGAAATTGCAACTGTACAAGGAAGGGCTTAGTACCCATGGGACCCCCCTTATCCCACAAGAACATGGGTTATACTCAGACCGGGAACGACTTACAATAGACGGGGTTTAAACTGGCCCGAAGGTACTACACGATTTTTTGCCCAAAGACACAGGTTCCATGGCCCGAAGGCACCACATTTTTTCCACGCCTAAAGGCACAATTCTGTCTCGCAGCAGAGCGGGGTTGAACCCACGCCCCCACCTCAAGTGGCGAGAGATCCAACTGCTAAACTAGGTGTCTGGGACAAGATGCAAAGAACCCTTTTTTTTTAAAATGGAGGCTCAGCTGAAGCCTAGTCCGCCAGACTTTAACTTTGAAATTGACTTTAACTTTGAAATTGCAACTGTACAAGTGAATGGGCATAACACTCGTGGGACCCCTCGTATCCCACAAAGCAGAGGTTAGACAAGGAGACATGGTTACAACTGAAAGAGACATGTTTACAACTGAGTTTTAATTGGCTTTAGCCATAACATGTCCAGCCCGAGACTTGAACCTTAAACCTCTGCTTCAAAAAGCCGAAGCTCAACCAACTGCCCTAAGGAACGTGGACAAGATGCAAAGACCCTTGCATTTCTTCTTTCCGTTCATAATTATTCTCTTTGTCAAACCCATTGTCGTAATTATTCGGAGTTAGAAAAGCAGCCAATGCTGCCTGGACAGCGTTCAAGTGCGGCATCTGGTCATCAGCCGATAGGCGTTTTCCTTCGTCAGTACGATGTCCTGAGTCCTGACTGGCAGCCGAGTTTTCATCAGTGCCAAAGGATACTAGATTTTGCTGTCATGTGTGCAGCGCAGGCATTACGAAGTTTCCTTCGTTCCTTTCCAGATACCAGAGCAAAGTTTTTTGTGAGAGTCTACTGTCGCTCCCACGTTCACTGCAAAGCTCTCGCTGCTAGTGTAGACCAAGGTAGTCATGCTGTAAAAACTGCTCTTCGGCCGAGCTACAACAGTTCTAATTTTTCCAACTCTCCACAGAGATTTGAATCATCTCACTGTTTATTTAAAGTTACGAGGAGTAAGGGCACGATTGCAACGCATATAACTTATTCAAATAAAAATATTAATGGGACAATAAGTATCTTCGGCATTCCATTCCGTTATCCGATTCTATTTGGGCTGCAGACATGCATTAACGAGAGGATTATGTACCACACAACTACTCAGAACATTGAAAACACGGCGAATCAGGACACCAACCATGATTGCTATGCCCACGAGTCGAATGTGAGGACCCTTAATTCATCTGGGTCTGATTTTAATTATTGTAAACTGGATGAGCGGCACCTTGACTCACACAAACCTCAATCTCCCACAGAAGTAGCCCCTTCTGAATCTAAAATTGTGTTGCAGAAAGACGTTCCGCTGTCTGATTTTAGTACGTTGAGAAGGGGCAATGTGAACAAAGATGATGACACTTGTGGAACAGGTGTGAATGCTGAAACCGACTTCTATAAACTTATTGAAACCGAGGACAATCCAGCTGAGTTGCTTTCAATGCTAATGAAATTGGAACAAGTCTTTCCCTCAAGTGACATGAAAGTTTGTCGCACTTGCTTGCGTTTGGCTAATCTTTTAAACGACAGAAACGAAACTCCTGAAAAGGTCCTTGATTATGCTCGCCAAGCTTTTCATAATATAAGCCCCTCAAAGTTCCCATTTGAAAGTGCGAAGGCACATTTCTTGGTTGGAGTAGGGCACTACAAGATGGGGGAACCGATAGAGGCAATGATTGCTTTAGAAAAATGTGTCTCTGATATAGAAAGAGCTCAGTTACACAGATCTGCCGAGAAACAAGAGTTCGCCATATTAAAGCATAGTGTTCAGATTGTTTTGGGCCAATCCAAGCTCTCGCGTGGTCTGTATGCAGAGGGGTTACTTGAACTTAGAAAGAGCTTGACTGCAGTGGAAAACGAATCATGTTTGGAAAAGAGATGCCTTGCATCTTTCTATCAAGGGACAGCATCTGCGTTGCTTCAAGCAAATGAGCCAAGTGAAGCATTGAAAATATGTAGGAAAGCCTTCCCAGCCTATGTTAAGTATTTTGGTACTGACTCATTGGAAATAGTTGAGCTGAGATCGCTGATGATGCAAATTCATTATAATATGAAGGACTACAAGAATGTCATATACCAATGCCAACTGGCAGTGCAAAGTCTAGATAAACTTGGAGATAAAGATAAGGCTATAGGCCTCAAGCTAGAATCAATGCAGGCGTATTTTTTACTTGGGAAATTCAATGAGGCTGTAAAAAAGCTTAATGATATTGTAGAAGGGACTCAAGAGGAGGATCCATATCATATTGAGGCATTGATTCTGCTTGTGAGGGCCTTCATTGGTCTAGGAAATGTAGCAGCTGCCACTGAACATTCTAAGAGAGCCTTGAATGTTTTGGAAAAGAAAGAGCTAGATCTTGACTCTGCTAAATCTCTAGTACGGCTGTCCTCTGCTTATGAGCAAATGCAAAATTATGATGAGGCTTTATCTGTCTTGCAACGTGGCCTCGAGTCTTTGGAAAGTTGTGCAGGAGAGGAAGCAGCAGCGTGTACAGCAGATGCTGAAGGCTACAAAGGTTCATTGCTTCTTTCTATTGGAAGATATGATCAAGCCATTCACCATCTTGAGAGGGCTATGATTATGAAGAAGACTATTCGCGGATCTGATATTGGGGAGCTCCTCGATGTATGCAACCAGCTTGGTGTTGCATATGTACGTCTAGAGAGGGTGGATCAAGCGTTGACTGTCTTTCAAGAAGGCAAGACTATACTAGATGCAAAAAAATGTACACATAACCTTACATCAATTCAGATTTGCAACAACCTCTCTCATTTATGCAGCATCTCTGGCAGGTAAAAAATTATCTTGTTTATCTCTACTCCTTTTCTCTTTTATCATATAAATTTCATATTATTTTTTGGGCTTCAAAAGGACGATCAAATGCCCTAGGATATAAGAGGCTATCATATAGTGCATGCATCCTTATTTCTTTTAGAAAGTTTAGTAAATTCATTTAACACTTTCATAATTAGTATAATAGTATGTCGCATGTTGTATAAGTTCCTTGAAACTTCGAAAGTTTCCAGAGGTCCCAAACTATACTTAATGATGCAATTTATCATTTTTTGCAAGTGAAGAGTGTGTGGGCAATGCTAATTTTATAGTTGAATAATATCATCTCTTGCTAAGAAGAAGGTCCACCCATTTTCTTGATTGTTCATTGGAATCACATCATGACTTTAAGAGTCTTGTAACATGTGCTTGGTCCTCTTTAAAATGGGTTTCTTTATTGTGAGTGATAATCACATGAATGTATGAATAGAAAGAAGATTTTGCATAACCTTGGGGCATACAAGATGTTGCTAAGAATGTTAAATTCACTCTTGCTACTCTAAATTATGACTTACCCTTCCCCTTTGATGTTGATACCATTTTTGTCACCTATAAAGACTAGTCCCAAGTATCTTGAGAGTTTTTTGAACATGTCGTAATTCTTGTATGCATGCAAGATTGCATTGCCATCAAAGATGCACTCTTGAAACATCTTGAATAAGGTAAGAGTCATTTTCTGAGAGAGGAGAGAGAGAGAGAGAGAGAGAGAGAGAGAGAGAGAGAGAGAGAGAGAGAGAGAGAGAGAGAGAGAGAGAGAGAGAGAGAGAGAGAGAGAGGTATATTAACATCTTCCAAAGGCCAAACTTGGCTTATGAGACAAATCATATACAACTGAGGTAATCTCTGTGTAGCAATGGAAAGTAAAAATACTGGCTACACAAAAATGTATGCCGTTGCCTGCTGGAGTGTGAGGCTTATACCTCTGGGAGGCGGGTCCGTCTGATGTGGACCAATGCGCTCAAAAAACTGAGTAATAGTCTGTTGGGTATTCACCCGTGTCTGGTGTGTAGGCTGTAGCATCTAATCTCGTCTCTCATATGCAGCCACGAGGAAACGTCCCATCCTCCGCTGGTCTGCAGTGGCCATGCACAACTCGAGTGACTCCTCTATCTGGAACTATGCTCGTAGGTCCGAGTATGCCGGGCATCTGATAACGAGGTGCTCCTCACTCTCTATCTCTGTATGGCATACTGGGCACCACCTCTCCTCTCGAGGGACTCCTCTAGCCCGACCCCTCTTGATCTCGAGCTGATGTGATGAAACCCGAAGCTGCCCAATGATGACTCAAAGGTGGTGTGGTAGGTATGTATGCATGTAGTGTGGAGTCTCAATGAAGCCCGGGTCTGAGATCCGTTGAAAATGCTCATGGTAGTGAAGCATTTTCGGTGTCAATGTCCTCCCCGGGCTGATCCATGTCCTCTGTATGTATGTATGCCATATCTCGTGACGGATGATCCTATTTCTCTCTTGGTGGGAGTGCGATAGGTGGGAGCCCGGGAGTTGTATTGAACTGGTGGTAGTCTGTCTATGTCAAAACCATGGAGGGCAAGCCAACCCCGTGTCTGTGCATACCATGAGGAGGTGTGTCCGGCTAGTGCCATGTCGCGTGATGCAAGGAAAGCTCTATAAGTGATGCCCTCTGTGTCCGTGCTCTGGATCCTGTGTAATAGGTATACTGTTTGGAAGAGTGCCTCTACTAGCATCGGTGGTGCAGCAAGCTCTGCCCTAATGATATCGTGGGGTACCGAAGATTTGTTGCGGATGAGTCTAGCAATCATGAGAATCTGCGGCCTCTCCAGTGTTGTCCATGATGATGTGGCTAATCTCGGTCCCCATATAGCTGCACCATACATGAGTGCTGGGATAACTGAAGTGTCGAAGAGCCACCCCTTTGTGCGGGGCTCCTGAAATTATGCCTGGTGACACTATCTCTCCATCAAAGCTAGCGCTACGTATCCACGTGTGATGCGATCACAGGCTGCATGAGACATGGAGAAAACCCCAGAGGCTGCTGTGAAAGTCACTCCCAAGTAGACATATGAACCAACTACCTCGATGGGTCCGCCTGCCGTCGTCAAAGAATTGTCTCCTCACTTGTGCTGATGTATGGAAGATTAAAACCTTGGTTTTACCAAGGTTCACTGATAATCCTCTATGTGTACAAAAGTCATCTAGGCCGTGTAGGTGACGCTGTAGACCCTCTGTAGACTCTAAAATGAGCACAATATCATTAGCATATAAAAGAATGTGGATAGTGGTCCCTCGTACCTCAATGCCCTCTCCTCCTTACTGCCATATGAAGTCCACGATCTCGTCAATGTATAAACCAAAAAGGGTGGGTGAGAGGGGGCACCCTTGCTTCACCCCGATAGTGCTAGCAAGTGAATCGGATAGACCGCCTAGGCATTTGACTCTACTTGATAGTCTCTCATATAAGGCATAGATCCCCCATATCATCTCTTCTAGAGCCCCGATATCGTGTAGACTTATGAAGAGCCGCTCCTTGGGAACTGTGTCGAAGGCTTTGCGGAAGTCCACAAAGCAACAATACAATCTCCTCTTCCTCACTCGTGCATGGTTGATAAAGCATCTCAAAGTGAAGATGTGGTCAATGGTAGAGTAATCTCGTCTGAATCCTGCCTGTCCCGGGGCCCTGATACCCTTCCTCTTGGCAAGAGTGCTCAACTCTGTCTCTAGCACTGCCCCATATAACTTGGCCAATATGGGGCCAATCATGATCGTCCGGTATGTGGATGGATCCATAACATCGCCTTACTTATGAATGGGGATAATGGTGTGCTCAGTCCATGAGTCAGTAAACCCTTCAACCAGTGCTCGGTTGAAGAGGTGGGCAATGAGCGGTGCTAGAGTCGTGCATCCGTAGATGAGATGCTCTTCCTGTAAACTGAACTGGTCATGGGCCCTTCCATGTTGTAGATGGGCAATGGCACGGCTCATCATAGTCGATGTGAAGAAGTCAAAGGTACTAGAGAGTGAGCTCTGTGGCATGGGAATGGGGGACTGGTCCGAGATCTCGTATAGGTGCTTGGCATAGCTATGCCAAGTGCTCGGGTCTCGAATGGGTGTCTGCTGTCTCCTCTCTCTTAGGTGTTGCCACACCACTGCACTATCCAGACTCATGAGCAAGTGATAGATATCCCAATACTGTCTCTCCCAGTCTCGCCGCTTACGGCAGGTAAGGCTCTGATGAGAGAGAGAGAGAGAGAGAGAGAGAGAGAGAGAGAGAGAGAGAGAGAGAGAGAGAGAGAGAGAGAGAGAGAGAGAGAGAGAGGGGGGGGGGGGGACGGGTAGGGGTAGGAGGGGGGAGGGAGAGGGGGGGGGGAGGGAGAGAGAGAGAGAGAGAGAGAGAGAGAGAGAGAGAGAGAGAGAGAGAGAGAGAGAGAGAGAGAGAGAGAGAGAGAGAGAGAGAGAGAGAGAGAGAGAGAGAGAGAGAGAGAGAGAGAGAGAGAGAGAGAGAGAGAGAGAGAGAGAGAGAGGACGGGTAGGGGTAGGAGGGGGGAGGGAGAGGGGGAGAGAGAGAGAGAGAGAGAGAGAGAGAGAGAGAGAGAGAGAGAGAGAGAGAGAGAGAGAGAGAGAGAGAGAGAGAGAGAGAGAGAGAGAGAGAGAGAGAGAGAGAGAGAGAGAGAGAGAGAGAGAGAGAGAGATTTTAACGTCTATGACATGCCAAAATCGGCCTATGAGACAAACCATAAGATACATGATGCGGATGTCATCCAGCTGTCACAAAAGTAAAACAAGATCATAAAAAGCTAATACAATCTAGTCTCAAACATGTGTGGTAAAATACTAAGGCTGATGGAGCCCTATCTCTGGGGGTATATGCATGTCTATATGCTGAGGGCTATACAATCATGAAGATGTATCTCTCTACTAGCTCCATCTAGTGGTAATGGAGGGGTGGAGGATGTGATACATAGGGTGGAGCCGGTGCTAGAGCTGCCTGTATGAAAGCTATAGGATCTGCTCTCATCAGGGCTACTCGCTCTGCAGTCGCCGCACGATGTCGGGCCCGAATCTCCTCTATCTGGCAATGGTATAGCCTCATTCCTCTGAGTGACGTGACTCGTGGTCATCGTCTAGCTCGACTCACCTCAGCCTACTGTAGTGTCACTTTTTGCTAGAACCGGGTGGGGAGGGGGCTCTAGACCTCTGGAAAAAATCAGTGAGGTGTAGCTCTCTCCTCTCCACTTGTGTAGTTGTGTATGTCAGTGGTAATAGTGCATCTCTATGCCTCTGAATCTCTATCAAGAAACGTCCTAATTGTCTCTGATCTCGAGAGTCCATAATCTCTCGTAGGGTGGGCTTCCCTCTGAACAAAGTCTCATTTTTGTCTCTAATATGAGTGTATGCTTTGCATCGATATACGGAATGCTCCTCAGTCTCCACCTCCTCTCTACATAGTTTGCATATCCGCTCTGCTCTCGAGACCCCCACTGTGTCTCCCACTCTCGATCTCTAGTCTATGTGATGCGACCTTGAGTTGGCCAATTGCTACTCGTGAACTCTGTGGCATATAGATGCCCATATAGTGTGGAATATGTATGAATCCATCAGACAATGGTGATAAATTGGTCTATGTAGTCTAACATCCTCCCCTCTAAACTGGGTGATCTCCATACTCTCCTGATGTAGAGTCTCCTTAAGTCGTGTCTGAGCATTAGATTCCTCTCGCTGCGAGAGAGGTGATAGTAAGGTGAGTCCGAGTCGTACTGAAAAGGTGGCAAACTCTCCATATCGAGCCCATGTGTCGCGAACCAAGTTGTGACATGTGAGTACCAAGATCTATCATGCCCACTCTGAGATAACTGTATAGTTGCCTCAAAAGCTCTACGACTGAGTCTATCGCGTGGCAACTCCCTCACCCTCTGAATGAAACTCTCTGTCTGGAATAGTGCCTCGAGGACCATGGGTGGTGCAAAGAGCTATGCTCGGATGATGTCATGTGGTATGGTCTTCTTGCTACGGAACAAGTGTGAGATCATACATACTTGCGACCTCTCAATTTGTGCCCACTGATCGACCATCAAGCTTGGTGCCCATACTGACGCTGAATACATCAAGGCAGGGGTGACTAGTATGTCGAAAAGCCACCCCTTCGTGCGGGGTTCTTGGAAGTGTGCTTGGTGGCACCTCCGCTCTAGCATGGCCAAGGTTGGATATCCTCGGGTGAGTCTGTCAATAGCTTCCTGCCTCATGGTGAAAGGTCCGGGTAGACTGGTGAAAGATTCCCAAGTAGACGTATGTTGGCATCATACGGGAAGAAGCAAGTACGGGCATACATGTGCACTGAGGCAACCCATCAATTTTTTTCAATCCTTACATTATTTTAAAAGTGATTCTCATCACTGAAAACCATTGTAAATACCGTTTCACCTTTTTGTAGCTCCATTTTGTGCAAGCCGAGGAGTCCTCGAGCTTGAGGAGCTTTAGTAGTATTTGCCTACAAAGTTTCATAATTTTCAGAGCTCATTTGGGCCTTCAAAATAGCTTAGGGACCTAATTTTTAACTAGGCCGAACACTAGGTCTGAACATGACCAAAGCTAGTCAAAAACTATAAATAGAGCTAGAGAGCTCATTTTTGGGGGCTACCTTGTTGTAGATTTGAAGTTATATGAGAACTCTCTTGCAATAGAAGTGATTCCATTGTCTCTCTCTCTTTGTGCTTGCCTTGTGTGCGCGTGTGTGTATGTGTGTGCATATTAGTGTGCTTCTCATTCACACATTTGTGCCATCACTTGTTTGAGGTCTTCATACCATCCTCATGTCTTCCCGGATTGACATTAAAGGAGGTGCTACTCATCACTGAGCTACAACGTATGAAGTAACCACATCGACGTGCCCTCCTGCCATGGTGAACATGGCTTCACTCCTCCCTGCACTGGATGTATGAAAGATCATGACCTTGGTCTTGCCAAGGTTCACAATCAATCCTCTATGTGAACAAAAATCATCCAAAGCTCCGAGGTGGCGTTGGAGCCCCTCATGTGACTCTTAAATCAAAACAATATCATCCACATATAAAAGAATGTGAACTGGGGTGCCTCCCAAGTCTCTCCCCTCCCCGCCTGCTTGTAGTATGTAATCGGAGATCATCAATGTAAAGCCTAAAAAGTGTCGGGGAGAGTGGACATCCTTGCTTAACACCAATGGTGCTAGCAATGGGCTGTGATAAACCTCCAGGGCATCGAACTCGACCAAACACCTTCTCTCAGAGAGTGTAGATGCTCACGTGGGACTGTATCAAAAGCCTTGCGGAAGTCCACAAAGCAACAATAAAGCCTCTTCTTCTTTGCCTTTGCCCCATCAATGAGACAACACAAGATGAAGATATGGTCGATAGTGGAAAAAGCTCTCATCTGAACCCGGCCTGAAGATATGGTCGATAGTGGAAAAAGCTCGTCCGAACCCGGCCTAGCCCGGTGCTTGAAGGCTCTCTGCCTCTGCATATGAGCTAAGATCTGCCTCCAGAACTGCTCCATATAGCTTGGCCATTGTGTGTCCATTCATGATAGTCCAATGTACTTGATCTTGTTCACTTAGATGTTTGTATAATGCCCACCAAATCTATGAGGGATGCTCTTTACTTTGTTTCTTTTGTTGAGATTACTCTAGGAAGCTTTGGGTTTATTTCCTAAAATCTAAGGATGAAGCTTTTGCTTCATTTAAGAAATTCAATGCAATTGTGACCACTGAAACATGTAGAAAGTTGAAATGCTTATGCACAGATAAAGGAGGTGAGTTTACAAGTGCTGAATTCAAGAGATTTTGTGGAATCTTGGCATTAAGAGGGAGCTAAAAATCCCATACAACCCCTTTTCTAACTGTGTGGCTCTAAGGTATAATAGGACTTTATGTGAGAGGGTGAGATATATGCTCTCCACAACTAATCTCCCTCATGGATTTTGGGGAGAGGTTCTCAAAACTGGAGTTCATGTTTGCAATGAATCCCCTCACACGTCCCTTAAAAGTGGCATCTTTGAAGAGGTTTGGTATGGCAAACGAGCTTCATATGACCACCTACGTATCTTTGGTTGTGATGCTTTTGCGCACATAAGGCCTGAGTTGAAGAGCAAACTAGATGCAAAGTCAAGGAAAGGCATCTCCATGGGTTAGGAGATGAAGGTGAAATGGGCTACAAGATATGGCTACCTCAACTCAAGAAGGTAATATGCAGCCGAGATGTTGTATTCAATGGGGAAGGATGTTGTATTCAATGGGGAAGGGCTGCTCAAAAACAACTGTGCGTCTAAAGATGACCATAAAAGAGTCAAATTTCAGCATGTACAGCCATTTGTTAAATTTGATTTGAACCCGAAGAATGCGCTATATATGACTAGAAATGACAATGACCTAGTGATAATTGAGTCAGAGGATGTTTGACAGCAAATTGGGACTTTTGAAGGTATCAATAGCCACTTATTCATGCTGAAAATAGGGCTGGAAATTATGTGCAACAGCCCATTAACAATGAGGAAGTTGATATATCTCGTGATGTAGATCCATTGCCAAAGAATGTGGATCATGGTAAAGAACATCTACATGTCCTAGGAGGCTTGTGAACATATATGACCCCTTTGTTCATTACATTATATTATTAGATGAGGGTGAGCCTCTCACTTATAAAGAGGCAAAGCTATGTGAGAACAAGAAGCAGTGGGAGTTAGCCATGCAGGATAAAGGCTTTGCATGCAAATGATACTTGGGATTTGGTATAAGGCAAGGCTGGTTGCTAAGGGATATGTCCAGAAAGAGGGCATTGATTTCCAAGAAGTGTCCTTTCCGGTGGTTAAAATGAGCACATTACGTGTGTTGTTTGCTCTCATAGCTGTGTTGGTAATTATTCCAAATGGATGTTAAAACAGCCTTTTTGCATGGTGAGTTACATGAAGGCTGGTTGCAAAGGGATATGCCCAGAAAGAGGGCATTGATTTCCAAGAAGTGTTCTCTCTGTGGTTAAAATGACCACATTACATGTGTTGTCTCTCACAGCTGCGTTGGAGTTGTAATTATTCCAAATGGATGGTAAAACAATCTTTTTACATAGAAGAGCTAGAAGGATATGCCATTTTTGGAAAAGAGCATCTGCTAAACAAGCTGAAAAGGAGATTATACGGGCTGAAATAAGCCCCTAGACAATGGTATAAGAAGTTTGATGTATTTATGCTCAAACATGGCCTGAAAAGAAGCCATCCAGACCACCATTTGTACAATAAAAAGGTTGAAGATGGCAGCTCATCATGCTAGTGTTGTATCTAGATGACATGCTGCTGACTGGGAAGAAAAAGAGCACTCCAAATGCTCTAAAGGAGCATAGACAAAATTATAGAGGGATGAAAGAGCAAAGCTCCACATGTATGCCATATATTCCAAAAGATGAAGTACATGAATGTTACAAAGAATCACAAAATCTACATATAAATGCATCAATCTGCTTCCTTTCTTCGTAACTTCACAAAGTACAGATTGATACATATAAATGCATCAATCTGCTTCCTTTCTTCATAACTTCACAATCTCCTTAAAGTGAAGATGATTTCGTCGAAGTCAATGTCCTCCTTGTGGGTGAAGAAGAAACACAAACCCTAGTTGTTGCCCTCCTTGGTGAGGATGAAGAAATCCCAACTCTCCTTTTCTCTAAGGTAGAAGAAGAACTCCTCCTAGCCAAGCTCTAGGCTTGCTCTCGAAAAGATAATAGTATGAGAGGTTATAAACCCCTCTTTATAGAGCCATGAGCAACCCTTGAAAAGCTTGATTAAAAAGCTATTAAAGCTGAACTTAATCTCAAAATCGTAAAAATCTCCAAAAAAGCAAACTTGTGGCAAAAAATTTTGATGGCTATTATTATGCTTTTTTCTTTTTCGATTTTGCTTTTTAATATTGATTTTAGGTTGATTTGATTATACCATTGGATCATAAGCTTTTTGGAAGTTAAATCTCAGTCCTCGGTCCAGATTTGATGAAAAACATATGGAAAGCTGAAATTAGGGTTTCACTTTTGAACCCTTGGATCTAATCCAATTTCAGCATATATATCATCAGATAGCTCTTAGTAGTGCGTTCCAAATATGTGATAAAAAATTATGCATGTTTTGATCATATTTGACTTTGGTTTGACCATGGTTGACTTTTCTCAGATCTGAAATTTTTCTGATTATTCTCTTGAAATATATGCAACCCTCTTGTGTTAGGTTGTTTTTCCAACGTAGATGTAGATGTTCTTGCAGATTGGAGAACATTGCTTTCACATGTACTTGCGAAGTGATGTTCAACCTACCAGTCAACCTTCTAATGCTCCTTGGAGTTTTGTCACTCATATGTGTGTTTGGAAGGTCGCATGTTCAACTTGGTGGTCATGCAGGAAGACTTATGTGAGCAAGGAAGGGTAATCAATAACTAATAATATACCTATGTGACATATTCATCTAGTGTCCACTATCAAGTTAGAAGGGGATCGTTGGAAATATGTTTTATTGGGGCAACCTTCCACTAGGGATCCCACTTGCACGTGAAAATAGATGCAATTCGTCAAACCATGGTCAAAAGTTGGCCAACTCACGTCAAAATTGGTTAAAATGTGCATAATTGTTCATAGCAGATTATGAAAGTGCTTATCAAGAGCTATCCAATGGCATATACATTTGGCTATGTGACAAACTTGTGTGCATTAAAAGTCAAACCCTAGTTTCAAAAAATTAGTATGAAAAACACTTTTTATGAGAGAAAAACATTATTTAAAAGCAAAAAGCAATATATTTATATTATATGCCCAAACAATATAAAAATAATTAAAAAAACCCAAAAATTAGGGTTTTCATAATTTTCAGAATTAAAGTTTTCAAAAATTACAGAACCTTGTTTTTTGAGTTTTTTACATTTGGAAAGGCATGTATTAGCTAGTCTATACAAAGATGTTGAGCTCATAATTCACCACTTTGGAGCATATTTGAAGCTTGTGGAGAGCAAAGGAAGATCTTCTTCAACTTCGAGAAGGTGGAGTTGTGTTTTTCCATCTCCTTGAAGGTGTGCAACAACTTGAAGCTTTCTTGTTTTGAAGGAGATCATCTTCAACTACAGAGCTATGAAGATTGTGAAATTATGGATAGCTTATATCTCATGCATATTTTTTATGATATCTTGGAACTTTATGTACATCATCATGGAATGTATGGAATATATTTGGAGCTCAATCTCTCTCATGTCTTGTCTATTCTCCCTCTTGTCTCTATATTGATTGTGAACCTAAAATATAACAAAAAAGGATAGACAAAAGCATACTTTGCATTTATCCCAAGAAAAGTACATTGAAAAAGTGATGGACAGATTTAATGTGGCTGATGCTACGTCTCTACCATTGAAGCCACGTTTTAAGCTTTCCAGGGATGACTGTCCTAGAGATGATGATGCAGCCAAGTACATGAAGAGTGCATCAGCTTATGGTTCACTTATATATGACATGGTTCACTTATATATATATATATATATATATATATATATATATATATATATATATATATATATATATATATATATATATATATATATATATATATATATATATATATATATATATATATATATATATATATATATATATATATATATATATATGACTCTCCTTTAGCACACGATACTCCAGTGGGGTGCCCTTCAGTTGATGCAAATCATTTCACTTTTGTAAAAAGTGTAGATTGCATCCTTGTTTCTATCTCGGTCATCCCCCGTAAAGGTAGGTGGCTTTAAGTCTTTCAGGAGGGGAGCTTCCCTAGAGCTTTCTCCTTTGTGCTTACTAGGAAAAGAAGGATCTTTCCTAGTCATCTCTAAAGGAAGAGTAGGAGTCTCTCTTTCCTTTCTAGCTAGGAAAGAGGTGACATGTGCCTCAAGTGAGATCATTTGAGACTTAAGCTTCTCAATGAGAGACTTCATGCTACCTATGTCTCTCTCTAACCTAAGGGTATGTTCTTTTAGGTCTGCAAATTGATCATGAGTAACAAACTCATTTAAAAGTTCATCATAGGTATACTCTTCTTGTTGAGGCTCTTTCCCCTCTAGTTTTCCCTCTACTTCTTGGTCAAGTTCTACCTCTTCCATTCTAAGGTTAGGATCCTCTAGTTGTTCTTTAGATGGAGGAGTGTGTTCTACTATTTGTTTACCTTTAGAATCCATGTTTCACTTCCCCCGTTTACTAACTAGAGTATGTGAAAAATATGGAAGTAAACTTTAAGTATTGAAGAAGAAGAGAAATATGACACTAGAGCACTTCCCTGGTACAAAATGAAGCTGCGAAGCGAAATCCAAGCGATCTTTGAAGCGTGAAAGTGCTGATCTTCAATCCTCGCCAGGCCCAAATGAAAATTTGAAATATCCGGTTGGCCCGAGGAGGTTCTACTCACCAAAAACCCACAAGAACGACGCCAAAATCATATAGCAATAGCCTCAAATGATCAAACTGATGTTGGAATTTGGGGCGCCAGGATCGTTCCAATACTAAAAAGCTTTGAGCATACACACTTAATTAATCAAGATGATAAGTGAGAGATAGAAAGAAAGAGATTTTGAGACAAGGATAGAGAATGTAAGCAAAATGCTTACTCACTAAAAAATAGATGTCTGAATTACAACATGGGAGTACTACTCAACCATATGAGGTGGTGCACTCACTAATGGAAGAATAGCCAAGAAGATGATGATACAAAATTCAGATTATGCTGTTATAATCTGAGTATGTGTGAAGCGAATGAGCAACGAAGTGAACCTAACCTCACAAGAAAGTGTAACAAATCTGGAAATCAGCAAACCCTAATTCTGAAATTAGGGTTCAGAAACCCTAAAAACAGAAAGGAAGGTTAACTTACAAAAGATAGCTGCCTCCAACTTGTAGAAGACTTCTTGCTCCAAGAGAGTAGTCTCTCCTTCACCAAATCTTCACCTCCAAAGCTTCAGAACTCCAAAACTCTAGCTTGAGATTGTCAAAATAGTGTGCCAATGACCTGCTTATATAGTTTTTAGCCTCCCAATAAAGCATTGCGAAAATTTTAATGAAAAGCTGTTTTTTTTAGCCGAATTCTTGCGATCGTTTTTTTTAGCGATTGTTTTTGCTTTTCATAATAAAATTACGATCGCCAAAAATATGCTTTTGTTGTGATTTAATCGCCAATTTTGACTTGCTTTTAGTGACAAGACTTTATAACCTAGCTTTTAAAAGTTTGGACCTTCATAAAATGTCCATCCTTCATTTTGGGCTAAATTAGGGTTTGACTTTTCTCCCCGTTCTGACCTTTGATGGAAAAATGAAGCATACCACTAGATAGCTCTCGTGAAGCTCTATCTATCTAGCCTAAAAAAGTTTTACCCGAACTGTACAAAAAATGTTGAGTCCAAAATGTAGAATAGCTCGAATGTGGACCATATGTACATTGACTTCCAAGAATCCCTCCTTCAATGTCATATTGGTACAAGCTTCAGTAACCTGCACATCTTCTCATGATTATCTCTAGTCAATGCTTTGGTAAATATATCTGCAACATTCTTACTAGAAGGAACGTAAACAAGCTCAATGTGCTTCTTTGCTATCTGCTCTCGATCTCACATCTAGATAACTGAAAATCTTCTGCAACCAAACTGACTCTAGAGTAGCTGTAAATGCTGCACGATATTCAGCTGCACACGATGAAGTTGCAATAGTGGGTTGTCTCTTCGAAGGCCATGAGATAAGACAATCTCCATGATAAAAACAAAATCCACTACTTCTTGTGTCTCTATCACCTGCCCAATCAGAATCTGAAAATCCTTTTAGTAACAAATGTGTAGATTTCGAAAATACCATAGCATAATTTGAAGCTCCCTTCAAATATCGGAAGATCGGCTTTACTGCTTTCCAATGTAACACTGTCCGATTCTGCATGAACCTTGATACTTGAGAAACTGCAAACTGTATATCAAGACGTGTATTACAAAGATAAATCAAGCATCCAACTGCTTGACTATATAAAGTAGCATCAAATGACTCTGCATCTGCTACCATTTGTAAAGACACGTTCTGATCCATAGGTGTTTGCATAGGTTTAGAATCACTCATCTGAAATCTCTCTAAAAGTTTCTCAATGTACTTCTGCTGTGTCATATAGATACACTCATCCTTAAACAGAAACTGAATCCCAAGATAATAATGCAAGATTCCCAAATCATTCACATCAAATGTTTGCTTCAATTGTTCTTTGAACATCTGCAAATCTTCATCTCCGGGACCTGTGATTATAATATCATCCACATAAAGGATTGCTATAATCATCATACAGAGTTGGAGCTCCATCTGAGTTATGGAAATCAATGGATAAAAGATATGTGTGTATCTTTTCATACCATGCTCTAGGTGCCTGTTTTAAACCATACAAAGTTTTTATAAGCTTACATACCAAATGTTCTTTACCTGTCTCTTCAAAACCTTCTGGCTGATGAATATACACATCCTCATGTAAATCACCATTTAGAAAAGCAGTCTTTATGTCAAGTTGATATATATGCCAACCAAAATGTGCTTCTAAAGCAAGTATTGACCTAATAACACTCATCCTAGACGTAGGAGAGAATGTCTCATCATAATCAATACCTTTTTGTTGTGCATATCCTTTGACAACCAATCTTGCTTTGTACCTGTCAATAGTACCATCTGCTTTCCTTTTGATTTTGAAGATCCATTTTACACCTATAGCTTTCTTTCCCTCTGGTAACTCACATACCTGCCAAGTTTGATTGTTATGAATAGAATCAATCTCTTCTTGCATAGCTTTTCTCCAAATAGGAATGTTAAGTGCATCTTTAACACATGCAGGTTCATCTTCAACTGTTGTAAGTGCCAAAATATCATGAATCTCAAAGTCTTCAGCAAAACTTACATGATCTTTTTGTTGTTGTTGTTGTCTAGTCTGACTCCATGTAGGTGTATCCTTAAATAGTGGTGAAACTCTTTCTGACCCTTCAGCTTCCACAAGTTCTGGAACTTGTCCTTATGAGGTGCTAGGACTTTCTGGAACTCTAACTTCTTCCGTTTCTGGAACTAAAGTCCCATGTGGAACTGAATCTGTAGAAGGTTGTGAAATTCCTCTTTCTTCAATCCTTTCTTGAATCCTAGGAATTTTATCTCTCTCGTGATATGGCTGAACATGTAAATCCAAATTCCTTCTAAAAAATCCATAGTCATTTTCACCAATGAATTTTGGAATTTCTGCTTCTTTATCATAAATCTTATTTTCAGCAATATAAGCATTGCGTGAAAGAATAACTTCACCTGTCTCTGGAACATGAAACCTGTATCCTTTGCTCTCAACAGGATATCCAATAAAAACAACTTTCTTTGCCTTTACATCTAGTTTGCCTCGATCCTTTTTCTCAACATGTACATAAGAAAGTAGTGATCCGAATAGTCTGAAGTAACTCACATTAGGTTTTCTACCATAATAAGCTTCATACGATGTGATTATCTTTGAAGCTTTTGTAGATGACCTGTTCAAAATGTGATTAGGTGTATGTACTGCATCAAACCAAAATTTTGGTGAAAGCTTCTTGGACGCCATCATGCTCCGCATCATCTCAACAAGTACTCTATTCTTCCTTTCTGCAACACCATTCTGCTAAGGAGTATAAGGAGTCGAGTATTACCTTTCTCATTAAGAAATGTCTGGAACTCATGTGACAAGTATTCTCCACCTCTATCACTTCTGAGAATCTGGATAGTTTCTTGATTTTCATTTTCAACCATAGCTACGAATTTCTTGAACATAGGAAAGACTTCTGACTTCAACTTAAGACTATAGATCCATGATTATCTCGTAAAATCATCAACGAATAGAACAAAATACCTGAAACCCTGAATAGAGTCTGCCCTCATAGGTCCATTCACATCTGAATGAATAATCTGCAATTTACTGGTAGCTGTAATATGGCCATGTTTCTTGAAAGGTAGTTTATGCATCTTACCTTCAACACAACCTTCACATATATCTGAATAATCTGGTAGCTCGAATGAGGGTAAACTCTCAACCATACCTCTGTCTTTGATACTCTTGAGAGCTCCAAAACTAATATGTCCAAATCTCTCATGCCATAGCTTCATATCTTCCATCGGTGACGAAGATTCGACCGCATATGCCTGGCTGATTTTTGACAAAATAAAATCCCTCCTCTATGCTCACCTTGCAAAATACACTTCTCTTCTTTGTGTGATAAGATCTTACAAAGATCTCTCTCAAATAGAACTTTGAAACCATCACCTAAAAATGCAGATATAGATAGCAGATTCTTCTTCATTTCAGGTACATATAAAACATCAGAAATCTGAAAATTACCACCTTCTCTTGACGTTAGGGTTACTGTACCTATTCCCACAATATCCAAATCATTGCTATCTGCAATAGTAACTCTTCTACCTATAGAATAGGAAAGAGAAGAAAACACATCTCTGCAACCTGTCATATGCTTTGTAGCTCCTGAGTCAAATATCCAAGGATCTGCTCAAAGAGCTTGTAAAGCTGCCTGATCAAAAGCTACTTCCTCAATGGTGATACAGGCATAAGAATCACCTTGAGATTTCCCTTTTTTATCATCTTCTGCAACATTACCTGATGCCTTTTTCTTTTCTGCTGCAATCCTTTTCTGACAAACTGCTATGAAATGTTTAGGTTTCTTGCAATAGTGACATAATGCTTCCTTCTTCTTAGAAGACTTCTCTTTAGATGTAGTAGAAACAGAAGCTGAAGTAGAGGGTAAAGAGGACTTACTTTCCATCTTGGATTGCTTTTCCTTCTTATCCTTCGTCTTCATTTTACCCTTTGATGAAGACAAAAATGCTTCTTCATTCTCTTCCATTACCTTTAACTGATCTTCATCTTGAAGTAACAAGAACTCTAACTCTTCAAATGTAACCTCTTTTATCTCTTGTGGTAAGAGTAAGAGTGGTTATAAAAGACCGATATGAGATAGGAAGTGAATTAATCAGTGTATTTACCATTTCTTCATCTAATATCTCAACTTCTACATTTAGAAGTTGATCTCTCAAGTCAATGAGTCTCGTAATGTGGGTTTGAATTGACTCACCAGCCTTCATCCTTGTATTTGCTAGTTGTCTCCTTAAGTGAGCTCTCCTAGCAGGATTTCTGCTCTGAAAAGGATTCTTAAGCTTCAAACAAGCTTGTCTAGAACTTCTGCAAGATCTAATCTGTGGTAGAATATGCTTTTTGACACTCATTGCAATGAATGAGAGTGCTAAAGCATCTCTAGAATCCCATCTTGCCTGATCTTCAGTAGGAGGAACTCCGGGTAAAGATCTACTTGTGACTCTGGATGTAGAAGTGGTTACCTCTTCTTCAGTTGGTTCTCTAATAGCAACACCAGTACCTCTTGAAACTGTTGTATCCCCTTCTTTGCCTTCTCGTCGTGGTTTTGTTAAGGATCCATTGAGGATACTCCATAAATCCTTTGTCACTAACAAATTCATCATCATGAAACTCCACATGGGATAATTAGAAGATCCATCCAACTTGTTCTCAATCTCAATTCTAATCTCACTCATCTTAACTAAGTGTGTATGTCAATTATGCTCTGATACCAAGTGTTGGAATTTGGGGCCCCAGGATCGTTCCAATACTAAAAACCTTTGAGCATACACACTTAATTAATCAAGATGATAAGTGAGAGATAGAAAGAAAGAGATTTTGAGACAAGGATAGAGAATGTAAGCAAAATGCTTACTCACTAAAAAATAGATGTCCGAATTACAACATGGGAGTACTACTCAACCATATGATGTGGTGCACTCACTAATGGAAGAATAGCCAAGAAGATGAGATACGAAATTCAGATTATGCTGTTATAATCTTAGTGTGTGTGAAGCGAATGGGCAATGAAGTGAACCTAACCTCATAAGAAAGTGTAACAAATCTGAAAATCAGCAAACCCTAATTCTGAAATTAGGGTTCAGAAACCCTAAAAACAGAAACTAAGGTTAACTTACAAAAGATAGCTGCCTCCAACTTGTAGAAGACTTCTCGCTCCAAGAGAGTAACCTCTCCTTCACCAAATCTTCACCTCCAAAGCTTCATAACTCCAAAACTCTAGCTTGAGATTGTCGAAATTGTGTGCCAATGACCTGCGTATATAGTTTTTAGCCTCCCACTAAAGCATTGTGAAAATTTTAACGAAAAGCTGTTTTTTTTAGCCAAATTCTTGCGATCGTTTTTTTTTTAGCGATTGTTTTTGCTTTTCATAATAAAATTACGATCGCCAAAAATATGCTTTTGTTGTGATTTAATTGACAATTTTGACTTGCTTTTAGTGACAAGACTTTATAACCTAGCTTTTAAAAGTCTGGACCTTCATAAAATGTCCATCCTCCATTTTGGGCTAAATTAGGGTTTGACTTTTCTCCCTGTTTTGACCTTTGATGGAAAAATGAAGCATACCACTAGATAACTCTCGCCAAGCTCTATCTATCTAGCGTAAAAACGTTTTACCCAAGCTGTACAAAAAATGCTAAGTCCAAAATGTAGAATTATTGGTATGTGGACCATATCTACATTGACTTCCAACAACTGAGTCAAGTTGAAGCACTTTTGAATTTTGACAATCCTCCAAAATATGTAGTCCAACACCTGTACTTCAAAGATATGAAACTATTCAAAGTGAAAAAAGTTGCTTTGGATGCCAAACGATGAAAAAATAGGCCCAGAAGTGGCCGCCTAGTTTTTGCTGAAGAGTTGCAAAGGAATTTTGATTGACCAAATCTTTTCCAATTCAATCATCGTTTCTTGCAAAGCGAAGCTTAGAAGGGTTGCTTCGTAAGATGACAAAGATTTCGTAAATCAGATGTCATATCACCAAGCTATGGTTCGGGGAAGGCGGGTATGTCAAGAGGAGATGGTGGAAGAGAACTCTTCATGAAAGGATGACTTTGAAAGCCTCAAACTGAGAACCTTGAGCTTCTCAAGCAAGTCCGATGACCCATACCCAATGTCCACAACCCATAGTACATATGTATATCATTGCTTTCTCAATTCCCTAATCCAAAGCATACCTTTTTCTCCCCCAAACTTCAAAAATAATTCGAAATTTAATGTTAACTACCTTCTTGTCCAGCTTTTAGAACATATCTGCGAACGGTTGTGAAGAGAGAAGGAAATATCCCATATGTGGAGGTCGCAAAAGCTAAGTGGGAGGTATAAAAGGAGGGCTTCAATGTTCATTCCATCACCCAAGAGGAGGGGAAGAGAGAGAATGAGCTCGCTTCTTGTGCCTTCGCCCTCCGCAGAAGGGTCAGGTGTGAATGTTCTTGCACTCGGTGGTCCGCCTTGCTCTCCTCATGCGGCCGTTCTGGCTCGGATACCAAATGAATCTCCGCTCTTGATGAATCTCCTCAACTTTTGATGTGCTCCAACACGAATTTCGAGGTTGTGAAGAAGACGACGGTCTACTTTCACGGAGTACATACATGGAGTTTCGGTATATTGTCTACCACCCAGCCGCGTGGTATATCTCTCTAATTACCCATAAAGGGTAATGATCAAACTCTCTCATATGGGTGCCACTTGGCACTCATGTGAGTATCATACTCAACAAGTATAAGAGAGGATTCAGACCTCTTACTCATAGCTAATGAATTATACTCCATGTGACTCTATATATATATATATATATATATATATATATATATATATATATATATATATATATATATATATATATATATATATATATATATATATATATATATATATATATATATATATATATATATATATATTGATTGTTGGAAAACAATGTCACATCAGTCCAAAATTCATTTAGGGCAGAAACCCTAATTTTGGTACTTAAGTCATTTTTGGCACAAAAGTGGGTAAAATTTTTATGAGTCTATCTTGTAGAGCTTGAAGAGAGCTTTCCAATGGTATATGACATTCAGTCATCAGAGATCAGATTTGGGAGAAAACCTTAACCCTTATTTTCTGCTGATTTAGGGTTTTGACCTCATTTGATAGCTCTCGGCATAAGGATCATAAAAATGTTGTCAGATCATTCATCAGGTAGTCAGAAGTGTGAAAAAGCAGGTCAAGAAGTTATTTTTAAAGTTAGCTAAAAGCAACTTTAAAAATAAAGCAAAAACAATTTAAAAAGCGATGAGATTAAAATAAAGTTCTTTTTAGTGAGTTTTTCGCATGAGACACTCAAGGCTATATAAAGAAGTGTTTGAGTCACTTCTAGGACATCCTTACACCAATTGGCAACGCCAGTTCTTGGTCCCTCGGTAGAGGTGGTGCTCTAGCACACATGGGGCAGCCATGATGCACTCTAGGAGCATGTTGAGGAGCAGCCAATGGAGTTCTGCTTGGAGAAGAGTGTGCTCACACTCTTGCTTATGGAGAGGACATACCCATCAGCAGCTTGGTGGTGTGGATCAGCCATCTACATAATGTATTTGAAGATTGTCTTCTACATGAAGATTTCGGTGTACTTCAAAGACATTGGATGGAGGTTAACATAAGATTTGCATCTTATGTTAAGAATTTAGGTACATATTCTCTTTATGCACGCAGGTACTACTTGGAGTTTATGAAGGCAGTGACATCCATATCAAGAGGAGTCCTATTCCGCATATCTAAAGGAGAATCAGTACATGCATGCTATATGCATTCAGATGAGGTGTTAGAGGTGTTTCCATATGAGTATGAGGATTTCTGTCAACAACATGTTAGCATTCTATGCTAAGTCTGTAAGTATGTGATCTTTCACACACACATCTGATTTAGTGTCTTCCATAGCCTAAATTCAGATTAGGGTTTGCTGAATATCAGTTTTATACTGATCCTTCTTCTTTCTGTTGCTGAATATCATAGTGTCTTCCATAGCCTAAATTCAGATTAGGGTTTGCTGAATATCAGTTTTATACTGATCCTTCTTCTTTCTGTCACTCATATTCACTCTTCTACAACCTATTAGGTCATACATCTCATATATATTCATATTTCTGTCCCTACATCTGAATATTCTTGTAAATTCGGTACATTCACTCATCCATCTATTTCTGTTCACATAGAGTGGTTGAGAGTTTTGCTCCCACATTGTAAATTGACATTTGTATATATGATAGTGTGAGTAAGTAGTGGCTTACATAACACTTTACACATGTCTAATCTTTCTCTCTATCTTTATCTCGTCATTTGTATGATTAAGTGTGGTATGTTCATGTTTTGTCAATATTGGAAGATACTTGAATTTATGTTGTAGATCTTGGACCTGTGGGACCTATTGGACCTGCGGTATTAGTCATGGGCATACATAATTTCCAACACATATATACACACACATATATATATATATATATATATATATATATATATATATATATATATATATATATATATATATATATATATATATATATATATATATATATATATATATATGACATGGTTTCCACTTGGTTAGGCATTGCTCATTCAGTGGGAGTTGTTACCAGGTTTATGGCTAATCCTAACAAAGCTTATTGGGAGGCAATCAAATCTATCTTGAGGTATTTGAAAGGGAACAAAGATAAATGCCTATGTTATGGAAAGGGTCTGTTGGAGTTGAAAGGATTTTGTGATTCAAACATGGAAGGTGACATGGACGCTCACAAGTCCACAAGTGATTATGTATACACCCTTGCAGGTGGAGCTATTTCATGGTGCTCTAGACTTCAGCGGATAGTTGCATTATCTACTACAGAGGCTGAACATATTTCATCCACAAGGGCTTCCAAAGTAGCCATTTGGTTAGTTTGCATGTGTAGTGAGTTTGGGATGCCCGAAAAGGCACCTGTTCTTGGATGCGATAACAACAGTGCCATTTGTTTGGCAAAGAATGCCATGTTCCATGCTCGCATAAAGCATATTGACATCAAGGTTGTTAGCAACGTTTTCGCAACGTCCAAGGCAACGTGTTGTTAACGCGTTAGCAACATCGCAACGTTTGGGCCTCGATGTTGCGAACCATTTCTTCTTTTTTTTTTTTCATTTTTTTTTGCAAATATAGTAACCTAGATGTATATTATAGTATATACATATATAATATGTATTATGTAGTATGTATTATGTTAATTTATGATTCATTCCAAATTCCTGAATCCTTGTTCACAATGCAATGATGGCAGATGCACATTGCACATGTATGATGTCAAAATTTACAAATAATCATTATCATGACTCATTCTAAAATTCAAATTCACAATGCACATTCAAGCAACTTACTAGTAACTACTTAGTACTTACTACTTACTACTTACTTCTTAGCAATATTCATGTTGGAACTTGGCACCAGGCAATTGCATTATTTCAAGAATCAAACTTCAAAGCATCTCATATGACATCAGACAAATACATTAATATATATATATATATATATATATATATATATATATATATATATATATATATATATATATATATATATATACAACTTACAAGTTACAAGTAACATTGGTAAAACAAACTTCAAAGAATTATAATTTATGACAAAAACATGTCAAAAAGTCAACCTAATCTCAAAATTATGACACTGGTGACTGTCATAATTCATATGTGATATCAGAATCCAATGTCCATAATACATATACATCAATGATTATACCATCATCCATGATACCACTAAGTAGTCAAACAATAGACTGTCAATAATACAATGATCAATCAATATCAAGTAAATCATAAGTCGTAATATCATAATACATATGACATGTCATATGATCGATCATCAATCGTTAAAATCCTCTGAGTCACTAATAACTATCACCATCATCATCGCTATTATTATCATCACTATCATCATCATTATCATCATCATCATCATCATGTGGTGCTCGACTAGTAGATGCCTCCATCCTACTAGTAGATGGACCTGGTACACTATGTGCTCTATGACTAGAACGAGTCCGAGATGCCCTCGTATCATGTTGTGGCACTGTCAACTCCTGATAGAGCATGTCATATAGATCAAGGTCCTCTGCCGGAATGCTAGGTATATCATGGACCCTCTCTATATCAAGCTCATCAACGTTCACCTGTCGCACCTCTGCTGAGTGGCCACCACGCTCCAATAAACGCAAGTTGTAGTGGCAATAGACAAGCTGCAATGTAGATAGTCTATTCCTCTTCTTTGTATGGAAGAGGGCCCATGTACTCCAATTCCTTTCACATGGACTGACACTACAGTCTTGTGAAAGTATGCGGATGGCTAACTTTCTCTGCAAGATAAAAAAGAAAGAGTTCATTAAAAATTAAAGACTCAAGGGGAATGACTCATGAAACTAAGTTATAACTTATTAGTTAAAGACTCAAGAGGAAATTGGAATGACTTACTAGCTCAGGTGTACCAACACCGTATCTCTCCCACCATGTCAGAGGCATCAACTGCATGCTTCTCAAGCATGCCGTGTCTCTACCAAAAAGTCCTTCATTATTCTGAAACTGGGTGAGCTGAAGCTCCAACTTCCCACGTAGCTCCACATCAGAAGGTCCATACAATCGATCTACATAGTCATTCCAAGCATTCACAAGCTCCATATCCAATGTAGATCTCCATAAAGGATGTAGTAGATTGGCCATCCCATGTATAGGGCGATGGAACCAATCCCACCTCTTCCTCCATATTCCTTTTATTTCCTCTATCCTATGGATAAAAAACAAATCAATTTAGAAAACAATAAGATTTAATGCTCATACAAAAAATAAAATATTGTTACCCAAGTTTCAACTTACCTCTCCAATGTCAAATAAGGACATCTTTGTGTAGACTCTCCGACACGATCCATGAACTCATAAACAAGTCCAAGTGTGCAACCCTCTCTATCTGCTATGCATATGAGTGAATATAAGGGCTGTAAGGCCCACACTAATCCCTCCACATCCCAACCTGTTTACATATAACGTTATGAATCATTAATCAATTGATAAATTATAATTTATCTTGACATGTGTCATGCACATGCACAATGCACGTGCATGTGCATTGTGCATGTGCATTGTGCATGTACATACATACATTCCAATGCATATGCACATGCACATTGCACAATGCACATGCACATTGCACAATGCACATGCACATTGCACAATGCACATGCACATGGCACAATGCACATCCACATGGCACAATGCACATGCACATGGCACAATGCACATGCACATGCACATTGCACAATGCAGATGCACATGCACATGCACATGCACATGCACATGCACATGCACATGCACATGCACATGTGACATGCCACATGCATGATTGATCATTGCACAATCAAATATAAACTGAAAATTCAAAAATCAGTTCACTCATATGTGACTGTAGTACCAGCAGCTGATGCATCTATGGCTCGAAGAAACATGGTCCCTTTGCAACAATGCACCAAAATGTTGTATACATTCCTCTTTCGTATGTCCGTCCATCCGTCACACATGATTGTGCATCCATACTTTTCCCATGTCTCTTTCATGGGCTCAAGCTCTCTCTCTAATGCTTTGTTTTTTTGAGCTCTGTTGTCCTCAACTCTTCATAGGTAGGCCCTTGCCAACGAAACCCTAATAGTGATACCTTCTCAATGGCATTTCTCCATGCCGGTGTCCGTGCAACAGTAAAAGACAAACCACATTGTATAAAAGCTTTCATGATGGCTTGTGTGGCTTCTTGTTTACGTTGTTGTTGCAAGCGAGCACGTATTGATGCTCCTCCAAGAGAGCCAAGTGGGTGCTCTTGTGGATCATGCTCTACTCTTGTACTCTTTCTTGGTGGCGCATGCTCTATGTCAATGTCTATGGAAGCCTCATGAACTTGAGATGCTTGAGTTTGGGGATCACAAGAACCATGTGAACCGCTTGCATATGATCTAGCTTGTGATTGGGCTCCACTATTCCTTCTACCTTGGGCTTTTTGAGCTACCCATGCCATTAGCTCTCCCTTTATAGCTTCGGGCATTGGCTCTTTGCAAGGTGCAACTCCTATGCCACTAACTCTTGCAAGGTGTGCCTTGATCCTATCGGCTCCACCGGCTCCACTATAGCCACAAAGCTTGCAAGTCCATCTCTCACTACCCCGGAGCCCATCTTTCCTTGGCTTGTGACATATTCCCAACATGCTTGTTTTGCTTTAGGCATGTTGATGGAAGAGGTTAAAAGCTTGGAGAGGATAGGAAGCAATAGATAGGGGGGTGTGTGAGGGTGTGTGTAATAAAAGTACCTTCTTGCCTTTGTTTTGCTCTCTTCCAGAGTCCAAACTTGCTGTCCATGCTCTCGGGTCAACGGACGAAAATGCCTCAATGAGGCCGTTTCGCCGAAACAGCCTCATTTGAGGCAAATTTTTTTGTTTTTGTTCGCAACGCGTTGCGAACGTTGCAACGTTGCGACGTTGCGTTGCGAACGCATCGCAACGCATTGCGATGCAACACTAATTGACATGAGATACCACTTCATCAAAGAGGTGTTAGAGGACGGCTTGATCACTTTTATCAAGGTCAATATTTCACAGAAGTTTGCAAATCCTCTCACTAGTGTCTATCCAATGCATAACATTAGTTATGTATATAGATGGTGGGAGTTACTTAGCTTAAAGGAGCCTCATTGGTCCTTTAAGTGGGAGGTTGTTGGGGATAAAGACCCCAAGGATTGTCCCTTTGTATATTTTGATGCATCTGAGTGATAGCTCTTTCCAAGAGCTTTTCTAACATATTTTTGCTATATTTTTGGACCTTGAATTGGGGAATTATAGGCATTTACATTCCTTTTATGAATTTTTGTCATTGGCCATGTATGAACATGCCCAATGACCTAAAAGTTACTTATCAATAAAACGGTTCAAAGCTCTCATAGCTTGAATGGGACTTCTTCGATTTCAGTTTCTCCATCCTTGTTTTTCCAAATTTTTGTACAAGTTTCTCTCTTTACATTCTCTCTCCTCATGCAGAAGTTCACTCCCTTGGTGGTTGCAACCAAGCTCACCATCCCGTAGCTCTTCGTGGCCTCTTTCAATAATGACCTAATCTAATGAAGATATGGTGTTCTCATTGACCTAAACAACTTGCTTTATAAAATGGCATATTCATATTTTGAAAAGCACATCTCTACATATTTTGAGAATTTGGGTTTGCTGGAAATTAGGATTAGCACACTCAATAGGACACTGTTTTCCAACAGCATGTGTGTGTGTGTGTTGCAAAAGGCTTCTTGCTTGCCTCCAAGAATCTTTGTTCCTCACTTATCACTTGCAATCATAGATTCCAAGTATGTGGGCCCTAATGCGATTTGGTCTGATGTCCCAAGCATGCTCACAATACTTTCATCTAGATAATTGCTTCACTTTGACAACATATTCCCATTCTCTTCCTTCGGAAGCATCTACATGTGGATAAAAGTTTTGAATTACTAAGCCTATAAAAACACAAAGCTTAGGGCTGAAGCTTGAAAAGTTGGAGCTAACCTTATGAGTCATGACTGAGGCTTGGTTCCTTTGTGGAGGCTTGAGGGTAGTAATCATCCTTGTCAATGGCAAATGCCTTGGTAGGCTGACTTGTGCCTGGCAAGAGAGAAGAAAGGTTGTTCACCATAGGTAAGAGTGAAAATAAGCCCCTGCGGTTGTCATCTTTTACCTCCTAGAGGTGGGCCCTTTTAGCTTGCCAATGGATGTATTAGACACCCTATGTACCTTGGAAGATCACTCTCAAAAAGATAGATCAAAACAGATAAGTTGGAGTTAGCTTAGAGGTGAAAAACTTGCTAATTTGGTTCATACACCTGTCCACTGTTTTGCATAATTCTCTGAGCACAGCAGCAATTAGCTTAATTCCTCTTGGGGAAGTCTAGTTAACTTAAAGAGCTAACTTTCAAGAGTAATCTCATCAAAAATAATAAACCACATTGAGAATGAGTTTTAACAAGTGATGACATCATCCCGATTTTCACGGGCTGCTACAGTTTGAGACCAGTGAGCAGGAAAATGAACATAACTCAAAATGTAGGAATCCAATGATTATGAAAATTTGAATCATTATACTAGACAGTAAGCTGAATCCAACAAGCTTTAAATCATGGAATTTGGATAAGTACACACTGAGAAAAAGCTCTGACAAGATGAGTAAAAAAGTCGGGTACCTGACAGAGAAGTGAAAATGACAGACATGGTTGACTTCAACTGAACATAACTGAAGATTGCAATACCCAAATGAAATGAAAATTGATGAGCATATAGTAGACTTATAGAGCTAACTTTACAAAGTTAAATCACTGAAAATGATGCACCAAGCTCAGAGAAAACATCTCTGCAATCTGACTGAGAAAACTGAGAGATATGGCTTTGAGTAGTACACTTCACAAGAACATGGAAATATGAACCCAAATGATAATGAAAATGAAAGTATATTGCTTGTACAATACAATGGACTTACTGATACATATGTGTGCCTTGGAATCACACCTTGATATGGCATAAAGCTGAGCTCTTGGAGGTCTTCACATAGTTCTCTCTAACCACGACTAAAATCTACTTATAGTTGAGTTTGGGAGGCTAACTTGCCTCAATCACTCTCCAATCAATCAATGATTGATTTGATTCTCTACCTACCACAAATCACGAATTCGCGGCTCCTCTTTCCCTTTTTGATCAAGTGGACTCAACCACTTAAGATTCTTTCACTTTTACATTAAGTAAACTCTTCTATAGTTACAAGAGGTAGTTCACAAGTGAACTTTACATAGTCTTCATTTTAAGACTTCTTCTATGACTTTGTGGGACTCAAGCCAATACTTAGGCTTGTCATACACTTGCTCCAATAGGGCATGGGTTGACAGGTTCCACTTCCCTTAGATTTGTATAGATTCTTCAGTGTCATAATAGTTCATTCAAACAAGGGTTAGCGGAAGGACGTCCTATTTTCAGATGAACTACACAATAACAACTAGTATCTTATGCTAGAGCCTAGCAGTTAAGATAACACTCCTGTTATACACCCAACAATGTGCATGCAATAATGAGATGAAGGCACTGCACGCTTGAGTTCATTGAACTGAGGAAGATGAGATATGCAGACATGGAAAAAGGCATAAAAAAGTGATCCATGCGACATAGCATTAGGGCTTGTCGGAGTGAAGGTACTCTTATATTCAGGATGGCATTAATACGACATTCTTCACCACAAAGCTGGTTAAGCATTGGTGCTTAGCGAGACACAGGCATCCAAGCTTACATTAGCCTTTACAGCGTATCCGAAGTCCCTATTACAAATATCTTTTGCCTCGGATCCAAAATCAAACTTGGAAATCGTTCAAGCAGAGGAAATCTCTGCATTAATTATATGTACAAGTGAGAGTGAGTGAGTAGTCGAGTGGAATTTTCCTTCACTAGACCCAATCATGCGAATCTGGGGACAACTTCAATCTTAATTGTATTCCTAGATTCTGTGCACAAGAACAGTTTCAAATGTGTTTTAGACTTGTGAACAAATCTGTAGGGAAGTCTTACAAACCAATTTTAGTTTATAAGTAGTCCCGTTGTAGTCCAGTTTGTGTGCTCTCTCTCTCTCTCTCCATTTATTGATTGATTTTGAGAGAGAGAGAGAGAGAGAGAGAGAGAGAGAGAGAGAGAGAGAGAGAGAGAGAGAGAGAGAGAGAGAGAGAGAGAGAGAGAGAGAGAGAGAGAGAGAGAGAGAGAGAGAGAGAGAGAGAGAGAGAGAGAGAGAGAGAGAGAGAGAGAGCAACGTCTTCTCATAGGCCAAATTTGGCCTATGAGACAAAACCATGTACAACTGAAGTAACCCCTGTCAGAGAGAGAGAGAGAGAGAGAGAGAGAGAGAGAGAGAGAGAGAGAGAGAGAGAGAGAGAGAGAGAGAGAGAGAGAGAGAGAGAGAGAGAGAGAGAGAGAGAGAGAGAGAGAGAGAGAGAGAGAGAGAGAGAGAGAGAGAGAGAGAGAGAGAGCAACGTCTTCTGAAGGCCAAATTTGGCCTATGAGACAAAACCATGTACAACTGAAGTAACCCCTGTCATAGTTACCTGAGACGGGGGACGGGCTCCGGGATGGGGACGGGTCCCGAGACGGGGGGTGGGAGGAGGGGGCTGAGTGTGAAACTCAAAGAGGAGGAGAAGGGGGGACATTAAATAGTAGAGAGAATAATCATTAAAAATATAAAATGGACATCATAGAGTATGGTGTTTCACATGCTACATTCATTTGAGTTTTTCAGTTTTTACATCTATGATTTTTGAACTTACATGAAGGATTAACTCCAGATTATTGATTGTCAAGAATCAAAATTCAATTAGTATGACTCATGGTATATAATATATGTCACATTCTATCTAAATCTTCTCATTTTTTGGCAAATATAAATAAAAAAATTGGCTTTTTTGGATGGGCCGTCCAGCCAGGCCATCCCTGACATGGGACGGGGCGTCCCGGACAATCTGGGACGCGTCCCCTATTTGGGACGCTTGGCCGGGACGTGTCCCGTCCCCGACCCATGTTTTTGTGTATGGGACGGCCGGGACGCACGTCCCTGGCCATTTTTGCCCTTGCCTCCCCGTCCCCCCGTCCCCTGTCACTATGACCCCTGTATAGAAATAAAATAAAATGGAAAAGTACTCGCTACTCAAAATTGTGTAGGCTGAACATGGAAACAACCACAGGATAGTGTACCGGGTGACGAAGAGGTAGTGGGGATAATGTAGTGGTGCATGGGGAGATGTGGCTCTGACTATGCAGATAATGGCCACCTAATACATGGGGGCCTGATGATGGGAGTGAATATGTATATCCTAACTACAGGTAATGGGTGGAGGTGGGTGGAGTATGTGGTACATCGGCAGCGGTCTGAGTGCCTACCCAAGTGGTGGTGCACCTATGCTCCATCATGTGGTCATGGCCTATCTTGATGCGTGAGATATCCTCCTGGTATAGTCGTGGTCGTTTGTATCCAGCTCTATGTGGTCCACGTTGCACTCTCTGTGCCACTCCCTGTTGGAACGTTAGCCCTGTGCCTCTGGAAGGTGGGCTCGTCCGATGTAGCTCATCTCGCTGAAAGAACTGAGTAATGGTCCGCTGTGTACTCATCCGTGTCTGATGTGTGGACTGTAGCAACTGCTCTCATCTCTCATACGCTGCTGCGAGGAATCGTCCCAACCTGTGCTGGTCTCCAATGGTCATGCACAACTGTAGTGACTCCTCTATATGGAACTTTGCTCGTAGATCTGAGTATGCTCTGCATATGGTAACAAAGTGCTCCTCACTCTCTATCTTTGTATGGCATACTCGGCACCACCTCGCCTCTCTAGGTACTCCCCTGGCTCGACCCCTCTCAATCTCGAGCTGATGTGATGAAACTCGAAGCGGCCCAATGATGACTCGGAGGTGGTGTGGTAAGTATGTGTGCATGTATCGCAGAGTCTCAATGAAGCTTTGGTATGAGATCTCTAGAAAATGTCGGAGCATTTTCGGTGGTAATGTATCCCCGGGGCTAATCCATGTCCTCTGTATATATGTATGCCACATCTCCTGGCGAATGACCCTGTTCCTCTCCTGGTGGGAGAGTGAATAGGTGGGGGCCTGTAAGTCGTACTAGAGTGGTGGTAGTCCGTCTATGTCAAATCCATGATGGGCCAGCCAGTCTCGTGTTTGTGCGTACCGTGAGGAGGTGTCTCTTGCTAGTGCCATGTTGCGTGATGCCTGGAATGCTCGATAAGTGATGTGCTCTATGTCCATGCTGTGGATCCTGTGTAATAGGCATACTATCTGGAATAATGCCTCTACTAGCATCGGTGGTGCAGCGAGCTCTGCTATGATGATATCATGTGGTACCTAAGGCTTGCTTCGGATGAGTCTTGCAATCATGAGAATCTGTGGCCTCTCCAATGCTGTCCATGCTGATGTCACTAATCCTGGCCCCCATATGGATGCTCCATACATGAGCGCTAGCGTAATCAAAGTGTCGAAGAGCCACCCCTTTGTGTAGGGCTCGTGAAAATGTGCCTGATGGCAATGTCTCTCCATCAAGGCTAGTGCTGTGTATCCATGTGTGATGCGATCCCGAGCTGCCTGAGACATAGAGAAAACCCCGGAAGCTGCTGTGAATGTCACTCCGAGATAGACATATGATCCGACTACCTCAATCGGTCCGCATGCTGTTGTGAAAGAACTATGTCTCCTCACCTGTGCTGATGTATGAAAAATCATATAACCTTGGTTTTACCAGGGTTCATGGATAGCCCTCTGTATGCAAAAGTCGTCGAAGCCGCGTAGGTGGTGCTGTAGACCTTCTGCAGATTTTGAAAGTAGCACAATATCATCAGCGTATAAAAGAATATGAACAATAGTCCCTCGCACCTCAATGCCCTCCCCTCCTTGCTGTCATATGAAGTCCACTATCTCATCAATGTATAGACCAAAGAGGGTCCGTGAAAGAGGGAACCCTTGCTTCACACTGATAGTGCTAGCAAGTGACTCGGATAAGCCACCTGGACATCTGACTCTACCAGAGACTCTCTCATATAAGGTGTAGATCCCCCATATCATCTCATCTGGAACTCCGATATCAAGTAGGCGTTTGAAGAGCCGTTCCCTCGAAACTGTGTTGAAGGCTTTGCGGAAGTCCACAAAGCAGCAGTGTAACCTCTTCCTCACTCTTGCCTAGTCGATCAGGCATCTCAGAGTGAAGATGTGGTCAATGGTAGCGTAATCTTGTCTAAAGCCTGCTTGTCTTGGGCCCTGATACCCTTCCTCTCTGCGAGAGTGCTCAACTCTGTCTCTAGCACTGCCCCATATAATTTGGCCAGTATGGGGCCAATCATGATCATCCGATATGTAGTTGGATCCATACTATCTCCTGACTTATGAATGGGCACTATGGTGTGCTCAGTCCATGAGTCATTGAACCCTTCAACCAGCGCATGGTTGAAGAGGTGGGCAATGAGCAGTGCGAGAGTCGTGCATCTGTATATGAGGTGCACTGCCTATAAACTGAACTGGTCATGGGCTTTGCCATGCTGTAGATGTGAAATAGCGCGGCTCACCATGGTGGGTGTGAAGAAGTAAGAGGTAGTGGGGCGTGAGCTCTGCGGCCTCGGAATGTGGGGCTGGTCCGAGATCTGGTATAGGCTCTGTGCATAGCTATGCCAAATGCTTGGGTCTCGAATGGGTGTCTACTGTCTCCTCTCCCTCAGATGTCACCATGCCACTACTGCACTATCCCGACTCATGAGCAGATGGTAGATATCCCAGTACTGTCTCTCCTCCCACTCCTTTCGCTTGCGGCAAGTAAGGCTCTACATGCGACGCTGTGCCTACCTTTGTGTAATATCCCCTCTATGCTCTAAAATCCGTAGATGTTTCTTGAGTTCCTGACAATCTATATCATACCAACGGTTCCTGGGCATGGATCGTGTGCGTGGAGGATGTGTATGTGTGCGATGTGGAAAGTTGTGGATAGCTAAGTCATGAAGGATGGTGGTGATCTGGGACTTAAGTGTGTCCAAAGGTGATAATGGATCGAGCGAGAGTAGGCTAGTGTGTAAGTGGTGTGCATACACGTGTGAGAGCTTGTGCGTGAAGTGAATCGTGGTGTGTGGCTCAATAAGTGAGGAAGGGTCTAATGGGATAGGAGATGAAAGTGTGAATGTGATAAACGTATGATCAGCACCAAGTGGGCGTCGTCCAATACTAAGTGAGGGGATAAGTGAAGCTCTAGAGATGGTACCTAGAATGTGTGTGTGTGTGTGAGAGAGAGAGAGAGAGAGAGAGAGAGAGAGAGAGAGAGAGAGAGAGAGAGAGAGAGAGAGAGAGAGAGAGAGAGAGAGAGAGAGAGAGAGAGAGAGAGAGAGAGAGAGAGAGAGAGAGAGAGAGAGAGAGAGAGAGAGAGAGAGAGAGAGAGAGAGAGAGAGAGAGAGAGGGAAGGGAGGGGAGGGGAGGGGAGGGGAGGGGGGGGGGGGAGGGGGGGGAGGGGAGGGAGGGAGGGGAGGGGAGGGGAGGGGAGGGGAGGAGAGGGGAGGGGAGGGGAGGGAGGGAGGGAGGGAGGGAGGGAGGGAGAGAGAGAGAGAGAGAGAGAAAGAAAGAAAGAAAGAAAGTCATATTAACGTCTTCTGGAGGCCAAACTTGGCCTATGAGACAAAAGCCATGTACAAATGTAGTAACCATGTGTAGAAAATGAAATGAAATAAACACAAAGCTATCTAGGGCTGGTAAAAGGCTGGGGAGACGTGGCTCTGACTCAGCAGATAGTGGCCACCTAATACAGGGGGATCCATAATATGAGTGAGCAAAACACCCTAGCTATTGGTGATGGGGGGAGGTGGGTGTAGTATGTGGTACATCGGTGGTGGTCTGAGTGCCTCCTGAAGGAAGACAACCAAGGGGGTGGTGGTACGCCTATGCTCCATCATGTGGTCGTAGGCTGTCCTGATGCGTGAGATATCCTCCTGATATAGTCGCGGTCGACGATATCCTACCATGCGTGGTCGTCGTCGTGCGCTCTGTGCTGCTTCCTGGTGGAGCGTGAGCCCTATAGAAGGACCTCCCTGATGTAGCTCTGCTCGCTGAAAGAACTGGGTAATGGTCTGCTGGGTACTCACCCGTGGCTGATGTGTGGGCTGTAGTGACTTCTCTCGCCTCTCGTATGCTGTTGTGAGGAAGCGTCCCTGGTCTCCCATAGTCATGCACAACTGGAGTGACTCCTCTAGATGGAACTGTGCGCGTAGGTCTAAGTATGCTCGTCATCTGATAACAAAATGCTCCTCACTCTCTACCTCAGTCTGGCATACTGGGCACCACCTCTCCTCACAGGGGACTCCCCTGGACCGACCCCTCTCAATCTCGAGCTGATGTGATGAGACTCGGAGCTGCCCAATGACGACTCGGAGATGGTGGGGAAGGTATGTCTGCATGTATCTCGGGATCTCGATGAAGCCCGCGTCGGATATATGTAGAAAATGCTCGCGGTAATAGAGCATTTTCGGTGGCAATGTATCCCTAGGGCTCACCCATGTCCTCTGTATGTATGTATGCCATATCTCCTGACGAATGACCCTATTCCTCTCTTGATGAGAGAGCGAGTAGGTGGGTGCATGTGAGTCGTACTGTAGTGGTGGTAGCCTGTCTATGTCAAAGCCATGGTGGGCCAGCCAGTCTTGTGTCTTTGCATACCATGAGGAGGTGTCGCCTGCTAATGCCATATCACGTGATGCCTGGAAAGCACGATAAGCAATGCGCTCTGTATCCATGCTCCGAAGTCTGTGTAATAGGCATATTGTCTAAAACAACGCCTCAACTAGCATCGGTGGTGCAGCGAGCTCTGCTCTAATGATATCATGTGGTACTGAAGGCTTGCTGCGGATAAGTCTGGCAATCATGAGGATCTGTGGCCTCTCTAATGCTGTCCATACTGATGTCGCTAATCCCGGCCCCTATATGGCTGCCCCATACATGAGCGCTGGCGTAACCAAAGTGTCAAAGAGCCACCCCTTTGTGCGGGGTTCCTGAAAATATGCCTGGTGGCACTGTCTCTCCATCAAAGCTAGTGCTGCGTACCCACGTGTGATGCGGTCCCGAGCTGCCTGAGACATAGAGAAGATCCCTGATGCTGCTGTAAATGTCACTCCCAAGTAAACATATGATCCGACCACCTCGATCGGTCCACCTGCTGCTGTGAACAAACTATGTCTCCGTACCTGTGCAGATGCATGAAAGATCATGACCTTGGTTTTACCAAGGTTCACAGATAACCCTCTCTGTCTGCAAAAGTCATCTAGGCCATGTAGATGATGCTGTAGACCTTCTGCAGACTCTGAAACCAATATAATATCATCAGCGTATAAAAGAATATGGACAGTGGATCCTTGTACCTCAATGCCATCTGCCCCCTGCTGCTGTATGAAGTCCCCTATCTCATCAATGTAGAGACCAAAGAGGGTGGGTGAAAGAGGGCATCCTTGCTTCACCCCGATAGTGCTAGCAAGTGGATTAGATAAGCCCCCTGGGCATCTGACTCTACCAAATACTCTCTCGTATAAGGCGTAGATCCCCCATATCATCTCCTCCGGAGCTCCGATATCAAGTAGTCGTCTGATGAGTCTGTCTCTAGGAACAGTGTCAAATGCTTTGCGGAAGTCCACAAAGCAACAATATAATCTCCTCTTCCTCACCCTTGCCTGGTCTATCAGGCATCGCAGAGTGAAGATGTGGTCAATAGTAGAGTAATCTCGTCTGAAACCTGCCTGTCCTGGAGCCCTGATACCCTTCCTCTCAGCGAGAGTACTCAACTCTGTCTCTAGTACTGCCCCATATAACTTGGCCAATATAGGGCCAATCATGATCGTCCGGTATGTAGCTGGATCCATAGTATCACCTGACTTATGAATGGGCACTATGGTGTGCTCAGTCCATGAGTCGGGGAACCCTTCAACCAATGCACGGTTGAAGAGGTGGGCAATGAGCGGTGCGAGAGTCGTGCCTCCATAGATGAGGTGCTCTGCCTGTAAACCGAAATGGTCATGGCCCCTGCCATGCTGTAGCCGGGCAATAGCGCGTCCCACCATAGTGGGTGTGAAGAAGTCAGAGGTAGTAGGACGTGAGCTCTGCGGTCTGGGAATGGGGGGACTAGTCTGGGATCTCGTATAGACTCCGTGCATAGCTATGCCAAGTGCTCGGCTCTCGGATAGGTGTCTGCTGTCTCCTCTCTCTCAAATGTTGCCATGCCACTCCACTGTCTCGACTCATGAGCAAATGGTAAATATCCCAATACTGTCTCTCCTCCCAATCTCGCCGTTTGCGGTGAGTAAGGCTCTGCATGCGACGTTGTGCCTGTGTGTGTGTAATATCTCCCCTATGCTCTAAAATCCGTAGGTGCTTCCGTAGCTCACGACAATCTGCATCATACCAACGATTCTGGGGCATGGATCCTGTGCGTGGAGGGTGCATATGTGTGCGGTGTGGGAAGCTTTGGAGAGCTGAGTCCTATAGGATGGTGGTGATCTGTGATGTAAGTGTATCCAAAGGTGAGAGTGGATCGAGGGAGAGTAGGCGGGTGTGTAAATGGTGTGCATAAACGTGTGAGAGCTCGTGTGTGAAATGTATCGTGGTATGTGTCTCAGTGGGTGAGGGAGGGTCTAATCGAATCGGAGATGAGAGTGTGAGTGTGATAAATGTATGGTCAGCACCAAGTGGACGTCGTCCAATACTAAGTGAGGGGATGAGTAAAGCTCCAGAGGTGGTACCCAAAATGTAGTCGACTGTGCTCTCGCCTCCCCCGTGAGGGAAGCAAGTAAATCCGCCCGAACCTGGCCAACGATTCATCCCGTTATATATAACGAGATGGTGTCGGCTGCCTAGCTCGAGTAGATGTCTGCCATAGCCGGTGGTGTCCTGATCTATATCTGCCGATACTCTGCTGGTGCTCATCTCATCCGGGTCTCTGGCCCTCATGAGATGTGGGTGATCCATGTCATATGCCTCGCACTGATGTGACTGAGTGCGGCCATTGAAGTCAGAGAGAGAGAGAGAGAGAGAGAGAGAGAGAGAGAGAGAGAGAGAGAGAGAGAGAGAGAGAGAGAGAGAGAGAGAGAGAGAGAGAGAGAGAGAGAGAGAGAGAGAGATTTTAACTTCTATTAGAGACCAAAATTGGCCTATGAGACAAAACATATACATCAATATGATCCAATCCACTGTGACCCCAAAAGGAAAATAAAGTGTGGGTACAAAACAGAATATAAAAGGAGTGGATAATAGCTAGCATCAAGGGTATGGGGTGCTATGGGTATGCACTCCATATGCTCAATAGGTGATGTACAAATATGATATGCATAGGGAGGGAAGGCTCGGTGGTGTCATAATGCTCTAAGTGCCTGGAGTGGGTGTAGGATATAGTGCATCGGTGGGTAAGGCATCGTGGCGATCCTCAAAATGCTCTGCACATCGAGATCTATAGGGGTGCGCGGCTGACGTCTCCGTATCTCCATGTCATGGCGTGCGTGAATCGCCTGAATCTCTCTCTGGTGGGGACAGGTTCTCCGGAGGGGGGGTCTCGGTCGTCGACGCTGTCGTCTAAGCTCCTCTGGTCTATGTAATGTGACACCCTGCGTCGAGCTGGGTCCTCGGGTGGTTGTGGGTCTGAAAAAATCCGTAATAGAAGTCTGGAGAGCCAAGTCCATCCGTTGCTAGAGAAGTGATGCACGGCGGTGCTGGAGCTCTACTAGGAAGCGACCTAGAGGGCGTTGGTCCTCCGTCTCCAATAAAGCCCTGATCTCTCTGGGGCCCCTGAAGAGCTGTGGGTAGTGGTCTCTGATGTCCTCGTATGCCTGGCATCTACATGTGTAGTGCTCCTCATCCTGCACCTCCTCTCGGCATATCTTGCATAATCTCTCATCCTTGGAGGTATGTGTCGCTTGCCCAACCTCAATGCTGGTGTGATGATACTCTGAGCTGCCCAATGGCCACTCTCTCTGCTGGAGCCATGTATGTATCCATGTATCGTGGTCTCTGGATGAAACCATCCGCTGTTATAGTCAGGAAGTGCTCTCTGTAGTGTTGCCTCTTTGTGGGAAGAGGCTCCCGTGGTGCTATCCATGTCTCCCTGACGTGTGTCTGTAGTAGGTCCTGACGGATGATCCTGTTCCTCTCCGAACAAGAGAGGGTAATGTAGGAGGAAGAGAGGTCATACTGAAAAGGAGGGAGATCGGTAATGCTCATGCCATGGTCTGCTAACCATCGGTAGGTCTGTGCATACCATACTCTCTCATGCCTTGTCTTTGCCAAATGTCTAGAGCTCTCAAATACAAGCCTGGTGAGTCGGCTGGTGGGGAGCTCTCTGACTCTCAGATTAAAGGTCACCATCTGAAAGAGGGCCTCCACTAGCATCGGTGGCGTGCCAAGCTCAGCTCGTATAATGTCGTGTGGAACGGAGGGCTTGCTATGGAGCAAGCATGAGATCATGGTGACCTGAGGCCTCTCAATCCGCGTCCACATCGCCTCCGTAATCCCTGGTGCCCATAATTCCGCTGCGTACATCAATGCGGGTGTCACTAGAGTATCAAAGAGCCACCCCTTAGTCCGGGGCTCCTAAAAATGTGCCTGAAAGCAGCGTCTCTCCAATCCTGCAAGTGCCGCATAGCCTCGCGTCAATCTATCTCTTGCTGCATGTGCCATGGAGAATACCCCTGTGCTGCCCGAGAAGGTGACACCTAAGTAGACATAGGAGTCCACTACCTCTATCTGTCCTCTAGCTGCGGTGAAAGAGGCGCGATGGCGTATTGTCCTGGAGGTATGGAAGATCATGACCTTGGTCTTGCCAAGGTTCACTGTGAGTCCTCTCTCCATGCAGAAGGTATCGAGCGAGTGTAAATGTGACTGTAGCCCCTCCTGTGACTCTGAAAGTAAGACAATGTCATCAGCATATAATAGTATGTGTACTGACATACCTCCGAGGTCTCCTCCTAGCCCTCCTGCTCGCTGTATATAGTCCGTGATCTCGTCGATGTAGAGACCAAAGAGAGTGGGTGAGAGAGGGCAACCTTGTTTCACACCAATGGTGCTAACAAGGCTGTCTGATAGGCCGCTGGGGCAGCGCACCCTGCCTGTGACTCGTGCATACAAAGCATGGATGGCCCATAGCATGTCTGATGGTATCTACAACTCTTGGAGTCTCCATGGTAGTCTCTCTCGAGGGACCATGTTGAAGGCTTTGCGGAAATCCACAAAGCACCAGTATAGTCTCTGCTAGAGAGAGAGAGAGAGAGAGAGAGAGAGAGAGAGAGAGAGAGAGAGAGAGAGAGAGAGAGAGAGAGAGAGAGAGAGAGAGAGAGAGAGAGAGAGAGAGAGAGAGAGAGAGAGAGAGAGAGAGAGAGAGAGAGAGAGAGAGAGAGAGAGAGAGAGAGAGAGAGAGAGAGAGAGAGAGAGAGAGAGAGAGAGAGAGAGAGAGAGAGAGAGAGAGAGAGAGAGAGAGAGAGAGAGAGAGAGGGAGAGAGAGGGAGAGAGAGAGAGAGGGAGGGAGGGAGGGAGGGAGGGAGGGAGGTTGGGAGGGGGGGAGGGAGGGAGGGAGGTTGGGAGGGGGGGAGGTTGGGAGGGGGGTTGGGAGGGGGGGAGGTTGGGAGGGGGGGAGGACGGAGATAGAGAGAGATTTATTTTTTCTGTAATCAAGGATGATAAATACATGTGGTTTCTGCAGGATTGAAGAGGCAATAGAGTCAAAAAAGCTTGCAGTTCAACTGGCAAAGCAAGCGGGAAAGGAAGTATTGTTTGCAGTATCTGTGCTGGAGCAAGAACTTGAGGATTTAATGTTAGCGAAAGATCAGGGTAATGGATCAAGCAAAATTGAGATAGATACAAATACTTAATCAAAGTCACATTTATTGTTCTGTGTCTGTTTATTGTTAATCATTTACCTCTCTCTCCCTCTCTCTCTCTCTCTGTCAATTAATAATTTTGTCCTATCGAAAAGCTTTGGGGAGTAAGATAGGTGTTGATAACACAAGTAACCCATCTGTGGATGAAGATGAGATGATGCTTTCTTTTCCCTAGTATACCATGAGGACCTTGGTATGTGGTAGGATCCTTGTGTTTACCATAGATTCATTTGACATGTTTTTGTTAGTATATGATTAGTGTCTATCCTTCATGCTTGTAGTTTGTATTGCACTCTTGTAACCCCCATTATGAGGAGAAGTCAATTGTGCATTGCATTGATGGTGGGAATTTCAATATACATTACTAGATGGGGATCACATCGGAACAGTTTATGGTTGGGAGATGACTTAGGTAGACCTGGCTCACTATCAAGTTGGATTTTGGTTTGGTTCTCCTGTAATGTAGCTTAAAAGCTATCGGTGCTTTAAATTTTAGGCCCCAGTTCGGGACCCAAACAATTTTAAGTTATGAACTCGACCTCAATTTGGATTGCTTGGTTTTGTTGTTTTGTGTAGTTTTGTTATTTATGCAGTTAATTGGTTGGTTTGGTATAATACTTAGTGTTAACGGGCTCCGTGTATCAGCATATAAATGGTAGTCCACTATGGGGGCAATGGCTGGCAGCACAAAGTCACCCATGCTCAAATATCCATACAAGGTCACATCTCTGCATGGTTCTTTTGTAAATGGATCGTACACTTGTCCAAGTGTTGAGTTGAGCTATAACATATCTCGTCCTTGTATTCCATTTAGAGCTGTCTAGCTTGCCATCGAAGCTCTACTTTGAGAATGCATGGGTGGACAACATTCTTATGCTTACAAGAAGTAGGAAGTTTTTCAAGTTTTTGCCTTCTTCGCTGTTCTAGTACATTCCTCTCTATCGAGTAATTGCTTTCTTATAATTCTCTTGGGTGATGAAAAATTCTTGAGGTTCATGTTTTGGTTTTCATTGGAACTTTTGTAGGTGATTCTTTGTATTGGGAAGGTTTCCTTAAACATTTTGCAAAGAGCTTGTACATTGTTGGTATCTCCTTGCCACAACTATAAAGTTTGATGCTAGATGGTGATCCGATACCAAAATGATGGGCTGATACGTGATTGTTCATTCTATAGAATTTCAACATTTTCTGTCTCATAACTATGCCTTATTTAAGGATGATTTCCATAATTGGTTTTTATGAACATAATGTAGAAACATTATCATCCTAGGACAAATACCTTACTCTTGATCAAATCATATCGAAATCTTTTAATTTGTTCCAAGCCGTGTGAGTGGGCCTAGCATATCCCTATTTTATTTGGAGGCCTCAAATCAACTTGTCATCCAAGGGCATCTTAAGTCTCTACATTGAAAATTTTGGATTGTAAAGAAAATGAACATACATGTGAAGAATTCATGCTAGGAGAACTTCGTTGAAATATACAACTCCCATTTGTTTATTCCATTGGTGGCAATGTTGACTACATGATGAAAGGTTGTTGATCATCTTTTTTTCATCATCTATAAAGTGACTCCATTTATGCTATTACATGTGAATGCATGTGTAGCCTTTCCATTGAAAACATGATCATGTGTAGATTGCAGCTCTTGAGCATTTATGTGAGGACTTCATGCTAGGAGGATGTCAATGGTATATACAACTCCCTTTTTTAATTCCAGTGGTGGCAATGTTAACTACATGATGACACTTTTTTCATCATTCATAAAGTGACTCCCATCACATTGTTACATGTGAATGCATGTGTAATTTTTTGATTGAAAACATGATTTTGTGTAGGTTGCAATGCTTCAAGAATGACTTCCCCAAAGATGAAATGAGATGTTGAATTTTGCAACAAGATGCTGTGTCTATAACGTTTCCTATTCAGAGGAGAGATTGATTATAGCATAATTGAAAACCATCTTATATTTTGATTTATGAACCCCAATAATTACATGTGTATGCTCAATTGTGAAGTTGGCAAAAGAGTAAGAGATTGAGCACTTAATGTTTTCCATTTGCTCAAATTCCATTAAGTCACATGAACGCTCTAAATTTTCTTATGATTTGGCATGTACAAAATCAAAAAGAGCTTTGTAATATGAAAGTGTTCCATGAAGAATGAACACGTCATGAAGATTATCCACTATTTTCGAAATTGAGTATAATGATTAGAAAACTTGACTCAATGAGAATACCAAGAGTTGATGACAAGAGGATTGATGAACAAATAAATAGTTTCTCAACCACTTAAGATTTTTGATTCCTAAAAAAACCAAGTAACTTGAAGTGCTATCTCTTTAATCGAATCCATGAAAAAAGTGCTTTAAATAAAGGGAAAGTGTATATACATCTAGATTTTAAAGTTCAAAAGTAGTTTCTTGGTGTAGCATTATAACTCAAGAAATCATTTTTAATGATGGTTTTATAGGCATTTGAAACTCATGCATGTAATTATTCATGTTGAATATGTTGAAAAATGGAAAGATTGTGGAATTTTCTAGGTTTTTAACAAGTCTTTCCACTTAGATGAGCACTTAGGAATAAGATATAAGAATGCTAAACTACACATATCTTGTGGAATCTAAGCTTGCATCAAAATGGAGATAAATGATATGACCAGACAATACTATGAGATACATCTTGGTAAATCATGGGGTTCTCAAATAATGAATGTACATGCTTAAAAGTCGCCCTTTGATGTAGATAAGGGGTTCAGAGGCTTGAATCAAGCAATAAAGCACATAATATAATGCTTGCAAGAGGGGGAATATTATAGATATAATTATGGTACAATTTTCTCACATTTCAAGAAGTGTGAAATGATTTTTATTGAACTCATGTTCTCCTCAAATATTTTTTGTATTACATTTTTTCCAAACATGCCACTAGTTTATCTTTAAACAAGAATAACAACAAGTTAAAAAAAAGGCTTCTATTCACAAGGGATTCTAGCTACAAAAATATGTAAGATTCTAATAAGTTCAAAAGATGAATGTGCTTTTTTTTTCCAACACTTTCTTTGTCCTTCGTAAGTTCTTATTTTTTCCTCCAAATTCACTCAATCTAGGTTTTCTTTTGAGCTACCATCTACAAATTCCTCTCACTTCATGTCCATTTGGCATTGGATCAAACACAGTTCAAAGAGGTTGAGAAGGATGTAAAATAATGAAAATTATTTCATGATTAAGATCTCTTGCTTCAAGCATCTTCTTTGCACTCTTGTCTATCATATGATAGATGTTATACTTCTTTTGTCCATTCGTTATGTTTCTAAGACAGTTCCACAACTACAAATTTGGTATATTCTTATATAGGTCTCCATTGTGTAAATGATAGATATCATTTATAAAACTTCAATATTCTTTTACTACATGCTTGATATGTCAAAAAAATGAAGACAAAAAAGCTTTTTTTGTAGAATGATATCTATTCTCATTCAAAACGTTCATGGGTTGAGACATCTCCTCATTTGAAGATACATTTGATTGTCCACCATAGAAAGAGGCAATAAGATATCATATGCTTCTTTTGAGCTCATTGATATCTCCTTTATGCATGAAAGTAAAGGCGTACATCCTCCACAAAAGCTACATGTCAAATTATCTAAATAAATTTAATATGTGGGTGGTATAGGTGATAATATTTGCTCTCAAAAATATGCCCATTAAAAATAGATTTGACAACCTTATCATTCTTGCATTGTTTCTCAAGTACTAATGTGTTGAAGATAAATATGCAAGCTCATTTTCGCATGAGATATGCTTGAATAAATTTACCAAATGTAAAAGTAAAGGAAAAAATAAGTCTAAGGATGAGAAAATATAGTCAAAATTCATGATCAATAAAAGATAAAAGATCTGCCTTGTAGTGAGTGGCATGTAGTGGGCAATCAAATGAAAGTGGTGAGTTAAGAAGCAGGCACAAAATTCTTCACACGCTCATCGGCTATAAAAGTGGAGTGGGAGCACGTTCTCACCAAGGAAAGAAAGAGGAAAGAGCCCCCAGTATTTGGATTTGATCTTTGAAACCATTTTGTCATTTTGTCTTCTCATAGAATCTTTCTAGCTGCACATCACTTTGTACATAGTCATGTTGTGAGGCTCATATCTTTGTGTATATGTAACCATTTCTTGCATTGAAACACTCATTGAAAAGCTTATCTTGTGTAGTCTCTCGCTCTCTCTCTCAAATTTAATAGTCTTGGACAACAAAAGTTATGTGAAGCTTGTCAACTAGGAAAGCAAACAAGCCAACCATTCAAGAGTAGGAATTATGTGACCCCAAATGTCTTGGACTTGATACATATGGATGTATGGGGACCTACCCAAGAGGCATCAATGGTTGATAATAGATTTTTTGTCACCTTCATTGATGACCACTCAAGAAACGTATGGCTGTTTTGTATGAAGCAAAAATTAGATGTGTTCTCTATATTCAAGAGATTGAAAACTCGTTGAAAAAGAAACATGAATTTCTATCAAAACCTAAAGGTCCGATGGTGGAGGGAAATACTTCTCCAAAGATTTTTCAGATTTTCTACAAGAGAATGAGATCAAAAGGTAGTTTACGTGTAGGTATACACCTCAACAAAATGGAGTAGTTGAGAGGAAAAATGGGAAAATAGCTAAAGTTGCAAGATGTATGCTTAACAAGATGAAGGTACCATTGTACTATTGGGTTAAAGCTACCATAACCATTATTTATTTGATGAATAGGTGCACAACATTGGGAATACATCACTTGACATGAGAGGAGGTATATTCTGATAAGAAATGCGATCTTACACATCTCAAAGTTTTTGGATGTGTTTGATTTGTTTGCATTCCACAAGAAGTTAGAACAAAGATGGAACCAAGGTTAGAAGAATGCATTTTCATTGGCCACTTCATGGAGCAAAAAGGATATCAGTGTTACAACCCTACAACAAATGAAGGAAGAGTCTCGTGAGATGTGGTCTTTGATGAACTAAGACCATGATATGAAGATGAAGGACAGGAAAAGTTCTTGAAGAAGATTGTGATGATTATGGAGGAACTAATCAAAGAGAAGTTCAGCAATCAGGCACAAAAATTTTAGGTGCAAAGCCATTTACATCAAATGAAGAATGTTCAACATGGAGGGGGAGACTTGGAAGTCATTCTTTGTCTCCAAATTCAACTTATAATAGAGCTAAAGAAGAAAGTGATGCTCCAAATAGTGAGAAGATGCAAGTGAAGAAGAATATGAAGAGGTAATCATTTCGAAGGTAAAGCTGAATAGGTTAAAGAAGCAACTCCCTAAAGGCAATGACAAAAGATCTTGAAGGATAATGTATCCAACTCAAAGGCTGAGTTATGATAGTTTCATGGCAAGAAATTTTGCATAAATGATGCAGGTCATCAAAGACAAATATCCCGAGACATATGAAGAAGCTTGAACACAAAAGGAATGTACTCAAGCTATGAAAGAGGAGATCAAAGATCTCAAAGATCTCAAAGGTAATCACACATGGGAGCTAGGCCAAACAAAGAAAGTATGAAGATTGTTCCAAACAAATGGGTGTTTAAAGTAAAGAGGAATGCTGATGGTTCACTACCTAGATATAAAGCTAGATTGGTTGCCAAAGGATTTAAATAAACAGAAGGCATAGGTTATGATGAAGTTTTCAACCTGATTGCAAAGATGGGGACAATTAGAACTTGAATAGAAATCAGTGCTTCAAGGAGATGGCCATTATACCAACTCGACATCAAAAATGCTTTTCCCAAGAAGAGGTATACATGAGTCAAACGATTGGATTTGAAGATGAAAACCATCTAAATTTTTTTTGCAGGTTGAAGAAGGCACTTTATGACTTGAAGCAAGCACCATGAGCATGTAATTAGAGATTGGTAGTATCTAACTAAGTGCGGATACAACCCAAATAGTGCAGATTCTTCATTGTACATGAAGAAGGAAGAGAATGGAGAGGTATATAATTGCATATATGTTGATGATCTCATCATAACAAGGAATGATTTACAAGGATTAAAGATATCAAGGAAGTACTTGTTGGATGTTCTTTTAAGATTTTGGAATGAGTGAATGTAAGCCACTCATTCAACCCATGGAAACAAACACAAAGATTTTCTCAAATGATGTAGAACTATTGGAAGATGTAACAACATACAAAGCATCGTAGGATCATTAATCTATGCAAAAACTATAAGAACTGATCTATCTTATGTTGTTGGTGTACTTTCTCGATTTGTGCAAGCTTTGACAAGCGAACATTCAAATTCAGCCAAGAGAATGTTGAGATACATAAAGCATATAGTTAATCATGCTTTGTTTTACAAGTTTCGTGAAGAATTGTAGGTCAAGGGATTAAGCGATGCTCATTGGGTAGGTTCAAAGGAAGATATGAGATCAACCTTAGGTTATGTGTTCATGATAGGAAGAAAACCTATCACATGAAGCTTGAAGAAGCAACCTACTATTGCACTTTCATCCATGGAGGCTGAATATAGAGGATTAGCATTTGCCACATGTGAAGCAATGTGAATTAGAAAGCTTTTGGTTGATCTTGAAGTGCAAGTTGGAACCATTCCTATATGATGAAGCATAAAATTCAAAAAAGTGGTTGGCTTCAATCCATTCTGAATTTGATGTTACTAAGAAGAATGGTACTTGGCATTTATGTGACTTGCCTCTTGGTCAGAAGGCCATTGGCACTAAATGGGTTTATAAATTGGAACCCAAATCTAATGGAAGTATTGATAACTATAAAGCTAGGCTTGCAACTAAATTTATGCTCTAGAAAAAGGCATTAATTTTGATGAGACCTTTGCTCGTTCATAGCATCTATGCACCTCTAGTTGACAATGGTTGGAATGTACATCATTTGGGTATTACAAATCCATTTTTTGAATGGGTACTTCCATGAATAAGTGTATGTTTTCTAGCCTCATTAATTTGTACAACAAGTCAAAGAAGGCATTGTACATATTAAAACAAGCACCACATGCTTGTTATGGAAAAATTCATGCCTACTTATTAGCACATGGGTTTTAAAACATTTTGATGGATATGCTCCTCACTAGTCCTAACAAATCCATGCTTATGATTTTCAAGATAATTTGCATGCATCTTTCGAAATGTCAAATTTGGGGTAATTGCATCATTTTTTGGGTGTTTGGTTTATGCAAGTTGATGGAGGCATTGCTTTTGTGCAAGCAAACTAGATTGACACTTTATTGCAAAGTTTTGGCCTAGAGGATTGTAAACCCAATGCCATTCTCATGGAAACAAGATTAGGATTGAGTCTTCATGATTTTGGAGATGCGTTTGATGTTGGTCTCTACCAGCAAGTGATTGAATGCTTTATTTATGTATGCATCACTTGGCCTAATATTCACTTTGTTGTCTCTCATATTAGCATATTTACCCACAAAATGTGTTAAAAATTGGAGTAAGGTACTGAATAAGTACCTTTTCTACTTATTGGTGTTGATGTGTGAAACATCACAAGAAATGAATTAATGTGACATTAGAACACCTCGATGGTCACCATTAACTCAATGCTTCTCCAAACTTTGAGAAAAGATGGCTTAAACTGAATAAGTACCTTTTCTACTTATTGGTGTTGATATATGAAACATCACAAGAAATGAATTAATGTGACATTAGAACACCTCTATGGTCACCATTAACTCAATGCTTCTTCAAACTTTGAGAAAAGATTGCTTAAACTGAAAACTTTGCTTCTATAGAAATTTCTAGTTAGTGAAATGATATACCTTCAGTATTTTTCTTATTCCTCTTAGCACATGTATTATTTCTCCAAGATCTTTTAGTAGATAAAATTGTAAGAGAAGAGCTTTCCAAGAAGCTATTATTTGCAAGAAATGGATCTCTAGAACTCAAGTTATAGCCTTCACAAGATGACCCTATATGAGTTGTCAAAACTAGAAATTTTACCTCTTTTAGTAAAACTGAGTGTCTAAAAATGAAAATTCGATGCCTAGCCTCGACTTACAACCATAAGTCAATGCCAGGCATCGACTTGGTGCCTTTTTAGCTACTTTTCAGCTCTTGAAATAGGTGCATAAACCACAGGTATGAACAAGACCACTTTTATGTGGGAAGTCGATGCCAGACATAGGCTTCATGCTGAAACTCGATGCTAGGCATCAAGTTGCTCCACAAAGCTCATGTTTTTAAGAAGTTCTAGTAGTACATAACACTCAGAGAATAAAACAAGGACAAATCAACACAAACTCGATGTCAAGCATCGAGTTGCTTGGAAAACTTGAACTTTTGAATTCATCACACAATAGGCAAGCATGGAGATAATGAAGAGAGTCTCATACACATAACTTTTCTTAGCTCTTCTCATAGCTATGAAAAACTCAGAAGTTTACAGGTGCTTTCTCACTCAGAGAAGCCCGACTATACTGAGTCATACACAATGGACTCCTACTAACATTCTCTCTTCCACATCGCGTCAGTTGATACAAACTAACTTATATAGTTTTTTTGAATCTCATGACTTTTTAAAAAACTTGTAGAACTAAAGTGAACTATCTTTACAAATATAATACACTTGTTAATTTGTCCCTTCACATAGGCATGTGGATTTCTTCTAAAGCTTTGACCTTCAAATATATGTCCAATTAGTGATTGTTTCTCCAATAGCTCCCCCCTCGATCACTAATTGACATTCTCTGTTTCTTCATATCTTCTTCTTTTCTTTTACTCCTTCCATACTTTTGAATCTGCTTGTCTTCACACCATCCAAGCTCTTTGTCATTATGTCTGCTATCTGATCTTTTGTAGAAATGTACTCCATTTCAATTTCTTTCTCAAGAAATGATAATGTATCTCTATATGTTTTGTTCTTGCATGAAATACTGGATTTGCTGCAAGATAAAGTGAACTCATATTATCTCCATGTATTGTAGGTATACCTTGATTAATGCCCAAGCTTTTGAATAATGGCTGCACCCATATGACCTCCTTAGCTGCTTCCACAAGTCCTTTGTACTCAGCTTCAGTTGATGATAATGCTATTGTATGTTGTTTCTTTGAACACCAACTTACAAGCTTATCACCAATATATATCATGTATCCATGTGTTGATCTCCTATCATCTTGATTACCTGCCTAGTCTGAGTCACTATATGCTCTTAACTTCAAATCTGATGTTAAAGGATAATATAATCCTTCCTTTATAGTTCCTTTGATATATCTGAGAACTCTTTGACCTGCAATCCAATGTGGGTCCTTTGGACAATGCATGAATTGTGATAGAACTCCTATTGCATAACTAAGATCAGGTCTTGTTAGTGTAGCATAAATCAAACTACCCACAAGAGATTGATAATTCCTCATATCTTTGTATTCTGCACCATCATATTTACTGAGCTTGTGATTAACTTCAAGTGGAGTTGAAGCTTCTCTGCAATTTTCCATATCAAACTTTTTCAATAGATTCAGAAGATACCTTTCTTGTGATACATATATGCCATGATCTGTATAGGTGACTTCCATACCAAGAAAGTATGATAACTTTCCTAGATCACTGATCTTGAATTCTTTTTCAAGTAATCTCTTTACCTCCTTGATTCCTTCATTTGAAGTACTTGTGACTATAATGTCATCCACATAAATACAAATATAGATTGTACCTTCCTCTCTTCTTTTGATAAGTAGACTTGGATTTGCTTTTGAACTTTGATATCCAAGATCATTGAGATACTTTACCAATCTATAGTTCCATGCTCTTGGAGCTTGTTTCAATCCATAGAGTGCTCTTCTCAACCTACAAACAAAATTTGGATATCTGGAATCTATAAACCCTTGAGGTTGTTCCATGTATACCTCATCTGATATGTATCCATTCAAGAATGCATTCTTTATATCCAATTGACTTAGGGTCCATCCTTTTGAAGCTGCAATAGCAATGATTGTCCTTATAGTTGACATCTTAGCTACAGAACTGAATGTCTCATCATAATCTATGCCATAGGTTTGGGCATAGCCTTTCACCACTAGTCTATCTTTGTATCTAGCTATACTTCCATCTGCAAGCTTCTTCACTTTATAAACCCATTTATTTCCAATTACTTTCTTACCATTTGGTTTAGGAACAAGTTCCCATGTCTTTTTCTCCTCTAGTGCATTGAATTCTTCCTTCATTGCTTCTTCCCATTGTTTCTTACTTTTAGCTTCATCATAGTTCTGAGGTTCTTCATCATCTTTGACCATGTAAGCATAAATCTTCTAAGTTACGTAAGAAGTATCATAAGAATACCTTTCTGGTTGCCTTCTAGTCCTACTTGACCTTCTTGGTTCACATTCTTCATAAGTGTCTTGATACACCTCTTCATCAAATATAGGAGCTTCTTCATTTCTTCTTGTTTATCCACTTCGGGATGTACTTGCTTGCATATAGCCTTCATTTTCATTTACCTGCACAATTGATTTTCCTTTCTCACATCTTCTTACCTCTTCTTCAAATTCTTTAGCTGTATGAATTTGTTCTACATACCAACTTTTTTGTTCATCAAATGGAACATCTCTAGAAACAAGAAATTGTTTGGTTAGAGGATTCCACAATCTGTAACCCATTTTCTTTTCATCATAACCAATGAACTCATATTTTTCTGCCTTTGGTTCAAGTTTATGCCTAAGCTGTAATGGCACATAGGCATATGCAATTGATCCAAACACTTTATAATGATCTAGTGTTGGCTTCTTACCCCACCAAGCTTCATATGGAGTCACTCCATTGAGAGCTGCACATGGTAATCTATTCACAAGATATGTAGCTGTATTTACAGCCTTAGCCCAAAGATAATTTGGACAATTCTTCTCCTTTAGCATAGCTCTAGCAAACTCAACCAAAGTCCTGTTTCTCCTTTCTGCTACACCATTTTGTTGTGATGTATACCTGCAAGTTATTTCTCTCTTAATACCTGCATTCCAAAAATAATCATTGAAATCTTGGGAGAAGTATTCTCCCCCTCCATCAGACCTCAGGCTCTTAAGCTTTTGACCTGTGACTCTCTTTGCATATGCATGAAAATGCTTGAAAGCTTCAAACACTTCTGATCTTTCCTTCAAAACATACAGAGTTATCCATCTTGTAGCATCATCAATGAAAAGAACATAATACCTTGAGCCACTAATAGATCCTTCTTTTGTTGGTCCCCATACATCTGTATGAATAAGCTCTAGTAATCCATCATGTTTGAATCCTTTTTTCTGAAATGGTAACCTATGTGCGTTACCCATTTGACATGCTTCACATTTATAAATCATATGTTGACTTTGCACATTTGGTAACCCTAGTACAGGCTGATTTGCAATCATAGCTTTGATTCCTCTTTCATTGAAATGACCTAATCTCTTATGCCAAAGATCAAGTTCTGTAATCACTCCTTCACCATGTGTGAGCAAAGCTTGACCAATGTTCCCTTGCACTCTTAAAGTAAAGAGTCTAACTTCTTTCTTACCCCAAACAATTTGATTATATCCATTCTCTGGATCTTCAACAAATACTCCTTCATTTGAAAATTTGTCTTGAAAAACTTTTTCAACTATTTGTCCAACACTAATCAAGTTTTTAGGTATTGTGGGAACATACAAAACATTGGAAATCTGCTCCACTCTTGCATTTCACTTTTCCAATTGAATGTATAGTATGTCTTGTATTATCACCTGTTTGAACTGTATGACTAGAAATACCTTTTTCCAATTCTAACATCAATTCTATGTTTCCTAAGAAATGATTAGAACATCCTGAGTCAATGTAAAATGCCTTTAGATCTTCTTTATCTGATGTGCTGATTGAGTTCATCATCAATGATGTATGACCTTCATTATGTGTGTCATTTGCATAATTGTAGTAGGTTTTGTTGTAGGACTGATTCTGTCCCCAACTTCTTCCTCCACCTCTACCATAGCCTCCTCTTTGACTTTGTCTACCTCTCTGAGAGTAAGTTTGATATCTTCCACCTCATCCTCTGCTATTGTTGTTTTGATTCTAGTTTGATCCTTGTTGATTATGCCAACAGTCATGAGCCAAATGATTACTCAATCCACAGATCTAGCAAGCCTTCTTATTGTTATTTTGATTACCTCTTCCTCTTCCAAAACCTCTTGCTCTTCCTCTGCCTGTGCCTCTACCTCTTGCATAATAAACTTGGGAACTTGACTCTTCTTCATCCTTTGCTTTACCTTTGTCTCCTTTCTTCTTATTCTTCATGTACATTGCAGAACTTTGTCCTTTATCTCCATCTCCCTTCAAGTCTTGGTCAAATGTTAGCATCAAACCAAGCAATTGATTCAAATATGGAAAATAATGATTCAAAGAAAGTTCTATTGACAAGACAAAAGGTTTCCACCTTTCATCTCCTCTCAAATGTGCAAGTAGTTGAGCAATCAATCTGTGATCTTCAACATCTTCATCTATTGATCCAAGAATATCTGCTAGATCCTTCATCTTAATGACATAATCACTAATACTTTGACTTGGCTTCTTCTTGAATGTTGTAAACTCTAACCATAGACTTGCTTTCCTTGCTTTGGTGGTACTTTTGAAATGATACTCCAATGCATTCCATATATCTTCAGCTGATTCCAATCCTTTGATGTGTGGTAGCAAATGAACTGAGATTGTATTGTAGATGTAAGCCTTTGCACTTGCATCCTTCTTCTGCCAATGCTTTAAAGCATCGAGTTCTTCTTTCTTTGGTCGGCTTTCATCTTCAAATACTGGCTTCTCTTCTTCACCTGTTATATATGCCATGAGATCCTTACTCATAAGTAAGGCTTCCATTCTCATTACCCATGCGGGGTAATTACCTCTGTCCAATTTGTCAATGGAGATATGATCTGCCATACTCCTTTCCTTCTGTTGCAACCTGTGAGCTTAAAGGATAAAGGATAATACCTTTTGAAGTTGATTGTGTATGAAGATACTTTTGAAGTAACCTTTTGATGCCTTATGTCTTTAAATGCTTCAACTTTCAAACTTTACTGAAAACTTTTCCAAAACTTCTCGTACCTTTGCCACCTTCTGCTCTCTAAGACCTTTCTGCTCTGATACCGCTTATTGATGTGTGAAACATCACAAGAAATGAATTAATGTGACACTAGAACACCTCTACGGTCACCATTAACTCAATTCTTCTCCAAACTTTGAGAAAAGGTTGCTTAAACTGAAAACTTTGCTTTTACAGAAATTTCTAGTCACTAAAATGATATACCTTCAGTATTTTGCTTATTTCTCTTGGAACATATATTATTTCTCTAAGATCATTTGGTGGATGAAAGTACAAGAGAAGATCTTTCCAACAAGCTATTATTTGCAAGAAATGGATATCTAGAACTCAAGTTAAACTCGATGACAGGCATCGAGTTGCTTGGAAAACTTGAACTTTTGAACTCATCACACAGTAGGCAAGCATGGAGATGATGAACAGAGCCTCATACACATAAATTTTCTTAGTTCTTCTCATAGCTATGAAAAACTCAGAAGTTTACAGGTGCTTTCTCACTCAGAGAAGCCCGACTATACTCAGTCATACAAAATGAACTCCTACTAACATTCTCTCTTCCACATCACATCAATTGATACGAACTAACTTATATAGTTTTTCTCAATCTCGTGACTTTATAAAAAACTTCTAGAACTAAAGTGAAGTAACTTTATAAATATAATACACTTGTGAATTTGTCCCTTCACATAGGCATGTGGATTTCTTCTAAAGCTTTGACCTTCAAATATATGTCCAATTAGTGATTGTTTCCCCAAAAATTGGTACTCAACAACTTGAATTTTTGATCCCAAGTGTGGATTTGTACTATTAGATTTAAATATTTTTATTTAACTTAAATTGGGTTGATGGTTATGAGACTCGCATGTCCACATGCGAGTTTTGGTTCATGCTCGGTAGTTCATGTATATATTGATTGAACAAGAAGCACTATGGTCATTTCTAGTTGTGAGGTTGGGTATATGAAAGCTTTCATAGCTATTGATGAGTTTGTGTTGTTCAGACACCTTATGGATGACTTGGACATCTGGTTAGACCTCTATCACCATTGTATTTACTAACATCCAAAGTGCATTGCCAATTACAAGGAACCCACTTTTCCATGCTAATAGTAAGCAAATTAAGATGCACTATCATTATGTAGGGAGAGATTCTCTACTAGAGGGATTAGTTTAGTGTATGTGGCCACACAGAATAATGTTGCAAAGCTTTTTACAAAGGCTTTGCCTCGTGAGAAGTTTGAAGCTTTTTGCAAAGCTTTTGGGTTTACTCCCTTTCATGGACTGACCTTATTCCACATTACTTGACACTTCCTTATAGATGAGTGGTAGCCCCTTGTTCACGACATCACTCCAAGGGGATTCATTAGTATGTAGTGTTGTGTTTGAACACACTTATGATTATTAAGGCACTTTTTTGCCTCTTTAGGAGTTTTTTTTTGAGGCTTGTATATATGCCAATAACCATAAACTAAGTAACACACTCTATGTTGTGCTCCTACGTTCCTTCTTCTTCCTTGTGTTATTTGTGTGTATTCACGATCCCCAAATCCCAACAATGTGTAAGCTCATTTTCACATGAGCTATGCTTTGATAAATTCACCAAATGTAAAGGTGAAGGAAAAAATAAGTGTAAGGATGAAAAATCTAGTCAACTTTCATGATGAATAAAAGGTACAAGATCTGCCTTATAGTGAGTGGCATGTAGTGGGCAATCAAATGAAAGTGGTGAGTTTATAAGAATGCACAAACTTCTTCACATGCTCATTGTCTATCAAAGTGGTGTGGGAGCACATTCTCAATAAGGAGAAAAAGAGGCAAAGCCTCTAGTATTCGGATTTGATCTTAGAAGCCATTTTGTCATTTTGTCTTCTCATAGACTCTTTCTAGCCGCATGTCATTTTGTACACAGTCATGTTGTGAGGCTCATATCTTAGTGTGTATACAACCATTCCTTAGATTTAAAAACACATTGGAAAGCATATCTTGTTTACTTTTGCTTTTCAAAATATCTTATGGAAAGCTTCTATATTCTATGAGTTATCAATCCAAGAGTGAAGCCTAGGTCTTTAGCATACCTCTCTGGATATGTGGTCTATTCTGGTCAATTGAGTTTCCCAGCCAAAATGTATCCAAATTACCTAATTTTTAGCTTATTGGAAATCTTTTCTTTTGTTGTCTCAAATATCTCCTTCAAACGATCTATATTATGTGAGTTATCAATCCATAAGTGAATCCCAATTCTTCAACATACTTGTATGGACAAGTAGTCTATTTAGGTTAGTTGATTTTCCCAACCAAACAATATCCAAATTATGTGATTTTTAGCTTCTTGCAAATCTTGTCTTGTGTAATTTATCTGTATCAAATATAGAATTCAAGGATATATATTCTATGATTTATGAGTCCACGAGTGAAGTCCAATTCTTGAGCATACCTATGTGGATAGGTAGTCTATTTTTGTTAGTTGAGCTTCCTAACCAAAACTCATCCAAATTAAGTGATTTGTAGCTTTTTAGAAGGCTCTATTTTTCTACTTTGATGGACAAAAGGCACATGTCTATTTGATTTTTGACTTGAGATCAGTAAGCAATCTAAGGTGTAGCTGTTTGTCCAAGTGCTTGACCTACAAGGGATCACTTCTTGTTGTGGATAAGAGAACTCATTCTCCACATACTACACATTCCAAACAACAAAAAACAAATACATGTTCAAATGATTGTTTGTGATAATGCCAAGCCTTGTAATGAGTCATAGACAATAATGCCTTATCTAAGACACCTATTAAATACATTTGCAATACATGCTATGAATTCAAGCCAAAAACTATGAGGCAATTCTTAATTTTTTACCATGCATCTTTCCATTTCCATTAGAGACCTAATTTTACATTAAGCAAAATAATTTTTTCATGGTGTATAAGGTGCTGCACATTGGTGCTTTATCCCACGTTCAACTAGAGATGCATTCACTTCAAAATGTATATAGTCCACCCTTTGATCAGAATGGAGGGTGCCCATTTTACAAGCTAATAGATTTTAATCATAACTACGAACATTTAAAAGAGCATAAATGCTTCCAACATTGACTTTAGCGAGTAGACCCAGAAAAGTTTTCAATTAAAGAAAGTAAATGTAATTTCCAAAAGAGGTTTCTACATAGGGCCACAAACATTCATAATTTTCATTGATCTCTTATTGTACCATCTTCATGAAAGCAAGAACACTACATATTACCCAAAATGAAGCCTTCACATATATTTTTAGATGGTTCCTCAAGTTTGAGAAAAGAGGAAACCATATCTGATTTTTTTAGGCATAGCAAACTAACAAAATTTAGATGAACAAAACATGCATGCCAAAGGTTTGCATCGAACATGTTTTGCAAATCATGCATTGCACATCAATAATTACCCACATATTTTCCTTAATTTATGGGCATATATAACCAAGGTCAAAATATAACAGATGCAATAATCTTGTTTCCATAAGAGAGATCATGAATTCTATACCTGTTGTAAAAAAACTTTACTACCAAGATAATCTTGGACAGTACTAACATTGATAATATATTTTTCTTGATTCTTGAAACATATATGGTTTTCCAGAATTTGAATGTACTAACCTTAATATTAGTAAGGGCAATTTTTCCAACTTTCATGATAGGATATGAGGACTTGTTTGCACAAGTAATAATATTCTCATAGGGGCCTAGCAAAAGTGGAATGGAAAAACTACATTGAGAGATAATATGTTAGGTCACATTACTACCAAAGTATGAAACATCTGAGTCCAAAGCAAACACACAATGGTCATGCATTTATGGGTCATAAGTAAGTTGTGTAGTGAATGTCCATTTTTCATTGGCAAGCTCATTCTTAGAAGCAAAAGTGTCCACAATAGCCATTCTTGCTTCTTTCTTCTTTACTCTTTAGCAACATGTTTAGGATAGTTCTGAATGATATTATCATTTCCATATAGTTTTTCAAAATTTTGTTTTCTACTCATCTACTTTCTTCTCATCTCACTCTTCCCTTCCGACTAGTGATAAAAGGATTGATTTGAAACACATGTAATGGAATTTTTTTGTTTGATTTGATTTTGTAACCATAAATCCAAAGAGAAATCTTCAAATGTTAAGGCATTTGGATTTCCTTTCATCATCAACAAAAGAGTAAAATCAAAATTCTTATGAGAATTAGAAAACCCATTGAGAAGAATGTGCACAATTGAAATATCTTCCAAAATTTTATTTGCAACAATCCGCTACACCTTCAAAATCTTTGATCTTTGTGAGAAATGTTTTCTTAGAATTACCTTCATTCATTTTCTCTCTCCATTTTTTTTAAAGGTAAGAAAGAGTCTCATTTCTTTCCCATGATATAATCTGGATCAAGGCATCTACTTATGCATCTCTGTGATTCCATCAAGGTTTCAGTGGTGTATCAGACATAGTAAAATTTGAGTTGCAAGAGGGCTTTAAGTAGGATTTACACCATAACTTGAACTCGCAACATCATCGACACCATGTAGCTCACATATATTTTGAACATTGCAGTTGTGACAAGACATATTTCATCACTTTGCACAATATTCCACATTCCCTTTACAACCAATGAATGTTACATTATGGATAGTTGGAACCATCCCATTTATCCTCAAAATATGCCATTATTTCTAGTCATGGTCTATGGTGATACCTTGGTGCAGAATGTTTCTAAAAAAAGTTGAACAAAATTACCCGATGGAGCGATCCTACACTTGAAGAAAACCTCAAGAGTTTGTAAGGGCAAACAAAATTGGCACAAAAGGAGAAAATGCTTGAAAAATCACTACCATAGTGTGCTTAGAGGCCTAAACAAGCTCGGATTGATTTTTGAGTTTTCTAGAACTCCTTAAAGCATAATTTTGAAGTATATACCACAGTGAGTATTCTTATCTGATGTTTTATCAATTTGAGAGAATGAACAAGTCTGTGCTATTAGGATATGAACAATTAAAATCTTGATTGCATATGATTTAGGTTTGGTCTCTCAATTCCTTATATATAATCATGAACATTTTGATAAGTGTATATCATATGACAAAATTAGAATTAGGTCATAAAAATTTTAAAACACTAAAAAAATAACATTTAAGGCTTTAAGAAATGAATCATATATTCATAAAGTAATTGAAGAGAGAAATCCAATCATATATAATACTTTTCCAAAAAATTCTAAAACCAACCTAAATTTAAAGGTCCAATTTTTGACCAAAAAGTCCACAACACTTAAAAAATCAACTTTGGAACAAAACTTCTAGATTGCAAACTAAAGTGTAGGTGCTCAAGTTTTGATGAGTCATCTCTATTTTTACTTGGGAAAAATTCCAAAGCCAGCTCATTAGGAAAAAAGATGAACCTTGCATGTGCCTTTTAGATTAGAGAGTGATTAGTGATGGATCAATCAGAAGAGGATGGTGGCCATAGCCTATACCCTATAAATTACTAGGTTGAAGGGGGAAGAGTATTCCCCTAGGTTCAAGGTTGTCTTCTAGAGAGAGAAAAAAAATCTTGTAATAAGGTTGGGCCCAAAATTCAAAAATTTTAAAAAGTTGTAAAAACTCATCATAAAAGCATTAAATGAACTCCCTATCACTTTTTAGGGTCAAGAGCACTATTTTTGACTTCTAATTCAAAATCCGTGCATGATTCTAAAAAAGTGAGTTTTTTCAAAATGATTGAAAAAAATCTCTTTTCCATCCTCAACTTCTCATTTTCATACCCAAAACCCAAAAAAGTCATATTTTTTTCCCTCTCTTCCCTTCCTACCATATGACACAAGCTCTGTTTCTTCTCCCACCTTTCAACTTTTGCACCAATTACAGCAACTTGGACTCCCATGGAAACTTTGATAGCTTGTATCCGACCAAAAGATGAAGTTCACACAATTACATACCACAACATCAAAACAAAGGAAGGAATTTGGCTGTCATAGGACTTTTGCAAAGGTTCATGAGTGTACATACAACCATCTAGAGTTGGTCCTCATCATGTTTGAGATCGTGGAAATTTGGATCTTCATTGTAAGGGTAAGCTTTTAGGCGTTAAGCATCAAATACATGGTGCAATGGTTGTTATTGTACAACATGTCTTCATAGTGTGAGCCATGAAGTTGGAAAACTCTAATAGAACTAGAAATCCTATCCATTGTGAGAATTTTTATACTATTTTCAATGCTTCATGGTGTTAAATGTCTTATTTGGTGATCTCAATATGTTTTTCTTTGTTACAATCATATTTCCTTCTACTTTATTGAAAGAGAAACCACTCCATAATCTTATAGGCACTTTCGAAGCATTACATCAAGACATTGGGAATTAGTGTTTCTAGATGTACCTCCTACTAAGCTTATTTGTGGAAGGATCTTCTTTTACACACACAAATACATTGTTTATTCTATAGATGATGATTATGGAAGGTTAGAGATTATTAAAGTTGATTCTCTTCTTAGTTTGGAGTGGCCACACCCTGATTTTTGGTCTGTATCATCTTTCAAGTGTAAGATGGTAATGGACATGCATAACTTTTTGAAATTCACACGGGTGTCTAGATCAATAGGTCTACATTGAACTCTACCAGTTCGTTGCTTTGTGTTCATATTTCAAGGTCTTCCTTAAACTCCTAAAATGTTTCTATGTAAAGATATTACACATGAGGTAGTGGAAGGTTTACTACAAGAAAGCTAAGATTATGTAGAAGGATTGTCAAAAGGGAATATATATTAGGGTTTCCCTATTTAAAACATAATACCTCTTTGTACATTAGATTTTACTATGATCATTGGATGTGTAAACTTGGAGAGTGGATACCTTCACATAGCTCTAAAGGATCTTTAGTTTTATTTGAAATTAATGTATATTTACCCAACAATGATATGGAGGTGGTTTTTAGTTAATTAGCATTGGAACTTGGCTAACTTGAGAGAGAACTTACTTATCATGGGATATGATGATCCTCATGATTTCAATTTTTTATTATGAGGGAATAAGTTAAGAGTTGGATTCCATTCATATATATCTTATTCTATCATTATTTTTCATGAATTTCATAATGTTTTACTCAATTCCATAGATTGGAAAGAGATTGGAAGACAAATTCAAGGTCCTCGTAGATTAGGGCATGGATGGGATGAAAGTTTCATTGTCATAGCTCTTTTGTCACATTCGTATCATTTTTTATGTAAAGATAATGTGAAATGTGTTTACAAACCTATTTTTGCAATGAAAATATTTTCACATTTGCTTTAGGAAGATTTTGGTCACATTCTATGTGTATCTGTACATTCTCAATATTTTGCTTGTAAGAACATTCTTGTTGTTTATTTTCTTTGTTGTGATGTTAAATCTCAATTTTTTCTTACTAAAACTCACTTAAGTTTTAATTTTTAGAAAAGTCACTTATGTAAAAAAAGTGGGGCCCATCACTTAAATCCTAGAAAAACTATAAATAGAAGTTCTATCTCCTATCACTTTTGCAACTACACAGAGAGTGACAGATCAGTTCTTTATGTGTTTGCAAGCTATGGCAAAGCACTCTATTGATACCCCAAGTGATCCCAAACATTGTTTAAAATCCAAAAAAGGCTCAAACACATAAATGTGGGAGAAGCCACTCGAAACCATTTGGAGAGGCTTTTCCTGCATTTTTGTGGCTGGAAATTTTTTTGGCCTATAAACCATGGCACAATGCTCCTAATGACATACTTGATGGTAGCTTTCCAATACTTCATGAAACAAAGAATAAAATGTAAAAAATCAATGAGATGTGTGAGATTACAATAGAAAACAACATGGAAAGAGATAATAGAAAAAATAATTGAGGAAAAGTGCTCAAGTTTCATTCAAGTCAAAGGTACAAAAATTATCTTGTATGGAGAGATCAATTTACAAGTATTGGCTATGGTCACCCCTAGTCCTCCTAGCTGATTGTATGTTCTTGGGTTGTATAGTAACCCTCTTGGCATGGATGGCACATAGGATGGAATCCTCCAACATTGATATCAAATATGGTTCCTTTGCCTCTTGTAAAGCTTCTAAAGCTAGAGATTGTATCCTTAATCCAACATATTATCTTTGTAAATCTTCTTTAACCACCCTTGAAAAATGTCATCTAGGTATCAAAAGCTTAGTTGTCTTTTGATAGTGCCTTATCTCTGCAAATGCCTATGTATATAGTCTTGTTTATTTTGGTGCTCTTGCTTGTGGTGTTGGGGGTATTTGTTGGAAATTTTGTTGTGGTCTTGGTTAGGGTGGTCTACGATAGGGTTTGAAGACCTTCTTTTTATGTTGCACAATCATTGAGATTTTTCCTTGCTCTAAATGTTGATGTTGCCTTTGCTCCCTCTCTTCATCATTCGGATTCATTGGTGTATTGCTAGCTATGTTTCCATGGTGCCTCTGTCTAACTCTCCTCACTTGACTTTGAATCTTGTGGAGGAGTTCTATATTGTTGCAAATAATCCTCTAAAGACTCATCAAAATAGTCAGAGAGCACTACCTTTCTTTGACCATGATCCTTGATCCTTTTCATTGTTGGTTTATTGGGTGATGGAGGCTCATCATATGATGATGGTGATGATTGTGGTTGATTTGGGTCGGTTTCCTAGATATTCCATGTGCCACTTGTTGTTCACGAAATTTTTCACTTCTCAAGTATGTGATGGGATGTGAAGGGTGATCATGTATGTGGTCTTTAATGGGGATTTATCCATGGTTGTCACTAAGTGCCTTGCACATAACTAGAAAAGTTAATGGGATCCTTCCTAGAGGTTTGCTTTGTTCATGCCATCCTCTATAGTGTTAGAATGTTGAAATGAGAGAATGAGTCTCTTCTTATAAAGTTTCACTTAAAAGAATTTCTTTCATATTTGAATGGACAAAAATAGTGATTTTTTTTTTCCTTAAGAAATTGCAAACTAGAGAAGAGTGTATTGAGTACCTTATGATCTATAAAAAAAAATACCATGAATGTATTAAATGAATTCACTTCCAAGACAAACCCTCTCGCATTCTTGTATCTCACCATTGAGCATGATGAGAGGTCCCAATGTTGACTTCCATTTTTCACTAGCCATGTGTGGAGGGAGAATCCAACAAAAGAAAAAGAAGAAGAAAATCCAAGCGAAAGTAGCTCAATAAATGACTCACACTCTGCCCAAAGCCCTGCAAGGGTGCACATCAAGATACATTGCGAAGATTGGGGGACCCGAAGAGTGCAATCAAAGAATTAAAAAAGGTTCTTACCATACCCATAAGGTCCTGCAAACAATGGGAAGAACTCCAATGAAAGGTGACTAAATATATGTCACCTTAGTTGCTAGCTATGTGTGGTGAAAAGAAATATACAAGCCAAAGAAGAGATAATAGTCCATATAGAAGGATGGCATACCTCTTGATGCAAAGAGAACTGACAGAGTAGGAAAGACAGAAGCATTGGACTTAGGCTTGGACGAAGTAACAAATTTTCTAAAAGTCCTAGAGTCTTTCCAGACCTCTGGTGGTGTGTAGTTAAAAGAAGTACACACTGCCTATGAATCTCTAAGGCCTCCACGATTCTTGATAATGGAGAATGCAACATGAAATAAGAAGAGAAAAAGAACTAAGTTGAAGAACAAGAGAGAAGAATAGAAGTATGTCAAGTGACGACAGAGACTAAGAGGGGGAGAGTGTTGCAGAGGAAAGGAGCAAAGAGAAGCATGCCCAAAATTTTTCAGAATCTAAGCATCATTTTCTTCTCAAAATTTCCATAATATCATGTTAGAGCCATGTAAGTGCTCTAGAGGAGTCCTCTAGATGCATGAATCCCAAATATCATAACATTAGTCCTGTATACACAAATTTAGTGTTTTTCAGTAAAAGTGCTGGTCTCTTGTGTGAAAGGACCATTTTTAGGGCACATGTATATAAGTCACTTGATGACTCTTTGTAATAATTTTTTGTCATTGTGAGTAATCAAGATGAATTTTGAATTTTCTTCTTCTTTGCTGAGTATCTTATTCTCCAAGAGCTTGCTTGTGTGTTTGATGCTTGAAATGTGTGTGCAGGAGTGTTATCTACCCTCCCCTCTCTTTTTTTCGTTACTATAGTGCATGTGTGAAGCTAGATGAGTTGTGGAGTAGGCTTTGGTGTTTCTCACCACTCACTATTTTGCTCATAACTCAAAGCAAGTTTGTCACATTAGGCTAAAAATAACACCTTTAGATGTATCTCGTCTAGAGCTTCGAAATGAACTTGTGATTGACCATATTTGGATCTTTGAACTAAGAGAAAAGCCCTAATTTGTGCTTGTTGTTGCAACAAGTACTGCGATGTGCATTTTCAAAAGGTTAAGTGGCTTGAGTGTTAGATGTATCTATGATACATGCATTGTTAGCACCTTCACTTCATTTTTCATCATGTGTGCACATGTCGTCATACACTTGATGTGTCTACTTTAATGAATTGATAGTTACGCGTGTATTAATCCACCACAATATGCACTTGTGGGTGGTTGAGGTATAGTCTCAGTTACCACAAGTCCCTAAGGCTCTATGACTTAGGTACACACCATGTTGTGTTGATTAATTCTTGCAACTTTTGCAATTTCCAACTTCTTGGCTTGTTCACTTATATGTTGTACGATAAACCAATCAAATATCTCTTCCATATAGTTTGATTGCATTGTGCCATAACCATGTCACATGTTTTTGAAGTCAACACATCTAGCCCTGTGGTGTGACTTATACATTCCTTGTGTACTAAAAATCTCCAATGATGCGTATCAATGCATGAAAAATGTTCCATGTGAAAATAGAATATGTTAAAACATTAGGGGAAAAAGTGAGCTCTCTTCGGGCTTTTTAGATCAAGGAGTGATTAGTGTTCCACCAATGAGGAGAGAGTAGTGGCCAGAGTCTAGTCCCTCAAATCACTAGGCTAGGACTAGTGTTAAAGTTATACTATGTTAAAGTGCAGTTATTTTTACTCACGAGTTCTTCGGATGGTTAGGGGTCTGATAAATCAGAGGCCCTATATATATTTTCCTAGTTCACTGATTAACTTCCAACAACCAATTTCAGCAATTAATTCTATGCATTTGCAAGTGTACTTCAACGCCTAACGTTTCTAAGGATTATCACAGTTTATACATAGCACATTCACTTTTCTTTACACTACTGCCACACTTTACTTCAATATAATCACAGTATCATAATACCTGTTCACTTCACTTCAACTACAGATTCATACACACAAATCTACAAGTAATATAACTCCAAATCAGAGGTAACTTCAGATCATCAACCGGACCAAACAGGCCGACGATTCTCTCTCGTCGCTTTCGCACATAATCTTTGTATTAGAAGGAAATGATACACGGTTTTGCTACACCCTTTCGATGCGCAACTCTTCTAATTACAAGGATTCGGCTAAATAATACAAAATAATATTCCAGCGGCTTACATTGGCATGCACAGTGGACTCGAACCTAGCAGGAAAAAGTTATAAGGGTTTAGGAGTCATCAATGATTCCTTGTATGTACAGAGAATGGGCTAATTTAAAGGTTCATGTAATTTTTTGCTTCAGGGAATCCAACATGCCCTTCAAAATGTGTGGCTCGACCAAGTGTGCATCAGTTCGCACAGAACTGGCAGCAATTACTTGGGAGAGTAAGGCTTCAGCCTGGCTTTGCAAAAAGACTTCCTGAAGATAAAAATCATTGGCGAGTGCAGTATCCCGTCGTAACTTCATCTTCTGCAATTTCGGCATCTATGCATGATAGTCTTTCATCCTGGACACCCAATTGTCTTTCTCGGTGCTCTAACTCTTGAGACCAGAACTGCAAAGTTTTATAGAAGTCCTGCCTCTCTTTTTGAAAAGCTTCGATATCCTTTTTCAGCTGAATGTTACAGCCAATTTCTTCATCCAAAGAGTGACTTTTCTAAAAAAGTTCTTCGGAAACTCTCTTTAAGTCATTGGTGACCTGCATAGCTAAGTCTGCCATTTCTTGACCTTTTTGCTCCACCAGAGCCATATCCGTGCATGTGGTCTCGAGAGGATTGCCCAAAGCTATCATAGCGTCTTCCTTGTCAATCACGATCTGCTTCAATCAACTAATCTCATCATCATGAGCTACAATGATCGCTTCTTTCTCTTTCAACTCTGCTTGTAGAAGTCGAATCTGTTCCTCGAAGGAACTAGCTTCGGCTTTGGCCGCGAGCACTTCTTCCTGAAGTGGTGTGATATCTGCTTCCAGCATGTCCACCTTTGCTTGGTACTGCTGTCAGAGGGATTGTTGTGGAGCTTGGAGATGATGAGGGAGATGAGTGGAGAGATGAATGAGGTAGTTACCGATCTGAGCTATTTGGGCCAATGAATCAAGGATGAGAGAGGTGGAGATTGGCTGAGAAGGGTTAGCGAAAACAGTGGCAGATGACGAGGGAGGGGAATAATCAGGGGAGGAAGGAAGAGGATGGGTTGCCGAATGACATGGGGAGGAAGGAAGGCTAGGTCGCAACGGCACCTTGGATGGAGACAGAGGCATAGGTGGGTTTTGAGATGAAGAGAGTAGAGCAAGAGTTGTTACCACAAGAGACGAGTCATCCGGTTTCACAGTCTCCTTCTCAGGTTGTGGAGTATCGACGAGTTGTGCAGTTTCCGTGGCTGTATCGAGCACGGGCTCTTGTGGATGGGGCTCGGGCGGCACGACCATATGAACAGGGTGAACTTCATCAATAACATTGTCAGGATTAACCGAGTCTTTAGGGGAGGTTGGAGCAAAAAGAATCTGAACTGAAGAAGCGGTGTGATGTAATTGAACAGTTGAGGATGACAGCGCTTTACTGTGAGAGGGGCTCAATTTGCAGTGTTTCCCTGGGAAGAACTACAGAAGATCCTCATCATCGTCGACCTCCATCATTTATACAGACTCCTCATGAAAGAGAAGAGTATTCAATGGGGGAGGTTGCTCTGCCTGAATCGTCGGAAGGAGGAAAGTCAGGAGATGCGGCAAGCGGGTTCGAGGTATCTTGTTCTTGGCCAATTGTCAAGAAACGGCCTGTCATTCCCGGTGAATGCGCCAGAAAAAGAATGAAGCAAGATTAATTGCTTCTCTCGCTGCAGTGTCAATCATAGAGTAGAAGGGGCGAGAAATGACATATGTGCATATTTGGAGATTAAGGGCAGCGACGAGGAACTGAAGTGCAGTGCGCTCCGGTTTAGGGCGACTTAGGATTGCAAACTCGTTGGACGAGTGGCGGGGAAAGAGTTCTTTCATAATGGACATCGGTAAGAGAGGTCCATCTACCAGACCCTCATGAGGGAGATGGAATCCCTCAGCGACTGTATTAAGGGTGACTATGACACGAGGGTTAAGGCATGCGAGCGGCCAGCATGTTTCAGTAGCAAGCGTAGCAGCAATGGTAGAGATGATCTATGCAAAGAAAGGATGGCACTCCATCGAATGTCAGGGCAATTCAGCGAAGGCCAAGAGGCCACGAACACGCAGAAACTCGCTCAATTCTATAGCAAGGCCAGCATGGAAGGTAACAATGTTAGCCAGAGCTTCCATGGCGAAGATGAAAACACAAAGACAATGGTAACACAGAGTACACAAGCACACAAAGATGCAATAGCGGAAAACAACGTGGAGAACGGGATTAAGTAGAAACACTGAATGAACTTTGTGTGCTTGTGTACTCTATCATCACGCAGTGTTGGAAATATACAGACATAATGGAGACATGCATGCATTCACAGAATCGGAGACACATAAGACGGCTAATAATCATGGTTAGGTAAGAAAATGGAAATATTATGGTCAGTCGGTCAACCCAAACACGTAGAGAGGAAAGGAACATCGAGTCAGAATAGTGGGAGAAAACGAGCGTGGAATAAAAATACCAATCAACCATCACGAGGAAGAAGATGGAGAATAGTAGGGACGAAGCTTCGATCCGTTGATCACCTTAGGGAGAAGAGTACCAGTTAGTGTTGATAACTGGAACATGGCAGGTCCAATTTGTGCTGCAATACGGTAGGGACCAAACCACCGGAGTTTGAACTTGCCCGCTGAGCGATTAGATTTAACATTATAGAACATAACTAATTGTCCGGTAGTAAAAATAGGAGTACATAAAAACTGATCATGAGTCTTGGCTTGTCGCAGTTGGACTTATTAAAGCATTAGAAAACTTTCCCAGCGGCATTCATCTAAGGACCGCAACACATCCAACCAGAAGGGAAAGGAATCCTCTGGTAAGAGCTTATGTTCTAGTGCCACCTGGAGCCTTGGTACCACCAAGTCCATGGGTGCAATGGCCTCCAACCTATATGCCAATTTGAAAGGTGTATTCCCGGTAGCCACTTTGTACGTAGTGTGGTATGCCCACAAAACTGAATTGAGGAATTGATCCCAACACTCTAGACATTCCAGAACTAATTTCTTGAGCATGTTAAGGAGAGTTTTATTGGTGCTTTCAGCAAGACCATTGGCACGAAGGTAGTATGGAGAGCTAAATTTATGATCAATCTGTAGGGTGCGGGTAAGTGCGTGCAGTATGGAGTTAACAAAATGTGTGCCTTGATTCGAAATAATCTCTAAGGGTAGAACGAACCGAGGGAACACATCAGTCATCAAACATTTAACCACCATAGATGCAGTGGTGGACCGTAAAGCCCAAGCTTGGGCTCACCGAGTCGCATAATCCATACATGTAAGTATATACCGATGATGAGTGATCGTAGCTGGAGGTGTAATAGGTCCAACGAAATCCAAGCCCCACTTTTGAAAAGGTTCAAGGGGAGCAACAAGCTGCAATGGAAAATGATGTCATTGTAAAGGCTCGCCTGAATGTTGGCAAGCATCACACATTTTAAGGGTAGTAGCAATATCACATTGCATAGTGGGCCACCATAAGCCACTGTGCAAAATTTTTCAGTGAGTAAGATTGACCAAAAAATGACCACCGAAAGGAGTAGAGTGTGCTGCGGCAATAACCGAAGGAACTTCATGGGGTGGAATACACCATAGAAGCGCACCAGAAGGATCCATATAATACAACTGTCCCACGATGATTCGGAATCGTCGACTATACATTGCCAATTTACGATGAGCCGAAGTAGAAGTATGAGTTGGAGGACTACCACTGGTGAGGAAGGTCAGAAGAGTATCATAATATGAAGGGGCCACTGGGAGCTCCTGGCCCTCATCTTGGACCGGATCAATCACATAAATAGCAGGGGTAGTATCATCAATTCCATCGGGAGGTTGATCAGAATCAAGCCGAGATAAGAAATCAGCTAAGGCATGAGCGGATCCTGGACTATGGACGACCACGTAATCAAATTCTTGTAGTAACAACACCCACCTGGCTAATCTACCCCCCAAGTGTTGCTGACAAACAAGATAAACCAATGCAGCATGATCCACATGGAATGTAAATTTGCGGCCCAGCAAGTAGTGCCAGAATTTCTTCACCGAATAAACTAAGCCGATACATTCTCGCTCAGTGACTGAGTAATTTCGTTCAGCAGCAACTAACCGTCTACTAGCATAATAGACCAGAAGGAACCACTTATCCTATTGTTGCATGAGCACACTGTCGATGGCACTCTCCGATGCATCCACAAAGACATGGAAGGGAAGCTGCCAGTTTGGTGCTTGCAGTATCGGAGCTTGGGTTAGTAGTGCTTTTAAGTGATCAAAAGCAATTTGGCATTCTGTAGTCCAGGCGAACTGTCGGGGAGGACTAGTAATCAAATGATTCAAGGGTATGGATAAGTGTGCGAGCCACCGAAGATGACGGCCATGCTAGTGTATTTGGCCAAGGAATTGCATAACCTCCTTGGGTGTCGTCGGGGCAGGTGCATCTAAGACGGCTTGCACTTTGTCTAGGTCCACCTGAATACCTTGCTTTGAAATAATATGACCAAGTAACTTGCCACAGCAAATCAAAAAGACCGACTTGTTGGGATTTACACACAACCGGAACTCTCGACACTTAGAGAAATAGCACCGAAGGTGGTAAAGATGAGCCGATGTATCCTGATAATGAAAAATCATCCAGATACACGTGCATGAAGGTGGTTAAATAGGGGGAAAAAATTTCTTGCATACATCGTTGGAAGTACTAGGAGCATTACGAAGTCCGAACCACATCACCATGCACGCATATACACCCCAATTTGTAATGAACACAGTCTTTGGTATGTCAATTTCAGCCATGCACACCTGATTGTAACCACTGTAACCATCCAAAAAGGAATACATCTCTCGTCAGGCAACATCATCGAGTAATGTGTCCAAAAATGGAAGTGGGAAGGGATCCGATACGATCACCGCATTTAACTTCTGGTAATCCACACAGATACGTAACTGCTTATTTTTCTTTGGGACGACAACAATCGGTGAAATCCATTCTGCATGCTCAATGGGAACTATGAAACCAACCTTCAGCAAGCGATCCAATTCAGTTTTCACTTGCGCATCATAATTTGGGTTCATGCGGTAACTGGGTTGCTTGATTGGGTGTGCATCTGGCTTGAGCATCACGCGGTGCTGATAGATGCGAGGGTCCAACCCTTCATATCTCGATAGTCCCACGTGAATACATCTTGGAACTCAGTTAGCATTTGTAGTAGACTATTTTGAAAGATTTTCGATAATCCTGCCTTAATCTTCACCGACCGTGGTGTTTCTTCATTTTCCAAATCGCAGGTGATAAGTTGGTGTTCTGGTACATGGAACTGTCATGGCATGGGTGTATCCTCCGATGACGGGAATAAATGCTGAAAACTTTGGGCATTCAAAGTTGGATCCAGATCTTGGTCCCCTTCTTCTAGAATCGGAACTACCAAACAGGCGATCGGACTCCAATTGTCTGCTACGACTTGTAAGTCAACTGACCCCAAGGTGAGCGAATCCTGGTTAGCCTTAAGAAAAGCTTCTTCTTCATCATCTGAAAGTCCATCCAACATATGCATCGGTTCAACTACGTAGGGTCGAGCATGGAGATCGCATGGTTTCATCTCATCTAATGGAACGACATATTTTCGATGATTACTTTTGAAAATAAGCTCGTGTGCTGATCAGTCCTGCAATACTTTGGCTTGTTTCAGCGAGGCCCTCAAACAGTAAGTTGTAGTCCAGAGTTGAATCAGGTAATTCTAAAACAACAAAAGTCATTTTAAACACCGCTCCTTGAAGAGTAATGGGTATATCTCGAACCAAACCCACTGGCTAGACCCTGGACTGATCTGCCATTCGAACAAAAAATTGAACAGGTTCAATTTGAGGCCATCCTAATCGTTTTACAAAGGCCAGCTTTCGCAATATTCACACCAGAGCCTCCATTGGTTAACACCTGGTTGATTTTATGGTTTTTTATACCATACTATAATTAAAGGAATAACATGGTCTATCACAGAATTAGTATCTAGACTAATAGTGGCCGTAGTAGGTGTACAGGAACATTCGGGATAAACTTGTTGTTGAAGTTATTGCCGTACACCCGGAACCAAGGCTAACAGTTGCCCCAATGATATTGTAATGGAAGCTTGCGAGAGTACATTCCACACAGAGTCAAAATTTGACATATTCCTTACTGCATTCGGTGGACTCTCCGATGGTGCTCTCACCGGACTCGATGCTTTCGGTGGTGAATTCGATACTATCTGCTGAACCACTGGTACTGGGTCGGGGAAAACTGTTGATTCTTGAATGGCCCACGTGCTAGCTTTGGTGAAAACTCTCTGTTGTTCTTGAATGCCCGGCTCAAAAATCTCCATAGCTGGTTGTAATTTCTTATCGAAACAGGTTTGAATCACTGCCGCTTGAGTATCTACTGCTGAAATATATACCAAATTGGCCATTGGATTCTGTCACTCTTTTCTTCGTTTATCATACTCGGCCGCCTCTTTACAATATCTTCGAATATGCCCAATCTCACCGTAGAAATGGCATCTAGGTGGTGGAAGAGATGTGCCTTCATGTGATTGATCGGAATTCCATCGCTAGCCAAAATTGTTTGCTCGTGTTCCCTAATAGGTTCTATAGCTTTGGTAGGACGTATTCCTCAATTGCGGTGGTACATAGTGAGCACCCGGTTGTCCTTGCTCTTGTATTATAGTGTTTACGATTGGCTTGGCCTGTACTTTGGCATTATAAGGACATGTTTCGGTGGAGTGGCTCGCCGTATCACAAATAGCATAGTACATGTGGTTCAATGCACACGCAGAAGCAATGTGTCTGGGGTTCTTACATTTTGTGCAATAGACTTGTTTCAATGAATCTTCACTCGTACCCTTGGTTTCCTTCACCCAATCCAAATCTTCAGCGAATCCACCCACCTTATGTTCCAACTATAATGTCATAGCTATAACCGCATCCAGAGTCATTCCGCCCACACATCGTATGATCATGGCTTGTTTGAGTTGAGGGTTTAACCCATTAATAAACCACTGGGTGATCACATCATCCGGTAGGTTGGCATGCACTGACAGCAGTTGCCGTAGGTGAGTATGAAATAAAGTGGCATACTCCTACACATTCTGGTGTAGTTTTTGTCTATTGTTTTGCAGATAATCAAAGATTTCAGCCGCATTTTTCTTCAACCGGAATCGTTGTAAGAAGGCATCCTTAACATCATCGTACTGGCAAAAATGGTTGACATCATATTCAGTTAGCCACCGAGCAGCCTCATTAACCAATGTGGACTGAAACACTATAGCCTTATATGCTAGATCTATTGGGTAGTTGAGTATTGCATAATTAATTTCAAAAGTTCTTACATGTGCATCCGGATCATCACCGAGAAATCCACCAAATTTCATGTATGTAACTCCAGCGGGTACTGCTCGTGGTGGTATGGCCTGTGCTGATACTGCTACTGTTGTTGATGTTGCTGTTGATGTTGTTGTTGGTACTGTTGCTGTTGCGAACCACTCATGGTGTTTGAATCAATAGGAAATGTTACTACCAAATGATTTGAACTAGTCACCTGATTGCTGCTGTGTTGTCCCGTCGTTTGGCACGCCCCCTGTTAACTGAATACATTGAGTCGTTCCCACACACCTACACCCAATTGCCCTTCATGGTAATGGACTTTTGTAGTGAACTTTTCACTAAAACTTTCATCCAACAACACACTAGTTCCCTCAAAATCGGAACGAAGAATGGAACTTTCAGCAAAATTCAGCAACTCGGCCACGAAATTATCCGAGGTTCCACCGGAATTCCACAGACTACTACTTGAATTTTTCACACGGTCACCAGAACCAGTGCTTACTTCTCCAACCTTACTTTCCATAGAGGGGGTTGGTTGTACCTCTGGTATTCCCTGTAATCCTTGCACAAGGAAATGCTGAGGTGGTACCCCACTGGCCCAAATTTTGCGCTTTCCTTCCAATGTTTGTCCGTCACCACTACTACTCGGAGGTGTGCCCAATGCGCTAGGAATTTGCTAGGGATGCTTATCCCTTTTGTACTTCGGGTACGATTCTCCGGAACGTGTTACAGGCATATATCATCGGATTCTTCTCAACTCTTAGTCTATGCACTAACCCACTACTCCATGCCCCATGGCCGGCGCAAGTGTTAAAGTTATACTGTGTTAAAGTACGTTATTTTTACTCACGGGTTCTTGGGATGGTCAGGGGTCTGATAAATCAGAGACCCTATATATATTTTCCTAGTTCAGTGATTAACTTCTGACAACCAATTTCAGTAATTAATTCCACACATTTGCAAAAGACTCCAGTGTACTTCAACGACGAACATTTCTAAGGATTATCATAGTTTATACACAGTAGATTCACTTTTCTTTACACTACCGCCACACTTTACTTCAATATAATCACAGTATCATAATACGTGTTCACTTCACTTCAACTACAGATTCATACAAACAAATCTGCAAGTAATATAACTCCAAATCAGAGGTAACTTCATATCATCACCCGGACCGAACAAGCCAGCGACTCTGTCATCGCTTCTGCACATAATCTTTGTATTAGAAGGAAACGATACACGGTTTCGCTACACCCTTTCGGTGTACGACTGTTATAATTACAAGGATTTGGCTAAATAATACAAAATAATATTCCGACGGCTTACAACTAGGCTTCCCTTGGTTTATGCCAGCCAAAGGCCCAAAACTACTCTCAAATCATGGGTTTTGTGAGGAGAGTGGTTTTAAAAATCAAAAGATTCAATCTCAGCCCTTGGATGGCCTAAATAATCGAAGGGATGATATAGATTTGCAAAAGTCAAGACACTAAGCCTTTGTTGGAGTTAGACATCTACGGAAGCATGCAAACAGCACAACGAAGAAGAAGAAGCTTGGAGCACAACACACAATACTGAATGTATTACTAGAGAACGTACAAAGGATCAGTAGCCCATTAGGGCAATAGGTGTATATACAAACGGGGAGAAAAAAACCTCCTAAAGAGGGAAAAAAGTGCCCCGGTGGTCCTAGAGTGTTCACACACATAACTACCTAAATATATCAACAAATCCACCTGGGAGTGATGTGGTGAACAAGTAGTTGGCACTCATGTATAAGGAAGTGCCAAGCTATGTGGAAATCACTCCACAAAAGGAAGTAAGCCCAAAGCTTTACAAAAAGCTTCAAACTTCTCCCTAGGCAGAGCCTTCAGGAAAAGGTCTACACTGTTCTCCTATGTGGGCACATATGCCAAGCTGATCTCCCCAGCAGAGAACCTCTCCCTGACATAATGATAATGCACCTCAATGTGCTTAGTGCAAGCATGGAACACAGGGTTCCTCGCAACTGCCAATGCGCTTTGACTCTCAGTGAAGATGCTGGTGGCAAAAAACTGACCAACACCCAAATCAGCCATAAGGCGTCTGAGTCACACACACTCAACAGTTGCTTTGAAAGCTACCCTATACTCAGCCTCACAATTGTAAGTGGCCATAGTAGGCTGCTTCTTGCTCAACCAAGATATACATGAGCTACCAAGCATGAAGCAAAAGCCACTAGTGGACACACGAGTGTCATAGCAATCAGCCCAATCAGAGTAAAAAAAAGCATGAAAATATGGTGGTAGTTATCCCCCCTTGGGATAAAACAACCCAAGTAGTCGAGTACCACTCAAGTAGCGAAAGATGCGCTTAACCGCCTGCCAATGCTTGACTCCTAGGCAATGCATCAACTTGCTCATCTGTGAGATAGAAAACTGAATATCTGGCCAAGTAATGCATAACTAAATTAAGCATCCAACAGCCTTCTGATAGAGAATACCACCAAATGCATCCCCAGCATCATGAAGACTCAGTCGTAAACCTGTTTTCATAGGAGTGGCAATAGGTTTACCATCTTCAAGGCCAAAACGCTGCAATAATGTGTCAATATATTTCTTTTGACACAAAGCCATTCCACCATCAACATGCATAAACTGAATGCCCAAATAATGATGCAAATGCCCCAAATCAGACATCTCAAAACAAGCATGCAAATCAGCCTTAAAATCAGCAATATGCCTCTCAATAGGACCAGTGAGCAGCATGTCATCAACATAGACAACAATGATCAGAAGCACATCATTGGCACACTTAACGTATAAGGTGCTTTCAGTTGGATTGTTCTCAAAACCATGTGCAATCACATAGGCATGTATCTTCTCATACCAAGCACGTGGGGCTTGCTTTAAACCATATAATGCCTTCTTTAATCTGCACACCTGGTTTTCATGCCCTTTCTACACAAAGCCATGGGGCTGAAAAACATACACTTCTTCATGCAAGTCACCGTTCAGAAATGATGTTTTAATGTCCAACTGATGTACATTCCAACCATGATGGGCTGCAGGTGCACAGATGCTCCGAAGAGTACTCATACAACATGTAGGTGCAAAGGTCTCATCAAAATCAATGCCTCTTTCCTGCACATAACCCTTTGCAACAAGCCTAGCCTTATACCTGTCAACTGTTCCATCAGGCTTACACTTCAGCTTGTAAACCCACTTAGTGCCAATGGCCTTCTTGCCACGAGGCAAGTCACACAAAGACCAAGTACCATTCTTCATTATAGCATCATATTCAGATTGCATAGCAACCATCCAATCTTTTGAATTTTGTGCTTCATCAAACGAAACATGCTCATTCTCATCACAGAGACTAGATGCAGCCATAGCATAGAAATCTGATGCTAAAGAGGAACTATGAGAGCCTCATCGACTACGATATGATAGAGGTGCATCTAATTTGCTATCACGCAAAGTCTGCACCAGCCATTTTGGCATAGTTTTTTCTTGCTCAATATCAGCTCTCTCATCAACAAATGCATCATGTAAATCTGCATCAGAAATGGAATGATCTGCATCATCAACTGAAACCTGCAAAGGCTGAGAAGTTTCCTCATTAGGACCAGCACTAGACTGTCCACCTGTAAAAAGAGGCAGAAAAGTATCATACATGTCTTTGGAGCTAACAGATGTCTCCTTAGTAACATGAAAGTAATGGCTGAATAGCATCTTCCATGAAAACAACATCACAACTAACTCGAATGCATTTAGTCTGTGGATGATACAGACGGTAGCCTTTACTTTCAAAACTATACCCAACAAAAATACATTTTACTGCTTTATCATCCTATTTCCTGTGATGTTGTTCAGGCACTAATGCATATACCAAACAACCAAAAACACACAGATGAGCAATAGATGGATTGCGATCATGCCAAGCCTCATATGGAGTGATAGACTACAAATCTTTAGTGGGACACCTGTTACGTACATATGCTGCACACATGACAGCCTCAAGCCAAAAACTATGTGGTAAAGCCTGACTCTTGACCATACACCTCGCCATTTCCATGAGTGACCTATTCTTTCGTTCAGCAAATCCATTCTGTTGAGGTGTATACGGCACTGTACACTGGTGTTTTATCCCATGTTCAGCTAGAAATGAATTAAAATCAGAAGACATATATTCCCCCCCTCAATCAAAATGGAGGGTGTCCATTTTACATACTGACAGATTTTCAGCCAAAACCAAAAACTGTTTGAAGCACATGAACACTTCCGACTTTGCCTTCAATGGATATACCCATGCATGCCTGAAAAAAATCGTCAATGAAAGTCACGAATTAAAGATAATTTCCAAAAGAAGGTGTCTGCATAGGACCATAGACATCACTATGTACAAGCTGCAATTTCTGAGTAGCCCGAACTGAACAATCTTTTGGAAGTGAGCAACGCTGCATTTAGCCCAAAATGCAACCTTCACAAACATGTTTTCTAGTGCCTCAATTTTGGGCAAAGAGGACACCATTTTAGATTTCTACAGGTGTAGCAAACTAGCAAAATTCAGATGACCAAAGCATGCATGCCAAAGCTTTGCATCTGACATACCTTGAGAATCATGTACTGCACATGCCGAATCATTCATAGATCTTTCATAGTCTATGAGCTTATACAACCCATGACATAAAATGCCAGAAGCAATAATCACATCACCATTTGACAGATCATGAACTGTACACCTGTCATCAACAAATTTCACAACCAAGCCAATCTTTGCTAATGCAGAAACTCATAATAGGTTCTTCTTGATCCCTGGCACAAATAAAGAATCTGACAAAGTGAAAGAACTACCATCAGTAGTAGTCAAAATGATCTTATCAACTCCCATAACAGGATAAGAGAAGTTGTTGGTGCATGTAACAGTATTCCCTGTAGGGGCGGGCTCGAGTGAAGAGAAGAAACTGCACTGTGAGGTAATATGTTTGGTCGCCCCACTCTCAAAGTACCAAACATCTAAGTCTATTGCAGATATGCACTGCTCATGAGAAGATGGGTCAAAATTGCAAACAGTAGTAAACACCCATTCTTCTTCCTACACAAGATTAGCAGACTCTATTTTTGGTGTAGAGGCTTCTGCAACAACCATTCCAGACTCTTTCTTTTTTGCCTCTTTAGCAGCCAATTTTGGACAGTTCTTTATGATATGATCATTTCCTTTACAGTACTTGCAAAAACATTTCTGCTTTTATGATTTCTTTTCATCTTTGTCTTCCCTCTTCGATTGTGTAGAATTAGCAAATTTCTGCTTACTAGTTGAAGAGATCCATTTTCCTTTGCCCTTCTGACTAGCCAGGAATGCTTGATCTGCAACTCGCATAATGGACCTATTCTACCTGGACTGATCTTCCTGCAACAGAACAAAGACTAACTCCTCAAATGACAAGGCATTTGGATTACCTTTCATCATCAACCAAAGAGTAGAAGCAAAACTCTAATATGAATCAGGAAGACCATTCAGAAGGTTCTGCACAAGTGAGCTATTTGGTATAACCTCATCAGCAAAAATCTACTGTTCCTTCAAGTCTTTGATCTTTGTTAGAAAATTATCCATAGAATCACCTTGATTCATGTGCTCACTCTCCAACTATTTTCGGAGGTAAGCAACACGAGCTTCACAAAAAGAGAGAGAGAGATGTAACACAAGAAATGGAAACTTCACCTTCTATATCTGATGATGAACCCCCATGTGAGACATCATTCAAGGTAAGGACCAAAGAACAAGGACAGAGACAAATCGTAATGGAATCAATGTCAAATTTAGAGATTGCCTCATATGAACAAAGTTTTAACGAGCCACCATGGAACCATGATCACATCCTGGCGAACCATCGAGTAACACAAGGAGGCAAGAAACTCCCTATAGGACAAGGAAAAAGACCAACCGATGAATAAAGAGAGCAAAGTTGGGTAGAGTAGGTAAATGATGAGGCAAGACCATCTAAGCATGCTCCAAGAAGAAAGAAGAACTACTAACCATGTCGTAGACCACAATGACCATAACCCAACATCCCTCCAAATGCAATAGCACTACAAAGGCATAGAAAGAAAACCAGAGCCTTTGTAGAGATTCTACATTATCAAAAGTCTATGAAGCTTCTTATTCCACGAAAGCCATTTGCAAGAGTTATGAAGGAAGAGCTCCAAAGCTATTGCACACGACTTCATATTCAAGGGATAGCCATTGAGGCACTCCAAGAAGCTGCAAAGGCATATCTAATATCAATATTGGAGGACTCTAATCTGTGTGCTATCCATGCAAAGAGAGTGACAATACAACCTGAAGATATGCAGCTAGCTAAAAGGATCAGGGGTAATAATGCTTAACATTTGTAAACTCTATTGTTGAGAAAACTTTTTGTATATCCCAAATGATTAATATAATCTTCTTCTTATTATATTTTTTCTCCAAAGTGTTTGTCTCTTAGTGTACATGTTTTTAAGTTTATGTCTCCTAAGTATCTAAAAGTGTCTCTTTGTCATTGCACATGAGTATCTTAGTCTTCCACAATGTTTATCAAGTTAAGCAACGATTACATGTACATGAGGTGTGTACTTTGTGCTTAGGGTGCTTGCAATGGCCAATAATAGCCGAAAAAAGGCCTGCCATAGAAACGGGATTGGGTCTTGCAAAAGTTGTGCAGGGCTCAATCCCGTGTTTTTGGGGCATGCCTTTTTTTGGCTATTCTAGGCCATCAAACCACAAGGCATGGACATTGGATGATATGGTATGCCTTATCTAGGGTGCAATTCATGCAAACCCTTTGTACAAGAGAGTAATAAGCTTGATGCATACTCACATGTACTTATGGCTTTATGCATGTTTATATGCACCCATATGAGTCCAAATGTTCTCTAATCATTGCACATAAGAAGAATCTTCCACATTGTTCATCAAGTTTAGCTTATAATTGATGTACATGGACTTTCTATTTTGTCCCCATAGTGCTTGCAATGGCATAGGAATGCCAAAAAAGGGCCTGCCACAAAAATGTAGGATTGGGCCCTGCAAAATTTTTGCAGGGCCCAATCTGATGTTTCTATGGAAGACCTTTTCTTTTGGCATTCCTAGGCCATTGCAAGCAATTTGGGCAACATAAAATTAAAGGAAACACTGATTTAACTATGTAAAACATATGAAGTTGTCAAAAACAAAGACACAAAAGACAATTGAATGCACATGGGAAATGAAAAAAGCATAATTGCTATTTTGAATTTTCACAACTGGCTCTTGGCCTTGAGCCTCTCCACTACATTCTTTCTTCTTTGAAAAGATAGTGGCAATCGGTAAGTCAAAACTGGTTGGGATATTCAATGGGGGTTTTTCAAGGGCCAAGAACCAAAGCGATTCCTATTTGAATTAATATATTTCCTCTAAAGTTAACTCCTAAGGTAGTAAGGGCAAAGGAATTCCTAACCAAAATTACACAGTTGGTCCCTTGCATTATTGTAGATAGGCACAAAATTTTGCTCAAGGCCTTTAGAAACCAAGTCATGAAGTGTCATTGAGGGGAAAAGTCCTTGTGGATAATTGCAAAATCTTCCGTTGGAAATTTTCCAATTTAGTTTGCCAAGGAAGAGTCACCGTCATGGGCAACCCGGTCACTAGCACTCCTTGTTGTGAATTTATTGACTTCAATTGCTTCCTGCACATAGACATTTATTGAGTACAAATATCAAACATAGTCAATCATAAATGTTATTAGATACTTACATCTTGAAGCCTATCTTCATCCTCTCCTCTTCCCATTGCATCTAATTTAATTGAAGAGTGAGCCATGCCGATTTGCTCCACAACAGGGGATGTTGGAATCTTCTTCTCCAAAATTCTTTCCCTTGCTGCGACCAAATCCTCTTCAGTGGCATTTTGGTTGGCATCACTCAAAATCTCCTTGCACACAAATGCAATGGTGTCTGCAGCTAAATCACCAAATGGAATGGCTTATTTTTCAATTCTGACAGAAGTGTTGTCCATGGGAACATCTGAGGTTGAGCAAAAAATACTTAGGCATTAGTCAAGGTGTAGACCAAATTCCTTCTCAATATAATACAAATTCTTCTCCATCAACAAGGACCACTGAAAACATTTCCATCTCTACCTCTGGTAGAGTGGGTTCTAAGTGCTGCAAGTTGGAGGGTGGACAATTTTCTGAACTACTGGCTTCTTTCAATCCGCTACACCATGGGGAAATTGTCTATGAAGTTTTTTCACTCTCTTCTAATAAGTTGAGAGCTTCTGTTTGTGGTTCCCTTTTATCATCTACAAAACTCCTAGTAACAAGATGGGCTAGGTCCATGGGTGTAAGTTTGGGCTCCTCATTGATAGAAAATATTATTGTTGTAGTGCCCTACATCCACGAAACACTTTAGGCACTTTGCAAAGGCCTCATCTCCTTTATGGATGTAAAAAAGTAGGTCACAAGGGACCCATTTATGCTCATATGATGGAATATTTATGGTGTATTGTAAGATATAGAATTCTAGGAAATCAATAATCTCCTTCAGCACATTTGAGTTCATGGTTAGTGTCCCTTCAAGATTAGGGACTCTACAAACTAGGTCATACAGATCTCTACGACATTTGTAGTCTGTATTATCCAAGAACTCAATGAATAGATCTTGAGGAGATTTGATGGGAGTGGAAGGGCTAGCAGCCATTGCATGCATGCATAGTATTCTATTGGATTGCAAGACTTTCTATCTCTTTGTGAGTGCAAATGTGAGAAATGAGCACATAGAACCCATTTTTGTAGTAGTTTCAAGATTTTAAAGTGATTGAACCCACATTTAAAAGTACATAATAAAATAGTATTTTTGCATCAAAGCAAATGTTTAAACAGAACATAACAAAAACCAACATGGCCAATCACATTTTAAAGTAGTGAACATAGACTTTTGACACTCCACAAGTTTTGAAATCACCATTGCAAATAAGAAGGTATATACAATATCTAACATGTATTATTTATCCTAATTTTTACAAGTTTATTGAAAGTGCAAAAACCATGAGGTACAATGACTATGACTAGGACCCAAAAAGTGACATCATCAAGTTGCAAATTAAATATGACAATGAGAGTTCAATTTTATCTTTACTCCAATCCATAGGGACTTTCATTTTGTATTCCAATCTTCTTCCTACCTATAATCAATTTACCAGAAATTGAAGTTATAAAACTAAAGAAAGAAATAATGAAAAGATTACTTTTACAAAACCACAAAACATTTCTCACTGTATGTCATTGTATTTTAAATTTGGATTGATTTAGTCCCTCGAACCCCATAATCACCAAGTATTCTCTCAGATTAACCAAGGTCCAATGATGATTCACTAAAATAGTTTCCATTTCATTGTTGGGCAATTTAAGCTTTATTTCAAATTAGTGTAAAGATCCCTCTGAACTTTGAACTGGTATCCATTGGCCAAGTTTACACATCCAAGGATAATAGTAGAATCTAATGTATAATGAAGTACATTGTTTCAAATATAGAAATCCTATACCCGTTCCACCTATTTTACAAAGATATTTATCACGTTTTTCAATTCCTTTTATCGAACCCCAATTTTCACCTAGAAGCCTTTCCACTTGCTCATATGTGATATCTTTACACATAAACATGTTGGAAGTCTCTTGGAATGAGAAATCCTTGAAATAAATATACAAAACAATTGATGGGAAAAGATCAATGCAAACCTACAGATCTAGATAGGTATGTGAATTTCAAAGATTTACGTGTATCCGTTACCATCTTGTGATTCAAAGATGATATGGACCATATATCAGGTTTTGGAAACTCCAAGCTAAGAAGAGAATGTACTTCAATTCTCTCTAACCTTCCAAAACCATTCATTGTAGAGGGTACAACATATTTATGTGTCTTAAAAAACTCTATCATGGTAAAGTTGAGCTGGAGATATTTCTAGAAAGACTAGTGTGCCAACATCTGCATGCACTGCCTGGAAAGTACTTGTAAGACTATGAAGTGGTTGCTCTTCCACCAAAGTAGAAGGAAATATATCTAAAACATGTTGACGACATGATTGCTCACATCATCTACATTTGTATCCACATGAGTGCATTTCCATTTTGTATCTAGGAGACACTCCATTTCTAGTTTATTCCCATTTTATATTGTATTTCCTTTGTATTTGGGTACCTTGCCATAAGCTTCTACCAGTTGTATTCATTCTCCTTTCAGGGGAATGATCCCACATGAGATGTACTTTGGAGAGCCCCTCCCAAATCTATATAAGGAGGGCCTCGCCCCCCATTTGTATTTGGTTAGAAGCTTGAGGAGCCTACTCCATGCTCTTGGCAAGCTCATTTCTAATCCACATGAGTTTACCTATTTCATGGTCTACTCATTTTGAGTCTCACACACTCTTTGTTTTGTGAGTACACTCTTCTTTTCATTTTGCTTTCGCACGTGTACTCTCTACATGGTATCACAGCGCTAGGTGGAGGTCTTGGTGGTGCATTTGGTGGTGATTTTGGTGGTGGTGGTGCTTGAGTTTGGTGGTGTTGCTCTCCACTCACTTTGGAGAAGCATTTTGCCATCACTTTACTCTTTGAGGCTTCATTTCACCCATTTGCCCACCCTCCCACCCATTTTCTTCATCGATTTGTTCACCTTTACCCCATTTTCCCTCCCACCCACCCTTGTTTGTGAAAACATTTGCTCGTTTACTTTATTTCTGAGTTCTTGAAGTGGAGTTGATATTTAATCCCATCACCATTGATAGCATTTATAAACACTATTCTGATGGTCTTTTCGATACGATATGCTCTACAACATGACATTAGTGATACATCTCTAATGGTAAGAGTGGTCATAACCACTATTTACTCTTCTTTCGATCATTGTGTATTTACTCTTCTTTCGATCATTGTGAGCATAGATCATCTCCCCATATGTAGTATTCACTATGTATACGAATTCACTATGTATACGAATTTTGAGGAGGTAATTATTCGCTTTCAAGATTTTCATTTGATTACGTAATTCATGCTCTTCAGCCATTATTATCGTCTACCAGAAAGCTCAAGGTGGCAAGTCACAAGGTCGAGCATGCATGCATAAGCATATTACAAATCAATCTTTTCAGGATTATTCTCTGTCCAAATCAACTACACTCAGAAAACAAAGCTCGCATCGGCCTTTGCTTTGTGCAAGGGCGTGCTCATACTCTCTGTACCACTCTTAGCCTACAAGGTATCATATCAGCCCAACCTCCTGTCCATGTGTCAGGTCGAGCCTACTCAGACGTTCGCAAAATCAGAGGCCATCTGTGCAACATAGAAGCATTGCTTCTCTCTGATCCTGTACTAGAGAAAGAGAATGCGAGATCATGCAACAATGCATATTGGCTACTGGAGCTGAAACATTTCGTAAAAGATTGCAGTTGTCTGTCCCTTCCTCTCTGACATGCTCATCGCACGAATATCTAATACATTCTTGCAGGGAGAAAATTTACATGAAGGCGCAACAATGAATGAACAAAACTAAGCCCAAAACATGAGAAAGAGGGAGGTAGAAGGCAGCACATGAAGTGTGCACAGCAAAAGCCATTCCTGTTGTAGACAGACGGAGTAGAGAAGAGAGAAAAGCAAGCAAAGCAACTATGAATCTCCATGTTCTAGTGTGCACCATCTCTGTGAAACAGAGAGTGTCTCAAAGAGAGAGAGAGAGAGAGCGGTGCTGCATCAATCTTAGCGCACCATTTCTATGTGGGAACGAGGCATAAAGTAATGGACGACTTGGAGAAACTATCTGCTGCTAATCGATTGTGCATATTCCAGCCATTGCACCTGGCGAAATTCCACTTCTCTGCAAAGTCCGACCTGAGAGAGCTCCAGATCATTCCATAGACTACAACATAGTGCCCCACAGTTTCTGTATGATTCGATTTGTAGGATTAGAATCAACCCAATCAGCTTGCGTCATATTTATTGTACGGTGTGTCCTAATGCGAGCATCTGCGCTGTACAGAGACCCCAGTGGCCACCTTCGGTGCACTTCAGCGCTATTTTGTTATTGACGTCGCTATTCAGTGCACTTCAACGCTATAGCCTATTTCATTATTGACGCCCTTGAAATCGTGCAGACTTCTATTTTTAGCATACTATATTAATCCTTAATCTGCTGAGCATTGTAGAGCACCACTGACACATCCGTGAGAAATCATCGCACACATTCATTGGAGTCTTTTGCTAGGTTATGGATAAACTTCACCTGCTCTGGCTGGCCACTGATAGCATATGTGGCCACCAATCAGTGTTGATTTTTGACGGCCGTATTGACCGTTTTGGCTATTTTGGACCGTAAAACAAGGTCACAAATTTTTTTTAACCTTTAAAAATTACATTAAAAATCTGAAAAACAGGTATTACCTGTAGATAACCTTAAATTGAAGGGCATGGTAGACCGTCAAAATACAACACTCCCACCAATCACTGTTGTGAGCTGTCTCACGTGAATAGGTAACCACATTTTGATGTCACGTGGTTTGAGTGTTTTTAGCCAATGAGCAGACTCAGGCCCGGAATTTTTTGATTTAAGAAAACTGAAACTTGTACATTCACTACAGTTATTACGTGTGCGGTAAGAGCATAGTGCTATTTCTTCTCACTTATTTGCCTTTGTCAAGGGTTTGGGACCCATTCCACGATGGTAAGATAAATCATTACTTCGATGGTAAGATAAATGAGAACGTGGCTCTCTATGCAATACAAAATTTGGGTTTTTTTTTATTAAAAGTGCACACAACTTTAAGGTTTGACTCCTATACCCAAGGCTATTTTTAACCTTCCAATCAAAAGCATACATCTTAGCCTTCTAAACAATGTTACCCTTCCTTAATGGGATAATTTGTATCACATTCTTCAAAGGTTTCAACCCAACTCTCACTATTTGGCACTAAGTGTCCCTCCTTGTAACATCAAGCAATAGAAGAAGAATCTTTTGTGTGTGCATGTGTGGGTTGGAGGCTTATCTAACCCCACCCACAAAGTGATTTGGTTTTCGTGCCTACTAAAGCTATTTTGGTATGCAACGGGCTACTCTAAGCCCTCCAAACCCCCCTCTCCAAGGTGTCTTTTGCAAGAGTAGGGCTAATCTAAGCCCCCCCTCTCCCTCCCCAATCATTTCCAATGTGGTGCCAAATTTTTCAATTTCTTTTGTGATTATTTTCAAGCATTATCTTAGGACACAAGTTTCTTTGAAAGTGTTTCTCAACACTTGATACTTACTCTTGCAAAGCACAAACTCACTTCTTTTCGAGTTCAAGATTCACTCAAACTTTGTAATGTCCAAGAGTGAAGCTAGCATCTCATCTATGATAAATTTCTTATCTTCACCCACACCCATATTCATGCCCAAGAATGAACGATTAAATGGGCAAAATTATAATCTTTGGAAAGATGTAATGAGAGCATATTTGTACACAAATCTCCTTCATGATGTAGTCGATGGGTCCAAACCTGATCCCAATAAGGTTATGTCATGGACACAAAGAAAAACATCTTAAACCTTAGATTCCATGTCAATTTCCTATATCTCATGTTTCAATAGGATTTTGGAGAAAGTAATGCATCCATTGCATCTGAAACATGCCAAAACCCTAAGATCGACTGTCTATTTGCTGAATTCTGACACCCGAAGGTCTTGTTTCCAATTGATGACATCATCAATGATATCATCAACTTGTAGCCGCCCTTGAAAACCTATATAAGGACGGGTTGACCACATTCATTCTCGATCTTGCCAATACCAATCTTGGGAGCTCAAGGAGTCGTGACTGCCAAGTAAGTACTTTCCAAGTTCTAGTTTCAGTTCTTGTCTTGTTCCTTGTTCCCGTCTGTCTAGTCTAGTTCTTGGACATCCTATCTTGTCCTCTTGTAATCTCATAGTATGAGATCTTGTTGAAAGTTCTTCCTTGTATCTAGTTCATCTCCCAGAACGGAGTTCTTGTAATCCAGATATCTTGTTCCATACTTACGATCCCCGATTGTGAGATCTCCTGTATCATCTCTAGTCCAGTTTTCCATACCTATTGGTCCCGGGTTGTGGGACGTCTTGTATTAGCTACATCTTCTTGTATTATTTTCCCTACGTGGGTGTTCTTATGATCATAAGTGTGTTTCCAAAATCTTGTCTAGTGAAGTCAGAGAGCACAATCTAGTGCTCCCCTGACATTTTGGCAAGACTATCTTCATCAAGATCAGGCACCATGGATTCCCTATGCAAGGAGATCCAATCTACCATAAAGGAACTGATTGAACATGTCCAAGAGATGAAAAGATTGCTATGATAAGATGATCGATCAATTTCAAACTATGCCTTGAATATCAAGATGTTGTTTCATGGAACTACATATCAAGAAGACTACATGATTAATCAATTTCAAAGTGGCCTCAATCCTGAAGTCAAATATCTCTTGCTATCCATGCCTGAAGCAAATACCTTGGACGATGCTATCAATCAGGTGGTTCAATGTGAGAATCAATTATTCAAAGAAAGCCAAATCCAAGAGCTAGAAGTGTTGAATAATCAAGACACTATTCCTCAAAAATTCGAATAAAAAACTTTTGAAGACCAAGAAGTCATTACGAATGATGTGGAGCATACAAATTATGAAGATAACAAGAAGATAAAGGACTAGATTGAGTTCATGTTCAATCAAGTAGGTGTGCTTACTCAAGGCACTCCATCAAAGATCTTGGAAATACTACAATGCACCACTAACAACTCAAAGGATCTATCTTGTGACAAACCTAAAGAAGCTCAAGCGAGACCCAGTCCTTCACCATCTTTCAAGATTAAGGATCATGAAGAATTCAAGGTTGATCATGTCTTAGATTCAAGAATCTCTCAAGGAAGATTGGAATGCCTTATTCATTGCAAAGCATATGACACCAATGATCGCACTTTGCAACTTGAAGAAAATATTCTTAAAGAAAAATGCAAGGTTCATGAGTTCCACAGGAAGAATCTAATGAAACCCAAGCTAGAGAACATGGTCGCTCCTCATGGAACTCAACGTTTGAGGGGGAGGTGATGTCATGGACACCAAGAAAAACATCTTAAACCTTAGATTCCATGTCAATTTCCTATATCTCATGTTTGGATAGGATTTTGGAGAAACTAATGCTTCCATTGCATCCAAAACGTGCCAAAACCCTAAGATTGACTGTCTATTTGATGAATTCTGACACCCGAAGGTCTTGTTTCCAATTGATGACATCCTCAACTCGTAACTGCCCTTGAAAACGTGTATAGGGTTGACCACATTCATTCTCGGTCTTGCCAATACCAGTCTTGGGAGCTCAAGGAGTCGTGACCATCAAGTAAGTACTTTCCAAGTTCCAGTTCCAGTTCTTGTCTTGTTCCTTGTTCCCGTCTGTCTAGTCTAGTTCTTGGACATCCTGTCTTGTCCTCTTATAATCTCATAGTATAAGATCTTGTCGAGTTCTTCCTTGTATCTAGTTCATCTTCCATAAGGGACTTCTTGTAAACGAGATATCTTGTTCCATACTTACGATCCCGAGTTGTGGGATCTCTTGTATCACCTCTAGTCTAGTTTTCCATACATATTGGTCCCGGGTTGTGGGACGTCTTGTATAAGCTACATCTTCTTGTATTATTTTTCCCACATGGGTGTTCTTATGATCATAAGTGTATTTCCAAAATCTTGTCTAGTGAAGTCAGAGAGCACAATCTAGTGCTCCCTTGACAGGTTAGCAACCAAGAATCATGGCATATATGGAATGTTAAAGATAAAAGGGCATTACGCCAACTTTTACTTGCCTCTGATGAACTAACCAAAGGGCACATCACAGCATGTAAAACATCCAAGGAAGCCTGGGATACTTTAGGAACCTTATACGAAGATAAAACACCCTCAAATATTTATGCTTTAGAAGCACAATTCCACAACCTAACTATTCGATCCCAAGATATAATCACAAACGTCCTAGCTCAGTTTGAAGACTACCAACGAAAGCTGGCCCTTTGTAGTCGGAAAATTTCCAATGAAGATATGGCAATCAAGCTACTTAACAAACTACCTATGCAGTATGAGACCTTTGTAATGACCTTGTACAATCGATGGCAAGTCCTCACTTGGGAAGAAGTTTGTCCTCTTCTGCTCCTCCACGACTCCCGAGCAAAGTCGACCTCCTCCCAAGAGAGTGCCATGAAAGCCAAAGGGCCTTTCAACAAAGGAAAAAATACTCATCATCATACGAGCATTGGATCCAAGCTAGGATCGACTACTTCCTCCAAGAAGTATACTTGCAACTTCTCCGGAAACACAGGTTATTTAGAGAAATTCTACTATAAGAAGAAACAGACTTCGAAGGCTTATAGTTCCAAGTATTCATCCAAATCTTCGCATCACAAGTCTCATTGCTTTGGCAAAGAACTTTTTATCTCTGCCGAGGAAAATGCCCTAGTTACATCTAGCTTCCCTCATGAATGGATCTTTGATAGCGGAGCGATCTCGCATATGTGTAAAGATAAAGATTCTTTCAAGAACTTGAAGAGCACACAGGTGAAGTGTACCTTGGTAATAACAAAAGTCTACCCATATAAGGGAGAAGTAAAGTCCAGATCACCAACGCTCAAGGGGAATGCAAATCACTTTCAAATGTGCTATTTGTTCCCAATTTATGCATGAACTTAATGTCTGTCAAAGCAATTACAGATCATAACAGATAGGTGTTGTCTGATAATACCTCTGTCAAGGTCATTGATCCTCATACACACAACATAATTGCCCAAGGTGTTGAAGAGAAAGGTTTATATAAAGTATCTTGCTTTCTATCCAAGGAATCACTATCTAGTTTATGGCACCAAAGACATGGCCACACCTCCTACTTACCAAGAATTGCTTCATCACAGATAGTGAAAGGTTTGCCCAAGCTTGGGCAACTCAATGACATCTACGAGGCTTGCACTCAAGGCAAGCAACATAGGGCCCCAGTTCCAAAAGAAGCATCGATAAGAGTTAGGAACCCTTTAGCTCTTATCCACATGGACCTTTGTGGACCAACGAACACCCCATCTCTCAATGGATCACTCTACTTCTTTCTGTTAGTAGATGACCATTCTTGCTACATTTGGGTGTATTTCTTGAAATCAAAGGTAGACACCTTTACTAAGTTTCATGAATGGATCACCCAGGTGGAGAATGAAGCTTCCAAGTCTGTTAAGACCATCCAATCATATGGAGGAGGTGAATTTATTAATCATGACTTTGATAAATTCCTCAAACAAAAAAGGATCAAACGACAACTTACTCAACCACACACTCCATCTCAAAATGGAGTAGCTGAGAGGAAGATCCGCAATGTGATGGAAATGGCAAGAACTATGCTTCATAACAAAGACTTACCCTACAAGTTTTGGGCAAGAGCAGTCCATACCACTGCTCACATACTTAATCGAGGCTTCACCAGTGCATTGCACAACAAGATATCATTTGAAGCATACTATCGAAGAAATCCTAATGTGCATTACTTTTGAGTATTTGGTAGTGAAGCATTTGTCCACGTGCCCAAAGAAGATCGCAACAAGTTGCAATCCAAGTCTAAGAATCACATCTTCATAGGGTATAGTGAACAATCAAAAGCCTATAGACTATACGATCTCGACAAGCACTCCATCACAATTTCCAAAGATGTTATCTTTAATGAAGCTTCAAGATATTCGACAAAAGATCCAAGCACAAGTCTCAGTACACCCATCTCCACTTCAGAGAGGGACAAATTTTTTTCAAAGCAAACATTAGAAGCAAGTACTTCAAGTCATCCGAGAAGATCTCAAAGACTTATTAACAAGAGACATCGAGAACAAAGTCATTATGTCAATTATGCCTTGATGCATCAAATTCAACAAATCCTAGAACCTTCTAATTACAAAGAAGCTCAAGGACAACCTGAGTGGGAAGCAGCTATGCAAGTGGAAATGGATGCAATAGAGAAGAAAAAAACTTGGACGCTTGTACCTAAGCCCACTAATCATCAAGTCATAGGAGTTAAGTGGCTTTATAAAGTTAAGTACAAGTCAGATGGCACATTAGACAAATACAAAGCAAGGTTGGTAGCTAAGGGATACAAGCAATAATATGGCATTGATTATGAATGCCATATTATTCATAACCACAAGATTCACAACCACAAGAATCATCTTAGCACTAAGTGCTCACTATAAGTGGCCCATTTACTAGCTAGACATCAAAAGTTCTTTCCTTAATGGAGATCTTCAAAAAGAAGTATATGTTGAATAAACTGAAGGCTTCAAGATCAAAGGAAAGGAACATCAAGTATATAAACTTCACAAAGCACTTTATGGACTCAAGCAAGCTCCCAGGGCCTGGTATGAAAAGATTCACAAGTTCTTTGAAGATAAGGGATTTCAAAGGAGCAGTGCCGATGCAAACTTATATATCTATAAGAATGAGCACTTAGTAGCCATCATCATTCTCTATGTAGATGACTTGATCTTGATAGGCTCAGATAAAGAATGCATCCAGTTTATCATCACATGACTTCACCTTGAGTACTCTATGACAGTTTATCATCACATGACTTCACCTTGAGTACTCTATGACAAGGTATGGAAGTTTGGCAAACAAAGAAGGCCTATTCCTATCACAAAAGAAGTACTGCTCTGATCTACTTTCCAGATATAATATGGGCTAGTATCGCTCAATTTCTACACCACTTGATTTGGTGGACCTCTGTAGCATTCAGACCCTCCAAAATGGAGCTGCAGAGGGGGTGTTGATGACATGATTGCTCCTACTTCATCTACATTTGTATCCACATGAGTGCATCTCCATTTTGTATCTAGGAGACACTCCGTTTCTAGTTTATTTCCATTTTATATTGTATTTCCTTTGTATTTGGGTACCTGGCCATAAGCTTCTACGAGTTGTATTCATGCTCCTTTCAGGGGGAATTATCCCACATGAGATGTAATTTGGAGAGCGCCTCCCAAATCTATATAAGGAGGGCCTATCCCCCCATTTGTACTTGGTTAGAAGCTTGAGGAGCCTACTCCATGCTCTTGGCAATTCACAGGATATCTCATTCCTATGGAGTTTTTGAGTTTAATAGTTGCCATTGTAAAAACATGTTGTACAATAGCAACAATCCCATTGTCTTTGTGCTTCTTGAAGCAAAGTAGGTTTCCCTTCCAATAAAGATCCAAGTTCCCACAATCTCCAAATCCATGAGGCCCAACTCTAGAGGGTTGCATGTACACCCATGCACCTTTGGAGTACTCTTGTGATAGCCATTGTCCATCTATACCTTTGATATTGTGACATCTTAATGTGAGGAGTTCATCTTTTGGTCGCCTAGAAGCTTTAGATGTCTCTATTGAAGTTGAAAGTCTTCAAGCTACAACAATAGTTTGAGATAAGAGATCCATGTAGGTTGGAATGTAGAAACAAGAGCTTCAATGGTGTGCTACAGAGAGAAAGTAGTGGAAAAAGATGAATTTTTGGGACTAGGGATGAAAATTTAGGAGGGAAATAACTCTTTTTTGAGTATTTTTGAAAGTCATTTTTTCAGTTCAAAACATGCATGGATTTTGAATTTAGGGTCAAAAAGAGTACTTTTGACCCCAAAAAATAATGAGGGGTCCATTCTCATGTGTAATGATGAGTTTTTTAACTTTTTAGAAATTTTGAATTTTTGGGCCCAACCAAATTACGAGATTCCTTCTCTCTCTAGAGGCAACTCATGAAATAAGGGAGAAATCTATCCCCTCTCCCCCTTCCGCCTATATTTTATAGGGCATAGACTCTAGCATGTTGGAGTTAGACGTTTGCGGAAGCACGCGAATAGCACAAGGAAGAAGAAGAAACTTGGAACACAACACACAATACTAAATGTATTACTAGAGAATGCACAAAGATAAGTAGCCATTAGGGCAATATGCGTATATACAAGTCGGGGGAAAAACCCTCTTAAAGAGGGAAAAAAGTGCCCCAACAGTCCTAGAGTGTTCACACACATCACTACCTAAATATATCAACAAATCCCCCCTAGGAGTGATGCGATGAACAAGTAGCTGGCACTCATGTATAAGGAAGTGCCAAGCTATGTGGAAATCACTCCACAAAAGGAAGTAAGCCCAAAGCTTTGCAGAAAGCCTCAAACTTCTCCCTAACCACAGCCTTTGTGAAAAGGTCTGCAATGTTCTCCTATGTGGGCACATATGCCAAGCTGATCTCCCCAGCAGAGAACCTCTCCCTGACATAATGATAATGCACCTCAATGTGCTTAGTGCGAGCATGGAACACAGGGTTCCTTGCAACTGCCAATGCGCTCTGACTATCAGTGAAGATGGTGGTGGTAGAAGACTGACCAACACCCAAATCAGCCATAAGGCGTCTGAGCCACACACACTCAAAAGTCATTGTGAAAGTTGCCCTATACTCAGCCTCAGAACTGGAAGTGGCCACAGTAAGCTGCTTCTTGCTCAACCAAAATATGCATGAGCTACCAAGCATGACGCAAAGATCACTAGTGGACACATGAGTGTCATAGCAACCAGCCCAGTTTGAGTCAGAAAAAGCATGCAAATTTGGCAGTAGTGATCCCGCCTTGGGATAAAACAACGCAAGTAGCCAACTACCACTCAAGTAGCAAAAGATGTGCTTAACCGCCTGCCAATGCTTGACACCTGGGCAATGCATAAACCTGCTCAACTTTGAGACAGCAAACTGAATATCTGGCCGAGTAATGCATAAGTAAATCAGGCATCCAACAGCCTGCTAATAGAGGATAGCATCAAATGCATCTCCAGCATCATGAAAACTCAATCATAACCCTGTCTCCATAGGAGTGGCAATAGGCTTACAGTCTTCAAGGCCAAAACGCTGCAATAATGTGTCAATATATTTTGTTTGACACAAAACCATTCCACCATCAACTTGCATAAACTGAATGCCCAAATAGTGATGCAAATGCCCCAAATCAGACATCTCAAATGAGGCACCACAAAAATTGTAGCACAAACAGGAATATGCAGAATATCATCATCTTCGACACCTTCTGCATCATCTTCAGTACATGCAGTTGTAGGTGTGATAGGACGTTTTTCAACACCCTGCACAATGTTCCAGAGTCCTTTTGCAACCAATATATGTCACATCATATAAGCCCACAATAGGTAGTTGGTACCATCCAACTTATCCTCAACAGCCAACATACGAAATACATCACTGCTTTCAGCCATGGGTAGTGACTAAAATATCTGATGCAAAAAATTGAATGTATCTCAAAAAGTTGAACGAAACTGCCCTGACGAGTTATGTTAAACCTGTAATAGACTTCGAGATGCTTATACTGGCAAACCAAAACAAGTATATACCTTTGGCACAAAAAGATGAAATAGCCTGCACAAGCACTGCGATAGTGCATTCGAAGGCTGAAATGAGCTCAGATCGTGATTTCGACACCACATAGCAAAGCCGTTTTGATCTCTGAAATAGCTTGAGTATGCTCACCAAATTTCGTGCAAATCTGAAATTGCAACCGGAGAGATGTAGACGACACCCTAGATATGAAGCAGTGACCTGATCTAATACCAATTGTTGGAGTTAGACATCTGCGGAAGCATGCAAACAATGCAAGGAAGAAGAAGAAGCTTGGAGCACAACACACAATACTAAATGTATTACTAAAGAATGTACAAAGATAGGTAGCCCATTAGGGCAATAGGCATATATACAAGCCGGGGGAAAAAAACCTCCTAAAGAGGGAAAAAAGTGCCTCGAAGTTCCTAGAGTGTTCACACACATCACTACCTAAATATATCAGCATGGCCGCCACCCTCTTTTGATTGGTCCATCACTAATCACTCCTTAATCTAGAAGGCCCATACAAGATTCATTTTTTCCCCCTAATGAATGCTTAGCTTTTTCTTGATTTCGCACTCATTTCTCTTATCCCTAGTCATTTCTTAATGTTTGCATATGAGTACTTTCTTGCTACCGAGATATTTTTTGCACATAAAAAATTTATCATCAGTTGCTAAAACGTTTGCATATATAATCTTTTTAGGAGACTATACTCAATTTTCAAGTGGTAATTTTTGTTGGAAGTGAGGTAGGCCCTTAGGCTCATGTCACAGGTCCATGGTTCCATAGTTCCAGTCATGTACAACATTAATTCCAGCAATCTTCCATATTGACAAAACATGAACATAACACAACTTAATCATACAGATGATGAGACAAAGATAGAGAAAGAATAGACGTCATGTGTAAGGTGTTACGTAAGCCATCGCTTACTCATAGTATCATATATACCAATGTTCAATGTACAATGTGGGAGTAAAAATTCTCAGCCACTCTATGTGATGAGAAATAGATGTATGAGTGAATGTACAATGTAACAAACATATTCAGATGTGTGGGCAGTAATCTGAATATACATGAGATGTGTGACCTTATAGGTTATAGAAGAGTGAATATGAGTGATTGAATGAGGAAGGATCAGTGTGAAACTGATGGTCAACAAACCTACATCTAAACTTAGGCTATGGAAGACCCTAAGTTAGATACGTGTGTGAAAAGATCACATACTTATAAAGTAGCATGGAATGCTAACAAGATTGTTGCCGGAAATCCTCAAACTCATGTGAACACACCTTCTCAAACACCTCATAAAAATATGCATAAAGCATATAAGTACTGATTCTCTTGTACCTATGCCGAATAGGACTCCTCCTGATATGAACGCCACAGCCTCCATAAACTTCAAGTAGTACCTGTGTGCATAAAGAGAATATGTACCTGAATACTTAACATAAGATGTAAATCTTATGTTAATCACCATCTAATGTCTTTGAAGTAGCCCGACATCTTCTTGTAAAAGACAATCTTCAACCTAATATCTTCCTGTAGAAGATAATCTTCAAAATCATGTAGATGGTCCCATCCAATGTCTTTGAAGTAGCCAGACATCTTCTTGTAGAAGATAATCTTCAACCTAACATCTTCTTGTAGAAGATGATCTTCAAATACATCATGTAGATGGGCGATCCTCACCATCAAGCTGCTAATAATCAAGTCTTCTTGCCATGAACAAGAGATGACCTCCTCTCCATGAGCTAGAGTGTGAGCACACCTTTCATCTTCTCCAAGAAGAATCACCAAGAAGAACTCCATAGCTGCTCCTCAACATGCTTCAAGTTAGCACCATGGCTGCCCCATGTGCTAGAAGAAGTACCACCTCTATTGAGGTCCAAGCTCTAGAAAGCTTGTGTTGATCCTAGGTGAAGGATAAATACAATGAGCATGAGCTCTTGTTATACAGTGTTTGATTGTCCTCCAAAAGCTTCTCCAAAAGCCAAAATAAAGCTACGATCTTACGATCGCTTACGAAAATCAAACGTTATCGCTTTATCGGAAATCGCATCGCCCGTCGCTGTCCCTCGGCCACTATTGTTTGCTTCTAAGAAGGCAAAAATCATACGTATGCAAATTATCATTATCGCGTTCCACGGGATTTGAACCCGCGTCCTCAAGATGGGAGGACGATGAACTATCCACGCTCACCGTGCTGTAGAGGGAGTGTTAAAAGAAACTACTTATGCTGTAGATTCTGGACAGAAATGGACCAATTGCACATTGTTTGCCAACAATTTTTTAGTACAAGACAGATAAGATTGATTATCCTTATATTTGTCTAAAAACACTTTTTCATGGTGCTTTGACTCTTTATTTGCATATATAACTGAAAAAATTCAAGAAAGGCATCTTTACTCTATTGATTTAGAGTTTTGGTGTCGTTTTAAGGACTCAGATATAAAATAATTATTCTGATTGATATTTTTCTTATGCACATAGACAATATAATTTTACACTTTTTTGTAGAACATTGATATTTCATAGCTTCTAATTTTTGGATTTCTTTATTGCGAAGACTAATTTCAGAAACCATAATTTAGATTTGAGAATTCCTTGTGTTCCCATCAATTTCGTTTGACCATCTAGATTATGAACTAGGGTAATTTTAGATTTGTTTTCTATCTATGCTTGCATATTAGTTCATTGATCCTAATTTGTTGCTTTTAAGGTTCTTTTAGAGAACTTTGTTTCCAAAACCCTAATTTACCTTGAGTAAACGTCTTGGACTTGAAGAGCAATTGAGTTCACTTGATTGATTTTTATAAGTATCTAGATCACTTACCTGTGATTAAGACTTTTTGTGTGCATGGTTTAGACTTGAATTCAACAAGTTTGATAACTAAATAGAGTTCTCGTGTGAATTTTTCTTTGACACAAGAAACTGTATCCAATTGATTTTTGAGCTCTTGATTCTATAATCCAATGTGTGTCTAGAATAACATCCTTAGAAATTTACCTAGAGACATCTTAGAACTTGTTTAGCTACACAAGAAGCTGGGAATAAATTGGAATATTTTTTTTATTCTCCAAAAATTTTGAGAAAATTCTACCTTAATTAGGAGTTACACAACTTGAGAATGGAAGAAGCTACTTCGATTGAAGAGCACTTGATTAGAATTCAAAATCTCACTAATCAACTCATGAAAAGTGATATTTTTTATAGGAGGTGATGAGCTTGTGATCAGCACTCTTAACTATTTGATAAGGTATTATATGTCTTCTTGAATTCTTTCTTTATGATAAACATAAAGATCATGTTTAGAAAGTCACATTAACTTTTTTTATAGGAAGAATAATCTAGAACTAATATAGTTCTTCAAGATTCGTTGAGTGATCTAGCCCTAAATACTAAGGCAAAATGTATAGGTAAAAGCAAGAGTAGAAAGATTTCTAGTTTAATGTATAAAAAGAATTTTAGTTTTGCTCCCAAATCTAACAAAGATCTCGAAGACCCAAGTGGCTTTGAAGATTTGAAATTTGAGAAGAAGAAAACTTATAAGAAACATGGCTATTATATTAACAAGTGCAGACTTAGGTTAGAAAAATAGAAAAGAGATTTTGAAAATGTAGTAGATGATGAGGAAGCTTTATGACAAGTTGAGAGTTTGAACACCATATATTTTGATGAAGAATTTATGTTCTCCATAATTGTTCGTAAGATTGAGTGGTAATTCATATCAACCCATTGACGTTACATATGTGTCAAATATTTCCATGAATTTAATATCAATATTTTCATTATTGAAGCATAGCTTGATTATCATATTTAACATAAGTAAGTGCACTATATATGATAACATAAATAGAGAAGTGATGTTTTTTGGTATTCTTTGTGAGAATTTCTTTGCAATTTCTATGTGATATGCTAAAAAAAAGAGCACACACACACACATATATATGATTTTAAAGGGAAAATGCTCTTTGTGTACTAATGAATGTACCAACTTTGTTTGTGATTTTTTCTTCTAATCATATGACACATATGTGATGCGAATCATGCACCTTGTCTCATTTGAAAGGGTTAATCCAAAAGTTTTCACATGATTCACTTACATTTGTTTCGTTTCTGGTTCCCCAATTGCACGAGACATGAGCTCCTAGATTTCTTGAACCCAAATTGATGTAAGGATTGAAAGAAAGGAATATAAAATTTATTGATGATATATTTATCTATGTCATATTTATTGATGATATTTTGTTAAAAGACATGTAAATTTTAAGAAAAGGAAAAAGAAAAAGAATCTAAACATTGGATTTTTGTGATAGGAAGATATATGCAATCTTTCATCAAGTTTATCATAGGTGAACGGTATTTAGATATTTTCTTGCGAAGATGGTGTAAAGTTTTGTATAAATCAAGCCTAAAGTTAGAAGATTGTGCAATTTTCTTAGAATATTTCAAAGTTCAAAATATCTTGAATTTCAGTGAAAGATGTATTTACCTCAAACTCAGAAGATGGTATCACATTTAGAAGTTCTTGGATCTATGGAACTTTAGTTTCATGCATCCTTTGGTTACATCTTTGGACTTCAGATCACAATACAAAACTTGTCTTCATACAATTTGAACTATCTACCAGTTGAGAGGTTCATACCTCATTGGAAGTTTTTCAAATAGAGAAGATTAAAAAGTTCATCAAAATCTTCTTACAATATGTTTCTCTACCACTACTTATTCCTAGATCGTAGATAATTGGTATTTATGGGGGAAATTTTTGGGAAATGGACATTCAAAATCCTAATTGTATATATATTTTATGTTAGATTTCTCAAATCATTTTATAAAACATGGATATCTTAATTAATTTTCTATCATAGGATAAAAATAGAATTAGTTTATAAAAATGGTAAAAAAGATATAAAAAGAACATTCAGGGCTTTTAGAAATGAATTTAATATTCATAAATGCATTGAAGAGAGCAATCCATCCATATATAACACGTTCCCAAAGATCCCTAAAATCACTCCTAAATCTAAAACCCTAATTTCTAGTGAAAAAGTCAACAAAATTTAAAAAGTTGGACTTGGACTTATAAAATTGGACCAAACTTGCTACATGGAAAATTAGAGACTATGTTCCCAAGTTTTGATGAGTCATCTCTATTTTTACATGTGGAAAATACCAAAATCAGCATGCACATGCTTTTCCTATATCTGATACCTAGCATTTCTTAACTTTTACACAAACTTTTCTTTAATGTTTTCATGAAAGCTAATTTCCCCCAATTCGTATATAAGCCCATGACCTCATGTTCATTAATCATCAGTTCTAGAGGTGAGATAATCTCACATACTCGTGGCAAGTGCTCTCTCTCACACATGAGGAGGAGATCCTTCTGAGGATTTAACTTGGAGGAGTCAGTGTATCCTACACTCTTTGAGGACTTGAGGACTTGGAGTAGATCATGCACATACTCTTGGAGGAGTCTCATATATTCTTGAGAGAGGTTTTTCTTTGAAGTTCTATTAACAAACCAAGCCTCTTCATATCCTATCTTCCTTTATCCTCAATTTCTCTCTTTGGTACTTATGAGTTGTGAGTATATCTATTTTCTATTAGTTGAGCATATCATCATCTTGAACATCTTTACCATTATCGGAACATTGTGATTTTTTACCATAGTTTGTGTATCTTGTGTGTATGTTCTCTTGCCTATGTGTTTATATTCTCTAATGTGTTGAAAACTAGAGTTTATCCTAGCTAACATGTGCTAAAAGTGCACCCCATGAAGCAAGGACTTTTTGTGGCACCAATTAAAATAATGCAAGGAAGAAGAAGAAGAAGAAGAAAAAGAAGAACAAGAAGAAGAAGATGATGATGATGATGATGATGATGATGATGATGAAGAAGAAGAAGAAGAAGATGAAGATGATGATGATGATGATGATGATGATGATGATGAAGCTTAAGAGTGGGCCAAGGGGAAAACCTCATAAAAAAGGAAAAAAGTTTTTTCATCCTAAGTGTGTTCACACAAATCACTATTATAGACTAAAAATTATATGGTGTGAAGTGAGAAAAATAATTCATGAATAGAGGCCAGTGCTTTATGAACTTAATCCTTATAAATGTTTGCACACCACTTAACCATGGTGAGATGTTTGTATTTTTCTTATGCATGAGCATAAGATTTCGAAGAACAATGTTTCATATTTTCTTAGGAAGTGTTATACTTTTTTCCCCCAAAATATTGTCACTTTAATCTCATGGATATATTGTCTCTCATGGGATTCCTAAGGAGCATTTGTACACTATGACCATATTAAAGCTTGCAAATAATTCCATAATTTTCATAAATGGTGAGTGATTTTATTGCCCAAGGTATGAAAATGGCTCTTCTTCAAAAAATTCTCTCATGAAAGGCAATGGAGTGGCTATATGGTGTGTGTGTGTGTGTGTGTATATATTGTGTGCTATATAAATGATTTATTTGGGTTATGGTGTGCTTAATTAAGAATAAGTTTGTGCTCAATCACCATAATTATTTCTTCCATTAATGTTTTCTATGATATTTGTTTTCATAGGGTTTTGATCTGTAAGAGTCGTCCCCTTGGAGTGAAAAAAAGGATGCACATGTGAAAAAAATATTATCCTATTACAAAAGCATATTTAGATAATCTCGTGCTTCCAATCTCATCACATGAATGTTCCCTACTTTTCCTAGAAAAAAATCCTAAAAGTTAAAAAATGTACATGTACTTGAGACGATGAATGAGTCAATAACTAAAAGAGCATGGAATATTGTTACTTGAAAGTACCTAAAAGATTTTTCAAGTAGTTTTTCATGTTTGATTTCTTGAGATAGAATAGCATAAAATTGAAATGTGTATATGCACGACTTTCACTTGGATGAGGTGGGAAAATGGGAAGAGAGATGTTTTCTTTGAGTCTTTTTTCTCTTTGTTTTTTTGTAATTTTAAAAGAGATGGTCAAATGGAGGATAAAAAGGAGCTTATGTCAAACGTTTAATGCAAGGGATGGACAAATATTCTTCTCTAGATGCTATAAAAATACCTCATGGTAAATCTTTGAGGGGATCAAGAGGAAATAGATAAGGAGATTATGCCAAGTTTACTAGTTGTTATGAAGAGGAAATAGATAAGAATATCATGTCATGTCACCATTCTACTTAGAATTTCATGAAGTAGAATGCAAGAAGGCTATTCTCGTTTTGGTTATTTAGGAGTCAGCATGATACTTCCAAACCATTTCAATTTAACATTCCCTTTATCATTTCTCTAAACCTCTTAACCATGTCATTCTAGAATCCAAATTATGGAGCCTCCTGTGATATTATTGGGGCTTCAATCACTAATTCAGCATAAAGACATGAAGACATAAGTGGAAAGAATAAGGACAAGAGAATTATGGAACTTGGACACTCAAAAACCATGCTATGTGAAGGGATAAGTTCACACATGTAATATAGTGATAAAATTAGGATAAAAAATAGTCTAGAACTTTCAGAATTACGAGTTTGAGAAATATGAGCATAAACAGTAAATGTATATAAGTTAGGAAGTAAGCCCAAAGCTTTGCGGAAAGCTTCAAACTTCTCCCTAGGCAGAGCCTTCATGAAAAGTTCTGCAATGTTCTCCTGTGTGGGCACATATGCCAAGCTAATCTCCCTAGCAAAGAACCTCTTCCTGGCATAATGATAATGCACCTCAATGTGCTTAGTGCAAGCATGAAACACAGAGTTCCTCGCAACTACCAATGTGCTCTGACTGTCAGTGAAGATGGTGGTGTCAGAAGATTGACCAACACCCAAATCATCCATAAGGCGTCTCAGCCACACACACTCAACAGTCATTGTGAAAGCTACCCTTTACTTAGCCTTACAACTAGAAGTGGCCATAGTAGGCTGCTTCTTGCTCAACCAAGATATACATGAGTTACCAAGCATGAAGCAAAACCCACTAGTGGACACACGAGTGTCATAGCAACCAGCCCAGTCAAAGTCAAAAAAAGCATGCAAATCTGGCGGTAGTGATCCCCCCTTGGGATAAAACAAACCAAGTAGTCGGGTACCTCTCAAGTAGCGAAAGATGCGCTTAACCGCCTGCCAATGCTTGACTCCTGGGCAATGCATAAACCTGCTCATCTGTGAGACAGCAAACTGAATATCTGGCCGAGTAATGCATAAATATATCAAGCATCCAATAGCCTGCTGATAAAGAACATCATCAAATGCATCTCCAACACATGAAGACTCAATCGTAAACCTGTTTCCATAGGAGTGGAAATAGGTTTACAGCCTTCAAGGCCAAAACGCTGCAATAATGTGTCAATATATTTCATTTGACAGAAAGCCATTCCACCATCGACGTGCATAAACTGAATGCCCAAATAGTGATGCAAATGCCCCAAGTCAGACATCTCAAATGAGGCATGCAAATCAGCCTTAAAATCAGCAATTGCTTCTCAATAGGACTAGTGAGTAGCATGTCATCAACATAGACAACAATGATCATAAGCACATCATTAGCACGCATAACATATAAGGTGCTTTCAGTTGGACTATTCTCAAAACCATGTGCAATCAGATAGGCATGTATCTTCTCATACCAAGCACGTGGTGCTTGCTTTAAACCATATAATGCCTTCTTTAACCTGCACACCTCGTTTCCATGCCCTTTCTGCACAAAGCCAAGGGGCTGATAAACATACACTTCTTCATGCAAGTCATCATTCACAAATGCAGTTTTAATGTCCAATCGATGTACATTCCAACCATGATGGGCTGCAAGTGCACAGATTCCCCGAACAGTAGTCATACGGCATCTAGGTGCAAAGGTTTCATCAAAACCAATGCCTCTTTCCTGCACATAACCCTTTGCAACAAGCCTAGCCTTATACCTGTCAACTGTACCATCAGGTTTATGCTTTAGCTTGTATACCCACTTAGTGCCAATGGCCTTCTTGCTAGGAGGCAAGTCACATAAAGACCAAGTACCGTTCTTCATTATAGCATCAGACTCGGATTGCATAGCAACCATCCACTTTTTTGAATTTTATGCTTCATCAAACGAAACGGGCTCATTCTCATCACAGAGAGTAGATGCAACCATAGCATAGCAATCTAATGCAAAAGAGGCACTATGAGAGCCTGATCGAGTACGGTATGACAGAGGTGCATCTAATTTGTTGTCACGCAAAGTCTACACCAGCCATTTTGGCATAGTTTTTGCCTGCTCAATATCGGCTCTCTCATCAACAAGTGCATCATGTAAATTTGCATCAGAAACAGAATGATCTGCATCATCACATGAAACTTGCAAAGGTTGAGAAGTTTCCTCATTTGGTCCAGCACTAGACTGTCCACCTGTAAAAAGAGGCAGCAAAGTATCATACATGTCTTAGGAGCTAGCAGATGTCTCCTTAGTACATGAAAGCAATAGTTGAATAGCATCTTCCACAAAAACAACATCACGGCTAACCAAAATGCATTTAGTTTGTAGATGATACAGATGATAGCCTTTACTTTCAGAACTGTATCCAACAAAAATACATTTTACTGCTTTATCATCCAATTTTATGTGATGTTGTTCAGGCACTAATGCATATGCCAAACAAGAAAAAACACACAGATGTGCAATAGATGGCTTGCGATCATGCCAAGCCTCATATGGAGTGATAGCTTGCAGTGCTTAAGTGGGACACCTGTTAAGTACACATGTTGCACACATGACAGCCTCAAGCCAGAAACTATGTGGTAAAACCTGACTCTTGACCATACACCTCGCCATCTCCATGAGTGACTTGTTCTTTCGTTCAGCAACTCCATTCTGTTGATGTGTATATGGCACTATACACTGGTGTTTTATCCCATGTTCAGCCAGAAATGCATTAAAGTCAGAAGACATATATTCCCCCCTCGATCAGAACGGAGGGTGCCCATTTTACATGTTGATAGATTTTCAGCCAAAACCAAAAACTGTTTGAAGCACATGAACACTTCAGACTTTGCCTTCAATGGATATACCCATGCATGCCTAGGAAAATCATCAATGAAAGTCACGAAGTAAAAATCATTTCCAAAAGAAGGTGTTTGCATAGGACCGCAGACATGACTATGTACAAGCTGCAATTTCTGAGTAGCCCGAACTGAACCATCTTTTGGAAAGGAGGAATGCTGCATTTTGCCCAAAATACTGCCTTCACAAACATGTTTTCTAGGTGCCTCAAATTTGGTAAAAGAGGACACCATTTCAGATTTCAGCAAGCATAGCAAACTAGCAAAATTCAGATGACCAAAGCGTGCATGCCAAAGCTTTGCATCTGACATAGCCTGAGAATCATGTACTGCACATGCCGAATCATTCACAGATCTTTCATAGTCTACAAGCTTATACAGCCCATGACATAAAATGCCAGAAGCAATAATTATGTCGCCATTTGATAGATCATGAATTGTACACCTATCATCAACAAATTTCACAACCAAGCCAATCTTGGCTAATGCAGAAACTGATAGTAGATTTTTTTTGATCCCTAGCACAAACAAAGCATCTGACAAAGTGAAAGAACTACCATCAGCAGTAGTCAAAATGATCTTACCAACTCCCATAACAAGATAAGAGGAGTTGCTGGTGCATGGAAGAGTATTCCCTGTAGGGGTAGGCTCGAGTGAAAAGAAGAAACTACGCTGCGAGGTAATGTGTTTGGTCGCCCCACTTTCAAAGTACCAAACATCTGAGTCTACTGCAGACATGCACTACTCATGAGAAGATGGGTCAAAACTACAAACAGTAGTAAACGCCCATTCTTCTTCTTGCACAAGATTAGGAGACTCTATTTTCGATATAGAGGCCTTTGCAACAACGATTCCAGCCTCCTTTTTCTTTGCCTCTTTTGCAACCAATTTTGGACAGTTCTTTATGATATGATCATTCCCTTTACAGTACTTGCAAAACAATTTTTTCTTTTCTGATTTCTTCTCATCTTTATCTTGGTTCTTCAAATGTGCAACATTCGTAGATTTCTGTTTACTAGTAGAAGAGCTCCATTTTCATTTGCCCTTTTGACTAGCCAGGAAAGCTTGATCTGCAATACACATAATGGACATGTTCTGCCTGGACTGATCTTCCTCCAACAGAACAGAGACTGGCTCCTCAAATGATAAGGCATTTGGATTGCCTTTCATCATCAACCGAAGAGTAGAAGCAAAACTCTGATATGAATTAGGAAGACCATTCAGAATGGTCTGCACAAGTGAGCTATCTAGTTTAACCTCATCAGCAGAAATCAATTGTTCCTTCAAGTCTTTGATCTTTGTTAGAAAATTGTCCATAGAAACACCTTCATTCATGTGCTCACTCTCCAACTATTTTCTAAGGTAAGCAACACGAGCCTCATTCGTAGCTTGGTACAATGTGGTAAGTGTATCCCAAGCATCCTTAGTTGTTCTGCAAGAGCGAATGTGAGGAATAATAGCATGTTTGACAGACAAAGCTATCAATGCATGTGCCTGGGCATCTTTGCCATCCCAATGAATATGCTCTATAGTAGGTGCAGCAGAAACTGTAGCACAACTAGGAATATGCAAAATATCATCATCTTCGACACCTTCTGCATCAGCTTCAGTACCTGTAGTTGTGACAGTTGCAGGTGTGATAGGCCGTTTTTCAACACCCTACACAATGTTCCACAATCCTTTTACAACCAATACATGTCGCATCATATAAGCCCACAACGGGTAGTTGGTACCATCCAACTTATCCTCGACAGCCAACATACAAAATACATCACTGCTTTCAGCCATGGGTAGTGACTAAAATACCTTGATGCAAAAAATTGACTGTATCTCAAAAAGTTGAACGGAATTGCCAAGACGAGTTGTGCTAAACCTATAGCAGACTTTGAGACGCTTATACTGGCGAACAGAAACAGGTATATACCTTTGGCACAAAAAGATGAAATAGCCTGCATAAGCAGTGTGATAGTGCATTCGGAGGCCGAAATGAGTATGCTCACCAAATTTCGTGCGAATCTGAGACTGCAACGGGAGAGGTGTAGATGATGCCCTAGATGAAGCGATGACCTTCTCTTATACCAATTGTTGGAGTTAGATGTCTCCGAAAGCATGTGAACAACACAAGGAAGAAGAAGAAACTTGGAGCACAACACACAATACTGGATGTATTACTAGAGAATGTACAAAGATAAGTAACACATTAGGGCAATAGGCATATATACAAGCCGGGGAAAAAAACCTCCTAAAGAGGGAAAAAAGTACCCCGACAGTCCTAGAGTGTTCACACACATCACTACCCAAATATAACAACATTTCATACATCAACAAATATTACAGAACTTTTCCTCTATTATGGCTTCATTACTTGAAAGAGCTAGTCATGTTGATGGGCATTCTCACTCCTATGAATTTTAGAAACTTAAAATTTTATTCAACTGAAGAACATAGATTTTCATCTTCAAGAAATGGTCATGTTTGTTGTCTTTTTTAAATCATTTTACGCAATTTGCGACTCTCTCTGAATCTACATTCTCGTGATTGTGTTAATTGTGCCCATAAATTTGACATTGCAATCATTTTGTGTGAATGTGTTTCATATCCCCTTTGTTTTATCTATAATACAGTCTTATCAATGAGCATCTTTCCATAAAGTATTTTGTTACACATGCATATAAATATGCAAGAGCCAAATATTTTCTCAAATTGTTTCAATTTTTTGTGTTATGGCTATTGAAGAATATAATAGAAGGCTTAAAGGTATCGCCTAAAGAGACCCCAAAAGAATATATGAAGGTGTATTAAAGGTTTCTTGAAATTTGGGTTTCGAGTAGATAATCCATAGAGTTTAAGGGAGAGAATAAATTGATACCATCGAAGGGATGAATTTGGGTTTTGAGTAGATAATCCATAGAGTTAAAGGGAAAGAATAGTCAATATGATGCATGTACATAAGAAATGATTAAGGCATTATGAATGGAAGTTCCATTCAACAGAAGGGGAGATTAATGTGCATATAAAATTACATATATAACCTTGCATGCTTATATTGTGTGATTTAGTTGTATTTCCTTTAGACAGTCCATATTAGATATACAAGAAGACACACCAAGCATCCTAAACTATTTATTGTGCATCTTGTGAAATACGTGTGTGTCATTTGGAAGGGATGTGATGAGGATAGTACATTTGAAAATTTGATGAATAAGTAGAACCTTATCATGTGGGAGTCTAATACAAGAAACGTTTGAAATACATTTCATATTGCCTAGGATGGTAATGCATGGATTTTCCAAAAAATGATTTGATCCTAGGTTTGAGTGAGCATTAGTTGAATGGAAATGGGAGATGTAGAAAATGACTTGGATACATTAGTATTGAGAGTGGATGTGTGTTTCTTGAGTGGGTTTTCATGGGTATGAGCATACATGCATGATTCAGATGGAATGCATGTATTATGTAAGTTGAATACACATACATAAGAGTGAATTTGATTCGTGGAGTTGAAGGTGTGTTTTTCATAGAAAGGAAAGAAACATCCTATCTTGGAGAGTGATTGAGTTGTTTGTTCTATGTGGACGGAGTTTTTATATTTTAACTAAATGTAAAGTGGATATGCACTCATCACTCAAAGAAAGGTAGATATATATGGACTTGATTGATGATTGCATGTCCTTTTATTGATAGGAGGAGTGTCTTGTAGGTTGTGTCGGTTTAAGTCATTGGAAAAGAGTTCAAAGGACTTAGTCTTTCTCCAATATTAGGGAGGAAGAAAGTTTGGAGTTGGAGAGAATAAGCTCACTAAGGAAAAGAGGGAGGACTATCTATTTTTAGGGCTTCTTCAAAGTTCAAGAGGAGGAAGTAAATGAGCATATATTTGCACAATCATCTCACATCCTCACTAAGTGGAGGTTGCTTGCGTGTAACTATTTAATGTATTCCTATTCACTAGAGCCCTCTCTAAGCTTGGCTAATAGACCTTATCACAAGCATTTGGTATGAAATCATTGTTCCTTTCACATCTTCTCTCCCTTTGTTAGATCCTAGATTCATAGTGTTAGGATTAGATCACCCAATTTTAGAGCTAGTGGGTAGATATAGTTGCTTATCACTAGTCACTAGCTATGTTGCATTTATTCAATTGAATAATGAAAAAATATTAAATAAGTTTGGAAAATTTAAGATTTTTTGAATATCCTCAAATTCATATGCCCCTTTTATCAAGAACCTTTCAAACAAAAAAATTCCAATCAAAATGTTTTTCAATTGAAAATATTTTTTATCAAAAAAAAATTAGATTGAAAATGTTTTGGATAAAAAAGGTCTTATATTGAAAAGGTTTTAGATTTTTAAAAATTAAATTGAAAAGATTATAGATTGAAAAGGTTTTAAATGGAAAGATTTTTAGATCCAAAAGTCTAGAGTATACACTGAGAAATAAGTTTAGCAAGTCTGGGGGGTCACCCCAACTTTTCAGGAACAAAATGAAGTGCAGACACATGCACCTTCAAACATTCATAACTCACGCTTTTAAACATTCATAACTCACGATCTACTAATCAAATGACAATGAAAATTTCACATATCAGTTTTAAAGGGTGCTTTCTAGGTGATCAAATTTACATTCTGGACGTTGGATATTCACACACAAAGAAATAGATAAGACAAGCTTACTCTGTACCTCAAAGTATTGTAGCAGTTTACAGAGAATGAGAAGTCAATATAAATGAATCATAATGTGTATTGATATTCCACATATGATACAAGGGACTTGTGGACAATTACTCTCACTTGAAGTGAGTACAATGATGACTCATAGACATAGTTGAAAGCTCTACAAAAACACATTGTCTCCCTGTGACTAGAAGAGGATGTATTTATACATAAATTTGAATTTGAATATGATTAGTCATTCACCTAAAAGTGGACCTAGAATTTAGGAACGATTTGAACTTGAATCCCAACTAACAAGGTCATGGATTCTGGCTCCCTCTTTCCATGAGATTCATTTCTCTTTCGGTCTCTTCCAATTACCAAGATAATTACATAAGTTTTAACCTTGGAACTTTTACAACCATAGGTTCACATGATCAAGTAGAGTATGAGAGTAGTCCAAGAACTAAAGCAAAGCTCTTAGGCTTTTTTTCTTGCCACAACAACTCCCTGTCAAGCCTAATAAGATTGAGTCTTCAATCCTTCAAAATATCTTGCAATCCAATCATTTATTTGAACCTATTTAGATTAACTCCATCCAATGCATTTGCCATCATATCTGCACATTATTTAATGAGTTGATACATATGAAAATTGAATTTTATTGCTTGTAATCTTTTCCCTGACATAATGATAATGTACTTTTATGTGTTTAGTCTTGGCATGATAGATTGGGTTAGCAGCAAGATACAACAAACTAATATTATCCCCAAAAATGTGAGGAGTAGATGATTTAAGACCTAAATCAGAGTACAAGATCTCAATCCACATTGGTTCTGGAGCTTCATTTGCAAGCCCTCTATATTCTACCTTAGTTGATGAGGGAGCAACAATGGGTTGCTTCTTTGACGACCATGAAATCAATTCTTTAACCTACAAAGGTGAGGTACCCATATGTGTTCCTTGTATCATCTTTAGAGCCTGCACAATCTACATCAAAGAAGAGCTTGATGTCTATATCAGATGAATAGGGATAGCACAAACCTTCATTGATTATTCCCTTCAAATATTTAAGTATAATTTTAGCTGGTTCCATATGGGGTTTCCTCATAGCATGCATGAACTATCTTAGGACACTTACTCCATAGCAAATGTCCACTCGAGTTAGTTTGCCATAGTTCAAACTACCAACTAGAATTTGATAGCTAGTTATATCTTCAATTTGATCACTTTCATGAGAACTTAACTTCAAGTTCATATCCATAGGAGTACTTGCAATCTTTGAATTCTCTAGTTTGAATTTGACAGGCATGTCTTTGATGTACTTCCTCTAAGTGAGGTACATACCTTTTTCTCTATACACTATTTCCAATCCTAGGAAGTATGTGAGCATACCTAGATCAGTGATCTTGAATTCTTCTTTCATCTGAAACTTGATCTTCCTAATTCCTTCAGCATCATTTCTTGTAATTATGATATCATCAAATGCACACATAGGTATATGACTTAAATTACATGATTGGGAGTGTGCCTCTTAGGGAATCCTCGTAATGCACATGTACAAGGCTTTGAATGATGATTATTACAATGTCAAGGACTTTAATAGTAAACCTTTTGGGGTCCACTTTCTCTCTTTTTCATTGCTTCAATCTTTGCCATTACTTTGCCTTTTCTTTGCCTGCTCTATACCACAACACTCTCCCCCTCCTAATATCTATGATCCCTGATAGAGCTTCATTCAGGATTGTTTGAAACACATCTTTTGGGTTAATCATCACCAAATGAAGGTTACCTTTTAGGCTAGCACCTCTAGCAAGGACTTCCTCGTGGTAAGAGGAGTCAAATACCAACTACAAAAGGAGTACAATGCTAAAGAACTACAAGCCTAGAATGCATGAATTTGAAGGATGAGCTTGAATAGTGAAGTGTGTCTCTTTGGATTCTACCTCTGTGAAGTCTATTTGCTTTGAGTCCCTTTTGCAAAATGTAGAAAGCTCCTTTTATAGCCTTGGGTGGCTAGATATTTTGAAGAAGGTGACTAGATATTTATCCTCGAGTGGTAGGAGAGGAATGGTATTGCCAAGAAATTATCATTGTCACCTGTCCATAGTGGTTAGAGGAGTTAGGTCATGGACCAAGCTTGGTTGCCTTATTAGTTGTCCTTTGGTCTCACGATGGTCAAATGTGAAGGCTTGGGTGGTGCGTAAAGTTGCCAATAGGAGGTTTCCCTTGAATCGAGCTAATTGATCAGCCTTGAAGCTATTTAGAAGATGTTTGGTCACCCTTGGAGCCGTTTGGTCACCCCTTGCGAGCCGTTTTGTTGCTTTGGAGCTAGTTGGAAGATATATGGTCACGTTTGGATCCGTTTGCTTGTCCCTTTGAGCCATTTGGCCATCCTTGGAGCTAAATATATCCCTCCAAATATGGATATGAATCCATCCTCACACGAGACATTGGTGATGAAATCCTTCATGGAAAGATGCACATTATTATCAACATTAGATTATCAGTTGTCCCTTTTCCTCGTCGATTCTAAAAAGACTTCTCTCAAACGAACGAAAAATTGTCAAACTAACTCTCAGCTAATCGAAGAGACCAAGTACACTGTAAAAAAGAACAGCGTATGTTTCCCTAAGCAATGCCTCGAGGTCATTGTCTATTTCTTGGAGGAAACCACCCTTGTTGGACTCTTTCAAGGCCCACACCCGCCTTTGGAGGTGCCCCAAATATGGCCATGCAACACCTTTACGCCACTCGACATACCTTCTCCTCGTATTCAGTACTACGCAAGTGGCTATTTCTACTTATTTTTAGAAAACGCTTACCAAGTGGACTTGGTTCTCAAGTAGCTACACCCCTGCTCTTCTTTAAATGGTACCCCCAGTTCTAACCTGCTAATTGATAAACCAGAAAAGTTTCCCATTTGGGTGGAATCCCCTAAAGTTATGCTAAAATAGTTATACTCACTTACAGGAATAATGGGTTCTCTTGGCTCTATTATCTCTATTAAGGAGCCGCCCCCCATTAACCCTAGATGGAACCCCAAGCTGGTTCTTATCAAGTTAGATTGGGAATCACAACTCGAGCAGGAAATAGAACCAACTGATGACATGGGTCTAGTCGATCATTTCCAAGAAATTGTGTACAAAAAATCTCCCTAATGCATGCTTCCACTGCCAGAAATAAGACATTTTGCTAAAGATTGCCCTTTGAGAAAATTGAGGAATTTGCCACCAAAATTATAGGATAAACACAGGTGATGAGGGTTTCATCACTGTGATCGGCCCATAAATAGGAAGGAGAATGTAGTAGTGATCCCTCATCCTAAGTCTCCAACCTCACCTCTTATAGGAAACAATAAGTCTATTCAGTGGCACTGCCATCGCAAAGAAGAAGTTTTTTTTTTTTTGAGAAAAACAGGAAAATATAAATTAACAGGGTAAAATACACATGTGCAGGGGGCAGGAGCACCTGACTTCACTGAGTCACAAGGTTGCTACCATTGCAAACCTGCAAGGGGAATACAACTGGCTCAATATCACTTTCCATCTTGTGAAATGGTGGGCTGCTAGGATACAGTGAAGATCATGAGAGGGAAGAGAAGGTTTGGTGATTCTCTTGATACAATTATCTGACACTCTTTTCAGAGAGTGATGTAGGGGAATGAGAAAATTCTTTCTCCCATTGCCAAAAACTTGATTATTTCTACTAAGCCATATGGCCCAAAGGATGTGTCCACGCCAGGTATTCCAAAGGAGGAAATCCATATTTTTGCAACATCCGATCAAAGCATCCATCCTTTGAAGCTTGGGAGCTTTACAAGAGTGAAGAAAGTTATCAACACATTTCCAGAAAGGCTTAGCATGCTCACAGTCAAAGAAGAGGTGATAAACATCCTCCACCCTGCCACAAAATGCACATTTACCACCATCAATAAATATTTTCCTGACTCTGGGGCCCACCCAAAGCCCTTGATGAATTATCAACCACTGAAGACAAGACTGTTTGCTACTTTCTGGGTAAGCCCACAGAGCTTTAAACCTATAGGACCACTGAGCAGAAGACCAGCTCATCTTCCACATTTTGTTCAATTTAGGAGTGATACAATCCATCGAGTCTTTCTTCTTCTTGAAGTTCTTGTAAATGAACTCAGCAACTTCATGGAGATTTATTTCCTTCCAGTTGCACTGAGTCAGCTGTTCATCCAGCATCTCCTTGTGAGACAGCAGAATCTGCAAACAGGCAGCAGAAGCATTAGTCATACTGACCAAATCATAATCAGATCTTACCTTCCCATTGGTCATATAGTCTTTCCAAGTTTTGAATCCATGCTTCTTATGGCATTTATGTTCCTTGATAGAAATGTTCCCGTTGTTCCTATTGGCCAGCCAACCTAGCTAAGGAGATTCCTGTAAATAGTATTGAGCCATGAAAGACATCTTGTCAGTAGGACAGAAAACACTTTTAGCTTTGAACCAGGATTTCCAGAACCTACAAATCAGAGGACTTCCAACAGGGGAAATGGGGTGAGGGCAGGTAATAATGTCCCAAAGATTAAGATTATTCCAAGCCCTGTAGTTAGTCAAAAAGAATTTGTTAACAGATCTTTGAATAAGAGTAGCCCATATCTCATTGTTGCCAATGCTTCTAAGAATCCATTTAGCTGACAGGATGTCAGCCATTTTTTTTGGGCACCTCACCCCCAATCCCCCTTTTTCTTTATTCATGCAACAGATATCCCAAGGAACTTTGGCAATTTTCTTTCTGTTGGCCGATCCCCCCCATAAGAATCTTTTGGCCAGCGAGATCACCTGATTAAGCTGCTTTTTGGATGGAGTCCAACAAGACAGGAAGTAGACAAGTTTAGGCAAAAGATAATGATTAAGAATAAAAGAACGATGAGGAAGGGAGGAATTAGAATCATACCACAAAGCCAGCCCTTTTTTAAATTTGTCACAGACCCAATCCCACCTTTGATCAAAAGAGACATTGAAGCCCATAGGGATCCCAAGAAGCCTAAATATCACCCCTTCTTTTATAATACTACAACCAAGTTGGGAAATAATGTCTGGTATAGCATTATCAGAGGCTTTGAAGCCAGTTTTGCTGTGGTTGACCCTAGAGCCACTTGCCAAACAAAAAACATCAAGACAATCCAAAAACTTGGTAAGGGATTGGTGATCATTTTTTAAAACAACATTGGTATCATCAGCAAACATCTGCAGACATAGAGGGGCAGGGGAGTTAGGAATGCACACACCTTTAATATTACCATCAGTCAGAGCATCCTTCACTAACCAACCCAAAGCATCACTAGCAATGGCAAAAAGAAGAGGGGGCAAAGGGCACCCTTGTCTTATAGATCTAGCCAACTTGAAGGGTTCAGACATATGACCATTAATAGAAACTCTAGAAAAAGCATTTCCAAACAGAGTACTCACATATTTAATAAACCTCCTTCCCAATCCTAAGTCATGAAGGGACTGCAAAACAAAATCCCACTCAATCCTGTCATAGGCTTTGTCAAAATCAATTTTAAAGAAGTAGTAATCTTGACCAGACTCCTTAGCATAATCCATGCCTTCCCAAAGGGAGATGATAGCATCAAGAATAAACCTACCTTTAATAAAGCCTTTTTGTTCAGGGAGGATAAGCTGGTTCATCAAAGGGCTAAGTCTCTTGGCAAGAGTAGCAGCAAAAATTTTGTATATGGTATTTAGGCAGGTGATGGGCCTCCAGTTGTTAAGGTCATCTTTGGGACCTCTCTTATGAATAAGCTTGATAACCCCAGTGTTAATAGAACAAGGGAGATATCCTTTACTAGAAACCTCTTCCCATATCAAGAGAATGTAAGGAGTGAGAAAATCCTTAAGAATGATAAAAAATTCATTAGGCAGACCATCCATCCCAGGAGATTTACAGGGATTCAGTTTATTGATAGTTTCTTTGATCTCACCAGCAGTGAGGGGCAGGTCCAGAATGGGAACCAGGCTAACAGGAATCATTTTTTTCCTTTTTAAAGCAATAGTAGCCCTGGCCCTCTGAATGTCCTCCCCCCACTTGGGAGAAACAGAGAAAACATCCATAAAGAAGCTCTTGGCCTCCTGTAGAGTCTCTTCAATATTGGAGGTAACACTCCCATCTATTTTCTTAACCGGGGGGACAAAGTCCCTCACTTTCGTCTTTTTCATAAGAGCAAACATATTTTTATTGTTCCGATCCATGTTCTCACTCCAGAATTCTCTTGAAATAGCAAGGGAGCTCCTAGCTTCCAGGTACCTCTCTTTACTCAATCTCACAGAGCAATCAACATACTCTTGAGAGTTAACATCAAGGGAATTTAACTGATTCATAAGCGCAAGTCTCCTCTGAGTCCTCAACTCCAAGGCATGCTTCCTATAAGCAGTGAAAAGCTTTTGAATACCATAAACAGCATGCTCCCAAGCAGCAGTAGGGGAACTATCAACCTTAAAATAGTAGGTGATGATATCCTTAGTACGAGCCATAATGCTAGGAATCTTGAGAAGACTATAATCAATGTGAGGCCGACCAGCTCTATAATTAGGACTGCCTTTCCTGAAGGTCAAAAAAAGGGGTTTGTGATCCGAAACTAACAGAGTATGATCAATCTTGCTACTAATATCCCAACACTCTTGGGTAAACTCCGTACTCGCATAACATCTATCAAGCCTAGCCGCTCTATAGTTGTCCCCTACTTGCTTATTAGACCAGGAAAACCCCGAATTACAAGAAAGGTCAGACAAGTCCAGGTGATTGCATAACTTGAACCAGGAATGTTTTTCAGTGCCAAAAATACAGTTTCCTTTTCTTTCCCATCTATCTTGCAAAGAAGTTACCATATTAAAATCCCCAGCAAGGATAACAGGACTGTCAAAAGAACATAACTCTTCCCAGCAGCTTTTTCTTTCAGCACACAGGTTAGAAGCATACACTGAAATAATAGAACAATTAAAAGGGTCCCCCAACTTAACAGCACACCATTGATGGGAGTTACTAAGAACAACATCCTTAACAGACTTGGAAATAGAATTTGACAAACCAACCACTGCACCACCTTTGCCACTAGTGTGGCTGGTGTGATACCAAGTGAAATTAGAGGCCAGAATGTTTAAGTGCCTAAGCAAAGTATCTCCTCCCACTTTGACTTCCTGCAAGCAGATAACATCAGGCATGATGGGAAGCAACTTAAGCCAGCAATTAATCATTTTGGGCCTGACTACATCAGTCAGCCCTTTTACATTTAAGGTGATAATTTTAAGATCAAACATCATAAAAGGACAGATCATTTACGACTATTTTTAGTCGGCTTGGGCGCAGAGGATGATAACCTGACAGCTTCTTTCCTTTTAGGCTTATTTACCTTAGTGTGATCAATGAATGAGTCCACATCCTGAGACATGGGCACAATTTCACAATGTTCCCCTTCCTCGTCCATACATTTGATTGAGTCCTGATCCATAGCATCAAGTTCCTGACTGAAATGTTCCATAGAAGGGGGGGGCACTTCATTAACCTGTTGGGAGAAACAAGGGTTATCCTTTAGACATGCTGGTTCATGAATAACCTTGTTTTTTTTCCCAATTACTTTCCAGTTTTCTGCAGATCCATGGTCTTCTTTTTCTGCCTGAGCAGACTTGGTAATACCTGTAACATCCATATTGGGATCAGTATTCTCATCCTGTTCTACAACAGTAGGAGAACCACCAGCAATGTTTTTGTCATCAAAAGGATTAGAGATGTCCTCTAACAAAATGTCATATGGGTTATCTGACTTAAAAGTCTTTTTTTTAGGTTTTTGAACATGCTTTTTTCCCGGAACATTGGGGGAATTACTAGTAGCAGTTGGTAATACCTGTTTGTCATGATTACCTTCCTCATTCCGCGAAATGATGAGGGGACAATCTCGAATTAAATGACCCTGCTTATAACAGTTGTAACAGGCATTAGGCAAATTACGGTACATAATCCTTTGGGTGTGTAATTTCTTACCCTGAGAATCCTTGATAACTATTTGAGTCTTGATTTCTTTAGACACATCTATTTCAATTAGCACCTGAGGGTCCCATTTAGTATTAATGATACTATTTCTTGATTTTTGACCCAAAACTCTACCGATCATATTTCCAAGATGCTCAATCCATGGGTAAAAGTCTATGGGCAGTTCTGGGAATTCAACCCACACAGGGATCTTAGTAGGCTTTGGGCCCTTGGGGTTAAAACCAACATGCCATTTGAAAAAAGACATGGGATATTCCTGATAAGCCATTGGGCTTCACTGATAACCTGGAGAGCGCTGTTAGCCTCTTCAAAAAAGAAAAGGTAGAAGTTGTTTGGGCAATACTGAATGTGCTTAACCATTAGCCCCCTAGCTTCCCAGTGGGTTTTTATCCAATTCTTAAGAACATCATGCGGTGGTCTAGGGCCGTGACAAAGCCCTATCACAACCCTACCCAACAGATGCTCTTGCCAGCTGTCCAAAGAGGTCCTGTCTATTATGAACGAGTCTTCTTCGTCGTCTTCACTAGGGATGTCATCTACAAGTAATTTATGCGGATTTTTCGAGCATTCTACTCTCCCAATCCCCCTATCAATACCCTTACCGCCTCGATCAGGAATGACAGGAGAAGAGAAGAGATTACCTTTGTTCTTAATGGAGTCCACATATGACTTCTGGGGAGAGCGAGTGACAGAGCTTGTTCGAACCTCCAAGCTGCCAGAAGGGGCATCGACCATGGGCGAATCCTTTAAACCAGAGTTGCAGACACTTACCTATTGATTTCCCATTGAGTTAGGCAGAGCAAGAGCGTTCGCTTCTACTCCCCCGATCAGCGGAGCATCAACCACAGAGATACCATTGCGTAACGCTTCGAAGAGCGCCATGAGAAGGCAGAGGAAGAGATAACAGAGCCAGACCAGACAGAGCGGCCCCCCCACAGGGGTGAAGCACGAAGGCGAGCGCCCTCCCGACTGAGGGGAGGGACTCGCAGGGGGGGAGGTGAACCCTCAAACCCTAGAGCGGGGTCATAAAAGCTCCACTACTCCACTACTCCACTCAGATCAAATTTTCAAAGAAGTTGAAGAGCAAATTGACGAGTCTCAACATAACTTTGGTTAACTAGCAAAGGACATTGTTATGGAAAGTAGAAACAAAGAAAGAAAAGAATCAAAAATGAACTCACTGCCTCTACGGAAGCTTTGGAAAGGTTGAAAAAAGGAGCTCCCTCTTCTACTTAACTGACTTATGAGTCTTGAAATTTTTTTCTTTCAATTGAAAGGGGCTCACACATTTATCCTTTTCTTTTTTTCATTTACAAGGGGCTCACACATTTATCCAAGGTTCACACCCTTAAGAATGCCTTGAAATATCATGGATGCCCTCCTCACATCCTTTGTCTTTAGGAGATCAAGGTGCAAGGTCCTCATCTCATGTAGAACCAAAAAACATATTACTTCGCAACTTTTTATGGTTCAATACAAATTATTCTCAAGTGGTAGGAGCTGCTTATATTAGCCTTCATTCCTCCGTGGCTATTTTTTTTTTTCAAAAGGAAGTTCAGCAGAGCCTACTCTTCAAAACTTTAATTGATAGAAAATACAATTGTACAAGTGAATGGGCATAGCACCCATTGGAACCCCCCGTATCCCACAAAGCAGAGGCTAATTATAGATTACTAGAGAATTTTACAAAGAAGGTTGATAACCCTCTCATTCCCCTCATGTGGGGCCCACTTGGTTTTGATCTTGTTGTTCTCAAGGAAGAACACTCTATGATGTCTAAAGGGCAGGGGTTTCTTGCAACTGGAAATTCTTTTTCTTAAAAAGAAAAGAGATTTTTCGATCGACCATTCTTTAGTAGGGTTTCCAAAGTTGACCACACACCTCTCTTTCCATATTTTCCATAGGGTCTCCCCTCTAATAGCATTCCATAGTGCTCAGGAACATCCAATTGCTTCACCCAGCAAAGCTTGCTTCCAGTTGATTTTCCCATGTAACAACATGATTCTCTCAAGGGCCTGCCATACCGATATTGATTTGGGGCACGAATAGAAGAGGTGTCCCAAGTCTTCCATGCCACGAAGGCATCGTTTGCACCACGGGGGACCCCACAAATTTTGTTAGCTTTTACATTGGTGCGATTTCCCTGGTGTAGGATTTACCACATAAGCACATATTTTTTTATCTCGATGAGGGGATGCCAAAGGGACTGGAATTTAAAGTCCCACCTCTAGCATAATCAATCGAGACACCACTTTGTATTGAGTGTGACATGAAATTCCACATCCTTCTTCAATCTCCGAATTTTCTCAAGGCCATTGTCATTGCACCATCTCAGACCCTCGGGGTGAGAAGAGCCTTGACCAATGAGGAGGTGAGTCTTCAAGCATTCCCAAGCATTGAATCTGCTCTGCAAAAGATGCCATTCTTCATAGTCCACTCTTTTGGCCGGATCAATGTCCTTGAATCTAATCCACTGATAAGGTTTACATAGGTGCTTCCACAAATGGAAGCCTTTTTTCCAAAGCTTCCAAGCTTTTTCGAGGTTCCAAGACTCCACAAATCTGATGCCCTTAATAGAGAACCAAATCAAATCATTTTGTCTAATACCGGTCACCCATTTCCAATCTTCATTGATTCTAATAAACTGTTTAACCTTGTTCCAACTCTTCCATAGAGAACAAACCAAGCTTGAGCCTTTTGGAGTCACCAAAAATGGGGAGAACAATACGGTGAGAAGGTCGAGACCCTTCCACCTCGGGAGGCCCATAACTTTAAGAGAACTCATGTTTCTAAAAACACGCTTGGTCCAATAGGCATCACTATTGCTCCAGGCTTTAACTAACCATTTTGCTGCTAACTTATTGGCCATGGCTTCAATGTCTAGAATGCCCAAACTACTTTGATCCTTTTGGCCAACGCAAGTAGTCCATTTAATTTTGGGGATACCCCTTCTATTAGGGTCACCCGTCCAGAGGAAGTTCCTGCAAATTCTCTCCAGCTTGAAGATCTTTTGGTCCTTTGGTCTCCAACAGGAGAGAAAATAGAGCATCGAAGAGAGAAGGAATGTGTTAATTACCATTGCATGTCCAACAAGATTAATTTGCATACCTTTCCAATATGACAGCTTGCTCTCGAGCTTAGAGAGAGCCAAGTTCCATCACTGCCCCATTGAAACGTCGAATCCCATTGGAATACCTAAAAGATGGAAGATTTGGCCACTAGGGATCACCTAACAACCGCGATCAACAAGGAATTTAGAAGGGTGCCCAATAACTACCCTAAAGGTGGTTTTGGAAAGATTTATTTTGGATCTCGAAGCCTCACAAAACATATTCAAAAAACTCCAAAAAATGTCAATGCTTAATGTGTCATTGTGCATAAAGACATTAGTATCATTGGCAAAAAGTCTCATGATCATCTATCTTCATTGAGAGGTAGATTGAGGCCCTGAATCTGAACTAAGTGAGCTTGATGGGTAACAATGCAACTAAGATCATCCACTACAATAGCAAAGAGAAGAGGGGCCAATGGGCACCCTTGTGTGATAGAACATTTTAATCCAATCCTTTGAGAGAGTTGACCATTGATGTTTATCTGAGTAATTGCATTTCAAAGTAGAGTAGAGATCATCTTAATGAAATTTCGGCCATAGCCTAAGTCTTTCAACCATTGGAGAATGAAGTCCCACTCGAGTCTATCATAAGCTTTCTCAAAGTCAATCTTAAGGAAGAGCACATCTTGCATTGATTCCTTAGCAAACACCAGCCTTTCCCAAACATCAATGATAGCCTCCAAGATGGACCTCCCCTTCATGAACCCTTTTTTATCCTCACTGATCTAGTCTCGAGTGTGATAGGTAATACCGTTTGCAATCACCTTTGCCAAGATCTTGTAACTAGTTTGCAACATCGTAATTGGCCACCAAATTTCAATTCTATTTTTGCTTCCCTTTTTGTGAATGAGCTTGATGACTCCCTCATTGAGACAATTGGGAAGCGCACCAAAAGAAATAGCCTCTTACCACACCAAACATAAAGGACTGGCCACCACATGCTTGAAGGTCTTGAAGAACTCATTGGTAAGGCCATCCAACCCCAGGCTCTTGCCATTAGGAAGAGAATCAATCACCTCTAGAATCTCAACATCTGAGATGGAAGCTTCACAAAGAGCTTTCAGCTTGTGCGGGATTTTTTTCATTCGAATGCATGAGATGGCAACCATGTAGTCATGTCTGTGAGAAGAAAGAAGTGTGGAAACCCCCAAGAGCTGGGTAAAGTGGCCATGGCCGATGACTAAAATACCTTGATGCAGAAAATTGACTATATCTCAAAAAGTTGAACGGAACTACCCAGATGAGTTCTGCTAAACCTGTAGCACGCGTATGTACAAGTCAGGGGAAAAAAACCTCCTAAAGAGAGAAAAAAGTGCCTTGGCAATCCTAGAGTGTTCACACACATCACTACCTATATATATCAACACTCTTGCACACTTACCAACATTGGCAATTTTTGATACCATAGGAAGAAAAAGAATAAAAAATGATAAGGACCACTAGCGGCCTATCTTGCATTTTTCGTTATTCGATTATTCATAAATAATTATGGATTTTTTTAACGACTCCTTATTATTCAAATTCAAATTCAATGGAATTATTTGATGCCGCGTCAACTTATTCACACAAGCCCAAATAGTCTTTGCACGATGATTTGGAGATTTTTTTATAGAAGCCAGTTGGTCGCCCAAGGCCATATGAAAGAGGGTTCTAGTGATGTAAGGCCATGTGCAAGAGGGTTTTGATCGCCACAAGCCATGTTAATAGGATTTTGTTTGCCCAAAGACATGTGCAAAAGGGTTTTGTTTGCCCAAGGCCACATGCAAGAGGGTTTTGGTCGCTTGAGACCATGTCAAGAGGGCTTTGGTTAGCCAAGGCCATGTGCAAAAGGGTTTTTCTCACCCAAGGCCATATGCAAGAGGGTTTTTGTTCACCAAGGACATATGCAAGAGGGTTTTGGTTGGGACATGCCATGTCGAGAGGGTTTTGGTCGCCCAAGGCCATGTGCAAAAGGGTTTTGGTCCCCCAAGGCCATGTGTAGAAGGGTTTTGGTCGCCCAAGGACATCCGAAAGAGGGTTTCTGCTCGCCCAAGACCATATGCAACAGGGTTTTGGTCGCCCTAGGCCATGTCAAGAGGGATTTGATCGCCCAAGGCCATGTCAATTATGCCTCTACAAGATCCCAAATAGCTCACGAGTCTTTTAGAAACCTGAATAATTTGAGGGACTACTTCTCACCTTGTCAAATTAAGAGCCCTCTTAATACTTGTTGATGATCCTGCTCGGACCTCCCTCCCACTTGTTTCCCACAATAGAGATGCACCATTTTACGAACACTTGATTTACTTTTATATCCAAGATCATTACCTTGAGTTGTTCACTTCCATCTATGATCAATCTTGAGCTCTTGGATGAGGCAAATGCACCTTTTCTTGCTTCCTTTGGAGGAGGCTTCTTTCTTCTCCTTTTTACTATACCATTGATATTTGACATCATTTCTTTATTCTCATGATTTTTGGGCTTCCAAGCTTCATTCATGTTTGCCTCATTTTTATCTCTTAGCTGGTCACATTCCCATTTTTGCCTTAATCCCCTGATTACTAATGACTTTGTTCACTGACTCTTGGAGAACAAATATCTCCCTTTGCACACAATACCAAAACTTAAACACCTGGCTAATCTTTCAAACACCTTTGATATGTTTTCTCACATACATATTCTCTTCTTCGTCCCATTTAACTACAAATCGAGTATGGAAGTTCTCGCCTAGAGCACTATTATATTGTAAAACTAGGCTCCCTTCATGGATTTCTCCTCTCTTTAGCTTTCTATCGAGCATTATGGCTCTTGTTTTGGCTTGTTTAGGATAAAATCCTTGGGCTACTTGTCACACCATCAAAGTTGAGCCTTCATTTACACATAATTCCCTAATTCCCTTCATCAAACACAACTTCAACCCCTTCTCTAATGCTAGGTACTCAGCCTCATTGTTGTTAGTGAGCAGCACTTGGATCCCAAGGGTCCATAACTTCTCTTTTCCCTTGGTTTTGAATGACATACCCTCACTATGTTTCTATGATCCATCAAAAACATGACACCATCACCGGCTTGATATACATCAATGTTTGTATCTTCTTTTCTTTGATTTTCTAGCTAACATCTTTTGCCTTATTTAATCTTAGATCTTTAAGGAAATGAAGAGGTTTAATATACATTATGTAGAATTTGAGGTGTTTTGTTACCTAGAATAAATTCCAAACCAATATTTTGGCATTGTTCAATCTTGATTACATCATCAAGAGCTGTTCAGTTGTATGAATTAAAGATTAACTCATAGGCAAGAAGATTGCACTTAGGTTAGATCTCATCTTCAAAAATGTTTTAGGTTCTTATTCCAAAAATCATATAAGCAATGGTTGCTCAAAAGTCGCATTTAGAGATCTTTCCAATGGTATCTTACATATCTCAATCAAACATACACATAAGGAGATACAATCCAATCTCTCTATTGGTAAATTTTTCAAAGTGCATGCTCACCCTTCGAACCATTTGGTCACCCCTTGGGAGCCTTTTTGATGCATTGGAGCTAGTTGGAAGATGTTTGGTCACCTTTAGATTTATTTGTTTGCCCCTTTGATCCATTTGGCCATCCTTGGAGCTATTTGGAAGATGTTTGGTCACCCTTAGAGCCAGTTGGTCACCCAAGGCCATATGCAAGAGGGTTTTGGTGATGTAAGGCCATCTACAAGAGGGTTTCGATCACCACAAGCCATGTTAATAGGGTTTTGGTTGCCCAAGGACATGTGCAAAAGGGTGTTGGTTGCCGAAGGCCACATGTAGGAGGGTTTTGGTCGCTTGAGACCATGTCAAGAGGGCTTTGGTCAGACAAGGCCATGTGCAAAAGGGTTTTTGTCACCCAAGGCTATATGCAAGAGGGTTTTTTGGTCACTAATGGCATATGCAAGAGGGTTTTTTGGTCACTAATGGCATATGCAAGAGGGTTTTGGTCGCCACATGCCATGTCCAAAGGGTTTTGGTGGCCCAAGGCCATCGGCAAAAGGGTTTAGGTCGCCCAAGGCCATGTGCATAAGGGTTTTGGTTGCCCAAGGACATCCGAAAGACGGTTTCTGCTCGCCCAAGGCCATATGCAAGAGGGTTTTGAATCGCCTTAGGCCATGTCAAGAGGGTTTTGGTCGCCCAAGGCCATGTTAATTATGCCTCTACAAGATCCCAAATAGCTCACTAGTATTTTAAAAACCTGAATAATTTGAGGGGCTACTTCTCACCTTGTCCAATCAAGAGCCCTCTTAACACTTATTGATGATCCTGCTCGGATCTCCCTCACACTTGTTTCCCATAGTAGAGATGCACCATTTTGCGAACACTTGATTTACTTTTATATGTTAGATCTTCATTAGGCTCACGTTGACTCACTTTGAGCTCAACTCAATGTTAGGATGTTAATCAAATGCGTGACCTGAGAGAAGGTTATGGTAGGGGAGGTAGAAAGTAGATGGATGTGTTGTCAAGAGTACATGTATAAACTATATGATGATGGAGGCGAGCACAACACATAGAATTGATAATCCCTCTATCATGATTTTGTGGAAGAAAAAGGATCATTAACACATAGGAGGCAAGTCATGTTTATTGAAAATATATCCCCTCCAAATATGGATATGAATACATCCTCACACGAGTCATTGGTGATGAAATCCTTCATGGAAAGATGTACATTATCAATATTAGATTATATAGATAACCAAAGGGGATGGCAAACATATATACAAAAATTGAGTGCAACTTCCTTTCTATCAACTAAGGTAAACACAATTAGGAGAGTATAGATGGAAAGAGACTCAGAAAGTGCATTCATATCCTCTTCAACCACCTAATCCAAATTAAGCAGGAAAACAAAGGAAACCATGTCCTCAAGAATAAACTTCCTGGTCTTGAGGTATATAAGATTTTTTTTCTCTCTAAGGTGTGATTCTTATGGAGCAAGAATCAACACACATGATCCCAACCCTAATCAGGGAGGCACATGGGCATTTGGAAAGGTATAGGACACATTCTGACACATCATTCAAGTCTCCTTGGCAAAAGCTTGAGACAAACCCCCATTCACCCATGTTCTATGGTTTCTCACATACAAATCCTCAAAGAAGTAGCTTCTATTACTTCTCTTCTTCTTCCCATTTAACTACGAATGTAGTATGGATGTTCTAGCCTAGAGCACTATTATATTGTAAAACTAGGCTGCCTTCATGGATCTCTTTTCTCTTTAGCATTATGGCTCTTGTTTTGGCTTGTTTACGATAAAATCCTTGGGCCCTTTGCCTATCCATGAGCAAGGTCACCAACTTTTTTTTGTATCGCACACAGCTTGATCTCTTGGTGTCTGAAACAGAACAAGAGGGATGGATACAAAACATTTAGGGCCACTATGCACTCTTCCCCATACGTGAGATGAGATGGAGTATAGCCCATTGATATTTGCACATTGAGCATAACACATGATCCATGGCATCAACGTGTTTGAAATCACCACTAACTCTGAGTTAATGGAAGAGACCAAGTACATAGTAACTCTGAGTTAATGGAAGAGACCAAGTACACACTAAAGAGGAACAAGTTATGTTTCCCTAAGCAATGCCTCGAAGCCATTGTCTAAATCTTAGAAGAAACCACCCTTGTTGGACTCTTTCAAGGCCCACACCCACCTTTGGAGGTGCCCCAAATATGGCCATGCAACACCTTTATGCCACTAGACATACCTTCTCCTCGTATTCAGTATTAGGCAAGTGGCTATTTCTACTTATTTTTAGAAAATACTTACCAAGTGGACTTGGTTCTCAAGTGGCTGAGAAAGAAGACCAGACCAGAGATACACCCCTGCTCTATTTTAAATGGTACCCCCATATTCTAACTTGCTAATTGATAAACAAGAAAAGTGGCCCATTTGGGAGGAATTCCCTAAATTTTTGCTCAAATGGATATACTCTCTTAACGAATAATGGGTTCACTTGGCTCTATCATCTCTATTAAGGAGCCACCCCCCATTAACCCTAGATGGAACCCCAAGGTTTTTATCAAGTTAGCTTGGGAATCACAACTCAAGCAAGAAATAGAACCAACTGCTGACATGGGTCAAGTCGACCATTTACAAGAAATTGTGTATAAAAATCTGCCTAATGCATGTTTCTACTGCCAAAAATAAGGACATTTTGATAAAGACTACCCTTTGAGAAAATAGAGGAATTATCCACCAAAACTATAGGATGAAAACAGATGAAATCATCACTGTGAATCTAAGAAGAAATCGGCCCATAAATAGGAAGGAGAATGTAGTAGTGATCCCTCCTCCTAATTCTCCAACCTCACCTCCTATAGGAAACAATAACTACGCTAGTCCCTTCAGTGGCACTGCCATCAATGAAGATATGGTTAAAGGCACCCAAGAAGATACAATTTTCAAAGAAGTTGAAGAGCATGGCAAGGAAATCGACGAGTCTCTACATGACTTTGGTTAACTTGCAGAGGACATTGTTATGGAAAGTAGAAGCAAAGAAAGAAAAGAATAAAAAATGAACTCACTGCCTCTATGGAAGCTTTGGAAAGGTTGAACAAAGGAGCTCCCTCTTCTACTTAACTGACTTATGAATCTTGAATTTTTTTCTTTCAATTGAAAGGGTCTCACATATTTATCCATTTTTTTTTCTTTCAATTGCAAGAGCCTCACAGATTTATCCAAGGTTCACACCATTAAGAATGCCTTGAAACATCATGGATTCCCTCTTCACATTCTTTTTCTTTAGGAGAACAAGGTGCAAGGTCCTCATCTCATCTAGAACTAAAACATATTACTTCCGAGCTTTTTATGGTTCAATACAAATCACTCTCAAATGGTAGGAGGTACTTGTATTAGCCTTCATTCCTCCCTAGCTAATATTGTCGAGTAGCATGAAGTGGATCCTAATTGCCAACAGATAGACATTTACTTGGAATAGCTTTAGAACTTCAAATTTGTCTTAGTATATGATAGAAACTCCACCAGTAGAAGACACTCTGCACGTAATTCTATATCTGAGAGAGGTCCCATTGTCTTGGCTAGAAATCCATTAAAAGAGAAATATGCAAATTTATAGATCTTTGGCCAAGAGAATGGGACCTCTAGTAGAAGATACTCTACCTCTAATTCTATACATGAGATTAGAGGTGCCATTGTCTTGCCTAGAGATCCGTTAAAAGAGAAATATGCAAATTTATAGATCTTTGGCCAAGAGAATGGGACCTCTAGTAGAAGACACTCTACCTGTAATTCTATACATGAGATTAGAGGTCCCATTGTCTTGGTTAGATATCCGTCAAAAGAGAAATATGCAAATTTATAGATCCTTGGCCAAGAGAATGGGACCTCTAATAGAAGACACTCTGTATGTAATTCTATACATGAGATTAGAGGTCCCATTATCTTCGCCAAAGATATATTAAAAGAGATCTACTGGATAGTGCACAAACCTCAATTTACCATATTAAAACTCCCACCTCATATGGAAGCTTGTTGAATATCTAGCATTAGGTTGTGGTAACTAGAAGATGAAAAGAACCAAATCACAAACTCACATGAAGATTCATGATTGCTTAGCAAATCACCGAAAAGAATTCCTCAATCGGGCACCAAAAACATGTCTAATAGGATATAACATATTACCTCAATATGATATTCCAAATAGCTTAGTGGTCTACATACCATGGGTTAATCCGACTTCAAGACCTAATGGTATGACACATTTCTCATAGGAATTCCACTATCCCTCTTTCACACTTACCAACATTTTCAATTTTTGATACCACAAGAAGAAAAAGAATAAAAAATGATAAGGACCACTAGAGGCATATGTTGCATTTTTTGTTATTCAATTATTCATGAATAATTATGGATTTTTTTAATGGCCCGTTATTATTCAATGGAATTATTTGATGCCACATTAGCTTATTCACACAAGACCAAATAGTCTTTGCACGATGATTTGGAGATTTTTTGATAGAAGGCACTTTAGATCAGAAACTTTTCAATAAAAAATAGTTTCAATCGAAAAGATTTGGATCAAAAAGATTTTGATAAAATATATTTTAAATTGAAAAAGATGTAAATTGAAAACATTTTAGATTGAGAAGATTTTAGATTAAAAATGTTTTAGATTGAAAACATTTTAGATTGAAAATATTTTAGATCGAGAATATTTTAGATTGAAATCATTTTAGATTGAAAATAGTCTATATTGAAAATATTTTAGACTTCATTTTATTCATCTAAAATTCTTTCAAATTTAACATGATCAAGTTGATCACTCATATTTGGAATTCTTTCCATTTTTTACTTTTCAATCTCAAAAAAAAAACATAAGTAATTTATATCAAATAATATAATAATAATCATATAATATTATCACAACACTCCTAATCATAGAATTTGAATGAAAATCCACATAATATCAGTACACATCTTAACTTTTGAATTGAAAATAAATGGACATCCGTATCATAACATTCAAATTAAGATCCATAAAATATCAATGCACATATTAACTTTCGAAATTCAAATCATCATTACTATATCAATCCATATCATAATATTTGAATTAAAATTCAATCAATATGATCCACACCATATATTACAATCCATATCATATCATTACACATCTTAACTTTTGAAATTCACATCATCATTGCTATATCAATCCATATCATAATATTTGAGTTAAAATTCAATCAACATCATCCACATAATGAGATTCAAATTAAAATCCATATCATATCACCATAGAAGTTAACTTTTGAAATCCACATCATCACTACACATTAAAATACATATAATTGTTGCACATATCACCATAACACTTCCACTTAACAAAAAACTATATAACCTTAACACAATATTTCAATTTGAAACCATAATAAAAAAGATGCTTGAGTATAGATATATTCAATTACATCTATTATCATTTATGGAATGTTAAATTATTGAATTTATTTTTATTGATATTTTAATGTGCTTTTGTTTTGATATAGTAGATAAATGTTCATGAGGGTGTGGACTTATTCGGATGTATCTGGACATAAATAGAGAAATTATATTTTGCATATATTTTGTAGATAAAAGATCCATATAGAGGGTACATTCATAAAAGTAGTGGTTGAGATAAGGATCAACATAGAGCATGATTTTGTAAATAAAAGCTAAGTCTTACTGTAAAAGTGAGAAAATTTTTACTCACATGCCTGCTTTCTGAAGCGCTCACCCTCAATATAACCTCTATAATTGGATGTAATGAAAAACTATAAATAGATGCACTCTGAAGACTCCTCTAATAAAGTGTATAGGGGGATATTGCACCCAATGTACATTGTTTCATCTACTCTGCATCTCTATTTTTATGTGTTTCCAAATTTTGCAGTCTCTATGCACGAATGTCGATAAGATCCTACAACAATGGTATTAGAGCCTACACACGTAACTACAAAGGCATTTCAATGCTATTCGTTTTGACATCTGATCCTATTCCATTTTGGAACCCAATTCTGATTTTGATTCATGTTCTTGTTCTTGTTTTTGTTTTCATTTTTGTTTTCATTTTTCTTTTTGTTTTCTATTTTTGTTTCAATTTAAGTAATTATTTCATTTTTTGGTTTCTTCTTTTGGTTTTTGTTTCCATTCTAGTTCATGAACCCGAACCTATAGTTTATGCCTATGTTTACTCTTGTTTTGATTTTTGGTTTATGTTTTTTGTTGTTTTTTTAGTTCTAGTTCCTAAACTTCAACCTATACTTTATGCCTACATTTACACCTATGTTTGCTCCTTTGGCTTACTCCTATGTGTTGAGTAAGGCATAGAACTTTGGCATCTTTGGCTTCCTTGGCTCCCTTGGGAGTTGGTGTGGTTGGTACAGTTGGCTACACATGAACACTCCTTGATTGAGGAGTGGCAATAAGAACTCTCTCAATTAGCAAGGATTCAAACCCTTTATCTCCCATTCACATGTCGTGTTTTACCATTGCACTACTCATATGTGTTGTAACTCTACTCCTTTTTACTTATATTTAACATACCTTTCATCTCTCTTACTTTTTCAATTCCCAATAACCACCCTTCCCTTTTCCATTTTAATTCAAGAATTCTTAAAATTCTTTTCACATTTTTAGGAAGAGAATTTGTTCTTTTATGCACCCATGGACCCTAATCATACCATAGAGGATTTTGGTCAATCACCTATACTGAGGGTACCGATCGAATAAAGTTGGAGCTCTTGTGACACGAACTCCAAGGCACCTAGAACTAGATCAAAGAGCATGATGAATTACTTTAAAAGATGCATTCTGAGGAGAAAAACTTTGTACATGTGGTGAAGGCCATTATTACAACTCAAGAAGATGGCGCACATTCTAAGATTAGTATAAAGAATTTCCAATTCTCACGGTTAAATGGGCATAAGGATGCTCAATTTGTTTTGTTATGTTTATCTGAGTTTGATAATTTTTATTCAGATGAATCCTAGTCTAAAAATGATAAAGTGAAGTTTGCCTCTTCTTATCCTAGTTTTCCACGAGCTCCTCATTCCAACTTTTTCCATAGCACCTATAACCTCATCTCTCCCACCTACCAAACCCCCTATCCTTCAAACTTCAAAGGTGGATGCTCAACAAAAGACCGCATGACTCCAAGATTGAAAAAAATGTCCACCAGAGGCCCAATCTAGAGCCATGAAGTATACATCTTTAAAAAAATATATATAAAGGGTTCTAGACCATAGCGTAAAATTTTATACTATGGTTTGTGTGTGTGGGGGTGGATAAACATAAACAAACAAAAAAAATGGTGGGAAATAAAATAACAAATAAAAATAATAATAAAATAATAAAAATACAACGTTGAAGATGTTGATATTCTTCAGATTCCTGTTTGTGTTGTGGTTTCTACTGCACCTACTAGAGAGCAAATTTGTTGGGATGGCAGAGATGCTCAGGCACATGCATTGATAGCCTTGTCTGTCAAACGTGCCAGTATTCCTCACATTCGCTCTTGCAGAATAGCTAAGGATGCTTGGGATACACTTACCACATTGTACCAAGCTAGAAATGAGGCTCGTGTTGCTTACCTCCGAAATAGTTGGAGAGTGAGCATATGAATGAAGGTGATTCTATGGATGATTTTCTGATAAAGATCAAGGATTTGAAGGAACAATTGATTTCTGTTGATGAAGTTATACCAGATAGTTCACTTGTGCAGATCCTTCTGAATGGTCTTCCTGATTCATATCATAGTTTTGCTTCTACTCTTCGTTTGATGATGAAAGGCAATCCAAATGTCCTGTCATTTGAAGAGTTAGTTTTTTTTCTATTGTAGAAAGATCAGTCTAGGCAGAACAAGTCCATTATGTGTGTTGTAGATCAAGCTTTCCTCGCTAGTTAGAAGGGCAAAGGTAAATGGTGCTCATCTACTAGTAAGCAAAAATCTAGAAATGGTGCACATTCGAAGAAGGAAGACAAAGATGAGAAGAAATAAGAAAAGCACAAATTATTTTGCAAATATTATAAAGCAAATGATAATGTCATTAAGGCTATCCAAAACTGGCTGCTAAAGAGGCAAAGAAGAAAGAGGTCAAAATGGTTGTTGCAGAGGCCTCTACACCGAAAACAGAGTCTGCTAATCTTGTGCAAAATGAAGAATGGGCATTTACTATTGTTTGCAGTTTTGACCCATCTTCTCATGAGTAGTGTATGTCTGCAGTATGTTAGATATGCTCAATACTCCACCCTCATGTGACCACAAATGATCCATGGTGCTCTAAGTTGTAAGGCCCCCATTATGAGGAGAAGCCATTATGAGAGCCCGGACATTTGTGGAACCCTAACTTCCAAGTTAGATGAGGTCTATGTGTGACCTTTGATGGTTATAGATGATCTTTGTGAGCCTAGCCGTTAGGTTAGGTAGGGCATAAACTTCCGGGCCATTGGGTTACCATTTAAGGTGAAAATAAAGGCCCTGTGGTGTCACCCAGTTTCCCCATAGAACCTTAATGGGGGGAGTGCAGAGGGGGGCTTGCCCCCTTCTGCGGGGTCTGGGGGGCCTATCCCCCCGGCCCGTAGGGCCGAGACGATAGGACTTCTGGTCGTGGAGATATTGTCGGATCATATATTTTACCGACTATTTTGTATCTCCCGACTACGTTTATCTATATCGAACTGCCTTGTAAAAGCTATATAAGCACAGCCCAGGTTGAGCTTTACATAGCATTGCGCACTAGTAAGCCCTTCATCTAGAGTCTGTCTAGATCGCCATCTAAGCTCCACAGTGGGAGCGCACGGGTGGACAGCACCATCATTGTAACTCCATTACGCTTTGCAATCTGAGAATTTGAGTTCTCTGCCTCTCAGTCTGCATCTATCTTTGTCTGCGTTTTTCTCTCAACTCTGTCTACAGGTCTATTTCGCTGTGCTCTTATTTTCTTACATGGTATCAGAGCTCAGGAGGCTCTGAGTGGTGCAGAAGCAGAAACGCAAAGGTTGCAGAGGTCTGAACAACAAAAGAGAGAAGATGTCAAGCGGTGCGTCATCATCTACGACTGGGGGCCAAGGTGGTTCATCAACAGGAGTAGGTGGCGCACAAGCAGGAGCAGCAATGATGCCGGTCATCCCAACGTTGCGGATACGGCCACCAGCCTTCACAGAAGGTAAACTTGATGGTACGAACTACACCCTGTGGAAGTTCAAAATCACTTCTATTCTTGATTCATATGAGCTTTTGGAGACTGTTCTTGGGACTGATCATGAGCCCCAAGAAAGACCTGATCCAAATACTCCTGGTCGAATGATTCCTCCTGATGCTGATCTTCTACGTGCTTGGAAACGTAGAAATGCAGATGCACTATGTGCTCTTGTTACAAGTACTTCTGATAGTGTTCTGACTCTCATTCAGCATACTATGAAGGCATGTGAAGCATGGAACATATTGAGAAATCAATATGAAACTCGTAATCAGACACGGATTCAGAACTTGGAGAATCAGCTTGCAGCAGAACGGTTTGTTGATGGGGAGACTGTAGAGTTGTTTATCACTCGCATAAAGAATCTACGAGATCAAATGGCGGGAGCAGGTGTTCAAAAGTCAAGTGAAGAGCTAGCTCGACGTTGTCTTCGAATATGTCCACCTAAGTTTGATGGTCTGGTAACTGCTCTTAACACTCAAATCAGACCTCAACCACTAACATTTGAAGAATTCAATGCCTTACTCATGGAGGAGGAGCTGCGGCTCAAGGCAAGGAGTGGTGGTAGCAAAGGAGATGCTGCATTCACAGCAAATGCCAAAGGAGGCAAAACAGACTCTTCAAAAGATGGAGACAAAAAGAAGAACGACAAATATAAGTTCAAGGGAGAGTGTTTCCACTGCAAGAAGAAGGGACACAGAATCCAAGATTGTCGCATCAAGAAGGCAGAAGAGAAGAGTGGCTCTTCAAAAGGTGGCAAGGGCAAGGAGTCTGCCAACACAGCAGAAACAGAGCTTGAGTTATTTGTTATGATAGAGGAGGTGTGCTCCTCGGCTGAAGATTCAGGAACAGATGACTCATGGGTGTTGGACAGCGGTGCATCTCGTCACATGATGAGTAGAAAAGACCTTTACAGTTCCTTATAGCCGCTAAAGGAACCCATCACAGTAAAGGTAGGAAACAATGCAAGATGTCTTGTAGAGGGCGAAGGTACGGTTTCTTTCATTAACTCTAATGGCGATATCAGAAAGCTTTCAAATGTGTTGTATGTTCCACAAATAAAACGAAATCTACTTTCAGTAGCTTCTATAACTGATCAAGGTCATCAAGTATCTTTCAGTAAGACAGGAGCTAAGATTATGGACGGTAACAACAACATTGTTGGGACTGGCATAAGGAGGAACAACCTGTATGAGTTGTGTGCTCTTACAGCCACTACAAACGTGGGCACAAGTAAGCTATGGCATGAGAGATTCGGCCACATTGGGTACCCTATACTGAAGGAGATGCATCGTAGAGGTATGGTTGCACACCTACCATCGATTGCAGAAATGAAGGAACCATGTGAAGCTTGCATGATGGGCAAGCAACAAAGGAAGGCATTTCCACAAGAAAGCAAGAACAGGGCAAGCTATCCTCTAGAGTTGGCGCATGCTGACTTGTGCGGAAAAATGCCTACACAGGCCTTGGGCGGATCTTCCTACTTCATGTTACTTGTCGACGACTATAGTAGGAAGATGTGGGTGTACTTCCTTCGCGATAAGGCTCAAGCTTTTGGTAAGTTTAAAGAATGGCTTCAGCTTGTTGAAACTGAAACAGGGAAGAAGATGAAGAAATTCAGGACAGACGGTGGTGGTGAGTTCACATCAATAGAGTTTGAAGATTTCTGCAAGAGTAAGGGAATCAAGCATCAACTCACAGTGGCACATAGTCCTCAACAGAACGGTGTTGCAGAACGCCGGAATCGAACCATCATGGAGATGGCAAGGTGCATGTTGAAAGGAAAGGGTTTGCCTAATCAATTTTGGGCAGAGGCTGTCAACACTGCTGTCTACATCTTGAATCGAAGCTACACCAAGGCACTTGATGGAAAGACTCCACAAGAATCCTGCACTGGTAAAAAGCCTTCTGTTTCCCATTTCAAAGTATTTGGAAGTGAATGTTATGTACATGTTCCAGATAGGGAGAGAAACAAGCTTCAACCAAAAAGCATCAAATGTATCTTCCTGGGGTACAGCGAAGATAAGAAGGCTTATAAGCATCAAATGTATCTTCCTGGGGTACAGCGAAGATAAGAAGATCATGGCGAGTCGTGATGTGGTGTTCAAGGAGGAGCAGCCACATGCAGTGGAGGAGGAAAAGAGAGCTTCCACTTTATCATCAGGCGAAGGAGCAATCCACTATGAACCTGGCCCAAGAGCTATCCCTTCTACACAAGAGAAGGAAGCATCATCTTCAGATGATGAGTCTAAAAGTCACCAACTTGTCGACACCCAAGTGGAAAAGCCATTGCCACGTTGGGTGAGGCAGCTCTATGATTCTGCAAACCCCATCCCACAGTCACTAGAACAGGTTGCAGATGGACCGAGGCGATCACAGAGAATAGAGGAACAGAGACGGGCAAGCGCCCATGTTGTAAACACAGCCTTGATGGCTGATCTCATTCAAGAAGAAGCGAAGGAACCAAGCAATGTGGAAGAGGCACTCCATGATCCAAATTGGAGGGCTGCCATGCAAACAGAATACAACAATATCATGAAGAATGGAACTTGGGAGCTAGTGGATCGACCCCCTAAGCGTAAAGTCATTGGCACCAAGTGGGTTTGGAAGCTAAAGTACAAGGCTGATGGTACTCTAGAAAAATATAAAGCAAGACTTGTTGCACAGGGCTACTCACAAGTTGAAGGCATTGACTTTTGTGAATCATTTGCCCCGACTGCAAGAATGACTACTATCCGAGTAGTACTAGCTGTGGCTGCACATAAGCATTGGCCAGTCTATCACATGGATGTTAAATCAGCGTTCCTGAATGGAGACCTCAAGGAGGAGGTATATGTGTCTGAGCCACCAGGGTTTGAGGCTCCCCATTCAGAGAACAAGGTATGTAAGCTGAAGAAGGCATTATATGGGCTAAAACAAGACCCTAGAGCATGGTACCAACGGATAGATAAGTATCTCTTGGATCTAGGGTTCAAAAGATGTGCTTCTAATGCTAACTTGTATGTTCTAAAGAAAGGAGGGAAGACAATTGTGCTTGTACTCTATGTAGATGACCTTGTGATTACAGGAAATGATGATGCTCTTCTTCAACAAACAAAAGATGCCCTGAGTTCAGAATTTAAAATGACAGACTTGGGCTTAATGCATTATTGCTTAGGTCTTGAAGTTTGGCAGGAACCAGGGAAGATTTTCATCTCTCAACAAAAGTATGCAAGGCAGATATTGAAGGCATTCGACATGGAGGATTGCAAGGAAATTTCTACACCTATGGAGGTCAACACAAAATTATCTATTGAAGATACTTCACCTCCAGTGGATATTGGAAGATATAGGAAATTAGTTGGAAGTCTCATCTACTTGTGCAATAGCAGACCAGACATCTCTTATGTTGTTGGAGTAGTAAGCAGGTTCTCTAATAAGCCTTGCCAAACTCATTGGAAGGCAAGCATGCGGATACTCAGGTATGTGAAAGGAACCATTGATTATGGTATTCTTTATGAAGATGGATCATCTCTAGTCGGATACTGTGACTCAGATTGGGTAGGAGATATTGATACCAGAAAATCAGTTTCTAGATATTGCTTTTCTTTAGGATCAGGGATTTTCTCTTGGATCAGTAAGAAGCAACCAACTGTAGCATTATCTTCTACTGAAGCTGAGTACAAAGCTGCATGCGTTGCAGCATGTGAAGCAGTATGGTTGAGGAGGATCCTATGGCACATAGGAATACAAGGACAGGAGGCTAAAGAGTTGAAGTGTGACAACCAAAGTTGCATGGCCATCGCCAAAAATCCTCTTTTCCATGCACGTACCAAGCACATAGAAATACAGTATCACTATGTGCGTGAGTTGATTGAGGACGGGGTCGTGGAGATAACCTATTGCCCTACTGAAGAAAATGGAGCAGACATTTTCACGAAGGCTCTTGGGAGAGAGCAACTTCTTTGACACTTTCCAAAGCTTGGGATTGGACCAAGGAGGTAGTTCACCATCGGGTGGACATTGAGGGGGGGTGTTAGATATGCTCAATACTCCACCCTCATGTGACCACAAATGATCCATGGTGCTCTAAGTTGTAAGGCCCCCATGATGAGGAGAAGCCATTATGAGAGCCCGGACATTTGTGGAACCCTAACTTCCAAGTTAGATGAGGTCTATGTGTGACCGTTGATGGTTATAGATGATCTTTGTGAGCCTAGCCGTTAGGTTAGGTAGGGCATAAACTTCCAGGCCACTGGGTTACCATATAAGGTGAAAATAAAGGCCTTGTGGCGTCATGCGGTTTCCCCATAGAACCTTAATGGGGGGAGTGCAGAGGGGGGCTTGCCCCCTTCTGGGGGGTCCGGGGGGCCTATCCCCCCGGCCCGTAGGGCCGAGATGGTAGGACTCCTGGTCGTGGAGATATTGTCAGATCATATATTTTACTGACTATTTTGTATCTCCCGACTACGTTTATCTATACCGAACCGCCTTGTAAAAGCTATATAAGCACAGCCCAGGTTGAGCTTTACATAGCATTGCACACTAGTAAGCCCTTCATCTAGAATCTGTCTAGATCGCCATCTAAGCTCCACAGTGGGAGCGCACGGGTGGACAGCACCATCATTGTAACTGCATTATGCTTTGCAATCTGAGAATTTGAGTTCTCTACCTCTCAGTCTGCGTCTATCTTTGTCTGCGTTTTTCTTTCAACTCTGTCTACAAGTCTATTCAGTTGTGCTGTTATTTTCTTACACAGTTGTAGAGCCCTAGCCGGTTGAAACTAAAGGTACAAGGTATTTTTCCTCTTAAGGTTCAAAGGTTGAATCTAAATCTTAAGGTGAAAAAGGAAAAAGAATTAAAAGGAAAAGTGAAGGTGGAAGGCCGCGTACGAAAAGGTGGAAATAGGCCGCCCAATCAAAATTTTATTTTAAAAGTCACTCTTGTTCTAAAGTCACTACAAGACAAAGTAGCGAATCGTTGAGGACCAGTTCAAAAAAGACAATCTTGGGACATTGAAAGGACACCAAGATTGTATTGCAGTTAGAGTGCGCGAACCGACGGTCTCTCAAACAAAAGGGAGGACAAAGGCTATTCTTACACATTGAGAGTTGGGAGCAAGAGAGAGCTTCAGAGGAGCAAGAAAGGAAGCAAGAAGAGCCTCCAGTGTGCGACGACATTCAAGGGTGCAAGAGGTGCCAAGAGGAAAGTGTGCAGAGAAGAGAGAAGGCGGGCTGGATTCCAAGAGTTCCAAGGACTATTGCGTGCTGCGCAGTGATCCAATTCCTTAGCTTGGCGGAAGCTTAGTGCAAGGTGTGCACAAGGGAAGCGGGAAGCAAGTGAAGGATTGGTGCACGAGAGGCCGCCAGAGGACTGGTCTTCAGTAATTGATACTCTCTGAAGTGGTATTTAGTCATTGATTGGACTGTGTGCAGTCATTGTAATTGATGCAGGATAATTAATGTTCAAGGTTTCCAAGAGTATTCCGTTGCAGAAGTTCTCACTATTATTCCATTTTCATCATCTCTTTTTTCTCCTACAAACCCTCAAACTCCTTCTTGTCCCCGAATCCCCAACAAATTTGGCACGCACGGTGGGACTTCCAAGGAGCTTTGAGCATAGGAGACTATATATTGCCATTGGAGGACAACATTCCAGTGTCGACAACATTGCTCCAGTGGGCCAAAAGGTACATCCTTTTATCAAGTGTCTCATTTTTAGTGGACTATGAATAGCTCATGACCGCGACCCGGTCACAAACCTTGAGAATCAAGTGCAAGCAGACAAGAAGAAAGACGAACCGAAGATCATCAAGTCCACTTTCATCGACTTCATCGGTAGGAAGCATGGCAGGGCAGGTGGACCTAGAAATCTTGCTCTCCAGGTTAAACATAAAATTCCCCTCCTTCAGAGGTTTAGCCCATGAGGACCCAGATGAGCACATTCGACGATTTCTTTCATTATGTAAGACTAGGGGACTAATGGGTAGGGAAGATGCTTTCTTGATACTCTTCCCCGCCACATTGGAAGGTCTGGTAGACAAGTGGTTCAATCAGTTTGCCGAAAATCACTTTACCTCTTGGGATATGATGAAAGAGGCCTTTAAGAATCAATTTCAGCATGGCAACACGACTGAAATCATTATAGAAGAATTGGGAAACTTGAAGTTGGGTCCAGGAGAGAAGTTCCCCGAATTCGTGACCAGGGCAAAAGCATTAATGGCCAAATTACCGGATCCACCACACGACTTCTTTGTCAAGAAGTGGTTAGCCAAACCTTTACCTGTGGTCACCCAATGCAAAATAAAAGAGTTGGTGCTACCTACGGCCTCTGTTGAGGAATTCATCAACACGGCCACCCGCTTGGAACAAATAAGGAACCAGTATGGTACAACGTCTTCCCAACTATCATATGGTACAGAACTGGAGGACCCAGTGAGCCAGTTAAGAAGGGAATTGGAAGGCTTGAAGAGGAATAAGCCCTATACAGAGGAGGAGACTACTGTAGCTCAGCTGAGAAGAGAGATCGAAGCCCTCAAGCTCCAAAAGGAAGAGGAAGCCCAAGCAGAGGAACTAGCTCAGCTGAGGCAGGAGTTGAAAGAACTAAAAGGAGGCGGCATTAAGAACGGACTATGGTGCTCCATGTGCAGTAAGCAAGGACATATAGTAAGTGAATGTCCTTTGCTAAATGTGACTTGTCAATTATGCAGGAAGATTGGGCATGAGGCCCATGAATGCCAATCAAGGGGGGTACCGACAACGACATACTGGACACAAGGCGGGCTTCTGCCACCAGCAAATGTAATGGCAGCAGCAACAAACCAAGGTAATAACTATAATCCTAGACCAAGAACTAACCTTGCAAATGGGCCTAGAAGGCCAATTATTTGCTTCAGATGTGGAGAATGTGGGCACTACCAATCTAGATGCACCCTGCCGGAAAATGCACCCCCTTGCAGAAATTGTCCAGAGGCCAGAGATCATTATACAAACTGTTGTCCTAAGAATCAAGCCTCTACTTCCGGACCCCATCTCCAAATGATCTCTGTATTCAAGGAGGAGATATTGCCTCAGGTAAATGAACCCTCACCATCCACTAGAGTGGTACAATTAGAAGAACTCGAATCTTTTGCAGTACAGACCAGAAGCAAGGGAACAGCAAAAGTGGTAGAAAATCAAGAATTGACAATTAAGGAGTTGAACAAAGACAGAGTTGCAATGGAAGACAAAGATACTACAGGTGCAGACACAAACCACAAGGAATGTCTCACAGGCACCGGAGATGCCATTGGGTATGCCTTCAAGAGGGCTCAAGAAGAGTTTAGCAAGGCAAATGAAGCTCACTTCCTTAAAGAATCAGAGGCTTCAAAGCTACTCAAGTCTATTAAGAAGGAGGTTAGTATTCTTGATTTAATAAAGATGGATGGGAAATTCAGGTCAGAATTATTGCAGATAATTGATGAAGCTTCTACGACAAGCTTAGTGGCTAAGACTGCTATCTTACATCAAGGGATAATTAGGGGGGAAGCACCCCTTACAGATTATAAAAGCCCTCGGCTTACCATATCAATCAAGGGCCATGAATTTCAAGGTGTTATTGTAGATGGTGGTTCTGGCATTAATTTGATGCCTGAACATACCATGAAAAGGATTGGACTCCACCCTTCAAGACCTGCAAATTTCACGGTCACCTTGGCAGATCAGAGCAAAGTAAGGCCCTTAGGGGTAATCCCAAAAGTTCCACTTGAAGTACAAGGTAATCTATTTATCCTGGATTTTGTGGTTTTAAGATTGCCCCAGGTTGAAGGAGGATTTCCTCTCTTAATTGGAAGACCTTGGCTGAGGCATGCCAGTGTCATTCATGATTGGGGTAAGGACACCATGTGGGTACAAAAGAAAGGGCAGGAGCTGACACAAATTCATTTAGAAGAAGGCCCAGACAATCAAGGAAACACTAGTATGATGCAAACAGTGAGCATTTGCATGGAAACAGAAGCGGAGGATCAACCCCAAATAGATTTTGAGGAAGAAGAGGATATTTTAAGTTGGCTTCATGCCGGCAACTCTTCTTCTTGTTTTGGAATTTTTCTTGATAATCCTGGTACATTTGGAGGCTATGATGAAGACAAAGGAAAGGTCCAGGTTGATGGATTGGGAGAGCCCATCACTGACCACAGAAGGGGCAGGAAGATACCCCTCAAATACAAATTGGAGGAGGATGTGTCAGCATCAAATAACGAAGTTTCCCAAGCTAAAAGCAAGGTAAAAAATTCTGAGGTTGAATGTTCTTTCCCAATTCAAGAAATCCCTGCAGGATGGATGCAGGACAAGGAGGAAAACATCGAAGTTAAAAATACACCTGCTTATGAAGCAATGCACGAAAAGCTAGTGGAAGAAGACAAGGAAGCAGATGCACAAGAAGATAATCTGGTAACAAGAAATCCGGTTCAAGAAGTACATTTATGCACCCAAAACGATAATCAACCAGTTCTAGTGGCCACTTGGTTGTGGAGCCACCCAAAGCTTCTGGAAAAGGTAAAATCATTCTTAACCCAGTATGCAGATGTTTTTGCCTGGCATTATAAAGACTTAGAAGGAGTGCCTGCATCTTACGGAGAGCACAGAATTCCTCTGGTTGAGGGATCCAGACCCATCAGAGGAAGGAGTTATAGACTCAATCCAAAGTATGCAGAAGCTGTCTATGTGGAAATCCAAAAGATGGAAGATGCAGGAATCATCATTCCTGTGGAACACTCAGAGTGGCTCTCACCTATGGTTATAGTACCAAAGAAGAATACTAATAAAATCAGGATTTGTGTGGACTTTAGAGCTCTCAACAAGGTGACCATTCCAGACGGGTTCCCTATGCCTTTTGCAGAACAGGTCATTGAAGAAGTGGCGGGGCATGCACTATATAGTTTTATGGATGGCTTCAGTGGCTATAATCAAATATCAATACACCCAGAGGATCGTGAAAAGACTGCTTTTATCACACCGTGGGGAACGTATGTGTATGTAAAAATGCCATTTGGGCTAAGAAATGCTCCAGCCACATTTAACAGAACGGTCAATCTCATTTTTGGCCCCTTATTGCTGGAATCACTTAGAATCTTCATGGATGATTTCTCTTCATTTTCAGGATCTCACAAAGAAACTCATCTAGATTGTTTGGACCAGCACCTGAGACAGCTGCAGAATATTTTCCAAAGATGCAGAGAAACTAAGTTAAAGCTCAATCCAAATAAATGTCATTTCCTTGTGACAGAAGGAACCCTCTTAGGACATGTGGTATCCGCTAAAGGTATGGCCCCAGATCCTGACAAAATTCTCTCTATATTAAAGTTACCTAAACCCAAAACTCCTAAAGAGATCCAGAGTTTTTTGGGGCATACCGGTTATCATAGAAGGTTTATAAAAATGTATGCAGAGATAGCTAGACCTCTGACTAGACTCACAGGTAAAGAAGTACCTTTCAAATGGGAAGAAGAGGAGGAAAAAGCATATCAGACATTAAGGTCACGGCTCGTGTGTGCTCCTATCTTGGTCACCCCGCAGTGGTCAAAAATCTTTCATATACATGTCGATGCCAGTGCATATGCAGTAGGAGCAGTTCTAACTCAACCCAGTGAAGAATTTAAAATGGACAGGCCAATTCAATATGCCAGTAGAATCTTGACCAAGGCTGAAAGAAATTACAGTACTACCGAAAGGGAAGCACTAGCAATGGTCTTTGCAGTTCAAAAATTCCGCCATTACTTATTGGGGGTAAAATTTATTATTATATCAGACCACCAACCTCTCAAGTACTTACTCAACAAACCACATGCTACTGGTAGAATATGGAGGTGGTTACTGTTATTCCAAGAGTTCGATTTCTCGGTAATCCATAAGCCAGGAAGAGAAAATGTGATGGCAGATCACTTATCCAGAATCAATAGGAAGGATCAAACCAGTGGTATCAATGATGATTTCCCTGATGCACACTTGTTTGCTATACAACCTAAAGGATGGTATGATGATATCAAGCAGTTCATTAATACTGGATTGTATCCAGAAAGTGCTAATGCTGTACTAAGAAAGAGGCTACTTATCAAAAGTAGACCATATACTTTCATTGAGGGCAAACTCTACAGACAGGGCAAGGATGACAGGATGAGGAAATGCTTAGAGGAAGATGAAGTGAGGGAAATACTGCAATTTGCACATGAAGGAACAGGTGGTGGGCACCTTCCAGGGCATATCATGAGCCAGAGAATATTAGATGCTGGTCTATGGTGGCCTACACTCTTTAGGGAAGCAGATAATTGGAGAAAAACATGTGATGTGTGCCAGAGGTGTGGACCTAAACCCACCAAGCAAAGACATCACCCTTTGGTAGTTTCCACTTCTTGGCAGCCCTTTGAGAAGTGGGGATTAGACTTTGTTGGGCCTATATACCCTCCGGCACTTCCAAAAAGGGAAAAGTACTTACTGATAGCCACGGACTACGCAACAAAATGGGCTGAAGCTATTGCATCAACGGATTGCTCTGCACAAACAGTGGCTGACTTTTTGTATTGTAACATCATTTGTAGATTTGGATGCCCGCTGGAAATCTGTACCGATCAGGGTACTCATTTTGTTAACAAAATATTGCAGGAAAATTCCAACAGGTATCGCATTTTACACAGGACTTCTTGTGCATACTACCCACGAGCTAATGGACAAGCCGAGTCAACAAACAAAGTCTTAATTTCAATGTTACGAAAAGAATGCATGTTGCAGCCGACCTCTTGGGGACGGGCCTATCTGGGTACATTATGGGCATACAGACTGGCCTATAAAGAGACTGGGTATTCCCCATTTCAATTAGTTTATGGCTTGGTTCCTATTGAACCAATTGAATTTATCAGAGGCTCTATAAGAACGGAAAGACTAGAGAAAAATGGGATGGAAGTTTCAGCAAGACTGACTGCTTTGCATAAACTGGAAGAATCAAGAATTTTAGCATCCAAACAGTTAGAGAAGCTGCAATTACACAGGAAGAAGACTCATGACAAAAATCTATGGCAAAACAATTTGAAGCCTGGAGATTTAGCCCTGCTACACAGACTCCAAATTTCTAATCAAAACAAAGGGAAATGGATCCCTCACTGGGAAGGCCCTTTTCGCATTACGAAGATGCTGCAGTGGGGGGCCGTGCAATTGGAAACACTCGATGGCAACACCCTACCTTTAGTTAACATTTCCAGACTCAAGGCTTATTATCAAGTATCATAACCATTGCATTTTCCTTTATCTTGTTGGTTTTGGATTGTTTTAATAATTAGTAATAATAAGTTAACAGTAGTAATAATCAAAAAAAAAAATTGGGCGCACGTTTTTTCTTTTTTTTACAAAAATCAAACAAAAATTTTGGATGCAAGTTTTCTCTTCCATCAAAAATCAAGAAATTCCTCACTTCATAAATAAAATTCATCACTTGAATGGCTCATAGCTTTGCTAAGTAACTTTCAGTTTTGCCCTTTCCTTTGTTTGTCTCTCGGATGGATGAGATTAACATTGTCATCTCCTCTCTTTTTGATCACCTTTTTATGCTAGTCCGCTCCTTCTTGAGAGGTGCTCCCTCATTCGAACCACCTATATAATATGGCCTCTTTTTTCATTCTTGCTTCACCATCCTCAGGAATTCCGTTCTTATTTTCAGTGCCAGGTTGTGCTAGGGAGGAAAGAAGGAGAGCATTTCACACCCCCTCACCCTCAATCCCCCTCAACAATCTCCACAACCCAACCCCCCGGCGGCAACAACCGATCCCCCCTCTCCCTCCCTCTCCGTTCCACTTCCCCCCTCGACATCACCCTTCGACACCCCCCTCCTCACACCCTCTTCAACCCCTCTCTCCGACCCTCCACAACCCAACCCCCCGGCGCAGCACCCCCAGCCACACCCTCTCCAATCCTCCACACCCCCCCTCTCAAACCCACGCCCGCCCCCCCCCCTCCCGCCCCCCCTCGGCGCAGCACCCCCCAGCCCCCCCCCTCTCCAATACCCTCAACACCCCCCCCTCTCAAACCCACGCCAGCCCCCCCCTCCCGCCCCCCCTCGGCGCAGCACCCCCCAGCCCCCCCCTCTCCAATACCCTCAACACCCCCCCTCTCAAACCCACGCCAGCCCCCCCCTCCCGCCCCCCCTCGGCGCAGCACCCCCCAGCCCCCCCCTCTCCAATACCCTCAACACCCCCCCCTCTCAAACCCACGCCCCCCCCTCACGACCCCGATCGGCGCACCCCCCAGCCCCCCCCTCTCCAATACCCTCAACACCCCCCCCTCTCAAACCCACGCCCCCCCCTCACGACCCCGCTCGGCGCAGCACCCCCCAGCCACCCCCTCTCCAATCCTCCACACCCCCCCCTCTCAAACCCACGCCCGCCCCTCCCCTCCCGCCCCCCCTCGACGCAGCACCCCCGAGCCCCCACCCTCTCCGTTCCACCTCCCCCCTTGTCATCACCCTCACACCCCCCCCTCTCAAACCCACGCCCCCCCTCACGACCCCGCTCGGCGCAGCACCCCCCAGCCACCCCCTCTCCAATCCTCCACACCCCCCCCTCTCAAACCCACGCCCGCCCCCCCCCTCCCGCCCCCCCCGGCGCAGCACCCCCCAGCCACCCCCTCTCCAATCCTCCACACCCCCCCTCTCAAACCCACGCCCGCCCCCCCCCCTCCCGCCCCCCCTCGGCGCAGCACCCCCCAGCCCCCCCCTCTCCAATACCCTCAACACCCCCCCTCTCAAACCCACGCCAGCCCCCCCCTCCCGCCCCCCCTCGGCGCAGCACCCCCCAGCCCCCCCCTCCCGCCCCCCCTCGGTGCAGCACCCCCCAGCCCCCCCCTCTCCAATACCCTCAACACCCCCCCCTCTCAAACCTACGCCCCCCCTCACAACCCCGCTCGGCGCAGCACCCCCCAGCCACCCCCTCTCCAATCCTCCACACCCCCCCTCTCAAACCCACGCCCGCCCCCCCCCCCCTCCCGCCCCCCCTCGGCGCAGCACCCCCCAGCCCCCCCCTCTCCAATACCCTCAACACCCCCCCCTCTCAAACCCACGCCAGCCCCCCCCTCCCACCCCCCCTCGGCGCAGCACCCCCCAGCCCCCCCCTCTCCAATACCCTCAACACCCCCCCCTCTCAAACCCACGCCCCCCCCTCACGACCCCGATCGGCGCAGCACCCCCCAGCCCCCCCCCTCTCCAATACCCTCAACACCCCCCCCTCTCAAACCCACGCCCCCCCCTCACGACCCCGCTCGGCGCAGCACCCCCCAGCCACCCCCTCTCCAATCCTCCACACCCCCCCCTCTCAAACCCACGCCCGCCCCCCCCCCTCCCGCCCCCCCTCGGCGCAGCACCCCCCAGCCCCCCCCTCTCCAATACCCTCAACACCCCCCCCTCTCAAACCCACGCCCCCCCCTCACGACCCCGCTCGGCGCAGCACCCCCCAGCCCCCACCCTCTCCGTTCCACCTCCCCCCTTGTCATCACCCTCACACCCCCCCCTCTCAAACCCACGCCCCCCCTCACGACCCCGATCGGCGCAGCACCCCCCAGCCCCCCCCTCTCCAATACTCTCAATACCCCCCCCCTCTCAAACCCACGCCCGCCCCCCCTCGGCGCAGCACCCCCCAACCCCCCCTCTCAAACCCACGCCCGCCCCCCCCTCCCGCCCCCCCTCGGCGCAGCACCCCCCAGCCCCCCCCTCTCCAATACCCTCAACACCCCCCCCTCTCAAACCCACGCCCGCCCCCCCCCCTCCCGCCCCCCCTCGGCGCAGCACCCCCCAGCCCCCCCCTCTCCAATACCCTCAACACCCCCCCCTCTCAAACCCACGCCAGCCCCCCCCTCCCGCCCCCCCTCGGCGCAGCACCCCCCAGCCCCCCCCTCTCCAATACCCTCAACACCCCCCCCTCTCAAACCCACGCCCCCCCCTCACGACCCCGATCGGCGCAGCACCCCCCAGCCCCCCCCTCTCCAATACCCTCAACACCCCCCCCTCTCAAACCCACGCCCCCCCCTCACGACCCCGCTCGGCGCAGCACCCCCCAGCCACCCCCTCTCCAATCCTCCACACCCCCCCCCTCTCAAACCCACGCCCGCCCCCCCCCCCTCCCGCCCCCCCTCGGCGCAGCACCCCCCAGCCCCCCCCTCTCCAATACCCTCAACACCCCCCCTCTCAAACCCACGCCCCCCCCTCACGACCCCGCTCGGCGCAGCACCCCCCAGCCCCCACCCTCTCCGTTCCACCTCCCCCCTTGTCATCACCCTCACACCCCCCCCTCTCAAACCCACGCCCCCCCTCACGACCCCGATCGGCGCAGCACCCCCCAGCCCCCCCCTCTCCAATACTCTCAATACCCCCCCCCTCTCAAACCCACGCCCGCCCCCCCCTCGGCGCAGCACCCCCCAACCCCCCCCTCTCAAACCCACGCCCGCCCCCCCCTCCCGCCCCCCCTCGGCGCAGCACCCCCCAGCCCCCCCCCTCTCCAATACTCTCAACACCCCCCCTCTCAAACCCACGCCCGCCCCCCCTCGGCGCAGCACCCCCCAGCCCCCCCTCTCCAATACCCTCAACACCCCCCCCCTCTCAAACCCACGCCCCCCCCCTCCCGACCCCGCTCGGCACAGCACCCCCCCCCCCTCTCCAATCCTCAACACACCCCCCCTCTCAAACCCACGCCCCCCCTCCCGACCCCCCTCACCCAACACCCTCCCTCATCACTACCCCGCGCCCCCCTCCCGACACCGCTCACCCAACCCCCCCCCTCCTCACAACCCAGCACAAACCCCTCCGGACTCCATTCACCTCAACGCCCCCCCCTCATCAAAACCACCCCTCTCCCTCTCCACCGTACGCCCCCCTCTTCCTCCCAACACCATCCAATCATCACACCCTCTACCCCCCTCCCTCCACTTCAACCTATCGATTCCTCTTCCCCTCTATAGGCTTTCTTCTGCTCCATTTCCTTTCCCCAGTTTCATCCATGGCGGACCCCGCTCCGGGTGATAGTTCTGCTCCTGCCTCAACAATTGCTTCTGCCCATCCCAATCCCCCTCCTCCTTCATCGGCAGACCCATCTGTTCAAGCGACTCAAACCGCACCGACCCTGGATCTTCCCCTTTATTCCATAGACTCAGATTCCAGCTACCTGTATTCCCCACCTCCCCTCCCGCACCCTCCTTCTCCTTCCCCATCTATATCTCATTCATCCCACCCATCTTCGCCAACAGGGGATTATATGCGCCTGTTTCTCCCACCTGACATAAACCTGCAAATCCGAATGTACCTCTCCATTCCGACCATTGCCCTTCGTCAAATGTTTTCTATTGAGGATCTTCAACAGGCGGGCTTGTGGGGCTTGGCTAATGTTTTCTTCAACCCCGCCAATTTTACCCAGGTTTATGAAGCCATCCGCCTCTTCCCTCATTTTCGAACCAGAACTCTCTTCATCCCAGACATTGCCGCAAGTATTGGGTCTCCCCTAATAGATTTTCGTACTCCCCCTTTCCTATACTCTGGCCTGTCCGCCTCAGCCACTATTGCCTTTTGTAACACACATTTTCAAAGTAATGCTAGGTTTTCGCTCCGCATGACCACCCTTCTCAATGCGTTCATCTTTTTCTTCTTACTACGCAGCCAAACCTCTTCCCTTCCGTGGTCTGATATTCGTATCGCTGATCCGCTCTTTTGCTTTCTCCATAGCCGCCCCTACCCTTACGCACACCTCATTTATAGTTCCTTGATGTTGCGCTCCCGTCGCCTACGCCAGGCTATCTCTAGAGGCTCTCATGCATTTTCCATCTATTCTGCACCCTTCTTATCTTGGCTATATCAGATTCCAGCACATTCTGCACACAATGCTGCTTATCTCCCCTCCCAACCTGGACCTTCCATTGCTCCATCTCCCTCCCCCCCTCTAATCTCTATTGACTCAGCTTCCGCCTCGACACCCACCTCCGCGCCACCTGATGTAACTTCTTGCCCTCCACAATCTTCTTCACCCCTCCCTCCTGCCTCTACCACCTCTCCATTCATAACTAACCCCCCTGATGTAACCTCCATCCCTCCCCATTCTTCTCCAACTATCCCTCCTGCCTCTACCACATCTCCATTCTTAACTCATCCCCCTGATGTGCCCTCCTTCCCTCCCCAATCTTCTTCACCTATCCCGCCTACAGCCACCTCCTCTCCATTCATGACTCCCACCCCTCACGTCCACTCCTTCACTACCCAATCTTCTTCCCCTTTCCCTCCTGTATCTACAAATTCTCCATCCATGCCTACCCCTCCTATTATCCCTAGACCTCCCCTCTCTTCCGATTTCACCCCACTTATTCAAACCCAGCTCAACCCACAAAACCCCACCTGTATGCCACCCATTCACCCGGATTTCGCATCCCCCTCTACCAGTAACCTTCCTGTCAGTCAACATCTCCCTTCCCCCAATCTTTCACTTCCCACTCCATCGACCACTCCAACCCTTCATACTCCTCCGCCGTATATTCCCCCTCCCCCTCCCCCTCCTGCTCCACCGGCCAATCCCACTCCGCCTTTTGACCTACCATCAACACCTTCCTTTTTGCAATTACTCCAGGACGCGAGTGTAGTCGCTATCGGCAATGCTCAGGCCTCTCAGATTTCCTTGGATTCGGTTTCCGCAGCAGCTTTGGTTCATCAACAGTATATCTCAACAATAGAAAACATCAATCGCATGGCAACCTCTCAATGGCACTCCCTCAACGAATCGGCCCGATTGCTCAAAGAAGAGCGAGATCATTATCGCGATATGGCCGACTCTGCGATGAAAGCCTTAGAAGATCTTCAGAATCGCTCCAACTTAGGGCTTTGTGCTAATGCTGCATGCCGACGTATCCGCAGGGAAAGGGATCACCTTAGACAATGCCTGAGTTCGCTACAGCTTACGATCGAACAAGCTTCTGCTCCTTTGCCCCCTTCTCCATCAACCTCTGCTGACAACCTCAATCTCCCTCCACAATAAATTAAATTCCTCAGTCTCAATAACTTGCTCATCCCAGTCATAAAATATTGCTCTTAGATTCCAGTATCCCTTTGCCAATAATTACCTCATAATTTTGATTTCTCTCATTCTTGTCGGGTGCATTATACTTTTTCTTCTCAATAAGATACACATCCTTTCTTTTTTTCTTGCCTACGTCATTCTCATCTCTGTGTCTTTGCACTTTCTCAGTTGGTATCGCTGTTGTCTCTCCGGGACGGAGAGATCTTTAGGTGGTGGGCATCTGTAGAGCCCTAGCCGGTTGAAACTAAAGGTACAAGGTATTTTTCCTCTTAAGGTTCAAAGGTTGAATCTAAATCTTAAGGTGAAAAAGGAAAAAGAATTAAAAGGAAAAGTGAAGGTGGAAGGCCGCGTACGAAAAGGTGGAAATAGGCCGCCCAATCAAAATTTTATTTTAAAAGTCACTCTTGTTCTAAAGTCACTACAAGACAAAGTAGCGAATCGTTGAGGACCAGTTCAAAAAAGACAATCTTGGGACATTGAAAGGACACCAAGATTGTATTGCAGTTAGAGTGCGCGAACCGACGGTCTCTCAAACAAAAGGGAGGACAAAGGCTATTCTTACACATTGAGAGTTGGGAGCAAGAGAGAGCTTCAGAGGAGCAAGAAAGGAAGCAAAAAGACCCTCCAGTGTGCGACGACATTCAAGGGTGCAAGAGGTGCCAAGAGGAAAGTGTGCAGAGAAGAGAGAAGGCGGGCTGGATTCCAAGAGTTCCAAGGACTATTGCGTGCTGCGCAGTGATCCAATTCCTTAGCTTGGCGGAAGCTTAGTGCAAGGTGTGCACAAGGGAAGCGGGAAGCAAGTGAAGGATTGGTGCACGAGAGGCCGCCAGAGGACTGGTCTTCAGTAATTGATACTCTCTGAAGTGGTATTTAGTCATTGATTGGACTGTGTGCAGTCATTGTAATTGATGCAGGATAATTAATGTTCAAGGTTTCCAAGAGTATTCCGTTGCAGAAGTTCTCACTATTATTCCATTTTCATCATCTCTTTTTTCTCCTACAAACCCTCAAACTCCTTCTTGTCCCCGAATCCCCAACAACAGTAGACTCAGATGTTTGGTATTTTGATAGTGGGGCAACCAAACATATTACCTAGCAGCACAGTTTCTTCACTTCACTTGAGCTTGCCCCTACCGAGAATATTGTCACATGTGCTAACAACTCCTCTTATCCTGTCATGGGAGTTGGTAAGATCATTCTAACTACTACTGATGGTAATTCTTTCACCTTGTCAGATGCTTTATTTGTGCGAGGGATCAAGAAAAATCTGTTATCAATTTTAGCATTAGCCAAGATTGGCTTAGTTGTGAAATTTGTTGATGACAAATGTACAGTTCATGGTCTGTCAAATGGCAACATGATTATTGCTTCTGGCATTTTATGTTGTGGGTTGTATAAGCTCATAGACTATGAAAGATCTGTGAATGATTCGGCATGTGCAGTACATGATTCTCAGGCTATGTCAGATGCAAAGCTTTGGCATGCACGCTTTTGTCTTCTGAATTTTGCTAGTTTGTTATGCATACAAAAATCTGAAATGGTGTCCTCTTTGCCCAAACTTGAGGCAGCCGAAAAACATGTTTGCAAAGGTTGTATTTTGGGCAAAATGTAGCATTCCTCCTTTTCAAAAGATGGTTCAATCCAGGCTTCTAAAAAATTGCAGCTTGTACATAGTGATGTCCATGGTCCTATGCAGACACCTTCTTTTGGAAACTATCTTTACTTCGTGACTTTCATTGATGATTTTTCCAGGCATGCATGGGTATATCCACTCAAAGCAAAGTCTGAAGTGTTTATGAGCTTCAAACAGTTTTTGGTTTTGGATGAAAATCTCTCAGCATGTAAAATGGGCACCCTCCATTCTGATCGAGGAGGGGAATATATGTCTTCTAACTTTAATGCATTTTTGGCTGAATGTGGGATAAAACATCAATGTACAGTGCCATATACACCTCAACAAAATGGAGTTGCTGAATGGAAGAACAGGTCACTCATGGAGATGGCAAGGTGTATGGTCAAGAGTCAGGCTTTACCACATAGTTTTTGGTTTGAGGTTGTTATGTGTGCAGCATATGTACTTAACAGTGTCCCACTAAAGCACTACAGTCTATCACTCCATATGAGGCTTGGCATGGTTGCAAGCCATCTGCTGCCCATCTACATGTTTTTGGTTGTCTAGCATATGCATTAGTGTGTCACATCATGGATGCATAACTTCTTAAGTGAGATGGCACATATGGGTCATGGCATCATTTGAGGCATCTTACCTCTCTTGGTAGAGGACTTGAGAGGAGATCCTATTAGAACTCTCATGTGAGTATTTATTGACTCACTCATTATTAGAAAACAAGTGAGCAGCTCGACGGTTGGGAGGCGAACCGAAGATGACTTATCTGTGTGCATTCGCGTGAATGTTTTGACGCTCTCATTTGTTGAGTTTTGACGCTCTCATTTGTTGAGTTAGGTAGCAAAAACGTTGATGTGATACATGGTATCAAAGCGGGCAAGATTCTCTTCTTCAACGCGTGTAGGAGCCAAGATTTGAACTTGCGCCACCTTGTAGTGAGGCTTCTAGGCTATCTCGACCTCACACCCATGGAGGTAACAATTGAAGTGTATACAATATATTGTAAGATGATGGACTGGACAAGCCATGGATTCGACCTATACGGATGAGAGAAATGCCCAGCCAACATGCCATGCTCATAGATTGAATTTCGTTTTTATTTGGAGTCACATCCGGTGCAATCGTTTATACAAATTGGTTTGCCAACGTAGCAACAAAGTCCACTCAAGCCACATATTTGGATGACCAAAGATGGGATCTACCGAATTTATTTTCTACATCCTCTTTGGAGATCAAATCAACAATATAGCCACACATGAAGATAGGAAGATTGCTCTTTAAAACCTTCCTCGATACTTTAGCAAGGAGGAGGAGTATGGCTTCAAGTTCCAAGTTTTAGTATTTTTGAATTCCTGTAAGAATTTTTAATTTTGAAAATGATAACGAAGCATTAGGGGGCCAAGTTTTTGGAGGTTAATCATATCTATGGAGAGTATGAAAGAAATACTCTCATCTACAGTTAAGGATTCCCTCAAGTTGCAAGAAACCATAAGTTTTGGGTATCTCCAAAGTACCCTGTTCATGATTTGTACACAAAATTGCAGGAGCTATTTTTGACTAGTAGCCATTTTGGGAAAGGGAAATGAAGTGGGATTTTTCTTAATTTGGTAGGAAAAATCATGCACACACATAGCCCAGTGTATTGACTTCCATGTAAGAATAAGAAATAAAAAAGATACCTCAGTATGATGGGAGTTTGAAGCTCCACAAAACCCCCTTCTATCACAGTTTGAGAAAAAAATTTCAGCACCTAAATCTAAGAAATTCCCATTTTGGAAGAGGGAAAAGGAGGTGCGGTAACTATGGAAGGATGGGAAAAATTATATATACTGAGAGTATCTTATATGGACTTCACAATGGAATCATAGAATTCATTAAAATAATAAGTTAAGGAGGAATTCTACTTCCTCAAAAACTCCCTTCCCGCACTTTTTGGAAAAAGTTTCAGGTGTTAAATTTAGCCCAAATCCACTTTTGGGAGTAAGAAAAAAGGCCATTTAACAAGTTTTCTATGGATTAGAATATACATGCATAATTATTGGTGTATGTATTACCATGGAGTTTAAGAAAATTCAAGAAAAATCCACATTAGGATGGATTAGAAGCTTGCTAAAAGCTCCTATTTAAGTTTTTACATGAAAATAAAAAACTTGATTTAGGCCTATTTTAGGGAGCGAATTAGCATGCACCAAGGGAGGATTTGGAATGGTGAAAATAGGCCCAAGCATCTTCTCTCTCAGGTTATGGAGAGAATTTTAGGATTTGCTTGATGGAAGCATGCTTTTGGGCACTCCAAAAATCACATTTTCACACTCCCTCCAACAGTCCACTAGTTTATCATGTCCCGCTTGGAATGGTCATATCTTGGGCTAGAAAACTCCAAATTGGATGTGCTATGGCTCCTTTCGAAGAGCACAAAGTCTGCTTTCATTTTCTGAAAAGAAATTTTGGAAAAAATGTATTTTTGCAAGTCTATACAGCTCTGCAAAGTCTGAATAGTTTTTGGCAACTACCTTCCGGGAGCCATATCTTTCAAACCGGGAAGGCGATTTGAGTAATTTCACTTTGAGCTCTTTGCATGTGCTATATATTTCAGTTTAGCAACATTCGCAAGTCCTAAAGTGGTTTTTGCAGGTCTAAAGAAGGATTACTAAGGCATTTTTTGACTAAATTTGCATTATTTTGGTAATCACCTGACCATGCTTTATGTTTTCGAAGGTGAGTGTTCAAGCAGAAGTGCTGCTTGTAGTGTTTTGCAGTGTTGTGAATAGCTGCAGAAATGGCGTGCGATTCTGAGACAACAACCAGAGGATTGTTGACGACGCCCTAGATGAAGCGGCGACCTGCTCTAATACCAATTGTTGGAATTACACGCCTGCGGAAGCACGCAAAGAGCACAAGGAAGAAGAAGAAGAAGCTTGGAGCACAACACACAATATTGAATGTATTACTCGATCATATACAAAAGATAAGTAGCCCATTAGGACAATAGGCGTATATACAAGCTGGGGAAAAAGAGCCTCCTAAAGAGGGAAAAAAGGTACCACGATGGTCCTAGTGTGTTCACACACATCACTACCTAAATATATCAACAATGCTCTACCTAGGGAGAAGTTTGAAGCTTTTTGCAAAGCTTTGGGCTTACTTCCTTTTGTGGATTGATTCCACATACCTTGGCACTTCCTTATACATGAGTGTCAGCTCCTTGTTCACCGCATCAATCCCAGGGGGGGATTTGTTGATATATTTAGGTAGTGATGTGTGTGAACACACTAGGATTGCCGGGGCAATTTTTTCCCTCTTTAGGAGGTTTTTTCCCCCAGTTTGTATATATGCCTGTAGCCCTAACGGGTTACTTATCTTTGTACATTCTAGTGGTAATACATTCAGTATTGTGTGTTATGCTCCAAGCTTCCTCTTCTTCCTTGTGTTGTTCACATGCTTTCATAGACGTCTAACTCCAACATATATTACAAGTTGCAAGCTTTGTAATGCATATAATAATCACTCAATTTGGCCACCTACACTAAGAGAAACACTCTTTTTATTGAGAGAATGTCAACACAAGCACCTAGCTCTTTGAAAAATAGACACCTCTACTTTCCTTCTTACTTCTATCTACTTTTTCTCTATATTCAAACATTTGTGCACCTTCCACATGTTATTTCTAGTAAATAATAAGATCCAAAAGCCTAAAAACAACTTTAGAGCTTCTAATTATGTAACATTGCCCCACGCAAGCTCTTAATCCAAAGCTTTGACTTTAAGTAGAACTTTAATTAGCTTGAGCTTTTGAGCACCCACTTCTTTTGTGACTATTTCTACTAATTGATCTTTCGTTCCAACATGTTGAATATAAATATCTTCCTTCATCACCTTCTGTCGGATATTATGATAGTGTACTTCAGTGCGTTTGGTTCTTGCATGGTACATTGGATTAGATGCAAGCTATAGAGAACTTACATTATTTCCAAAGAGTAATGACATGATGTAGATAGCTTCATGTCTTCATAAAGCTTCAAATACCACATAATTTCACAACTGCATTTGTAAGACTCTTAAATTCAACTTCCATGCTTGAAAATGATATTGTAGGATGTTTTTTAGAACTCCATGAAACCAAACCATTACTTGCAAATATCAAATATCCTCTTGTACTACTTCTATCATCCTTAGTTCTATCCCAATATGCATCATTGTATGCCTTCAAATACATAAATTCATGATATTTATAGCCCAAACCTTCATTTAATCTACACTTCAAATATCGCAAGACCCTTTTGTTGAGATATCAAGCTCAACATGTGATGATCCAGGATGACACGTATCACTTTTTCATTTCTCTGACATGTATAGTGGTCACTCCGGTATATGTCAATGACACTTCATTGAGCTTTATTAGATTTATCTATCGAGAGTGATGGCACATTTGTTTCTTGCCAGTTTACTCATTTGCGGACATTAGGTTTTTTCCTTATGTACTGGTCTTTATATATTGCAGTAGTTGTATTTTTGTTTCTAGGTCATTCTTGTACATTCCTTTTTATGTAATAGAAGAAGAAGAAGAAGATGATCATTCTTCCTTGCCTCACTCTGAGTGTGTACCTCTCTTTGATTGTGAGAGTGTGTGTGTATGTGTGAGCTCTCTTCCTTATCTCCTTCCTTATGACATGATATCAAAGCCAGTGTGGCTATAGAGAGCTCGTGGAGAAGGCCGACAGTGAAGAGTATGTGAGAAGGCATGGAGAGGGCGCGATTCACAAACGACCTCAGATTGCTATGAAAATTGGCATGAAGGTAGAAGACCTCAAAATATTTTTGTGAGTTATCCCTTTAGGATCACTCATTTTTGTCATATGGAAGTTTTGGGGGCATCTCGACCTCCATTTTGACTAGCAAGGTGGGGCCCATAGAAAAACCAAGTCAATTTTGGAAATTCTAACTTGTGTCATGTTTGGCAACACTCACATATTCCAGATCCAAAATTTCAAGTGATTTCGTGTATTGTTGATACACGAATACTATGTTTTTTTTTAGATCGAACTGTCACGTCATAGTGCGACAGTGTTCAAGCAGAAGTGCAAGGATATGAAGATTCAAAGCATCCAAAATATGTTTGCACGTTGCAAAATCCTTTGTATGGGCTGAAGCAAGCTCCTCGTGCATGGCATGCAAGGATTGCTGATTACTTAACCATCATTGGGTTTTCTATGTGTGATGTAGATCATTCACTATATGCAAGGAAGGGTGATGATGGCATCACAATTGTGGCTATTTGTGTTGATGACTTGATTGTAGGTGGTGATAATGAAGAAAGCATTAAAGAGGTAAAGCAACTTCTAATGCAGGAATTTGACATGAAAGATCTTAGTGTGCTTCACTACTTCTTGGGCATTGAGTTTATACATACAGAAACAGGTATATGGATGTCGCAAAGGCAATATGCCTTGAATATGTTGCAAAAGTATGGTATGGCTGATTGTAAGCCAATTTCTATTCCATTATATTAGAATTTGAAGTTGGATACTACATCGGGTGAAGCATTGGAAAATGCTACTATGTACAGGAAAATTGTGGGAAGTCTTATATATCTCACAATTACAAGGCCTGATCTAAGCTATACTGTTGGACTTGAAAGTCAGTTTATGCAGGTTCCCAAGAAGCCACATTTGGATGCTCTGAGGCACACTCTACGTTATATGAGTGCTACTTTGGATTATGCATTGTCTTATGAAGCTGGTGTAGATTTGCAGGTTCATGGATACACTAATGCAGATTGGGCTGGTAGTATTCCAAATAGAAGATCTACTAGTGGCTTTCTATTCTCACTTGGAGGTGCAACTATTACATGGAGCAGCAAGAAGCAACCCACTATTGCTTTGTCGAGTATAGAAGCTGAGTATAAAGGTGTTGCAATGGCAGCATGTGAGGCATCATGGTTGGAGATCATGCTTGTTGATTTAGGTGTGGAAGTGCAAAATCATATCACCATCTATTGTGATAATCTTAGCAGCATACAGCTAGCATGGAACCCTATTTTTCATGCTAGAACAAAGCATATCAAGGTACATTATCACTTCATCAGAGAGAAAGTATTAGCAGGTGATATTGATCTTGTTTATGTGAGAAGAGAAGAGCAAGTTGCTGATATTTTCACTAAAGCACTTGGAGGAGAGAAGATCAAGAAGTTTCAAAAGATGCTTGGATTAGAGGACATGACATTGAGCTTGAGGGGGAGTGTTGAGATATCAAGCTCAACATGTGATGATCAAGGATGACATGTATCACTTTTTCATTTCTCTCACATGTATAGTGGTCACACCAGTATATGTCAAGGACACTTCATTGAGCTTTATTAGATTTATCTATCGAGAGTGATGGCACATTTGTTTCTTGCCAGCTCACTCATTCACAAACATTAGGTTTTTTCCTTATGTACTGGTTTTTATATATTGCAGTAGTTGTGTTCTTGTTTTTAGGTCATTCTTGTACATTGCTTTTTATGTAACAGAAGAAGAAGAAGAAAATTATTCTTCCTTGGCCCAATCTGAGTGTGTGCCTCTCTTTGATTGTGAGAGTGTGTGTGTGAGCTCTCTTCCTTCTCTCCTTCCTCGTGAAACCTTTTAGCTGCTTGCATATGTACATCTGTGGGTTTTTTCATAAACTAAGACAACATACTTACTCTAAATGTTATGTCTAGCCTTGTTAAACTTGCATATATAAGAGAACCAATCAAGGATTTGTAGATAAGTGGATCTTCTAAAGGTTTCACCATCTTAAACATTGTACTTCACATTGGTTCTGTTGGATTACTAATACTCTTGTAATGCTCCATGCAATATTTCTTCAACAAATATGAAATATACTTCCTTTGTAAAAGATATACACCATCTTCCTTCTTCATAACTTTGATTCCAAGAATGTAGGTCAATTCTCCCAAATTTGAAATTTTAAATTCTGATCGAAGTATTGCTTTGATCTTGGCTATTTCACCTTCGTCATTTCCTATTATTATCAAATATCCACATAAATTGAGATATAAACAATCAACGATCCTTCAATTTTAACATAAAAAGAAGTATCTACATTTGAACACATGTATCCCTACTTTTCAAGAAACTTTACCAATCTAAAACTCAATCAAAGAGAATCACACACAGATTGAGGCAAGAAAGTAGGATCTTCTTCTTCTTCTATTACATAAAAGGAATGTACAAAAATGACCTAAAAACAAGAATACAACAAGTGCAATATGTAAACAATAGTACATAAGGAAAAACCTAATGTCCACGAATGAGTGAGTTGGCAAGAAACAAATGTGCCATCACTCTCGGTAGATAAATCTAATAAAGCTCAATGAAATGTCCTTGACATATACTAGCATGAACACTATACATGTCAAAGAAATGAAAAAGTGATACATGTTATCCTGGATCATCACATGTTGAGCTTGATATCTCAACAACATACATGTGTTTGCTTCTTGGAATCTTCACAACCAACCGGTTGCTCCATGTACACATCTTCTTTTAAATCACCATTAGGAAATGCATTTTTGATGTCTAATTGATATATTCTATACCTTGCTTGTGGAAACCCTTGTTAATGTCCATATTGTTAATATATTGGCAATGGGAGAAAATGTCTCCTCATTTACTTGGAGCACAACACAAACACTGAATGTATTAGCACTAGAATGTATAAAGATAAGTAACCCATTAGGGCAATAGGTATATATACAAGCGGGGGAGAAAAACCTCCTAAAGAGGGAAAAAAGTGCCCTGGCGATCCTAGTGTGTTCACACACATCACTACCTAAATATATCAACAAATCCCCCCTAGGAGTGATGCAGTGAACAAGGAGATGGCACTCATATATCACGAAGTGCCAAGCTATGTGGAATCAATCCACAAAAGGAAGTAAGCCCAAAGCTTTGCAGAAAGCTTCAAACTTCTCCCTAGGTAGAGCCTTTGTGAAAAGGTCTGCAATGTTCTCTTGCATGGGCACTGTTGGGTGTGTGTAGAAGTGTGAGAGACACACGAGAAGCACACACAAGGAGCACAAATGCAGCAAGACACACGGAGAAGATGATGGCTGGAATAGCTCTCTATATTGGCGATGAACTGAACTGAAGTAAGAGCTGAATAATATCCCTAACTACAAAGTACCACCACATATGAGTGAATCATGTATGTGGTAACATGGGGAAAAAACCTCTAGCCAGCACTAGAGTAAAAAGTGCCCATGTATAGGGAAAAGGTTCACATCAAAGCTACTCAAGGAACACATACGTGTAACAAACCCCCCTGGAGTGAATGATGTGAACACATATAGGGAGTGACAGATTAGCCCCCACAAGGTAATAAGCCTAAAGCTTTGCGAAAAGCTTCAAACTTTTCTCGTGGAAGAGCTTTGGTGAATATGTCTACCACATTATCTTGTGTAGGCACATATACCAAATCAATATCTCCTGCATGAAGGCGCTCTCTCACATAGTGATAATGCACCTCAATATGTTTGGTCTGTGCATGAAACACTGGGTTTCGTGCAATAGCCAAAGCACTCTGACTATCAGTGAGAATATGCATAGCAGCATCAATCTCCATGCAAGGATCCATCAATAGGCGTCTCAACCATATACACTCCACTGTAGCTGATAAAACTGCACTGTACTCAGCTTCACAACTCGATGTCACCATTGTAGGTTGCTTCTTACTCAACCAAGATATGCATGACTCTCTAAGGAAAAAGTAATTACCACTAGTGGACACGCGAGTATCATAACAACCAGCCCAATCAGTATCTGTAAAAGCATGCAAGCATGGTTGAACATCTCTACCATAAAAGAGACCTAAGCTCAAAGTGCCTCGAAGATATCTAAACACATGTTTCACCGCTTGCCAATGCTTAGTGCCAGGGCTATGTATGAATCAACTCAACTGGGAAACTGCATACTGTATATCCGGTCTTGTGTTGCATGCATATATAAGACATCCCACAACTTGCTGATAAAGAGATGTGTCAAATGCATCACTCGAATCCTCAACTGAGAACCTGAATCCTGTCTCAACTGGTGTGGAAACTATCTTGCACTCCTCAAAGTCAAAACGCTGAAGTAGTTTTTCAACATACTTTGCTTGATGCATAACAACTCCCCCCTCAATGGATACAAATTGGATGCCAAGATAGTAGCTCAAAAGACCAAGATAAGTGACATCAAAAGTATGCTCCAAATTAGCCATAAGAATGTCAAGTTTTGCATCACATGACCCAGTCAAGAGTATGTCATCAACATAAAGAACAAGCACTATAAGATCAGCCCCATTTTTGCATACATAGAGTGTGCTTTCAATCGGACTACATGTGAAGCCAAGAGCAATCAAGTGCTTATGGATTTTTTCATACCATGCACGTGGAGCTTGCTTGAGACCATACAAGGCTTTATGCAAGCGACAAACCATGTGCTCTTTCCCTTTCATAGCAAATCCAGGAGGTTGCTTCACATAAACCTCTTTTTGCAAATCACCATTCAAGAAGGCTATTTTTATGTCCAATTGATGCACTTTCCAACCTCGATGGGCAGCCAATGCAACCACAGTACGAATGGTAGTCATGCATGAAGTAGGTGCAAAAGTTTCCTCATAGTCAATGCCATATTGTTGCGCATATCCTTTGGCAACCAATCTAGCTTTGTAGCGATCAATGCTACCATCAGATTTTCTCTTAATCTTATAAACCCACTTTGTACCAATGGCATTATTTCCTTTGAGCAATTCACATAACTCCCAAGTACCATTCCTATGTATGGAATCCATTTCTGATTGCATAGCACTCATCCATTGTGGATCATCACATGCATCTTCAAAAGAAAGTGGCTCTTCATTACATGCTATAGCAATAAGAGAATAATCCACAAAATTACTTGATGCATGGTGAGAGCTTGATCTTTTTCTACCAAGTAAAGGTGCACTCAATTTGCTATCCTGCAAAGTTTGTTTCAGCCACTTTGGCATAGTTTGTGCACTCTTGATAGACATGCGTTCATTATGTAAAACATCTTCAATATGTACACTGTGTGGGCTGAATTTCATGCTCATTTTCAGCCATATTTTGACGCAAATGTTCAACCATATGTGGCTGCAAATTTCCATTAGTTTTGGCAATTTTTGATTGAAATTTTTCAGCCATGTTTGGCTGGAAATTCTCTACATTTTCAACCCTATTTGGCTGGAATTTTTCAGCCCTTTGAACCTCAGTTGGCTGTTCTACATGGCCATAGTCAAGCGCACCATTTTGGAACAAAGGCATGAGTGTATCAAACACATCTTGTGAGCTAACTATTGGCTGTTTTTTGCATTCAAGTAGAGGGAAAACTGAATTTTTAGCAAATACCACATCTCCACTCACAATAATTGTGTTCGTCAATGGATGGTACAAACGATATCCCTTACTTTCAGCACTATAACCAACAAATATACATTTCTTTGCCTTGTCATCAAGTTTGTGACATTGTTGTGATGGCACAAGAGCATATGCCAAACAACCAAACACATGCATATGACTAACCATAGGCTTATGATCATTCCAAGCCTCATGAGGAGTGATGACTCTCAATGCTTTTGTAGGGCAATGATTCAGCACATAATTTGCACACATGACCGCTTCCATCCAAAACTTATCAGGAAGATGCTTTCCTTTAACCATACATCATGCCATTTCAAGTAGAGTTCTATTTTTATGCTCGACAACACCATTTTGATGTGGTGTATATGACACCGTACATTGGTGTGAAATACCTCTTTCACGAAGAAAAGCATTAAACTCATGTGACATGTATTCACCACCACAATCCGTGCTTAGAGTCAAAAGCTTTTGTGAAGAAAAATTTTCAGCCATAGCTAAAAAATATTTTGAAGCAAGAAAATACCTCATTCTTTGCTTTCATAGGATACACCCACTTATGGCGAGTAGCATCATCAATGAAGGTAACAAAATATACATGCTTCCCAAAAGATGGAGTCTTGAGAGGACCACATACATCACTATGAACAAGTTGCAATTTTCTTGTAGTGTGTGTATGACTATCTTTTGGAAAAGAAGCACGATGCATTTTTCCAAGATCCTTCACATGCATGTTTTTCAATGGACTCAAGTGTAGGCAAACTCAAGTGTAGGCACAATGCATTTTTCCAAGATCCTTCTTTTGCAAGTAAAGCAAACTATTGAAGTTCAAGTGACCAAAACGAGCATGCCAAAGCTCCATTTCAGTCATGGAAGAAGTATGAGCAACCAAGGCATTCGAGGCAACCCTCTTGTATGTATCCATGCGATACAAACCATTACATAATGTACCGAACATCACGATAACATCGACATTGCTGAAATCATGAACCATACACTTATCATCAACAAAGTGTACATGAAGTCCAACTTTGGCAATCAACGAAACTAAAATTAATTTCTTCTTTATATCGGGCACATACAATGCATTTTTCAAGAGAATCACACCTCCATTTGTAGCCATAAGCTCAATTTCTCCTACTCCAATGATAGGGTAAGAGGCATTGTTTGCACACACCACATGTCCTCCTTTGGGTGCATCTTTCAAAGAGGCAAAAAATCTTTTGCATGATGTTATGTGCTTTGAAGCACCACTATTGAAGAACCAATCCGAATCAGTCTCACTCACAACCATACATTTAGAATGCAAAGAAGCATCATAATGACATGTAACAACACATGCCCAAAAATCTTGATCCATGTTAGCTTCATCATTCTTTGCATTTGTTGAATTTTCAGCAATAGACATGCCGGATTCCTTCTTCTTTTCATTGCATTTAGCAAGCTTTCTACACTCATCAATAGTATGACCAGCCTTTCGACAATATTTGCATCTCTTCTTCTTTTGCAAATACCATCATTACAGGAATGAGTGGGAGAGGAAGCTTCAGGCTTTGGTTTTGATGAACCCAAAGCTGAACCATACTTTCTTTTCCCCTTTTGTGAGATAGCAAGTGCTTGTGTTCCCTCAATCAAACCACTCCTATTCACTTTAGATTGCTCTTCTTGCAAAAGAAGAGACACAACCTCATCAAATGCATACATATTAGGATTTCCTTTTGCAACCAAACGGAGTGTTGTAGCAAAGCTTTGAAAAGATTCTGGTAATCCTTTCAACAATGTAGAAATGAGTGATGCATCCGGAATGATCTCATCTATGTTTGCCAATTGCTCTTTCAAGTCCTTGATGCGAGTCACATACACATCCACCGGCTCATTTTCAGCCATACATACATCCTCAAGTTGCTTCCTCAAGTATCCAACACGTGCTTCATTATGCATGGCACACAAAGAAGCAAGAGTGTCCCATGCCTGTCTCGATGTAGAACATGATCGAATGTGTGGAACTCTATGACGCTTCACTGGAAGTGCAATCAAAGCATGAGCTTGAGCATATTTTCCATCCCATCTAAGCTGCTCCTGTGTAGGTGGAGAAGGAGAAACCACTGTACTCGAAGAAGAAGCTCCATCTGTGATAGTAGACTGTGAAGTAGAAGCATTTGCCGCTCTTCGATCTACATCTGCCACTATGTTCCAAAGTTGTTTAGCAACAAGAACATGCTTCATCATGTAAGACCACATCGGATAGTTGGTCCCATCAAGCTTATCTTCAGCTTGAGGCATGCCAAACAAGTCATTGTTGCCCGCCATTTCACAAAGGAACAAGAATGTGAAAAAATCTTCACTTCGACAAAAGCTGAAATGAATGCTGAAATTTCAGCTCACAAACCCTCACTCTAATGGAAATAGTGACTGCATGAATGGCTTCAAAATGGGGGTAAAACCCCAGTGCACCTGATGGAAATATTTCTTGGCTGCTGAAGTTCACAGTTCTATGCTCCGAAGTCGATTTGCACTGTTAAAAGTGCGCACGCACCACGATGCGAAAAACCGAAACTTCAGAAGAAGCTGAACCTGCTCTGATACCACTGTTGAGTGTGTGTAGAAGTGCAAGAGACACACAAGAAGCACACACAAGGAGCACAAACACAGCAAGACACATGGAAAAGATGATGACTGGAATAGCTCTCTCTATTGACGATGAAATGAACTGAAGTAAGAGCTTAATAATATCCCTAAGTACAAAGTACCACCACATATGAGAGAATCATGTATGTGGTAACATGGGGAAAAAACCTCTGGCCAGCACTAGAGTAAAAAGTGCCCATGTATAGGGAAAAGGTTCACATCAAAGCTACTCGAGGAACACATAAGTGTAACAGGCACATATGTCAAGTTGATCTCTCCAGCAGAGAACCTCTCCCTGACATAATGATAATGCGCCTCAATGTGCTTAGTGTGAGCATGGAACATAGGGTTCCTCACAATTGCCAATGTGCTCTGATTGTCAATGAAGATGGTAGAGGCAAAAAACTGACCAACACCCAAATCATCCATAAGGCATCTGATCCACACACACTCAACAATCGCTATGAAAGCTACCCTATACTCAGCCTCACAATTGGAAGTGGCCAGAGTAGGTTGCTTCTTGCTCAGCCAAGATATGCATGAGCTACCAAGCATGAAGCATGAGTCTCATAGCAACCACTAGTGGACACATGAGTGTCATAGCAACCATCACACTCAGAGTGAGAAAAAGCATGCAAATCCGGTGGTGGTGATTCCCCCTTGGGATAAAACAATCCAAGTAGTCGAGTACCACTCAAGTAGTGAACGATGCACTTAACTACCTGTGAAAGCTTCACACCTGGGCAATGCATAAATTTGCTCATTTGTGAGAGAGAAAACTGAATATCTGGCCGGGTAACACATAAGTAAACCAAGCATCCAACACCCTGCTGCTAGAGAACTACATCATTCCATCATCATGAAGACTCAATCATATACTGTCTCCATAGGAGTGGCAATAGGTTTATAGTCCTCAAGGCCAAAACACTGCAATAATGTGTCAATATATTTCATTTGACATGCAAACCAGCAATATGCTTGTCATGAGGACCAATCAGCAGCATGTCATCAACATACACAACAATGATCAGACGCACATCATTAGCACGCTTAACATATAAGGTGCTTTCAGTTGGACTGTTCTCAAAACCATGTGCAATTAGATAGGCATGTATCTTTTCATACCAAGCACGTGGTTCTTGCTCTAAACCACATAATGCCTTCTTTAACATGCACACATGGTTTTCATGCCCTTTCTACACAAAGCCATGGGGCTATAAAACATACACTTCTCCATTCAAGTCACCGTTCAGAAATGCAGTTTTAATGTCCAATTGATGTACATTCCAACCATGATGAGTTGCAAGTGCACAGATGCTACGAACAGTAGTGATTCGGCATGTAGGTGTAAAGGTCTCATCGAAATCAATGCCTCTTTCCTGTGCATAACCCTTTGCAACATGCCTAGCCTTATACCTATCGACTATTCCATCAGGTTTATGCTTCAACTTGTATACCCACTTTGTGCCAATGGGCTTCTTGTCGGGAGGCAAGTCACATAAAGACCAAGTACCATTTTTCATGATAGCATCATATTTGGATTGCATTGCAGCCATCCAATGTTCGAAATTTTGTGCCTCATCAAACAAAACAAGCTCAATCTCATCATAAAGACTACAGGCAACCATAGCATAGCTATATGATGCAAAAGAGGCACTATGAGAGCCTGAGTGAGTACGTTATAGAGATGCATGTAATTTGTTGTCACGTAAAGTTTGCACCAGCCATTTTGGCATAGTTTTTGCCTGCTCAATATCAGTTCTCTCATCAACAAGTGCATCATGTAAATATGCATCAGAAATGGAATGATCTGGATCATCACATGAAACCTATAAGGGTTGAGAAATTGCTCATTAGGACCAGCATTAGACTGTCCACTTGTAAAAAGAGGCAACAAAGTATCATACATGTCTTTAGAGCTAACGAATGTCTCCTTCGTACATGAAATTAAAGGCTGAATAACATCTTCCACAAACACAACATCACGGCTAAGCAAAATCCATTTAGTCTCTGGATGATATAGATGATAGCCTTTGCTTTCAACACTGTACCCAACAAAAATACATTTTACTACTTTATCATCCAATTTCTTGCGATGTTGTTCAGGCACTAATGCATATGCCAGACAACCAAAAACACATAGATGAACAACATGTGGCTTGTAACCATGCCAAGCCTCATATGGAGTGATAGATTGCTATGCTTTAGTGGGACACCTGTGAAGTATGTTGCACACATCATAGCCTCAAGCCAGAAACTATGTGGTAAAGCCTGACTCTTGACCATACACCTTGCAATCTCCATGAGTGACTTGTTCTTCTGTTCAACAACTCCATTTTGTTGAGGTGTATATGGCACTATACACTAATGTTTTATCCCACGTTCAGCCAGAAATGCATTAAATTCAAAAGACATATATGCCTCCCTCAATCAGAATGGAGGGTTCCCATTTTACATGCTGATAGATTTTAAGCCAAAACCAAAAACTGTATGAAGCATAGAAACACTTTAGACTTTGCTTTGATTGGATATACCCATGCATGCTTGGAAAAATCATCAATGAAAGTCATGAAGTAAAGATAGTTTTCAAAAGAACGTGTCTACATAGGACCATAAACATCATTATGTACAAGCTTCAATTTCCGAATAGCTCGAACTGAACCATCTTTTGGGAAGGATGAACGTTGCATTTTGCCCAAAATATAGCCTTCACAAACATGTTTTTTGGGTGCCTCAAGTTTGGGCAAAGAGGGCACCATTTCATATTTTCTGTAGGCGTAGCAAACTAGCAAAATTTAGATGACCAAAGTATGCATGCCGAAGGTTTGCATCTGACATAGCCTGAGAATCATGTACTCCACATGTTGAATCATTCATAGATTTTTCATAGTCTATGAGCTTATACAGGCCACGACATAAAATGCCAAAAGCAATAACCACGTCGTCATTTGAAAGATCATGAACTGTACATCTGTCATCAAAAAATTTCAGAACCAAGCCAATCTTGGCTAATGCAAAAATTGATAACAGATTCTTCTTGATCCCTGGCACAAATAAAGCATCCGACAATGTAAAAGAACTACCATCAACAATAGTCAGAATGATCTTACCAACTCCCATGACAGGATAAGAGGAGTTGTTGGCACATGTGACAATATTTCCTATAGGGGCAAGCTTGAGTGAAGTGAAGAAACTGTGTTGCAAGGTAATATTTTTGGTTGCCCCACTATCAAAGTACCAAACATCTGAGTCTACTACAGACATACAATGTTTAGGAGAAGATGGGTCAAAATTGCAAAGAGTAGTAAACACACATTCTTCATTCTGCACTAGATTAGCAAAATCTGTTTTTGTGGTAGAGGCCTTTGCAACAACCATTCAAGCCTCTTTTTTCTTTGCCTCTTTTGTAGCTAGTTTTGGACAGTTCTTTATAACATGATCGTTTCCTTTATAGTACTTACAAAATAATTTCTACTTCTTTTATTTCTTCTCATCTTTGTCTTCCTTCTTCGAATGTTCAACATTTGCAGATTTCTTCTTACTAATCGATGAGCTCCATTTACCTTTTCCCTTCTGACTAGCCAGGAAAGCTTGATTTGCAACACACATAATGGACCTGTTCTACCTAGACTGGTCTTCTTGCAATAGAACAGAGACTAACTCCTCAAATGACAAGGCATTTGGATTTCCTTTCATCATCAAATAAAGAGTAGAAGCAAAACTCTAATATGAATCAAGAAGACCATTCAGAACGGTCTGCACAAGTGAGCTATCTAGTATAACTTCATCAGTAGAAATCAACTATTTCTTCAAGTCTTTGATCTTTGTCAGAAAACTGTCTATAGAATCATCTTCATTCATGTGCTCACTCTCTAGCTATTTTCGGAGGTAAGCAACACGAGCCTCATTCCTTGCCTGGTACAATGTGGTAAGTGTATCCCAAGAATCCTTAGTTGTTCTACAAGAGCGAATGTGAGGAATAATGGCATGTTTGGCAGACAAGGCTATCAATGCATGTGCCTGAGCATCTCTACCATCCCAACGAATTTTCTCTGCAATAGGTGCAGCAAAAACTGCAGCACGAACATGAATCAAAAGAATATCAGTATCTTCAGTGCCATCTGGATCAGCTTCAATACCTATGTTTGTATGTGTAATAGGATGTTTTTCAACACCTTACACAATGTTCCATAGTCCTTTTGCAACCAATACATGTCTCATCATATAAGCCCACAATGGGTAGTTGTTACCATCCAACTTATCCTCAACAATCAACATATGGAATACCTTATTGCTTTTAGCCATGGCCACTTACTAAAATACCTTGATGTAGAAAAATGATTGTATTTGAAAAAGTTGAATAGAAATACCCTGACAAGTTTTGCTAAACCTATAGCAGACTTTGAGATGCTTATACTAGCGAACCGAAACCTATATATATCTTTGGCACAAAAAGACAAAATAGCCTACACAAGCACTACGATAGTGCGATTGGAGGCTGAAATGAGCTCATATCACAATTTCGACACCACAAAGCGCAATTGTTTTGCTCCAATAATCACCCTAAGTATGCTCACCAAATTTCATGCGATTCTGAGATTGTGATCGGAGGGGTGTCAAGGATGCCCTAGATGAAGCGACGACCTGCTCTATTACGAATTGTTGGAGTTCAAGGTCTATGGAAGCACATGAATAACACAAGGAAGAAGAAGAAGCTTGGAGCACAACACACAATACCGAATGTATTACCACTAGAATGTGCAAAGATAAGTAGCCCGTTAGTGCAATAGGCGTATATACAAACCGGGGGGAAAAAACCTCCTAAAGAGGGAAAAAGGTACCCCAGTGGTCCTAGTGTGTTCACACACATCATTACCTAAATATATCAACATAATTGATTCCATAACTTTGCGCATAACCTTTACAAACAAGCCTTGCTTTATATCTACTTATTGAACCATCATTGTTTCTCTTGATCCTATACACCCATTTTTTATCAATTATCTTCATATTAGGTTGCCGTAGAACTAAATTCCATGTATTGTTCTCATACAAAGCTGTTATTTCTTCATCCATTGCTTTAACCCATTTATTTACCTATGATTCTTATTTATAAGTTGTTGGTTCTTGCTCTTCAAAAAGTTTTTCCATATAAGCTTCATGAGAAAATATTTGCGGCTGCCGTCTTTCTCTTATCGGATACCTTGATTGACTTATTGTCCTACCATGCTTTTCTTGCCTTCGAGATTGGGTTCTTTAGGATTAGAACCTTCACATTCTTCTTCCTATGACTCAATTTCCTTTGAAAGTAAATCTAGAATTTTCATCAACTTTTGATTGGGGGAGTTACCTCTTCATGTGTAATTTGACTTTCTGGTGAGCTTGGAGAACTTGGCTCTTCTTCATGAGTTCTTGTATTTTCTTCTTCATTTACTTTCACTTCATGCTTATACCAAGATTTATCTTCATAAGAAATGACATCTTGGGATATAATTACCTCTCCGGTATCTGGGTTGCCCTTTTGTCATACCAATGAAGATCATTTTTTGTGAGCTTCGATCCAACTTTGACCTTAACTATTGTGGAACATGAACAAAGCATATGCTTTCAAAAATTCTATAAAGAGAAACATCTTGTTTTGATCCATAAAACACTTCATAAGGTGCTTTTTGTACATGACTTTGAGTAGGTGGAATCTTGTTCATCACATAAACTACCATATTGCATGATTCAGCCCAAGAAGTAAGTGGTAAGTCCTTCTCATTTAACATGCACCTACTCGTTTCCAAGGTAGACATGTTTTTTATTTCGCCACACCATTTTGTTGATGTGTGTATCTGTTTTTAGTCTCCTTCTTAATTCCTTCTTCCTCCAAATATGCAAGAATTTGATTAGAAAAATATTCACCTCCTCCATCTAATCTCAATCTTCTTGTGCTATTACATGTTTGCTTTTTAACAAATGATTTCAACTTCTTGAACATATCAAACACTTCTGATTTGTATTTCATAAAATAACGAACATAAAATTTGAGAACTCATCAATAAATGTTACAAAGTACTTGCTACCTGCCATTGACTCTTCTTGAGATGGACCCAATACAACGTATGCATCAAGTCCAGAAGCCCTTTACTTTGCAATCATGATTTAAGAAAAAGACGTTGTACCTGTTTTCCAAATTGACATGCCTCGCAAACATAATACAAATCTTGCTTCATTAGTTGTGCTAGACCTTTAGCCAAGGAGTTCTTTGCAATATCCTTCAATCTACCAACATTGGTATGTCTTAATATCTTATGCCATAAATCCAATTGACTAACCTAATTCCCATTGAACATTGTATAACCTACATAATCTAAAACTTCAACTTCATGAGAATATGATCTATTTAACGTTTGTCCTCTTATAACAAAAGTCCCATTGTTCTTTTGATAAGCTTGTCATTGATTATTATCAAAATCCACTTTTACTCCATTTTCCTCCATTTGTCCAATTGAAATTAATTTCCTTGTAATAGTAGGAACAAATGAAACATCTCTAAGTGTTACATGTGCATTAATTGGACAATCACCAATATACACTACATCATCCTCAATAGTATCTCTTGTAGCAACTGTGACTCTTGACTTTGGCTTGTGTAAAGTTCACAAAAAAAATCATATTATGACTCATGTGGTTTGAGCAATCACTATCTACATACCAATTTTTTGTTGTTTACCTTCCTCTTGTGTGTTTTTGTATGCATAACCATAATAATGTTTTGCTTTTTTGTCTGAGCCTCCTCTTGCACTGCATTGTTGTTTTGATGCATGTGGTCTTGGCCTCTTCCTCTTTGTTGACATCTAAAACCACCTCTTCTATTTGGGTTGGAGAAGAAATCCTTGGAGTAATGAACAACTTTACCACAATAGTTACAAGTAAAGTTACCTTATTGATTTGGTTGATTTTGTTGACCTTGTATTTTTCTTCTTCCTCTAGTAACATTAAAGCTTCCTCTTCCTATTGCATTGTTCTTGAATCCTCCTCCTCTCCAATTTCCTCTACCTCTTGCTCTACTTGATGAACTACAAAGAGCTTTTCCTTGACTCCCTCTTTGAGAATGATAAGAATTTTCACTTTCTATGTTGATTTATTTAGTCATCATGAGCATTTGTAAATCTTCAAAGGATGGTAGATTCTCTTGATTCATGATAAATGTAGTAAAATACTTCCATATTTCATCTTCTCTCAAGCCATTTAACATGCTATTAAACTTTATATCCTCACCGGGAGATGCATCAATAGAGGCCAAATGCTTCAATAAGAGATTTTACATCAAGAATATAATCATTAACTAATTGTTGTGGCTTCTTTTTTACTCTTATCATCCCACCAATAAGTTGTGTTTGCCTCACTCTATTGGTGGTTGCAAATAACCTTTCTAAAGACTCCCAAGCTTCTCTACTAGTATTCAAACCTCTTATATGTCCAAGCATAGTATTCAAAATTGTTTGTGATATAATAAACAAAAATATTATATCTCTTTCGATCCATTCTTGCTTTCTTGCTCGATCTGCTTGTGTAAGAACTTCTCGTAACATTGGATTCACTTTTGCACCTGTTATTAATACCCAAGGACCTTTAGACATGAGATAAGAATCCATTAGAAATTGCCACATGGGATAATTTCTCCCATCTGGTAACTTTTCAATAGATGCACTCAAATATGCCATGTTGAATTGCTAATCACCAAGTACATAATCCAATAAGCTTTATGAAAGATGTGATAGAAAGATAGCTCTAATACCACAATGTTGCATTTACAAACTTTTAAGAATCAAAGTGATTAGCAGAAGTGATGAGACCTCCCAAGATCTTCAAAACATCAAACAAATGTTGCCAAACTTCAAATATCAAACTTGCCTGCAAACTATCAAGAAAACAGAGACTGTTGACTGTAGAAAAATAATCACTAGAAATTCTTTGAGTAAAACTAGCTTAAAAAAATTATACATCATGAAAATAGAGTTTACGTAGCATACTTTAGAAATAAATTTTGTGAAAAAAGTTGGAGTATAGTTCACGAACTAGTAGTTTGAAATCAAGGTATCAAAACCTTGTCAAGACCTGGTACAACAAGATATGCATAACTGTCTGACTTGAAGATTGAAGTACAACAAATGGAAAACTCCAAAACTAATGATTGGTTCTAATATAGAATGAAATTGTGAGGGATAACAAATCACTTCCAAGTTAAACCACTCAAAATGGCCTCATATTGGTGGAGATATGAAAGTATGAAGAGAGGTATGTCTTTGGCGAGACACTAGATAATCAACAGAGATTAGATATGAGAAAACACCTATTTGCATGAGGTTTTTGATTAATTTTTGTAGAAAAGACAAGTTACTTCATAGCACAACAAGAATCAGTCAATTTGTCCACCTACACTAAGAGAACCACTCTTTTTATTGAGAGGTTGTCAACACAAGCGCCTAGCTTTTCTAAAAATAGAAACCTCTACTTTCCTTACTACATTTACCTATTTTTTCTCTAAATTTAAACATGTATACACCTTCCACATGTTATTTTTAGTAAATAAAAATATCCACAAACCTAAAAACAACTGTAGAGCTTGTATTTATGTAACAAGTACCGTTCCTATGTATGGAATCCATTTCTGATTGCATAACACTTATCCAATGTGGATTGTCAATGCATCTTCAAAAGTAAGTGGCTCTTCATTACATGTTGTTGCAATAAGAGAATAATCCAAAAAATTACTTGACACATGGAGAAAGCTTGATCTTGTTCTATCAAGAAATAATGCACTCAATTTGTTGTCCTACAAAGTTTTCTTTAGCCACTTTGACATAGTTAGTGCACGTTTGCATGTGTTCATTATGTAATACATCATCATCATTTATATCATGCATGGGCTGAATGTCATGCTCATTTTCAGCCATATTTTGATGCAAAGCTTCAGCCATATGTAACTAGTTCCAATCATGTTTGGTTGGAAAATTTCAACAATTTTTGGCTTGAAATTTTTTGCATTTTCAGCTCTATTTTGCTGGAATTTTTCAGCCCTTTGAACTCAATTGATTGGTCTACCTGTTCATAGTCAAGTGCACCACTTTGGAACAAAGACATAAGTGTATAAAACACATCTTGTGAGCTAACCTTTTGCTATTTTTTGCATTCAACTAGAGGGAAAACTGAATTTTCAACAAATACCACATCTTGACTGACAATAATTGTGTCCGTTAATGGGTGATACAAATGGTATCCCTTACTTTCAACACTATAACCAACAAATATACATTTCTTTGCCTTCTCATCAAGTTTGTGATGTTGTTGTGATGGCACAAGAGCATATGCCAAAATAACCAAACACACACATATGACTAACCATAGGTTTATGTCCATTCCAAGCCTCATAAGGAGTGATGAATCTCAATGCTTTTTTAGGGCAAAAATTCAACATATGGTTTACACACATGACCGCTTCCATCCAAAACTTGTCAAGAAGGTGCTTTTCTTCAAGCATACATCATGCCATTTCAAGGAGTGTTCTATTTCTATTCTCTATAGCACCATTTTTCTAAGGTGTATATGGCAGCATACATTGTTGTGAAATCCTCTTTCATGAAGAAAAGCATTAAACTCATGTGACATGTATTCACCACCACGATCTGTGCATAGAGTCAAAAGTTTATTTCCAAAAAAAAATTCAACTATATCTAAAAAGGATTTGAAGCAAAAAAATACATCATTCTTTGCTTTCATATGATACATCCATGTATGAGGAGTATCATCATCAATGAAGGTAACAAAGTATACATGTTTTCCACAAGATGGAGTCTTGATGGGACAACTATCACTATGAACAAGCTTCAATTTTCTTGCAGTATGTGTATTCCTTTCTTTTGGAAAAGAAACATAACGCATTTTTCCAACAATCCAACCTTCACATGGATGATTTTCAATGGATTCAAGTGTTGGAAAACCAATAACCATGTCCTTGTTTTGCACAATGATCAAAACTATTGAAGTGTTGGAAGTATGAGCAACAAAGGCATCTGAGGCAACCCTCTTGTATGTATCCAAGCTATACAAACCATTGTATGATGTACCGGACATCATGATAATATCACCATTGCTAAGATCATGAACCTTACACTTATCATCTACAAATTGTACATGAAGTCCAACTTCGGCAATCAAAAGAACAAAAATTAAATCGTTCTTAAGGACAGGGTACATAAAAGGCATTTTTCAAGACAATCACACCTCCATTTGCAGTCATAAGCTCAAGTTCTCTTACTCCAATGATATGATAAGAGGCATTGTTTGCACAGACCACATTGTTGGGTGTGTGGAGAAGTGTGAGAGACACATGAGAAGTACACACAAGGAGCACAGATGCAGCAAGACACATGCAGAAGATGGATGGTTGGAATAGCCTTCTCTATTGACAATGAACTGAACTGAAGTAAGAGCTAAATAATATCCCTAAGTACATATCCCCAAGTACAAAGTACCACCACATATGAATGAATCATGTATGTGGTAAGATGGGGAAAAAACCTCTAGCTATCACGAGAGTAAAAAGTGCCCATGTATAGGGAAAAGGTTCACATCAAAGCTACTCGAGGAACACATAAGTGTAACAAACCCCCTTCGAGCAAATGATGTGAACACATACAAGGAGTGACAGATCAACCCCCACAAGGTAATAAGCCTAAAGCTTTGCGAAAGGCTTCAAACTTTTCTCATGGGAGAGCTTTGGTGAATATGTCTGCCACATTATCTTGTGTAGGCACATGTACCAAATCAATATCTCCTGCATGAAGGTGCTCTCTCACATAGTGATAATGCACCTCAATATGTTTGGTCCATGCATGAAGCACTGCAAAGATCCATCAATAGGCATCTCAGCCATATACTCTCCATGCAAAGATCCATCAATAGGCATCTCATCCATATACTCTCCATGCAAAGATCCATCAATAGGCATCTCAGCCATATACTCTCCACTGTAGCTATGAAATCTACCGTGTACTCAGCTTCACAACTCGATGTCACCACTGTAGGTTGCTTATTACTTAAGCAAGATATGCACGAGTTTCCAAGGAAAAAGAAATTACCACTAGTGGACAAGTGAGTATCATAACAACCAACCCAATCACTATCTGTAAAAGCATGCAAGCATGGTTGAATATCTCTTTCATAAAAGAGACCTAAGCTCAGAGTGCCTTTGAGATATCTTAACACATGTTTCATTGCTTGCCAATGCTTAGTGCAAGGGCTATGCATGAATTGAATCAACTGGGAAACTACATACTGTATATCGGACCTTGTGTTGCATGCATATATAAGACATCCCACAACTTGCTCCGAAGTTGATTTGCATTGTTGAAAGTGTGCACGCATCGCGACGCGAAAAATTGAAACTTGAGAAGGATTTGAATATGCTCTGATACCACTGTTGCTGTGTGTAGAAGTGCGAGAGACACAGGAGAAGCACACATAAGGAGCACAAATGCAGCAAGACACACGGAGAAGATGGATGGCTAGAATAGCTCTCTCTATTGACAATGAAGTGAACTGAAGTAACAGCTAAATAATATCCCTAAGTACAAAGTACCACCACATATGAATGAATCATGTATGTGGTAACATGGGGAAAAAACCTCTAGCCAACACTAGAGTAAAAAGTGCCCATGTATAGGGAAAAGGTTCACATCAAAGCTACTCGAGGAACACATAAGTGTAACACACAAGTCCTCCACAAACCACATGTCCTCCATTAGGTGCATTTTTTAAAGATGGAAAAAAACTTTTTCATGAAGTTATGTGCATTGAAGCACCACTATCAAAGAACCAATCCGAATTAACCTCACTCACAACCATACATTTAGAATGCAATGATGCATCATAATGACATGTAACAACACATGGCCAAAACTCTTGAGCCATGTTGGCTTCATTATTCTTTGCATTTGAAGAATTTTCAACAATAGACATGCCAGATTCCCTCTTCTTTTCATTATGCTTAGCAAGTTTTATACACTCATCAATAGTATGACCAACTTTCCGACAATATTTGCATCTCTTCTTCTTCTGCAAATCAACATCATTAGAGCAATGAGTGGAAGAGGAAGATTGAGACTTTTGGTTTTGATGAACCCAAAGATGAACCATACCTGCTTTTCCTTTTTTGTGAGATAGCAAGTACTTGTGTTCCCTCAATCAAACTACTCCTATTCACTCTAGATTGCTCTTCTTGCAAAAGAAGAGACACAACCTCATCAAATGCATACATATTTGGATTCTCTTTTGCAACCAAACGGAGTGTAGTGGCAGATCTTTGAAAAGATTATGATAATCCTTTCAACAATGTAGAGATGAGCGATGCATCTGAAATAATCTCATCTATGTTTGCCAATTGCTCTTTTAATTCCTTGATGCATGTCGCATACACATCCACAGATTCATTTTCAGCCATGCATACATCCTCAAGTTGCTTCCTCAAGCATGCAACACATGCTTTATTACGCACGACATACAAAGAAGCAAGAGTCTCCCATGCCTATATTGATGTCGAACATGCTCAAATGTGTGGAACTATATGAGGCTTCATAGAAAGCACAATCAATGCATGAAATTGAGCATCTTTGCCATTCTGTCTAAGTTGCTCTTATGTAGGTGGAGAAGGAGTAACCATTGTACTTAAAGAAGAAGTTCCACCTATGACAGTAGATTGTGAAGTAGAAGAACCTACGGGTCTTCGATCTACATCTACCACTATGTTCCATAGTTATTTTGCAACAAGAACATGTTTCATCATGTAAAACTATGTTGGATGGTTGGTCCCATCAAGCTTATCTTCATCTTGAAGCATGCCAAACAAGTCATTGTTGCCCACCATTTCACTAAAGAACAAGAATGTGACAAGATCTTTATTTCAATGAAAGCTAAAATTTCAGCTCACAATCCGTCGCTCTGATGACAATTTTGTCTACACAAATGGATTTGAAATGGGGGTAAAACCCCAATGCACTTGGTGGAAATGCTTTTTGAGTGCTGAACTTCATATTTTTATACTTCGGAGTTGATTTACACTCTTAAAAGTACACGTGCACTGGGATGCAAAAAATCAAAACTTGAGAAGGAGCTTAACCTGCTGTAATACCACTATTGGGTGTGTGTAGAAGTGCAAGGGACACACAAGAAGCACACACAAAAAAGCACAAATGCACTAAGACACATGGAATGATGCATCATAATGACATGTAAAAACACATGGCCAAAACTCTTGAGCCATGTTGGCTTCATTATTCTTTGCATTTGAAGAATTTCCAACAATAGACATGCCAGATTCCTTCTTCTTTTCATTACGCTTAGCAAGTTTTATACACTCATCAATAGTATGACCAACCTTCCGACAATATTTGCATCTCTTCTTCTTCTGCAAATCAACATCATTAGAGCAATGAGTGGAAGAGGAAGATTGAGGCTTTTGGTTTTGATGAACCCAAAGATGAACCATACCTACTTTTCCTTTTTTGTGAGATGGCAAGTACTTGTGTTCCCTCAATCAAACTACTCCTATTCACTCTAGATTGCTCTTCTTGCAAAAGAAGAGACACAACCTCATCAAATGCATACATATTTGGATTCTCTTTTGCAACCAAACGGAGTGTAGTGGCAGATCTTTGAAAAGATTATGATAATCCTTTCAACAATGTAGAGATGAGCGATGCATCTAAAATAATCTCATCTATGTTTGCCAATTGCTCTTTTAATTCCTTGATGCATGTCGCATACACATCCACAGATTCATTTTCAGCCATGCATACATCCTCAAGTTGCTTCCTCAAGCATGCAACACATGCTTTATTACGCACGACATACAAAGAAGCAAGAGTCTCCCATGCCTATATTGATGTAGAACATGCTCAAATGTGTGGAACTATATGAGGCTTCATAGAAAGCGCAATAAATGCATGAAATTGAGCATCTTTGCCATCCTGTCTAAGTTGCTCTTGTGTAGGTGGAGAAGGAGTAACCATTGTACTTAAAGAAGAAGTTCCACCTATGACAGTAGATTGTGAAGTAGAAGAACCTATGGGTCTTCGATCTACATCTACCACTATGTTCCATAGTTATTTTGCAACAAGAACATGTTTCATCATGTAAAACTATGTTGGATGGTTGGTCCCATCAAGCTTATCTTCATCTTGAAGCATGTCAAACAAGTCATTGTTGCCCACCATTTCACTAAAGAACAAGAATGTGACAAGATCTTTATTTCAATGAAAGCTAAAATTTCAGCTCACAATCCGTCGCTCTGATGGCAATTTTGTCTACACAAATGGATTTGAAATGGGGGTAAAACCCCAACGCACTTGGTGGAAATGCTTTTTGAGTGCTGAACTTCATATTTTTATACTTCGGAGTTGATTTACACTCTTAAAAGTACACGTGCACTGGGATGCAAAAAATCAAAACTTGAGAAGGAGCTTAACCTGCTCTAATACCACTATTGGGTTGTGTAGAAGTGCAAGGGACACACAAGAAGCACACACAAAAAAGCACAAATGCACTAAGACACATGGAGAAGATGGATTGTTAGAATAGCTCTCTCTATTGACGAGGAAAAAAACCTCTAGCTAGCACTAGAGTAAAAAGGCCCATGTATAGGGAAAAGGTTCACATCAAAGTTACTCAAGGAACACATAAGTATAACAAGAAGCGCATGAACAAGACAAGGAAAGAAGAAGAAGCTTGGAGGACAACACAACACTAATTGCATTACCAATTAAATGTACAAAAGATAAGTGACCCGTTCGGGTTATGGACATATATACAAGGTGGACAAAAAACCTCCTAAAGAGTAAAAAAGTTCCTCGATGGTCCTAAGTGTGTTCACACACCACTTCCAAAAGACATCAACAAGTTAAGGACTATTATAGCTAATTTCAGTAATCAGAGAATTGTTGCTCTTACTCAGATGTATATCTCTATTTATAGAACCTACAAAAGATGCAAAGGCACTCTTGATAGTATCTTGGACAAGGTCAATAGGAAATGGAACATTCATTGGACTAAAGGTTAGTGAAAATACATATTTCTTTGTACTTGGAACCTTCCAAGTAACATTAAATAATCTACCCTCCTCTAACCACTATTGCATAAAGATGTCTAGACAAACTCTAAAGCTAAACAATGGAACTTGGGTCTTGGCATATGCCCTAGATATGGTGAAGAAGATACTTAGCTCATCTATTCTTCAAGTGCAAAATGTCCTCTATTTTCTTGGAAGAACTTCATCTGCACTACAGATTATTACATCTTGCAACTTGGATTTTAATGAAGGCCTTTTGGGAGAGTGTTATGGCCTCGAGCCATTGCTTTGACATACTTAAAGAAGGTAGTTTATCTGGCCCTCAAGAGATGATGCTGTCTATAACAAAGGCAAGAAGAATCACTTGTACCACTTCAAGAAAGCAATCTTGGGTTCTCGGTTGGAATTCCAAAGTCTATGCATAATGCTCTTCCTTGTAATGCTAGTCTTTTTGACGTACTAATATCTAGGAAGCCTTGTAAATGGAGGGAGTCCCTCCAATATCTATACTTTGCCAAGAGATTTTACCATTTTACATTTTTAGCTATGCTCTCCTCAACCTATACTCTAGCAAGAGATTTTACATGCTTTTAGCTATGCTCCCCTCAATGTATTCAGGTTTTATGGTAGGATGTCTTTGTATTCTTTTTATTAAAATACATTTATCTGTTTTGTCGAAAAAAAAGTTTGCCACTAACTCATCGGACACTAAAGAAATCCTTTTAGAAGAAAAATACGAATAATCTTAGGAAAGAAGCGTTTAATGAGTAATCGTGAGTAGCCTCGCGTTTCAAAGGGAGAGGGACTCGCGAGTCGCGAGTCATGAGGCACAGGAAGCCTGAAAACTTGCGAATCGAGATTGGATTTAGCGATGGTGTCATGAGCCGGAGCTTATGTCCAAACCGTTTGCGACAGCGGACGAGGAAAGAAATAGAGTTATTTAATAACGAATAACTTTAGGAAAGAAACCTTCAATGAGTAATCCTGAGTAGCCGTATGTTTCAATGCGCGAGGACTGGCGAGTCACGAGGGACAGGGGCAGCCTGAAAACTTGGGAATCGAGATTGGGTTTCAGAGACGACCTAGCGGAATTTCAACTTTCAAGTATCTTGCTCTGACCAGCGGGGGCTTATGGAAGAATGTTTGCTCCCGAGTGTTTCTTCAGACAAGAGATACACGTTTCTCCCGTGGTCTGCTGGTCCTCTTCTCCTGCCATTTTAAACATCTGCGCTTCCATCCTGCCCTTTCAAACATCTGCGCTTCTTTCCTGCCATTTTAAACATCTGCGCTTCTTTCGTGCTAATGACAATTGAGCTTTATTAAGGTTCTTGCGGGAAGGTCTTGTGAATCTCCCATCCAATCGCAATGGAAGTTGAAGCAAGAGCTCCCGGGAAACTCATTCTTGCTGGTGAGCATGCGGTTGTTCATGGGTATGCTGCTGTCGCTGCTTCACTCGGTTTGTTCACTCGCTGCCGTATACGCCGATCCACTCCAAGTTCGTTTCCTTATCACTTTCTTTGTCTCTTCTTTTTGTTGTCCAATGTGATCGGGCATCTGATCAGGCATGATGTTTTTTGACAGGTGATGGAATCTGCCTTCAGCTCTTGGATTTGAAGCTAACCCTTCAATGGCCGCTTCAAGACATCGAATCGCTTGTAAAGATTGTAAAATCAGATGTCGACCTGGCTGACCCGAATTCGCCTTACATCATAGAAAAGATAAAAGATTTGATTGGTGAAAATTCTTTGCCAGAGGCAAAGATAGGAATAGCTTCTGGAGTAATAGCATTCTTATTCCTATATTCGTCAATTCTGGGGTAACTTTAGTCTTTGGTTCAGCATTCAAGCTAAAACGTTTTATTTATGATTTAATTTATATAAGATTTAAAAAAATGTTCGTTCATGTACATCTGCAGAGCTATCCCTGCAACAGTAACAATATCAGCTGACCTCCCTATGGGTGCGGGGCTTGGCTCTTCAGCATCGTTCTGTGTTTCATTGGTAGCTGCATTGTTTGCTATGACTAATATGTCTGCTTTGAATGCTTCACTGAATGACAACTCTGAAAGGAACCATGGAGTGGGCAATGTAAACATCGATGAGAAAGATCTAGAGTTAGTGAACAAGTGGGCTTTCAAGGGTGAGACCATCATCCATGGACGACCTTCTGGCATTGATAATACTGTTAGCACTTTCGGTAAGTGATTTGACCCCTTTGTGCTCCTCATTGCAAAAGAAGTGAGGGATTATTTTACAATGGTTGCTGATATTGACTAATACTTACGGGATAAATAATAGTTGTGATTCTGTTAACAAATGTCTTGACTGCGACTTAATCTTGCTGGTGCTTTCTCATGCCTTTGTAATTGTCTCTTTATCATGAAAGGAGGGAGAGGTTTTTAGAAAATGGTCTGTTGATATTAATCCATGCTGGCCAGGTAAGTACTAGTTGTGTTTCTGTTAAAGCCTATCTTCACTGCGAGTCTAGTTTTGTTGGTGCTTGCTCATGTTGTTGCGATTAGCTTGAGTCAACATGCATACCTATACTTATGAATTTGACTCCATAGTCTAGATTCAATGCTTCCCGATACGGTGACATTATTCTCCATTTTGAATCGTAATGGTTGGCTTCAAGTTATTGTTTCACACATTCCGAATGCGCTTCTGGAGGCCAGATTGTTAGGAGCTTTTAATCTTTGCATGAATATGCTTTCTTGATCCATGTGCTCCATAGAGAGTTTTTTAGATGGATGAAGGTGGTTGTGTTTGGGGGGGATATATATATATATATATATATATATATATATATATATATATATATATATAGAGAGAGAGAGAGAGAGAGAGAGAGAGAGAGAGAGAGAGAGAGAGAGAGAGAGAGAGAGAGAGAGAGAGAGAGAGAGAGAGAGAGAGAGAGAGAGAGAGAGAGAGAGAGAGAGAGAGAGAGAGAGAGAGAGAGAGAGAGAGAGAGAGAGAGAGAGAGAGAGAGAGAGAGAGAGAGAGAGAGAGAGAGAGAGAGAGAGTAATAACAATAGCTAACAAGCAGTCATGGTTGGAAATAGGTAGAATGCATGTATGTATGTACACACACACACACCCATATATACATACATATGCTTGCGCACACACACATATGCATACATGCGTGCACACACATGCACATATATATGCATGCATGGACACACATGCACATATATATGCATGCATGGACACACATGCACACATATTAAGTAGTATCCACTAGTTAGTACTAGTATCAAAGCTGAAAAAAACGTGTTGTTTTATCCAAAACAAAAAATGTTTAGAACATTAGGACATCCTAAAAGTTCTATATGTTTTTTATTCATCTGGTAGAATTTTTTTTCAATGGAACAATTTCTTATGTGTTTTTTTTTCTTAGTTTATACGCGAGCAATGTTTGGAGATCCTCTTTTCTCGTATATTGTGAAGATCAAATGTTTGAAGCGTATTGGTGGTACTCTAGTCATATAATACATCAATCTATGTTTGTGTTAATCTTAATAAAGCTTACTCGTGCTGCCTTAGTCCTATAATGCATCATTTGCCAACCTATAATCAAACTATCTTGTATGCAAGATGATTGAAGTATAACCTTCCAATGCATGAGGTAGAATTTTGATGGCTTTCAATAATATCTATTTTAAATGCACATTTTTACCTACTTGAAGGTGATAACTTCAACTTTATATGAGCTCTATGAACCTATTGTCATAAACATTTATGTATCTTCTTGAAGCATTGATATTAAGAGCTAATTTACAAAAGTAAATATAGATTCCTATTTCATGTGTAAGAATAAGTGCTTGCTATGCATCTTGTCCATTTATAACTCATAAATCAACATGAAGGTGATGTCCATATGCTAAATTTCACATACCACATTCTCTAAGGGAAAGCAAACATAGTACTTGGATATGAAGAATCCATGTTTGCCCTTATAGGATCCCATGTAGATATTATAACACTGGATGCCATCCTTATATCCTTGGTGTCACGTGTGTATGTTGTATCAAATTCCATAAAGTAGTAGATCAAGTTTTTTATGTGCTTTTGGCACTAGATAAGTAAAAAAGTGCTAAACATGTATTATTCATGGAATATGAACATAAAACATAATAAACATTGCAAACAAATATTATACTCGTTTTTTATTTTCATTTTTTTAGTACTCTACGTACTAAACATTTTAAAACCCTTTTTTAAAACTCGTTTTTAGAACTCTCTTTGTACTATGTTTGCATGTATACACACTCACAGACACATATACATACATGCATGCACACACACACAAACTAAATAGTATCAGCTAGTTAGTATTAAGTAGTAAGAGAAGTGAGATGATAGCAAGAAGTGGAAGAGCATAGGCTGATGTTGGCTGAGTTCTAATGAATATAAAAATGAGAGATAATATAGTTATCTGGTTGATAGTCGTGACGGTTGTTGAGGCTTGTATGCTGCAAGGTTTGACTTGATGCACGATAAGTTTATGTAAGATCACACAGACAAAGACATTAGAGGAATTGGATGTGAATATAATACATGTATGTTTAAGTTTTTGGAAACTACCATTGCACAATTTTAGGAATAGCAACCTAAAACTTAACAAGCACGAACCTTAAGAACCTCATGCGAATGGAATTGAATGTAACTGAAGAACCTCACATGGGATTTTGTTAAATGAAGCTATGTTGGGAAATCCATGTCCATAAAGCATAAACATCTTCAATGCCATGAGAGGAATATAAAGAGCAGGTGCATTAATGTCAATTATCGGGGTCAAAAAATTGATTTATATCCATAATAAAACCATTGATTGAAAACAATGTGGATATATACCAAGTGATTGTCTGAGTAACAAATTGTTGGTGCAACTGATATGCTATGAATACGATCTGATAATTGAATAGAAGACTTGTTCAACTTTGTACTGCCATAATGGTACCAAGTTCATATCACAATCTAATGAGGTAAGCACATATTAATAGATCAGATTCCTTGACAAGTGAAGCATTTCTGTATTACAAATTTTGATGATATATATAATTCATAAATCAATTATTCTGTTTCCATTTTGAAATCCTTGCAAGATTTTCAAGCGTATTGGCATTCCCTTTAACTTATGTTGTCATGCTTTCCAAATATCTAAGTATTACGTCTTTGCTGAACTTTTGCAGGTTATGTTGTGAAAGTGAAAAGTGGGCACCTGACCCGTTTGCATGATAGCATACCCTTAAAGATACTATTGACCAACACAAATGTTGGCCGTAATACGAAGGCATTGGTAGCTGGTGTTGGGGAGCGCATGCAAAGGCATCGTAAAGCCATGACAGCTGTATTTGAAGCAATGGAAGCTATAACAGAGGAACTTGTAGAGATACTTCAGTCTGCTTCAAAGTGGGAGAGCCATAGAAGTGAACAAGAAGGAAAGGTTGAGGAGCTTGTGGAGATTAATCAAGGATGCTTGCAATCTATTGGAGTCAGTCACCCTTCAATTGAACTCATTTGTCAAACAACGGCAAAGTATCAATTACGGTCAAAGCTTACGGGTGCTGGTGGTGGAGGATGTGTGTTAACCATCATACCAGAGGGTATCCCTCACAATTTGGTTCTTTTACTCTTCCATAACACTCTTTCTGCTTTTCAAATTTCTTATTCTTATAACATTGTATGTTTGTCCAGGGTTAGGCCTGAAAACACTCGAGAAGGTGAAGAAAGACCTTGAAGATCAAGGATTTCAATGTTTTGAAGCTGCCATTGGAGTTGCAGGGGTACACCTTGTTCAAGGGGTCTAAATTAACTTGTACAAAAAATGATTTTCTTGTGTTCACACGAGTCAAACTCCGGGACTTAGTGTCATCTTATATAGCAATTGAATTAACCCGTGCAATTAGTTTCTGAATCTGTGTATAAGCATAACAAAGTTCTGTGCTGTGTGTGTCTGTGTGTGTGTGTGTGTGAGAGAGAGAGAGAGAGAGAGAGAGAGAGAGAGAGAGAGAGAGAGAGAGAGAGAGAGAGAGAGAGAGAGAGAGAGAGAGAGAGAGAGAGAGAGAGAGAGAGAGAGAGAGAGAGAGAGAGAGAGAGAGAGAGAGAGAGAGAGAGAATATATATTAAAAAACATCTAAAGTTAACTGAAATGAATGCCTAATAGTGTGCTGAAAGTGGTGTGGTTCTGGCACCACAGAGAATGACCATGTAGTAGGAGAACTGAAATGAATGCCTAATAGTGTGCTGAAAGTGATGTGGTTCTGGCACCACAGAGAATGACCATGTAGTAGGAGAGAGGACTACAATGATACAGTGTGTGTGGGGCTCAATGGAAGCAACAAGAATGAATAGACCTATGAATGTAGTATGGGGGAGAGTGGATGGAGGATGTGATACATGGGTGTCGGATGGGGAATGACATGCCAGGGTGTGGATAGTCATCTCTGCTCCATTTGTTGCTCATAGTCGGATCCTCAATATCTCATGCTGCTAGAGCCGGGGTCTTCGATATCCAAGGACACGTGGACGTTCCCTAGCTCTCTGAGTCTCCGTCTCCTCGAGAGTGAGCCCTTGACCACTGGGAATCGATCGTGGCTCCATCCTCTGAAAATTATCAGTGATCCTCTGTCGTATGTCCTCATCCTCTGCTTGTGTTGGCTGTATCAGAGTCTTGCATTTGTGGTATGCTGTGTGAGGGGGGGGGCTAGAGAGGGAGGGTGGGGGAGAGAGAGGGGGGGGGGGGGGGGGAGAGAGGGGGGGAGAAAGAGAGATAGAGAGAGAGGGAGGGAGGGAGGGAGGGAGAGGGGGAGGGAGGGAGGGAGAGAGGGGGGGGGAGGGAGGGAGGGAGAGGGAGAGGGGGGGGAAGGGAGGGAGGGAGGGGGGAGGGGGAGGGGGGAAGGGGAGGGAGGGAAGGAAGGGGGGGAGGGAGGAAGGGGGGGAGGGAAGGAAGGAAGGGGGGGGGGGTGGAGGGAAGGGAGGGAGGGGAGGGAGGGAGGGAAGGAAGGGGGGGGAGGGAGGGGGGGAGAGGGGGAGGGAGGGAGGGAAGGAAGGGGGTAAGGGGAGGGAGGGAAGGAAGGGGGGAGGGAGGAAGGGGGGGAGGGAGGGAGGAAGGGGGGGAGGGAGGGAGGGAAGGAAGGGGGGAGGGAAGGGAGCGGGGAGGGGGGGGGGAGGGAGGGAGGGAAGGAAGGAAGGGGGGAGGGAGGGAGGGGAGGGAGCGGGGAGGGAAGGAAGGGGGGGAGGGAGGGAGGGAGGGAAGGGAAGGGAGGGAGGGAGGGAAGGGGGGGGAGGGAGGGAGGGAAGGGAGGGAGGGAGGAAAGGAGTGAGGGAGAGAGTAGGGGAAGGGTGGAGGGTTTAGGGTTTAGCATTTATCATCCATGTGTTTTTTTCCCGATTCCATTATCGATAATGTATGGTTGCGTATGGTAATTCCAGAATCCAACCATACGTTTTCTAGGCTTTTACACCCACGCCTTTACTTCAGCCTCACTTGGATTGGGATATTAGATATTGGGATTATGATAAGGTGATGATAATCATGATACTCATGGCTTCAAACTCCCAAGACTTTGGTGTCCACTGAAGATTTTACTGTTGAAAGTCTAAATTCTGACTTTTAGATGACTTACCATGTGATCCACACTTGCATGATTCTTAATCTTTTTCCGTTCACTTGTGTGTGGCTGAAAAGTTGTAATTTCTCTTGGTATTTTAGTTTGATGATCATAATGTTAACACATTCAAGTTATTCACATTTCATGTAGCACCAAGCCAGAACATAAATGGGGAAGTACTGATTTATGAGATAATTGAGATCAGCAGCCGTGTTATATCACTTAGTAGCACTGTCTGGTTGTACATACAGAAAAAGAATGTGGGAAATGCAGATGTAGGGATGAGGTATGATTCACTTGCAACCAAGGCCTCAAAGCATGTTAAGTTTTCTCATCACAAGCTTCCTATATGACATCTAGATTTTAAGTGATAACTCAACTATCATGTTGCTCTGTGAGTTACAATTTAGACCACTTGAAAGAGATGCAGTTTTGATACTTCAAATATGTTTTATAATTCGGTACATATTGAGCAGGATAGGTGGGAATATATATGATTTCTATGGTTTTTCTGACTTAACTAATGCCATCATCAGGGTCACTCATGATTTTACCACCCATTAGGGGTGATGTTGTGTTGATATTCAGGACCTACTGAACATCGGAGCAATCAATGCATAATGTATGTTCAAGGGAGGCATTCGTTTACATCTAAGAACATGTATGGATAGCCGATTGCAGAGAGCTTCTGTAACATTCCCTAATAATCACATTCATATGATCTTCATCTCTAAGGCGTGTTGATCTTGTACTGTTGTCATTTTCTGGCATTACACTATATTACTTCCAATGAAAATTCAAATCTAAAGTTAAATGTATACTTCTCAAGTGTGTAGTAACTTTCTGACCCTCTTCACACATGCACATGCACATGCACACACACAGCCTGACACAAAGACAAAGTATATGACTGCATCCAATCAATGATTTTATGAGCAAACTTGCAAGGCTCGTGTCAGCTGCTGTGCAGTATGGTACAATAATGACTGTTGCCATATTTAATAGTCTGGGTTTTGATAAGCGACATCTTTTGTGTGTACATTTGATCCTTCGTTCTGTTTGATGCTCTGTTTAGTGTTGATGTACCTACTATTTTCTTCCTATACCATTGAGGATGTAAAATGAAGACTGACTTGGTATCTCTTATTACCTTAGATTGATGACCTTAGGCTATTTTGTGAATATTACCTCCAATGCTGAAATGCAAATGTATGCTTATCTTCTAAAGAAGTGCTATTACATTGGTTGCCTCCTCTTAAACAAGTGCTTTTACATTCCTTATTCATTGTCATTGTCTTGATGGATTGTTTATGCTTGTTTGAAGTCTTTATCAGCAAATGGATGGAAATCGAGGCCTTCTACAATTATGACATTTAATGGTAACTCAATGTTGCAATCTGTACTTAATGAAATGAGATTGATTGGTTTTAGCTCTCCCTTTTTTTGTGCATGTACCCAAACAAGTAATCATGTTTTCTTCTTCAAGTTCCCATGATATAGTACTTGAGAATTATGAGTAAGTACATGTTGGAACTAGGGTTGCAAAAATGCAGAAAAGATGTTCGAATAGGGCTGCAAAAATCCATAAAAGACAAACAGGTGAAATTAAAAAGTACAAAATGAAATATATGAAAAAAAATCCTTAAATGATGTAGATCTTTTTATAAAGCTAAATTGTGCACCAATGTTTTCACGTTTCACTACCGCCCTTCTACAAGTTTGTGAGATGTGTCAAACAAAAGCTAGCATTTGTTTGCAAGGCAATGTCAATTGTGTGGTCTAAAACCATTACACTGAGGGAGTAAATAGAAAGATTCAAACATCAGTGGAATCATGTCAATTGAATACTGGAAGGAGTTACAACCGAAACAAAATTGTGCTGGAAACTAGCTCACTTCACATAGAGGCAGCGAGCAATGACTAACTACAAAGAATTATAAGCTAACAAAATGACCAACTGAGAAAGGAGGCTAACAAAATGACCAACTGAGAAAGGAGGTTGCATGCAACAACTTCCTTACACTCTTAAATATCTTGTGAAGAGAGTAGAGGTCCTAGACATTCACTCACGACTTGGATTCATATATATATATATATATATATGGGTTGTAAAAGGCACTTCTACAGTTTTGCAAGAATCTCTCAAGTAACCACTAAACTTTTTTGGCAAGCTATGAGTTAGGAAAGTGATAAAAACTTCTTGGTAGCTAAAATTTATGATATGAATCTCTTAATGATGTTGGAGTTTGAGGTCTGCGTTAGCATGACAATAACACAAGGAGACACAATATTGAATGTATTACTAAGTGAATGTACAAAGATAAGTAACCCGTTAGGGTTATAGGCGTATATAAAAGCGGGGAAAAAAACCTCCTAAAGAAGGAAAAAAGTACCTCGGCAGTCTTAAGTGTGATCACACACATCACTATCAAAATATATCAACAAATCTCCTCTCGGAGTGATGCAGTGAACAAAGAGTTGGGACTCATGTATAAGGAAGTGTCAAGCTATGTGGAATCAATCCACAAAAGGAAGTAAGCTCAAAGCTTTGCAGAAAGCTTTAAAGCTCTCCATAAGCAGAGCCTTTGTGAAAAGGTTCGCAACGTTCTCTTGTGTGGGCACATATGCCAAACCGATCCTTTAGCAGATAATCTCTCCCTGACATAATGATAGTGCACCTCAATGTGCTTAGTGCGAGCATGGAACACAGGGTTCCTCGCAACTGCCAATGCGCTCTAATTGTCAGTGAAGATGGTGTTACCACTCAATCCAAGTAGCTTGGTACCACTCAAGTAACGAAAGATGCGTTTAACTGCTTGCCAATGCTTGACACTTGGGCAATGCATAAACCTGCTCATATGTGAGACAACAAATTGAATATCAGGCCGAGTTATGCATAAGTAGATCAATCATCCTACATCCTATTGATAGAGAACAACATCAAATGCATCTCCAACATCATGAAGACTCAACCGTCGACTTGTTTCCATAGGATTGGCAATATGTTTGAAGTCTTCAAGGTCAAAACGTTGCAATAATATATCAATATATTTGGTTTGAATCATAGAGCTATTCCACCATCAACTCGCAAAAATTGAATGCCCCAAATAAGGATGCAAATGTTTCAAATATGAAATCTCAAATGAGGCATGTAAATCAACCTTAAAATTAGCAATATGCTCCTCATTAGGACCAATGAGCAACATGTTATCAACATAGACAACAATGATTAGAAGTACATCATTTGCATGCTTAACATATGAGGTTATCTCAACTGGATTGTTCTCAAAACCATGTGCAATCAAGTAGGCATGTATCTTTTCATACCAAGCACGTGGTGCTTCCTTCAAACCATATAATGCCTTTTTCAACTTGCATACTTTGTTTTCATTCCGTTTTTGCACAAAACGATGGGGCTGAAGAATGTACACTTCTTCATGTAAGTCATCATTCTGAAATGCAGTTTTAATGTCCAACTCATGTACATTCAAACCATAATGGACTACAAGTGCATAAATGCTATGAACGGTAGTCATTCGATATGTGGATGCAAAGGTTTGATCACAATCAATACCTCTTTCTTGAGCATAACCTTTTGCAACAAGACTAGCTTTGTACTTGTCAACTGTTCCATAAGGTTTACGTTTCAGCTTGTATACCCATTTAGTGCCAATGGACTTTTGCCCAAGAGACAAATCACATAAAGACCAGGTACCATTCATAATAACATCATATTCTGATTGCATAACAACCATCTAATTTTGTGAATTTTGTGCTTCATAAAAGGAAACAACCTCATTCTCAGCACAGAGACTAGAGGAAGCCATAGCATAGGAACCTGATGCAAAGGAGGCACTATGAGAGCCTGAACGAATACCATATGACAGAGGCACATCCAGTTTGATATCTCACAAAGTCTACACCAACCATTTTGACATAGTTTTTGCCTCCTCTATATCATCAACAAGTGCATAATGTAAATTTGCATCAGAAATAGAATGATCTGCATCATCATGTGAAACTTGTAAAGGCTAAAAAATTAACTCATTTGGATAAACACTTGACTATCCACTTGTAAAAGGAGGCAACAAAGTATCATACACATCTTTGGAGCTAACAAATGTTTCCTTAGTACATGAAAGTAATGGTTGAATCGCATCGTCCACAAAAAAACATCATGGCTAACCAAAAGACATTTAGTTTGTGGGTGATACAGGCAATAGCCTTTGCTTTCAAAACTGCATCCAACAAAAATACATTTTACTACTTTATCATCCGATTTTCTGCATTGTTGTTTATGCACTAATGCATACGCCAGTCAACCAAAGACATGCAGATGAGCAACAGATGGCTTGCAACCATGCAAAACATCATATGGAGTGATAAACTACAATGCTTTGGTGGGACACATGTTAAGTACATATGTTGCACACATAATAATCTCAAGCTAGAAGTTGTGTGGTAAAGCCTGACATTTGACCATACACGTCGCCATCTCCATGAATGACATGTTCTTCCTTTTAGTAACTCCATTTTGTTGAGGTTTATATGGCACTCTACATTGATGCTATATCCCATGTTCAACTAGAAATGCACATGTATTCCCCCTTGCGATCAGAACAGAAGATGCCCATTTTACATGCTGATAGATTCTCAACTGAAATTGGAAACTATTTGAAGCACATAAATGCTTCGGACTTTGCTTTTAGTGGATATACTCATGCGTGCCTGGAAAAATAATCAATAAAAGTCACGAAGTAAAGATAGTTCTCAAAAGAGGGTGTCTGCATAAGACCACAAACATCACTATGAACAAGATGCAATTTTTGACTAGCTTGAATTGATCCATCTTTTCGGAAGGAGGAACACTAAATTTTTCCCAAAATACTGTCTTCACAAACATGTTTACAAGGTGCCTCAAGTTTGGGTAGAGAGGATGCCATTTTAGATTTGACCAGACATAACAAACTAGCATAATTCAAATGACCAAAGCATGCATGCCAAAGCTTTGCATCTGGCATAGCCTAAGAATCTTGAAGTACACATGCTAAATCATTCATAGATTTTGCATAATCTATGAGCGTATATAGCCCATGATATAAAATACCAGAAGAAATAATATCATCACCATTTGAAAGATCATGAACTGTATATCTATCATCAATGAATTTCACAACCAGGCCGATCTTGGCTAATGCTGAAACTGATAAAATATGTTTCCTAATCCCTAGCATAAACAAAGCATCTGACAATATGAAAGAACAACGATCAGTAGCAAAATGCTCTTATCAACTCCCATTGCAAGATAAGAGGAGTTGTTAGCACATGTGACAATATTCCTTGTAGGGGCAGACTCAAGTGAATAGAAGAAACTATGCTGTGATGTAATATGTTTGGTTGCCCAAATGTCAAAGTACTAAACATCTGAGTCTGCTACAAACATACATTGTTCATGATAAGATGGATCATAACTACAAACAGTAGTAAATGCCCATTCTTCATTCTGCATAAGATTAGTAGACTCTGTTTTAGGTGTAGAGGCCTCTATAACAACCATTCCATCCTCTTTTTTCTTTGCGACTTTTGCAGCCAGTTTTGGAGAACTCTTTATTACATGATCATTTCCTTTATATTATTTGCAAAACAATATCTGCTTTTCTGTTTTCTTCTCATCTTTCTCTTCCTTTTTTGACTCTGTAGAATTAGCAGATTTTTGCTTACTAGTAGATGAGCTCCATTTACCTTTGCCCTTTTGTCTAGCTAAGAAAGCTTGATATGCAACATGCATGATGGACCTATTTTTCCTAGACCGATCTTCTTGCAACAAAACAAAGACTAACTCCTCAAATTTATGGCATTTGGATTTCCTTTCATAATCAACCGAAGAGTAATAGCAAAACTCTGATATGAATATGGAAGACCGTTCAAAACAGTCTATACAAGTGAACTATCTGGCAAGACTTCATCAATGAAAATGAACTCCTCCTTCAAATCTTTGATCTTTGTTAACAAACTATCCATAAAATCTCCTTCATTCATATGCTCACTCTCCAACTGTTGTTGGAGGTAAGCAATAAGAGCCTCATTTCTTGCTTGGTACAAGTGGTAAGTGTATCTCAAGCATCCTTTTCTATTTTGCGAGAGCGAATATGAGAGATAATTACACGGTTGACAAACAAGACTATCAATGCATGTGCATGAGCATGTCTGCCATCCCAAGGAAGTTGCTTTGCAATAGGTGTAGCAGGAATAGGAACTGAATATCATCATCTTCAATGCCATCTACATCACCTTCAATAACTATATTTTCAAGTGTAGTAGGTCATCTTTCAACACCCTGCACAATATTCCATAGTCCTTTCGTGACCAATACGTGACACATCATATATGCCCATAATGGGTAATTGGTACCATCCAACTTATCCTCAACAACTAAGGTACAAAATACATCATTGCTTTCAACCATGGCCAATGACTAAAATACCCTGATGCAGAAAGATAACTGTATCTCAAAAAGTTAAATAGAACTAACATGTTCAGTTCTACTAAACCTGTAGCAAACTTTGAGGTGCTTGTATTGGTGAACCGAAAACTGTATATATGTTTGGCAAAAAAAGATGAAATTGCCTACAGAGGCATTGCAATAGTGCGTTCGGAGGCCAAAATGAGCTCAGGTGGAAATTTTGACACCAGACAACAAAGCTATTTTGAACTCCTAATCACCTTGAGTATGCTCACTAAATTTTGTGCCATTCTAAGACTGTGACTGGAGGGGTGTCCACAATGCCCTAGATGAAGCGACGACTTGCTCTGATACCAATTGTTGGAGTTTGAGTTCTTTGGAAGCACACAAACAACACAAGGAAGAAGAAGAAGCTTGGAGCACAACACACAATACTAAATGTATTACCAAGTGAATGTACAAAGATAAGTAACCCATTAGGGTTATAAGCATCTATACAAGCCGGGGGAAAAAAACTTCCTAAAGAGGGAAAAAAGTGCCCCGACTATCCTAAGTGTGATCACAAACATCACTAAGGAAATATCTCAACAAATGATAGGTCCACTTGTCATCCATAGATTGGAGAATTTTAGCTAATGTTTAAGGAAAATATTTGAAACACCTATACATTTGAATGGAACACTGAAACAAACACCGAAACAAATACCGAAACAAATACCGAAACAAACACCAAAATGTCTGAACACTAGAACACCTCAAAAATATAGCCAGTCCACTTGTCATCCATGTCCTTGAGTTTTTAGCTAATGTTTAAGGCTTGATTTTTAACACTCCCCCTCAAGCTTTGACCTTAAATTTACCATAAAAATGCTTCTTTTGAATTTTAGCAACCTAAGGCTCTAAATTCATGTTCAATTGTAGATAGGGCTGTTGTTGGCTGCTTCTTGGAGATCCATGAGAGAGTCTTGCTTCTAATTATGACCATAGCCACTTGTGCTCCTCCTATCATCTTTCAAGCCTTCCCAATCTGCATCACAATACGTTTTCGCCTGCAAATCTTCATCACATGAATAGAATAAACCTTCATTTACATGATGTCCGGTCTAGTGAGAGTTGCATAGTTCAAAGATCCTACAATGGATCTATACAAAGTAATATATTCAACATCTTCTCCCTCATGTGCACTGATATTTACATTCACTTCCAATTTATTTGAGATTGACTTGCAGTTACACATTCCATACTTTCGTGTTACATCAAGAATGTACTTACTTTGGATGGGATATATGCCTTCCTCTTTGTAGATTACTTCTATACGTAAGAAATACTTCAATTCTCTAAGATTTGAGATCTTGAATTTTCAACAAGCTTTTTCTTGATCACTTGAATGCTTGCTTCATACTTTCTTGTAAGAATAAGATAATTGACATAAATGTAAACGTAAACAACAAGATCATCTTCCTTCTTCATGTACAATGACGAGTTCGACATCACTTTGTTTGCAACCACATTTGGATAAGTATTCCACTAGAATTTGGTTCCAAACTCTTGGGAATGCTTGAGACCATAAAGCGCCCTCTTTAACCTGCACACAAGATGAACATACCTTTGATCTTGAAAGAATTTTGGCTGATCCATGAAAACAATCTCCTCTAGGTCACCATTCAAGAAAGCATTCTTCACATCTAGTTGGTGGATTTTTCAGCTCTTTGAGGTTGCAATTGCAATGATAGTTCTTACCGTAGTCATCCTTGCTATAGGGCTGAAAGTATTCTCAAATTCAATGACATAGGTTTGTGCAAAACCCTTGGTAACCAGCCTCCCTTTATACCTAGATATGTTTTCATTCAAATTCCTCTTTACCTTGTATACCCATTTGTTTCCTATCACCTTTATGTCCTTGGACTTAGAAACCAAAGACCAAGTGTGGTTCTCCTTTAGTGCTTTGACTTCTTATTACATGGCTTAGTTCCATTCGTCATTCTTGCTTGCATCCTCAAAACAATTAGGCTCTTCACATGCAACTACTTGAATCATGTATACATAATGTTTGTCAATGAAAGAGTCATAAGTTAATCATTGAACTAGATACCTTTCTCTTGTTGAGATTCTTCTCTCTTGAGGAGCTCAAATGAAGCTTTTTCTTCTTACTCTTGATGTCTTTATACCTCAAGTTTCTATCTTTTCAAAATCTTCTTCACTAGTGCTATCTATATCTAACAATGTATTATTTTGATCTTGTTGTTCCTCCTTGCCTTTGCTTCTTGTAGAAATTTCTTCACTTGAATAGACTTCCTTCTCGATCTCCCTTTCCATGGAGATGTGTGGCTGCCCTTTGATGTTGTCCTTGAAGTTGAAGGATAAGAAATCTCCACACTTTCTTGGACTTCTACATGTCTTCTCTTGACATCATGTATGGCTTCAACCTGCAATGAATCTTTCACACCATACCATGGGAGCATTCATCAAAGACAACATCTCTAGAGATCTTCAGATCTTTGGTTTTAGGATCATAGCATCTAAAACCTTTTTTCTCACTTGAATATCAAAAAATTATACACCTTTTAGATTTTGCGTCAAGTGTATGCCTCAATTCATAAGGCACATGCACGTAACATACACAATCGAAAATCTTGAGATGAGATGGATCTAGTTTCTTACCATGCTTCATATGGACGCGAAGCATGTACACCTAAAGTGGGGCACCTATTCATGATGTAGAGGGTCGTAATTGCTATTGGGGGATGAATTAAGGTTGTAGGCCCTCACATGTTGTTTTCCACTATGACCTAAGGTCATTGTTTTGTCTATAACTCAAAATCTATTTGTGAAAGAATATTGAAACTATTAGATATGCTCATACTTTGCCCTCAAGTGACCACAAATGATCCATGGTGCTCTAAAGTTGTAAGGCCCCCATTATGAGGAGAATCCATTGTGAGAGCCCATACATTTGTGGAACCCTAACTTATAAGTTAGATGAGGTCTATGTGTGACCATTGATGGTTATAGATGATCTTTGTGAGCCTAGCCATTAGGTTAGGTAGGGCATAAACTTATGGGCCATTGGATTTCCATTCAAGGCAAAAATAAAGGCCTTGTGGCATCGTGCAATTTCCCCATAGAACCTTAATGGGGGGAGTGTAGAGGGGGGCTTGCCCCCTTCTGTGGCGTCTGAGGGGCCTATCCCTTCGGCCCATAGGGATGAGACAGTAGGACTTCTGGTCGTGGAGATATTGTTGGATTGTATATTTTACCGACTATCGTGTACCTCCTAACTACACTTATCTATAACGACTCCCCTTGTAAAAGCTATATAAGCATGGCCTACGTAGAGCTTTACATAGGCACTAGTAAGCCCTTAATCTAGAGTCTATCTAGATCACCATCTAAGATCCACATTGGGAGCACACAGGTGGATAACCGTTGTAACTGCATTAGGCTCGTCAATGTGAGAATTTGAGTTCTCTATATCTTAGTCTACATCTATATTTGTCTATGTTTTTGTCTCAACTCTATCTACATGTCTATTCCATTGTACTGTTATTTTTTTACGTGATATCAGAGCTCAAGAGGATCTGAGTGGTCTAGAAGCAAAAACATAGAGGTTGCATAGATCTCAAAGACAAAAGAGAGATGTAAAGTGGTACATCATCATCTACAACTGGGTATCAAGGCAGTTCATCAACAAGAGTAAGTGGAGCACAGATAGGAGCAGCAATGATGCTACTCATCATAACATTGCGGATCCGACCACCAGCCTTCATGGATGGTAAACTTGATGGTACAAACTACACCATGTGGAAGTTCAAAATCACTTCTATCCTTGATTCATATGAGCTTTTGGAGACTGTTCTTATTTCCCATGAGCCCCAAGAAACACCTGATCCAAATAATCTTGGTTGAATGATTCCTCCTGATGCTGATCTTCTACCTTCTTGGAAATGTAGAAATGTAGATGCACTTTGTGCTCTAGTTACAAGTACTTCTAATAGTGTTCTAACTCTTATTTAGAATACTACCAAGGCATGTGAAGCATGGAACATATTGAGAAATCAATATGAAACTCATAATCAGACACATATTCAAAACTTGGAGAATCAGCTAGGAGCAGAAAGATTTGCTGATGGGGAGACTAGAGAGGTGTTTATCACTAGCATAAAGCATCTACGAGATCAAATGGTGGGAGTAGGTGATCAAAAGTCAAGTGAGGAGCTATCTCAGTGTTGTCTTTGAATCTATCCACCTAAGTTTGATGGTTTGATAATTGCTCTTAATACTCAAATCAGATCTCAACCACTAACTTTTGAAGAATTCAGTGCCTTACTCATGGAGGAGGAGCTCCGACTCAAGGCAAGGAGTGGTGGCAGCAAAGGAGACGCTGCATTCGCAACAAATGCCAAAGGAAGCAAAGCGGACTCTTCAAAAGATGGAGACAGAAAGAAGAACGACAAAAAGAAGTTCAAGGGAGAGTGTTTCCACTGCAAGAAGAAAGGACACAAAATCCAAGACTGTCGCATCAAGAAGGTAGAAGAGAAGAGTGACTCTTCAAAAGGTGGCAAGTGCAAGGAGTCTTCCAACACAGCAGAAACAAAGCTTGAGTTATTTGTTAAGATAGACAAGGTGTGCTCCTCAGCTGAAGATTCAGGAACGGATGACTCATGGGTGTTGGACAGTGGTGCATCTCATCACATGATGAGCAGAAAAGACTTTACAGTTCCTTACAACCTATATTCGAGTAGTACTAGCTGTGGCTACACATAAGGATTGGCCATTCTATCACATGGATGTCAAATCAGCTTTCCTGAATGGAGATGTAAAGTATGAAGAAGGGTAAATACTAAGGTTAACATTGTCTTGAACATGTTTTGGTCCCTCAAAGCTTAATTCTTTGCTTTCAAAGCCTATTTTTGAACCATTTTTGGGGTGTCTTTTGGAGCCATTTTGGAGTACTTTTACACATAGTTCTCTTCACATAGGTCCAAGAACATCAAGAAGAGTGCTCTTTGTACTTCTCCGACAATAATATCAACCTTGTGGAGAATGACTTCTCCTATGCGCAACGGAAATGTGTAGTGAACCCTTGTATGTCCAACACTTGGACATACAGTTCTATGCTCAGTCCTTTCATATATCAAAGGGCAATATGGTGTGATTGCAAAACGAAGCAAAGGTGGCTCACTTTATCCTTTATTTGTATCACAGAAAGAACACTTATTAGTTGTTACTGAACAACCTATGGATTGTATTTGGCATGGTTGTTTGGGCCATATATCTCATACTGGAGTGGAAAACCTTTCTCATTTTGTCTACTTACCTGTATTATCTTTCTCCAGTTTTTCTCATACAGATGTGTTTGGTCCTATGCCCACTAGGTCCTTAGGTGGTTCTCTTTACTTTGTCACTTTCATAGATGATGCTACTAGAAACGTTTGGGTATATCCTATCAAATCGAAGGATGAGGTATTCCTACTTTCAAAAAATGTCTTGCACAGTTGAGACTAAAAAAGGAACTAAGCTTAAGGCTTTATGATTAGATAATGGGGGTGAGTATACCTCACATGAATTCAACCTTTTCTGTCACTCTAGAGGGATTTGTAGAGAGTTTATAACTCCTTATACCCCAGTACAGAATGGTGTCGCTTAAAGGATGAATAGAACTATTCAAGATAGAGTAGTTTCTACGTCGCATCATGCAAATCTCTTACAAGGCTTTTGGGCAGAAGCAATATTAGCTGCAGTTCATGTGATTAACCTTTCACTTAGTACAACCAAAGGTCTAAAAGTGGCACAAGAGTTATGGACAGGGAAGCCACCATATTATGATCATCTTCAAGTTTTTGGGTGTGAAGCATATGTCCATATACCCAAGAATCTTAGGCAAACATTGGACCATAATTCAAAGAAATGCATTTTTCTTGGATATGGTCGAGAAGGAAAATTTGGATATTGCTTATGGGATCCTGAAACACGATCAATAATCAAAAGTAGCGATGTCATTTTCAATGAGCCTAAGATGCATAAACAACCCATTAAGGAGGTTGAAGTGAGAAGAGTGGTGTTTGAGGATACTAGTCCTCTAGTTGCATGCATAAAAATGCTGCACATAGGGACGTTCAAGAGAATGTCCAATCAGATCAGTCTACACATGTTCCTGTTCAACAACCATTGAGACGCTCTGCATGTGTCTCACATCCACCTGATAGATATGTTCCAGGTTTAGATTTTTTCATGCTAACAGATGCCGGTGAGCCTTCTTGCTACAAAGAGGCTATGCAGACAAAGGATCATGTCAAGTGGGAGCGTGCCATGAAGAGTGAGTTGGATTCTATTCACAAGAATGGTACTTGGGACTTAGTACCTTTGCCAAAGGGCAAAAAAGCTTTACCATGTAAATGGGTATATATGCTGAAATTCACATCAAATAGTGCTTCTCCAAAGTATAAATCATGACTTGTTGCAAAGGGTAAGCAACAACATGGTGTTGATTTCGAGGAAATCTTCTCTCCAGTGGTCAAGATGACTACCCTGTGCATGTTGCTTGGATTCATTGCAATGGAGGACTTAGAGCTAGTCCAAATAGATGTGAAAATTGCTTTCTTGCATGGAGATCTTATAGATGAGATCTATATGGAACAAATAGAGGGTTATGTAATTCCTGGCAAGGAAAGTCTAGTTCGGAAGCTCAAGAAGGGCTTGTATGGACTTAAAAAGTTCCCTAGAAAATGGTACCAAAATTTTGATGCTTTTATGAAGTCTCAAGGCTATTCTCGAAGCAATGAGGATCATTGTCTCTACAAAAGAGATGCTCATATGGTAGCTTGATATGCTTGATACTTTATGTCAATGATATCTTGATTGTTGGGAAGTCCTCTTATGACTTGTCAATTCTCAAAAAGAAGTTGAGTTAGACATTTGATATGAAGGATTTGGGAAATGCCAAACATATTCTTGGCATGCGCATTACTCATGATAGGAGAAAAAGATGCATATACTTGTCTCAAAGTGAGTACATATCCAACGTAATTCACAGGTTCAATATGTAGGGTGGAAAGGCATTGACTACACCTTTATCCGGATGTGTGAAATCGAGCAAGGATAATTTCCCCAAATCAGATGAGGAAAATGAATTCATGACCAAAATTCCCTATGAGTTTGCTATTTCTAGTCTCATGTATGTTATGGTAGCTACGAGACCAGACATTGCATTTGCAGTGGGATTTGTGAGTAGATATATGTCTAATCCTGGAAAGAAACATTGGGAAGTGATCAAGATGATTTTCAGATATCTGAGTGGCACTAAGGACAAGTGTCTATGATTAGGTAGAGGGAAAGCATCCATTATTGGTTACATAGATTCTGAATATGTTGGTTGTGTAGACAATCGTAAGTCTACATCAGGGTACCTTTTTCATTTTGCTGGAGGAGCTATCTCTTGGAGATCTCATCTTCAAGAATGTACGATTGTTTCCACCAGAGAAGCAAAGTATGTTGCAACAAGTGAGGCATGTAAGGAAGCAGTGTGGCTTTCTCATCTTGCTTGTGATATGGGTTTACCTCATCATGTACCTTGTTTCCTCAGTGATAGTCAAAGTGCCATTGCTTTGGCTAAGAATCTAGTCTATCATGCAAAGAGCAAGCACATTGATGTGAGGTATCACTTCTTTAGAGATTTCTTAGCCACTGAGCACATTATTCTTGATAAGTTTCACACTCGAGATAATGTTGCAGATGCTCTGACTAAAGCTCTACACAGGATAGCTTTCGACACTATTGTCACTTGATGGAGGTTACTTGATTCATGATCTTACACAGTCACTTGTATACTGTGTAACATGCCCATCACATGAGAGCTATAGTTTGTATACTTACACTCAGGTATTCTTTATCATTCTTTATTTTTCTCCCATATTTACTTTGGACATATTGGCCTTTAGTGGGAGATTGTTATCGTTAGTGTCCATGTGAAAGGTCAAATGGCAATTGGACACTTATTTGTATATGTTCTTTAATAAAACATATAGCAGCCTAGTTAGTCACAGACTTTAAGTTCGATTGCATTTATAACACCTAAGAAGTCTGTGTTCGTGCTCCTTGTGTACTGTGTTTTTTTGTGTATTCTGTAGCCTTCGTGCGGAGTATCATGTGTGACCCTAGAAGCTCAGTTTTCTACTTTGAGGATATTGTTGTGGAGCTCTCGAGGAGGAGAGCACACTGTGGTGCATCACCATCGAAAGACTTCACTATGGAGGTCAATATACACTAAACTTGAAAGTACCTCACTTATACCTTTGTTATGGTTAAAAGTTATTACATATATTCCTATGTATACAAGTAGAAAGTTGGGGCATAAAAGAGAGATGATCAATTAAAAGTTGTAAGAGTCATTAGACACTTTAGAAGTATTGAGAAGATGTCTCATCAATCAGATGTAATGTTTTCCTGAATAGAAGAAAAGTTGCACCCTGATCTTTTGCTCAGTGCTCCTTCTATGCTTATCCTTTTGTGAAATGCTTTTTTACAAGTCTAAGTCTATAGTTGAGTGACCTTTGTACAAATTTTCAGATCCTAATTGTGATCAAGCTGAGAGAATTTGAAGTAGGAACATTTACATGTGTAAATGTGAAGAAGAGAAGACTGCAACAAGCATAAATTCCATAATAGTGTTTTGGTAAGTTCTCCTTCCATAGTGTAAAGTTTTGAGAATGTAAGCACTCATTCTTTAATTTGGAAGGTAAGCTACCTATAGTTAAAAGCATTTGAATAAATGGGTTCTAGTTTGAGAGAATTATGCATTAAAAGTTGCAAGTGTCAAAGTCGACTGTACAGAAGTATAGTTTTAGACATAGGTGAATTGTTTGGGATAAATCTCAAGACTTACTAAACCGTTTGAGAAAATTTAACTTGGAGAAGATGCAAAAACACTAGCTGACACCTCATACAAAGTTTCATTGGAAACTTTAGACATTTGATCAGTCTATGATTGTATTAAGTGAAGGTGACTTTTTGTATGTTGATTTTGTTCATTGTTAGTTCAAAATTTTGGTAATCTGATATTGGTCTTCAAAAATTGGTCGAGATTTTGAGTTGTTCTTGATATAGAATGATCTAACATCAAGAATAACTTGTTCTTTTGGATATTAACACTCTCCATCAGTGGTATCAGAGCAGGAGTTATCAGAATTGAAGAAGGGAGGACCTTGACTGTTGCAGCTATACAAAAATCAACCTTTGAAGATTCAAAAGGTGAAAGCTTAAAGTGAAAGCTAGAGAAGGAGGCCTGAAGCTATCAATAAGGTCAAACGGAACTACATTAAAAGTAAAGGTACATTCATTATTCATAAAGCTTGAAGAATTTATTGCACAGGTGAAGAAAAGATGGGAGATTCTCTCTAATAGAGAAATTGGATAGAGAAAACTATCTTGCTTGGTCAATGAGGATGGAAGCTCATCTTATGAGCAAAGACCTGATAGGATACATCACAGATGAAGAAGAAAAACCAGAATTTAGAGGTCCTAGTGTTCCAACTAGGGAAGAGCTCTCAGATTTGAAGACATGGATGAAGAAGGATGCTCAAGCTAGGAGCATTATCTACATGGGAGTCAATGACTACTTGCTACCTCACATTAGAGGACTTGAAAGTGCAAGTGACATATGGAATGCTTTGGAGGAGCATTTCCAAAATACTACAAAGTCAAGGAAGGCATCCTTATGGGTAGAGTTCACCACATTTAAGAAGAAGGATTCTCAATCTATTTCTGATTACGTAGCAAGGATGAAGGATACTGCAGATGCATTAGGAGCAGTTGATGAAGATATTGAAGAGGATAAATTGGTGAGGCAAATTCTCACAGGTTTGAGAGGAGATGAGAAGTGGAAGCCATTCATTCTATCCACTGAATTGTCACTAGATCATTTTACTCCTGATTTGAATCAATTTCTAGGACATATGCTAACCTTTGAGCATGATGTCAAAGGTGATGTTGATAAAGGTACAAGTCAAGCAATGTATTCAAAGGACAAGAAGAAGATTAACAAAGGCAAGCAACATTTGAATGAAGATGAAGGTACTACTAGCCAAGCCAACTTCCTAAGAGGAAGAGGTGGTGGCAAAGGAAGAGGAAGAGGCAGAAGCAATAAAGATGGTGTCAAAGCTTGCTAGATTTGTGGTAAGACTAATCACTTAGCTCATGAATGTTGGCATAATAATAAGAATGGTGGAGGATATAATCAGAACTTTAATTCAAGAGGAAGAGGTAATAGAAATCAGAGAGGTAATTTCAGAGGTAGAGGTAATAGAGGTTTCTTTGGAAGAAAGGCAGGTAGAGGTTTCCAAAGTCAATTCTACAACAATACCTACTACAATTATGCTTCAAATCAGAAGGAGGATTCAACCTTAATCATGGGGCAACTTTTGAAAGACAAAGTGAAGATCAAAGAGTCTTCTACATAGACTCAGGGTGTAGCAATCACCTGAGTGGCAATATAGCTTTGATGACTGATTTGGAGAATATGGTGAGTAATCATGTGGTTCAAATAGGTGATAATACAAAGCATAAAGTGAAGTCCATTGGATTAGTAAAGGCCAAGGATGGAAGCACTCTTTTGAGTAAGGTTCTATATGTTCCTACAATTCCAAAGAATCTGACAAGTGTAGGACAAATTGTAGAGAAAGGTTATGAAGTAAGGTTCACTAATAATGGAGTTTTTGTGGAAGACCCTAACAATGGGTATAAACAAATGGTTTCATGGAAGAAAGAAGGAAGGCTATTCACATTGAAGATTCAAGGCAATGTTGGTCATGCCTTGTTCACCTATGGAGGACATAAGATCTCTGAGTTAGATCTTTGGCATAAAAGACTTGGACATTTCAATGAAAGAGGTATTAAGGATATGGTTTACAATGGTTCAATGATTGGATTGCCTAATGTTGCATGACATATAGATGTGAAGCATGCCAGTTAGGTAAGTCTCACAAGCAATCATATAATAAGCATGGTTTCATGTATTTAGAGAAGCTTGAGTTGGTACATACAGATGTGTGGGGACCATCAAAGGACTTTAGCATTATTGGTTCAAGATACAATGTGATTTATGTTGATGATGCTACCAGGTGGATCACCATATATGTGATCAAAGATAACTCAGAGGTGTTCAATACATTTAAACATTATCATGTGTATGCCGAAAGAGTTTCAGGACAAAAATTGAAGAGACTAAGGTCAAATGGAGGGGTAGAGTACTTCTCTAATGAGTTCAATGATTACTTGTGGAATGCAGGTATAAAAAGGGAAGTTACTTGCAGATACTCTCCTCAACAAAATGGTGTAGCAAAAAGGAGGAATAGAACTCTTGTTGAGTTTGCAAGGTCAACGATGAAGGAGAAAAATTATCCTAATTATTTGTGGGTTGAGGGTGTAAATAAAGCCACATACTTGGACCATGTAAATCTCTGCAGGGTATGACACCTTATGAAGCTTGGTGGGGTAATATACCTACCTTAGATCATCGCAAAGTGTTTTGATGTTTGGTTTATGCATATGTGCCATCCTACTTGAGGCATAAATTGGAACCCAAAGCTGAAAAGTATGTGTTTATTGGTTATGATGATAAGTAGATGGGTTATAGATTGTGGAGTCCATCCACAAACCAATTCCTTGTGTCAAAGGATGTTACATTTGATGAGCGAGGTACTTGGTATGTAGGTACAATTAATATTAATGTAGGTGATGAAGAAACATTGAATCAAAAGAAAGGTAAATCAAAGGTTCAAATATTTGATGAAGAAGAGAACAATGAAGCATCAGTTGAAGTTGACAAAATGCCAAGGTTTGATCCAGAATGTGATGAGCTAGAAACTTCAAGAAGTGGAGAACTCAGAAGATCATCAAGGCACAAATGGCAACCTACAAGGTATAGCTATGATACTTCATTTTTTACTATTAAAGATTATGCTTATATGGTGAAAGCAGAGGAAGATCCTTCTACATATGAAGAGGCAAAATGTAAGGAAAATTGGGAGAAAGCTATGTAGGAAGAGTATGATGCATTGATAGAAAACGAAACATGGGATTTGGTTCCTAAGCCAAATAGTCAAAAAATCATTGGATGCAAATGGGTCTACAAAAAAAAGAGGTATGAAGATGGAAGTGTGTCTAGATATAAAGCTAGACTTGTTGTGAAAGGATATGCTCAGACATATGGTATAAATTATGATGAGACTTATGGTCTTGTGACAAAGATGACAACTATAAGGACTCTCATAGCTATTGCTACATGTAAAGGTTGGAAGATATGTCAATTAGATGTGAAGAATGCTTTTCTAAATGGTTATATTTTAGATGATGTTTTCATGGAGCAACCAGAAGGTTTCAATTATAAAAGGTATCCAGAGTATGTATGTAAGCTAAAGAGAGCTTTGTATGGTTTGAAGCAGGCCCCAAGGGCATGAAATTATAGACTTGTGAAGTTCTTGAAGGAGCTTGGTTTCCAAGTGTCTAAGGCAGATAGTAGCTTGCTTGTTAAAGCAAGTGATGATGGGTTCATTTACATGTGCATATATGTTGATGACATTATTCTTATAAGTACAGATGGGAAGGGCATACAAGATCTTAAGAAGAAAATTTAGAAAGAAATCAAGATCAGTGACTTGGGAGATTTTTCATATTTCTTGGGCATGGAGATTTCATATACTCAACATGGAGTATATGTGACTCAAGAAAGGTATTTGAAGAACCTGCTAATCAAGTTTAAAATGGAAGATTGCAGGGTAGCACCTACTCAAATGGAGGTGAATCACAAATTGAGTAGGTATGGAGGAGAAGAATTCAAGGACATGAAGCTATATCAAAGTCTGGTTGGTAGTTTAATCTATGCTACATTAACTAGGCCTGATTTGTCATATGCAATTGGAGTGTTATCTCAATTCATGCATTGTCCTTGCAGGACAAAGGGTCTTAAGATACATTAAGGGTGCACTCAAAGAAGGTTTGTATTATGGATTCACATCAGATACAAACATCAAGATATATAGTGATATAGATTGGGTAGGTAATCCTGATGATAGGAGATCAACCTATGGGTATCTATGTTTTGTGGGAGATAAGCTAATCTCTTGGTGTTCTATGAAGCAACATACAGTTGCTTTGTCATCCACAGAAGCAGAGTATAAAGGTATGGTTGAAGCTGCAAAGGGGGTTATATGGTTGAAGAATCTCATGAAGAGTTTTGACATCATTCAGAGTACACCCACTATTCATGTAGATAATATGAGTTCATTGTATCTAGCTACTAACCTTGTATTTCATGCCAGGACTAAACACATTGAGATCCAATATCACTTCTTAAGAGAGAAGGTGATTGATAAAGAGATTGAAGTTATACATACTTCAACAAAAGATCAAATTGCAGACATGCTAACCAAAAGCTTGGATGGACTTAAGTTACAAAGGTTCAAAGACATCGCAGGTACAAAGAAGATGGAGAAAATCACAATTGATGATTGAGGGGGAGCTGTTGGTGCAAGACAATCAACAATTGGTGATTAGGACAAAGATTGAAGTCAAAGAATAAAGTAAAGATCAAATTCAGAAGTATGAAGACTAGTGAATGAAGACTTGTATAGACATGTACACTAAACTTGAAATTAGCTCACTCATACCTTTTTTATGGTTACAAGTTTGTACATATATGCATATATATACAAGTAGAAAATTGGGGCATAAAAGAGAGATAATGAATGACAAGATGTAAGAGTCATTAGACACTTTAGAAGTAATGAAAAGATGTCAATCAGATGTAATGTTTTCCTAGATAGAAGAAAAGTTGCACCTCGATCTTTTGCTTAGTGCTCCCTCTATGCTTATCCTTTTGTGAAATGCTTTTTTACAAGTTTAAGTCTATAGATGACTGACCTTTATACAAATTTTCAGATCCTAATTGTGATCAGACTGAGAGAATTTTAAATAGGAACATTCACATGTGTAAATGTGAAGAAGAGAAGATTGTAATAGGTGCAAATTCGATGATAATGTTTTGGCCAGTTCTCCTTCCACAGTGTAAAGTTTTGAGCATGTAAGCACTCATTCTCTAAGTTGGAAGGTAAGCTACCTATGGTTAAAAGCATTTGAATAAATGGGTTCTAATTTGAGAGAACTATTCATTAAAATTTGCATGTGTAAAAGTCGACTGTACAGAAGTACAGTTTTAGTCATAGGTGAATTGTTTGGAGTAAATCTGAAGATTTACTAAACCTTTTGAGAAAAATTAACTTGGAGAAGATGTGCAAAACTATGCTACAACTCATACAAAATTTCATTGGAAACTTTACACATTTGATCAGTCTATGAGTGGATTAAGTGAAGCAGACTTTCTGCATGTTGAGTTTGTTCACAATTAGTTCAAAATTTTGGTAATTTGATATTGGTCTTCCAAAATTGTTTGAGGTTTTGAGTTGTTCCTGATATAGAGGTGTTGTAACATCAAGGATAACTTGTTCTTTTGGAGATCAACACTCTCCATCAGCTTAGCCATTAGGTTAGGTAGGGAACAAACTTCTGGGCCATTGGCTTGCCATTCAATGCAAAACTAAAGGCCTTGTGGCATCACGTGATTTCACCATAGAACATTAATGGGGGGACTATAGAGGGGGGCTTGCCCACTTCTGCAGGGTTCGAGGGGCCTATCCCCCTAGCCCGTAGGGCTAAGACGGTAGGACTTCTAGTCATGGAGATATTTGTCAGATTGTATATTTTACCAACTATTGTCTATCTCCTAACTATCTATATCTATACCAAATCCCCTTGTAAAATCTATATAAGCATAGCCCAGGTTGAGCTTTACATAGCAATGCACACTAGTAAGAACTTCATCTAGAGTCTATCTAGATTGCCATCTAAGCTCCACATTGGGAGTGCATGGGTGGAGAGCACCATTGTTGTAATTGCATTACACTCAACAATACGAGAATTTGAGTTCTCTATCTCTTAGTCTGCATCTATCTTTGTCTATGTTTTCCTCTCAATTTTTTCTATAGGTCTATTCCGCTGTGTTGTTATTTTCTTACAAAAACTATTGTCAATAAAAGGAAATCCACAATAATTTAAAACACTTGATTTGGATAATCCAAAGTGGAGAACCAGCCTCTACAAGTTAGACTAGCTATCATTGCTATTGTCTACCTATGTGTAGAGACACACCTTCACTATTTGCATCTTCACTTTGAACTCTCTTAGAGGATGATCATGAAATTTATGTCACCCTTAGTAGACTCTATATGAAATCAAATATAAAATCACTTCCAAGTGATTGGAAGAAGGACTTACAACTAAAACAAAATTGTGTTGGAAACTAGTTCAATCCACATCGAGGTAGCGAGCATTGGGTAACTACAGAGAAGTATAAGCTAACAAAATGACAAACTAAGCAAGGGAACTACATATAGCAAATTTCTTACACCTAAAATGACTTAGGAAGAGAGTAGCAATCATGGACACCCATTCAAGATTTGGATTTATACATATATATGCTATGAAAAAATGGTCCTACAATTTTGCAAGAATCTCTCAATCAACCATAATTTTTTTGGTAAGCTATGACTTAGGAAAGTGGTTGAAACTTTTTGGTAGCTGCAATTTGTGATACATAGCCTCCAAATTATATTTCCACTCATCATCCATGCCTTTGAGCCTTTAAGGAAAATATTTAGAACACTTATATATCAGAATGAAACACCGAAACAAACATCGAATCAAATAGTTGAACATTGGAACATCTGAACACTGGAACACCTAAACATCTTGATGGAGAGTGTTAATCTCCAAAAGAACAATCTATCCTTGAAGTTAGAGCACCTCTATATCAAGAATAACTCAAAACCTTTACCAATTTGGAGGATCAATGCTCAATTACCAAAATCTTGAACAAACTGTGAAGAGAATGACTACATAGAAAGTCTGCTGCACATAACTCACTCATTGACTAATCAAATGTGTAAATCTTTTGATAAAACTTTGCATAAGGTGTGGAGTTTGCACACCTTCTCCAAGTTAAATCATCTCAAAAGACTCAGTAGATCATGAGAAATGATCTTAATAGTTCACCTATGTCTAAAACTATACTTCTTTACAGTCGACTTTGACACTTGTAACTTTAAACACATAGTTCTCCCAAACTACAACCCGTTTATTCAGATGCTTTTAGCCATAGGTAGTTCACCTTCCAACTTAAAGAATGAGTGCTTACTTTTTCAAAACTTTAGACTGTGGAAGGAGAACTGACCAAAACATTAGCATCAAATTTTTCACCTATTGCAACTTCACTTCTTCACATTTACACATGTAAATGTTCCTACACTCAATTCTCTCAGCTTGATCACAAATAGAAGCTGAAAACTTGTACAAAGGTCAGTCAAATATAGACTTAGACTTTTACAAAAGTATTTCACAAAAGATTTAACACAGAAGGAAAACTCTCAAAAATATCGGGTGCAATTTTTCTTCTATTCAGGAAGTTCTTACATCTGGATGAGAGAGTGATCAACTTTACTTCTAAAATGTCTAATGACTTCTAATTCTTCTAAATTATTGTTCTCTTATACTCTCTCATATTTGCCTCGACATTTTTACTTGTATATATAGGCAAATATGTACAAGCTCATAACCAAACAAAAGGTATAAGTGAGCTAACTCTAAATTAATATACATATGTATACAAGTCTTCATCTTCTGAACATTTACTTTCTTCATGCTTCATAAATTGATCTTTTCTTCAATCCTTGACTTCAATCCTTCATCAAAACTTCAATTGTTGATTGAATTGCACCAAGAGCTCCCCCTCAATCATCAATTGAGGTTTTCTCTATCTTCTTTATACCTGCCATATCTTTGAATCTCTCTAGCTTTGGTCCATCCAAGCTTTTTGTTAACATATCAACTATATGATCTTTTGTTGAAATATGTATAACTTCAATCTCCTTGTCCATCACCTTCTCTCTTAGAGAGTGATATTGAATTTCAATGTGTTTAGTCCTGGCATGAAAAACAGGATTAGTAGCTAAATACAATGAATTCATGTTATCTCCATGAATAGTGGGTGTACTCTGAATAATGTCAAAACTCTTCATGAGAGTCTTTAGCCATATGACTTCCTTTGCAGCTTCAACCATACCTTTATACTATGCTTTTGTAGATGATAAAGCAACTGTGTGTTTCTTCTTAGAACACCAAGAGATTAGCTTATCTCCCACATAACACAAGTATCCATAAGTTGATCTCCTATCATCAGGATTACCTGCCCAATCTGTGTCACTATATATCTTGATGTTTGTATCTTTAATGTACCTCAACACCCTTTGTCATGCAACTCAATGTTCTTTCCTAGGACAATGCATGAATTGAGACAACACTCCTACTGCATATGACAAGTCAGGCCTAGTTAATGTAGCATAGATCAGACTACCAACCAAACTTTGATATAGCTTCATGTCCTTGAATTCTTCTCCTCCATATCTGCTCAATTTGTGATTTACCTCCATTGGAGTGGATGCTACCCTGCAATCTTCCATTTTAAACTTGATCAACAAGTTCTTCAAATACCTTTCTTGAGTTACATACACTCCATGTTGAGTGTACGAGATCTCCATGCCCAAGAAATATGACAACTCTCCCAAGTCACTAATTTTGAACTCTTTCTCCATTTGTTTCTTTAGACTTTGAATGCCTTTCTCATCTGTACTTGTAAGAATTATATCATCAACATATATCCACATGTAAATGAACCCATCATCACTTGCTTTGACAAGCAAGCTACTATCTGCTTTAGATACTTGAAAACCAAGTTCTTTCAAGAACTTCACAAGTCTATAATTCCATGCCCTTGGGGCCTGCTTCAAACCATACAAAGCTCTCTTGAGCTTACATACATGATTTGGATACCTTTCATCTCTGAATCCTTGTGGTTGCTCCATGAAAACATCATCTGAAATATAACCATTTAGAAAAGCATTCTTCACATCTAATTGACATAACTTCCAACCTTTACATGCAGCAATGGCTATGAGTGTCCTGATGGTTGTCATCTTTGCCACATGACTAAAGGTCTCATCATAATCTATGTCATATGTCTAAGCAAACCCTTTCACAACAAGTCTAGCTTTATACCTAGACACACTTCCATCTGCATACCTCTTTGTCTTGTAGACCCATTTGCATCCAATAATCTTCTGAATATTTGGTTTGGGAACCAAATCCCATGTCTCATTCTCCATCAATGCATCATACTCTTCTTGCATAGCGTCCTCCCAATTTTCCTTACCTTTTGCCTCTTCATATGTAGAAGGGTCTTCATCCGCCTTTACCATATAAGCATAATCTTTAGTAGCCAAAAAGGAAGTGCCATAGCTATACCTTGTAGGTTGCCATTTGTGTCTTGATGACCTTTTGAGTTCTCCACTTCTTGAGATTTCTGGTTCATCACATTCTGGATCAAACCTTGGCACTTCTTCAACTTCAACTTGTACTTCATTGTTCCCTTCTTCATCAAATATTTGAACCTTTGATTTACCTTTCTCCTGATTCATAATTTCTTCATCACCTCCATAAATATTAATTGTACCTGCATACCAAGTACCTTGCTCATCAAATGTAACATCCTTTGATACAAGAAATTGCTTTGTGGATGGACTCCACAACCTATATCCCATCCGCTTATCATCATATCCAATGAACAGATACTTTTCAGCTTTAGGTTCCAATTTGTGCCTCAATTGAGATGGCACATATGCATAGGTTAAACAACCAAACACTTTGCAATGATCTAAGGTAGGTCTCTTACCCCACCACGCCTCATATGGTGTCATACCCTGCAAAGCTTTACATGGTAATCTATTGACCAAATATGTAGCTGTATTTATAGCCTCAGCCAACAAATAATTGAGACAATTTTTCTCCTTCATCATGGATCTTACAAACTCAACAAGAGTTCTATTTCTCCTTTCTCCTACACCATTTTGTTGAGGAGAGTACCTGCAAGTAACTTCCCTTTTTATATCTGCATTCCACAAGTAATCATTGAAATCATTAGAGAAATACTCTCCCTCTTCATCTGACCTTAGTCTCTTCGACTTTTGACCTGTGATTCTTTCTGCATACACATGATAATGTTTGAATGTATTAAACACCTCTAATTTATCTTTGATCACATAGATAGTGATCCATCTGGTAGCATCATCAACATAAATCACATAATATCTTGAACCATTGATACTGAAATCCTTTGATGGTCACCACACATCTGTGTGTACCAACTCAAGCTTCTCTGAATACATAAAACCATGCTTAGAGTAAGATTGTTTATGTGCCTTACCTAATTGACATGCCTCACATCTATATGTCATATGTTGACCTACCACATATCCAAGCACTGAACCATTGTTAAGCATATCTTTAATACCTCATTCATTGAAATGTCCAAGCCTTTTGTGCCAAAGATCTAACTCAGAGATCTTATGTCCTCCATAAGTGAACAAGGCATGACCAACATTACCTTGAATCTTCAATGTGAAACATTCACTATGGATATACCATGTGGTGTCTATGCCTTCTCTCCTACCACTTATTTGCATCATGGCTAAGAGATTATCATTATTTGATGTATTTGAGGTATTTTCAAAGTTACCTTGATTCTTCTTGTAGCTTCCTTGGTTGTCCTTTCAGTAACAATCCCTTGCAAATTGGCCTGGCTTGCCATAGTTGTAGCATTCTTTTGTGTAGTGCCTTCCTTGAAATGGACCTCCTCATTCTTGAATTTAATCTATTGTGCCTTTGTGGAGATGGTGTACAATCTCTTCAAAGCCTCCCACACTTTCTTGGATGAGTCCAAGTCTTGGATATGGTCGATAATGCTATTGCTACTATATTGAGATAAAAACATGACTCTCCTATCTCTTTCAATCCACTTATTCACTTCCTTTTCTTGTGCCTGACTGAATAGCTCTGAATATTAGGGCCTAGGTTCAACTCCACTAACTAATTCCCATATTCCCTTGTCCATGAGGAAATTGCTAACCTGACAAGGTTGGTGGTTTCCTATCTCCAATTTCTCTATTTGGGTAGCATACTCAACCATTTCTTAAGCTTCCATGCTTCCTACAATTCCCTTGAGTATGATGGAATAGGAAAATCTCAAAATGATTGCCTTCTTATAGCTTCCTCCCTTGATATGTATTGAGATGCTTGCTTTTAGGTTGAAAATCTACTTTTGAATATTGATGTAGCTTGTAGGCTTGATACAAGTCTTTTTTTGAGAGTTTTACCAACTTCAAATGGTTTCTTTGACCTCCTTCAAGAGTCCCAAATGCTTCAAAATGCTTTGAGACCACTGTTAGGGGATGAATCGACACCCCTATGCACCTTTGGAATGTTGTAGACCCTCACAAGTTGTTTTCCATAGTGACCCATAGTCACTATTTTGGTTCTATCACAAAATATAAATGGAGAAAAATAATGAAAAATTTTATAATTGAACTAGAGACTCTCAAATATCCACAACACTTTAAAAAACTTGATTTGGATAATCCAGCGTAGAGAACCAACATCTATAAGTTAGACTAGCTATCATTGCTGTTGTTTGCCTATGTGTAGAGACACACTTTTTGCAACCTCAATCCAAGCTCACTTGAAGGATAATCACAAAATTTATACCATGGTTAATAGAATCTATGATCAATATATCACTTCAAAATCATACCGAAAGCAGTTACAACCAAACAAAATCATGCTAAAAACTAGCTCACTCCATAGAGAGGGAGAGCAATGGCTAACTACAGAGAAATACAAGCTAACAAAATGACCAATTGACCAAGGGCCCTATCTATAGCAACTTTCTTACACTCTAAACTAACTTACGAAGAGAGTAGAGGTCATAGAAATCCACTCAACTTGGATTCATACATATATAGGCTATCAAAAGATGCTCCTACAATTTTGTAAAGAATCTATCAATCAATTACTTAAGTTTTTTGGTAAGCTATGATTTAAGAAAAAGGTTAAAACTTCTTGGAGCTGAAATTTGTTATATGTCACCTCCAAATGATAGGTCCACTTTTCATCCATGCCTTTGATCCTTTAGCTAAGGTTCAAGGCAAATATTTGGAACACTTGTACATAGGAATGAAACACTGAAATAAACAGTGGAACAAACACTTGAACACTAAAACACCTGAACATCTGAACACTGAAACACCTGAACATTGAAACACCTGAACACCTGAACACCTGAACACCTGAACACCTGCTTGTGTGGCCAATCCTCTTGTGCCACAAGTCCACTTGAGCTATTTGCTTGCTTCCGAATGCTTAATAGACCATATACGATGAGGTTGGTCTTACCTACATGGTGAATAGTCATCCTTCCTTCTTTCCTCTAGATATCAGCTTGTAGCCTTGCTTTGGATCTTCAACAAAGCATCCTTTGTTATTGAATTTGAGTGCATAACCTCTACCTCTTTCAACCATCTGTCCAATTGATACTCAATTCTTTGTGATTTTGGGCACATGTGATACATCTTCAAGACTCTTTGCGTTTTGATTTTCATCCAAAGTAACATCACCTATGTGTGTGATCCTATGCTCGATGTCATCCCCTATTTGTATGTGCCCTTGTGTGCTTGCTTCATGCAAATCACAAACCATTTCCCTATTGCAGCTCATGTGATTTGAACATCCACTATCAATGTACCATGTGGTGACTAGGCCTTGTATCCTACCACTTCTTTGCATCATGGCTAAGATATTTATCATTCTCTCATGTATTTGAAGTATTTGAAAAGTTACCTTGATTCTTCTTGTAGCCTCCTTGGTTTGAGTAACAATCCCTTGGAAAGTGGCATGGCTTGCCACAATTGTATCATTCTTTTGTGTAATCTCTTCCTTGAAATTGAACTCCTCTTCCTCTAGCTCTTACTCTCCCCCTTGTTCCATAGCTTTGACTTGAAGCTTCTTGATCATTGCTTCATCTTCCTCTACCTTTGCCTTGTCAATTGTGTCAACATATCTTTCTTTTGCCTTTTCCTACATAAAATATTTGGGATTCGTTGGCCTTTGAATGAACTCCATTGAGGTTCATCTCTTTGTTCACTATGAGTGTGAATAATTGATCAAAATCTGATAATGAGTCCCTGCCCACATTTATCATCACCTCTTTAGTGCGTTTAGTGTATAAGCTACTAAATCATCAATGTCGATGTATTTACCTATTGATCCTAAGGAATTTGCAATCTCTTTTACCTTGAAGATATAAATTGATGCTCCTATTTGAAGCCTTCCTTAATTTTCTCAAACCATTCTTGAGTTGAATCTTTTGTGCCTTTGTGGAGGTGGAGTACAATGTCTCCAAAGCCTCCCACACCTTCTAGGATGAGTCCAAGTCTTGGATATGGCCAATCATCCTATTGCTAATATATTGAGATAATATGAATATGAATCTCCTATCTCTTTCAATCCACTCATTCACTTCCCTTTCTTGTGCTTGAGTGAATGACACTGCATATTGAGGCCTAGGCTCTTGAGTGAATGACTCTACATATTGAGGCCTAGGCTCAACTCTACTAACTAATCCCCATAGTCCCTTGCCCATGAGGAAATTGCTAACCCAAAATCTACAAGGTTGGTAGTTTCCTTTCTCTGACTTCTCTATTTGAGTAGCATACTCAGCCATTGCTTAAGCTTATATGCTTCCTAATCTTCCCTTGAGTGTGATAGAATAGGGAAAGTTCAACCTAGGAGATCTCAAAGGCTCATCGAGAAGCAATAATGAGAACAAAGCCACTATTTTAATTATCCACTTATGCATCAAATCCAACAAATTCCAGAGCCTTCCAATTTCAAAGAAGCTCAAGGCCAACTAGAGTGGGAAGAAGATTTGTAGATAGAGATGGATGCAATTGAAAAGAACAACACTTGGACACCCTCCAAAGCCTATTAATCATCAAGATATTGGAGTTAAGTGGCTATACAAAGTTAACTACAAATTAGATGATACTTTGGATAAGAAAAAAGCAAGACTTGTAGCTAAGGGTTATAAGCAAAAGCATGACATTGATTATAAGGAAACCTTTGCCCCTACTGCAAAGCTTACGACTATAAGAGTCATTCTTGCCTTAACTACACACTTCAAATGGCCCATTTACCAACTCGAATTCAAAATTTCTTTCCTAAATGATGATTTGCAAGAAGAGGTATAGGTAGACCAACCTACACGTTTCAAGATAAAAAAAGGAAGATCATGTATACAAACTTCACAAAGCACTTTATGGACTTAAGAAAGCTTGCAGTGCTTGGTATATAAATATCCACAAGTTCTTTGAAGCTAAAGGATTTCAAAGGAGAATTGCTGATGCTAACTTATACATTTATGGGAAAGAGTCCTTAGTTGCAATAATCATCCTTTATGTTGATGAATTTATTTTTAAAGGTTCAGATTATGGACACATCTAATTCATCATTAGACAACTTCACCTTGAGTATTCCATGACACATCTTGGTCTAGGCATGGAAGCGTGGCAAACAAGAAAAGGCATCTTCCTCTCACAAAAGAAGTACTCCTATGATACTCTTTCTAGGTATAACGTAGATCAGTGTCGCTCAGTATTTACACCACTTGATCCAAACATCAAGCTCACATTGGAGGACTCATCATCACTTGTAGATGTGCATGCTTATTGATAGCTTGTTGGCTCTTTGCTTTACTTTCCAACATGAGGCTAGATATTGCCTATGTAGTTGAGATTCTCATTCAATTTATACATCGACCTCATCAGAAACATTGAGATGGTTCTCAAAGACTACTTCCATACCTTGCCCTCACCCAACGTCATAGTCTTTGGAACACAAGGGGCATCGAACTTGTGCATGTGTGTGTATACATATGTGTGTGTATGTGCATGTGTGTGTATGCATGTGTCTATGTATGTATGCATATGCATGTGTATGCATGTGTGTATATGTATGTGTATGTATATGTGCAATTATCTATATGTGTATGAGTATATGTCTATGTGTGTGTATGATTTTGTGTGTATATGTATGTGTGTGTATATGTGACCATGTGTGTGTGTATGCATATCTGTGTATGTATGTGCATGTGTGTGTATGCATGTGTGTATGTATGTGGATGCACCTTTGCTCGTTCGATCACTCCTTCGCTCGTTCGCTCTTGCTCTCTCACTTGATCCTGGCACAAATATGTAGGGAGAAATCATTTTTCTTTTCAAATTCGTGGAGCATTGCTTATGCAACACTATAGCATTGCATTCAATGTGCAATCGTTGCTAACATAGTCACTAAAAGTTGACATAGATGGTGATGAATAATATATGGATTGCTTATGTGATGCTCATCATTGCTTATGCGATGCTCATCATTGCTTATGCGACGCTCATCGTCGCTTATTGGACACAAAAGATTTATTTTTTTAATTTCTCTCTTGGAGCATCATGTATGCGATGCTATTTGAGGTTATCGTCACATAGGTGACTTTCCCTGCTTTTTTTTCAATTGGGGGTGTTGCTATGCCCCCTTTATTCTTGTGGTGCATGCATGTCAATGATGCTACTAGTATGCTAGAGTCCATTCCATACAAGGCCCTTCACATAATAAGGCATCAATGTCCTCACCAAAAATCACAAAAATTCATAATGGTGAGCCACATTCTTCCACCTCTTTTCAGAAGAAGTCCCCTCAAAGGAAAATCCAATGCAATTTGATTTCTGTACTTATGGTGCATCACGTCCTCATCCTAGGTGGATTAGAGGGCTAAACATTTCGATCATGTTGGACACCAAGGCCACACATAACTTTATGACACTCGAGTGTGCCAAACTCCTCAATCTCACATTGAGTAAACCCATCAAGATGTTGGTCATTTTTGCTCAAGGCCAAGACAACCACTTGCTCATGCCAAAAGTGTGCTAGTTTATCTCGATCAATGGTTTGATTACCTCAACTTTCTCATCGTACCAATTCCTCGGACTATAGTTTATGGACAACATATGAATAGATACTTTGGCAAAGGCGGAAAATAAGTGCTATTGGACCAAAACATTTAGTCCATTGTGGTAGATTGCCACAAGATTAGCCCTCCAATGGAGGAACCAAGACTGAAGCAGAAGCAGAAACATAAACACCAACATAAGTCCAAATAGGAACCAAAATCCTAGGCTTGAGCCAAATCTTGGAAACATACCACCAATTCAATTTCAATAAAAATAGTTCAACAAAGCAGTGGATCAGGGTGGGACCCCACCCTTATGCATGCTCCACTCAACTAAAACAAAGGTGGATTGGCCCAATTACATGTACCAAAAATCAGGCACCCAAGCTTTCACTTTCCCCTTGATGAGTATGCAGACATTCTCACATTAATTACTCTCCAAGCTCCCATCGTTGTGCAACATTCAAGATCACATTGACGTGCTACTAGATCAAGTCCCAACATTAGGGGGAAAAGTGAGCCCTGCATGGGCCCTGTAAGGTTTCCTGATTTTTAGGGATTAAAATGCTTAATCTAGGTTATTAAAGGGATCTTAAAAACCATTAGTGGTATTCTCAAATAAAATAGTATTAAATAGATTTTGTATCTGAATTTTCAAATGGAAATTTCTTGAGCCTTTGGATGCTTGAAATCCATGGCTTAGATTAATCTTGATGGGTCTCTAGAGAGAGAATGTCAGAGAGAATTCATGGGATTTGGATCTTTCAAGCAAGCTTTTTCGCACACCCTCTACACAAATCTAGGCCACTAGATAGATGGCAAATCAAACAATAAAGTGCACTTTGGGCTGATCCCTTTTCGGGGAGAGCCGTGCACCATTGGATTGAGCTCCAATCTAAGGGTAGATTGCAATTGAAACTGTTCCTCTTTTGTGCACTACCATGGACTGTTGGATTCTCTTCTATCATATGGTTGAGGGCAAAAGACGTCCTCATCCTTGGGGCCTTCAATCTACACCATTAGATCATTGATAGATCCAATGCTCCACAATGAAGGCACCTTTTATCTCTGAAACTCAACACACATTATTTGATTGTGGGCCTAATCCAAGGGCATGCATTCAAATGTGGCTTTTTCTTGCTTTCTCTGATCCTAGCCATTGGATATCTTCCTAATCCAAGGGCCTATATGCAAGGATACCTTGAGTTTTGCATTCAAAACCATTCGAATAAGCAAAACCACAATGTCTAAGTGGTTTTCTCCTCTTTGAACACACAAAAACAAGGGATGCCTATGCCTAGCCTATGTGATTAAGGAACTAGGCTATGTCCACCACCCTATTCTCGTTGGTCCATCACTAATCACTCCTTAATCTAAAACGCCCATGGAGGGCTCATTTTTTCCCCTAATGAGAGGTAGCTTCGTAGACTAGAAGAACAACGCTATATCCAATCAAGTAACTGACCTTATGAGGATTTTGAAGAAGAAATATGGTTTGATATGTCCATGCATTGACTATTGAAATTTAAACAAGATCCCTATAAAGTGAAAGTACCATGTCCATATCATGGATGAACTAGTCGATCACCTAGGCAAGGCTAGATACTGTAGCCCTAAGCACCATTTATCACGAAATTAATGATGGCTTTATAGAAATGCTAAAAATTTTATTGATGATCTACTCATTTATAGTGCAAATCTTCATGAACACTTGAATACATCTATGAATTCAGTGACTTTGGGAACATCTTTTTGCCAAACCAAGCAAGTGAGATTTTCCCCTCAAGAAGATAGAATTTGGGATTCCTCATTTCAAAATGTGGATTATACATAGACCCAAAGAAAGTTGAAGAAATGATTAGGTGGAGGCCCATAGATTAGTCAAAGAAGTGCAAGAATTAATTGGGCTCTTCCAATTTCCCATTTCTTCGTTAATGGATTCAACAAGATCAAAGCATCCCTACTTAGAATTAATCAAAGGCAAATGCATGTTTCACTAGGGCAAAGTAGTGGAATCGGCATTAGAGGATCTAAAAGTTGCAACGTGCAATGGCCTAGTCCTCAAATTAGCACAATTCACAACAAACCATTTGAGGTCCATACAGATGCATCAAGATTAGTAATTGAAGTATACTAAACCTGTTGCCTACGAGTCACATAAGCTCTCCGGACCTCAACTCAAATGGAGTACGTAGGAAAAGGAGATGCTTTCCATAGTCCACCAAAACACATTTGACACCCATGCAAGCTAGGTTGAAAGACTTCCTCATTTGACATTGAGATCGTTATAATGTCATCTATTTCATCAGACCTGAAGGACCAAATCAAGTGCATGTAGGAGAGAGACCTATGAGTCAAGACCTAATACAAGAGGTCCATATCAACTTCCAAGCCTAAAAGTACACACTCAAAGATGGCATGTTTGATCAAAAGAGCCTCATTTACGTACTAGATGACTTTGAACTATGCAAAGAGATTTTATGGGAAGCATATGACTACAAGATGGGAAGACATAGGGTGAAAGATGTAGTTACAAACTACTAGATGAGCACTTCTATTGGGCCATGATGAAAGCTCAAATTACAGAATATGTGGAAATGTGCATGACGCACCAACTAGGATGCCAAGATTGGGTTAAACATGAAGGCCTTCTCCAACACTTACTAGTTCCAAACATGCCTTTGGACATCATCATGGTGGAATATTGTTGAGGATAAAGGCCACAAGGGCTCCACATTCTGTATATTTTGACCCTTCTGATTGATAGCTCTCTGTGAGAGCTTTATTCACATGTTTTTGTTATACTTTTTGGACCCCAAATTGGGGAGTTAAAGGAATTTAGATAATTTTATGGCTTTTGGCAATTCTTCATGTATGAACATGCCCAAATGACATAAAAGTCACTTATCAATAAGACTTTGTCCCAAAACTCTCATAACTTGAATGGGACTTCTTAAATTTTAGCTTCTCCTTTCTCTAAATTTCTATGCAAGTTTGTCTCTACTTTCTCTCTCTCTCCTCACATAGAATCCCACTCCCTTGGTGTTTGGTGCAACCAAGCACACCATAGTGTACTATCCATGACCTCTTTCAAGTAGTATCAAATTCTTGAGATCTTCCATCATGACAAAGTTTCTCCAAATGCTTTTTTGCTTTAACTCTGCTAGGCGAAAGGCATTTTATTGCATTTGGAATGCAAAAAACCTTACTTTTCTTGATAACATGAAGATGATCTCCACCAAGTATAGATAAGCTTCAAGTTGCTTCCTTCCTAGACATACATGAAGTACAAAGAACAATACATTACTATCCTCCTTGTTGAAGATAAAGAAACCCTAGCTTTCCACTTCTCCAAGGTTGAAGTAGATCTCCTACTAGCCATGCTCTAAGCTTTCTCTCCTTGAAGTGATTCACAAACTATCTCTTTTTTTTTATATGTCATGTGCATTTCTTCCTAAAAGCTTATCAAAAAGCTCAACGAAAGGCAAATTAAAAAGCAAAAAAGTTGTCTTATGATTTTTCTAACTCAAAAGCAATTTTTCTTTCAAGTTTTTTAGAAACCTATATTCGGCTTTCTTTTATACAATTGATGGATTTTTTGAACTTCAATCCTAGCAATGCTCTCAATTAGATGGTTCCAATTGTCAAATTATATTTTGATTTTTTAATGAATTTAGACTGTTTTTAATAATTGACCAAAAATTAAGTACTTTGACTCCCAAAAATTTCTCCAAATGTTGTGTGTTATATATCATCTAAAAGCTCTTGAAGATTACTTTCCAAATATTTAATATATTTATCTTGAAAATTTTGTTCATTTTTAACCATATTTTGACTTGATTTGAACACAATTGACTTTGTCAAAAATATGATATTCTCTTAAATTTGCTTGAAGTATGTTACACCCCTCTTGTGGAAGCGTATGAGCCACACACACCCAACAGTCGTTGTAAAAGTTGCCTTATACTCAGCCTCACAACTGGAAGTGGCCATAGTAGGCTGCTTCCTGCTCAACCAAGATATACATGAGCTACCAAGCATGAAACAAAAACCACTGGTGGACACAAGAGTGTCATAGCAACCAGCCCAATCACTATTAAAAAAAGCATGCAAATCTGGCGGTAGTGATCCCCCATTGGGATAAAACAATCCAAGTAGCCAGGTATCACTCAAGTAGCGAAAGATGCGCTTAACCGCCTGCCAATGCTTGGCACCTGGGCAATGCATAAACTTGCTCATCTGTGAGACTTCAAACTGAATATCCAGCCAAGTTATGCATAAGTAAATCAAGCATCCAACAACCTACTAATAGAGAACAACATCAAATGCATCTCCACTATCATGAAGACTCAATCATAAACCTATCTCCATAGGGGTGGCAATAGGCTTACAGTCTTCAAGGCCAAAACATTGTAATAATGTGTCAATATATTTCCTTTGATACAAAGCCATTCCACCATCAACTTGCATAAATTGAATGCCCAAATAGTGATGCAAATGCCCCAAATCAGACATCTCAAATGAGGCATGCAAATCAGCCTTAAAATCAACAATATGCATGTCATGAGGACCAATGAGCAGCATGTCATCAACATACACCAAAATGATCAGACGCACATCATTAGCACGCTTAACATATAAGGTTCTTTCAGTTGGATTGTTCTCAAAACCATGTGCAATCAGATAAGCATGTATCTTTTCATACCAAGCACGTGGTGCTTGATTTAAACCATATAATGCCTTCTTTAACATGCACGCCTGGTTTTCATGCCCTTTTTGCACAAAGCCACGGGGCTGAAAAACATACACTTCTTCATGCAATTCACCATTGAGAAATGTTGTTTTAATGTCCGAGTCATGTACATTCCAACCATGATGAGCTGAAAGTGCACAGATGCTATGAACAATAGTCATTCGACAAGTAGGGACAAAGGTTTCATAAAAATCAATGCCTCTTTCCTATGCATAACCCTTTGCAACAAGCCTAGCCTTATACCTATCAATTGTTCCATCACGTTTACACTTCAGCTTGTATACCCACTTAGTGCGAATGATCTTCTTGCCAGGAGGCAATTCACATAAAGACCAGGTACCATTTTTCATGATAGCATCATATTCAGATTGCATTGCAGCCATCCAATGTTCAGAATTTTGTGCTTCATCAAATGAAACAGGTTCACTCTCATCACCAAGATTAGAGGTAGCCATAGCATAGCAGTCTGATGCAAAGGAGGCATTATGAGAGCCTGATCGAGTATCACACAAAGAGGCACTATCACACAAAGTCTACACCAGCCATTTTGGCATAGGTTTTGCTTGCTCAATATCAGCTCTCTCATCAACAAGTGCATCATGTAAATGTGCATCAGAAATGGAATGATTTGCATCACCACATGAAACCTGCAAAGGCTGAGAAGTTGCCTCATTAGGACAAGCACTAGACTGTCCACTCGTAAAAAGAGGGAGCAAAGTATCATACATGTCTTTGGAGCTAACAGATGTCTCCTTAGTACATGAAAGTAACGACTGAATAGCATCTTCCACAAAAACAACATCATGACTAACCAAAATGTGTTTATTCTGTGGATGATATAGATGATAGCCTTTACTTTCAGAGCTATACCCAAGAAAAATACATTTTATTGCTTTATCATCCAATTTTCTACGATGTTGTTCAAGCACTAATGCATATGCCAAACAACCAAAAACATCCAGATGAGCAATAGATGTCTTGTGACCATGCCAAACCTCATATGGAGTGATAGCCTGCAGCACTTTAGTGGGACACATGTTAAGTACATATGCTGCACACATAACAACATCAAGCTAGAAACTATGTGGTAAAACTTGACTCTTGATCATACACCTCGTCATCTCCATGAGTGATATGTTCTTCCGTTCATCAACTCCATTCTGTTGAGGTGTATATGGCACTATACACTGATGTTTAATCCCACGTTCAACCAAAAATGCACTAAAGTCAGAAGACATATATTGCCCCCCTTGATTAAAACGCAGGGTGCCCATTTTACATGTTGACACATTTTCAGCCAAAACCAGAAACTGTTTGAAGCAAATATTTCAGACTTTTCTTTCAATGGATATACCCATGCATGCCTGGAAAAATCATTGATGAAAGTCACAAAGTAAAGATAGTTTCCAAAAGAGAGGTCTGCATAAGACCACAAACATCACTATGAACAAGCTGCAATTTCTAAGTAGCTTGAACTAAACCATCTTTTGGAAAGGAGGAACGCTGCATTTTGCCCAAAATACAGCCTTCACATACATGTTTTTCGGGTGCCTCAAGTTTGGGTAAAGCGGACACCATTTCAGATTTCTGCAGGCATAGAAAACTAGCAAAATTCAGATGACCAAAGCGTGCATGCCAAAGCTTTGCATCTGACATAGACTGAGAATCATGTACTGCACACGCTGAATCATTCAGAGATCTTTCATAGTCTTTGAGCTTATACAACCCATGACATAGAATGCCAGAAGTAATAATGATATCACCATTTGAAAGATCATGAACTGTGCATCTGTCACGAACAAATTTCTCAACCAAGCCAATCTTGGTTAATGTAGAAACTGATAATAGATTTTCTTGATCCCTCGCACAAATAAAGCATTTGGGAATGTAAAAGAACTACCATCAGTAGTAGTCAGAATGATCTTACCAACTCCCATAATAGGATAAGAGGAGTTGTTGGCAGATGTAACAAAGGCTCAAGTGAAGAGAAGAAACTTTGCTGCGAGGTAATATGTTTGGTCCCCCACTATCAAAGTACCAAACATCTAAGTCTACTGCAAACATGCACTGCTCATGAGAAGATGGGTCAAAACTGCAAACAATAGTAAACACCCATTCTTCATCCTGCACAAGATTAGGAGACTCTATTTTTGGTGTAGAGGCCTCTACAAAAACCATTCCAGCCTCTTTCTTCTTTGCCTCTTTAGCACCCAGTTTTGAACAACTCTTAATGACATGATCATTTGTTTTACAATCTTTGCAAAATAATTTCTGCCTTTTTGATTTCTTCTCATCTTTGTCTTCCTTCATCGAATGTGGAGCATTTGCATATTTCTGCTTACTAGTAGAAGAGCTCCATTTACCTTTGCCCTTTTGACTAGCCAGGAAAGCTTGATCTGCAACACGCATAATAGACATGTTCTGCCTAGACTGGTCTTCCTGCAACAAAATAGAAACTAACTCTTCAAATGTTAAGGCATTTGTATTGCCTTTCATCATCAAACAAAGAGTAGAAGCAAAGCTCTAATATGAGTCAGGAAGACCATTCATAATAGTCTGCACAAGTGAACTGTCAGGAAGGATTTCACTTCAAATCCTTGATCTTTGTCAAAAAATTGTCCATAGAATCACCTTCATCCATGTGCTCACTCTCCAATTGTTTTCGAAGGTAAGCAACACGAGCCTCATTCCTAGCATGGTACAATGTGGTAAGTGTATCCCAAGCATCCTTAGCTGTTTTGCAGGAGCGAATGTGAGGAATACTGGAACGTTTGACAGACAAACCTATCAATGCATATGCCTGAGCATCTTTTCCATCCCAACAAATTTGCTCTGCAGTAGGTGCAAGAGAAACAACAATACGAACAAGAATCTGTAGAATATCACCATCTTGGACACCATTTGCATCAGCTTCAGTACTTGTGTTTGTACTTGTTATCGTTAGTGTCCATGTGAAAGGCCAAATGGCCACCGGACACTTCTTTGTATATGTTCTTTAATAAAACATATAGTGGCCTGGTCAGTCACGGACTGTAAGTTAGACCGCATTTGTAAGACCTAAGAAGTCTGCCTTCGTGCTCCTTGTATACTGTGTTTTTTGCGTATTCTGCAGCCTCTGTGTGGAGAACTGTGTGCGGCCTCAGGAGCTCGGGTTTCTACTCCGAGCATATCATTGTGGAGCTCTCGAGAAGGAGAGCGCACTGTGGTGCATCGCCATCAAAATACTTCACTGGTATCAAAGCAGTTCGAGGCAAAAGCTTTGTTCCTTTTGTGCGAGCGAAGCGAGCACCACCCCCCCCCCCCCCCCCCCCCCCCCCCCCCCCCCCCCCCCCCCTCCCCAAGGCTTACGACTAAGGCGGCGACCAAGGCATAGACCTTGGCATACCTTGTCATCCGAGTCATCGAAGTCACCGTTGGCTACGCACGAGGGAGGACCTCAACGATCAAGGAATATCGAGATTCTCGGTACTTCTCGAGAGGTCACCCATCCCAGTATTGTTCCCCCTAGAGCTCGCTTAACCGTGGCAATCTCTTGCCACTAAGCTACACTCTTGTGGTGTCTGAAGAATGGGAAAGACTAAGGTTGGCATTACCTTGAACAAGTTTTGGTCCCTCAAAGCTTCATTTTTTGCTTTCAAGGCCTATTTCTGAAGCAATTTTGGGGTGTTTTTGGAGCCATTTTGGAGTACTTTCGCATTCTCTTCACACACGTCCAAGAACATCAGGAAGAGTGTTCTTTGTACTTCTCAGACAATAAATATCAACCTTTGGGGTTGTATTTTCAACCACACTCGTAAAACTATAGGTTTCTCGAGAGGTTTTCAGTTTTGGTGGGAACAGTCGCTGCAAATTTATGCAGGTTTTTTAAGCCTAAAACATCAGAGTTGACAGACACTTGCAAGTGTTATTGGCTAGTTTTTGGACTGTGTATTCAACCTTTTAGTGTCATTTTACTGCATATATTGAGCACATACACACCATGTACGCTTCTGTGGACACCGCTTATGTACGTCCATGTGGTCATTGATATAGCGGTTACGTTCTTTTCATAAAGCCTTTTACGTTTGATAAAGAGGGTCGTGGTGAGGTTTTCTTAACTAGGAGACACCCAAATGTCGGTGTCTCTTTGGTGATGCACGTGGAAGACTTACCCAGCCTCGCCATAGGAGATGTATGATAGTTGTTCATAGGTGCTCGATAAGCCTAGTTGGCTTCTATTGGGTAACTGATTATATGCAGTGGAGTCAGTGATTCACTATGCAGGTAGACATGTCAGTACTTGCAGTTTTATGATACTTTGACACTGGTCATATGCTAATTTTGCAGGGGATACTCTGGCAAAATTTTTCCAGATTTTTGGTTTAGTCAACTATACAGTGGTCGATTTACTCCTTGGTACACTTATTTGTTGGTGTTTGGGCTCTTCTAGCTCCATTATCATTCTATTCAGCTCTCTACCATCATGGCATCAGAGGTCTCAGGCACATCCGGTGGATTAGGGTCTAGAGCTAGTGTTCCGAGGAGGAGCTATAACTTGCAGGGCAAAGACCATTTTGAGATCCGAAAATTTGATGGCACAAACTTTTCTCTATGGAAGAATCAGATTAAAGATGTGCTGATTCAAAGGAGGCAATGGAAGCCAGTAAATGGGATTTCAAAGAAGCCTGCTGACATGGATGAAGATGATTGGGATGAGTTAGATGAAATAGCCAGGTCTACCATTTGCTTGCACCTGGCAGATAATGTTTACTTTACAGTATTAGACTGTGAAAGTGCAGAGGAGCTTTGGAAGAAGTTATGCAATACATATGAAAAAGAGACCGCATCAAATAAAGTGTATCTGATGAGAAAATTATATGACCTTCGTATGAAGGACACAGACAGTGTTGCTGCTCATCTAAGTGAGTTTGATGCCATATTCTCCTAGTTACAGGCTCAGAAAATGGATATGGACAATGAAATGAAAGCCGTATTGCTGCTATGCACCCTGCCATCATCATGGGATAAGTTTTGCACAGCTATTAGCAACAATGCACCTGGTGGTAAACTCGTTTATGATGACATATGTGGAGCACTCTTGAGTGAGGAGATTCGTAGAAAATCTATGGTTGGCACTCAGAGTGGAGATGCATATAATGTTCGTGATTCTTACCAAGGAAAGAATCAGCAACGTGGCAGGAGCAAGAACAAGGAAAAGAATGGTCAACAGAATAAGAGTAGAAGTAAATCAAGGAAGAGGGATATCGAATGCCATTACTGTCATAAGAAAGGACACATGAAGAAAGACTGTTATGCATTAAAGAATGCTAAAGGTAAAGGACAGAATGTTGATGGGCATGTTAAACAGTTACCTGCACCATCTACTTCGACTGTGAAGATTGAAGAAATTAATGGTATTTCTGATGATGCTGATGTGTTGACACTTGATAGTACTGTGCCATCTGAGGCACTTATGGCTGATTCTCTTTCCCACCTGGCTGCTAGATTGTGGTGCTTCTTTCCATGTGACACAACATAGAGAATGGTTCTCTAATTATGCAGCAAAGTCTCTTGGTACCGTGAGACTTGGTGACTCTTGCCAGTGTGATGTTGTGGGGATTGGAGATGTGGTTGTGCAGTTCATTGATGGTTCAAAATTTACTATGCATAATGTACGCCATGTACCTCAGTTATCATGTAGTTTGATGTCAGTTGGTCAACTTGATGACCTTGTTTACAAGGTGGTCTTCTATGCTCAGTCCTTTCGTATATCAAAGGGCAATATGGTTATTGCAAAAGGAAGCAAAGTTGACTCACTTTATCCTTTATTTGTATCAGAGAAAGAACACTTGTTAGCTGTTACTGAACAGCCTATGGCTTGTATTTGGTAGCCATATATCTCGTAGTGGAATGGAAAATCTTTCTCGTTCTGGCTACTTACCTGTGTTATCTTTCTCCGGTTAGCATGCATAAAAATGCTGCACATAGGGATGTTCAAGAGAATGTCCATTCCGATCAGTCTGCACATGTTCATGTTCAGCAACCATTGAGACGTTCTGCACGTGTCTCACATCCACCTGATAGATATGTTCCAGGTTTAGATTTTGTTATGCTAACAGATGCCGGTGAGCCTTCTTGCTACAAAGAGGCTATGCAGACAGAGGATCATGTCAAGTGGGAGCGTGCCATGAAGAGTGAGTTGGATTCTATTCACAAGAATGGTACTTGGGACTTAGTACCTTTGCCAAAGGGCAGGAAAGCTTTACCATGTAAATAGGTATATAAGTTGAAATTCACATCAGATAGTGCTTCTCCAAAATATAAAGCACGACTTGTTGCAAAGGGTTTTAAGCAACAACATGGTGTTGATTTTGAGTAAATCTTCTCTCCAGTGGTCAAGATGACTACTTTGCGCATGTTGCTTGGATTCGTTGCAATGGAGGACTTAGAGCTAGTCCAAATGGATGTGAAAATAGCTTTCTTGCATGGAGATCTTACACATGAGATCTATATGGAACAACCAGAAGGTTATGTAGTTCCTAGCAAGGAAAGTCTAGTTTGTAAGCTCAAGAAGAGCTTGTATGGACTTAAACAGTCTCCTAGACAATGGTACCAAAAGTTTGATGCCTTTATGAAGTTCCAAGGCTATTCTCGGAGCAATGAGGATCATTGTCTCTTCACAAAGAGATGCTCTGATGGCAGCTTGATATGCTTGATACTTTACGTCGATGATATGTTGATTGCTGGGAAGTCCTCTTATGATTTGTCAATTCTCAAAAAGAAGTCGAGTCAGACATTTGATATGAAGGATTTGGGGGATGCCAAACATATTCTTGGCATGCGCATTACTCGTGATAGGAGTAAAAGATGCATATACTTGTCTCAAAGTGAGTACATATCCAAAGTACTTCACCGGTTCAATATGCAGGGTGGAAAGGCATTGAGTACACCTTTACCCACATATGTGAAATTGAGCAAGGATGACTGCCCCATATCAGATGAGGAAAAGGAATTCATGACCAAAATTCCTTATCAATCTGCTGTTGGTAGTCTCATGTACGCTATGGTAGCTACGAGACCAGACATTGCATTTGCAGTGGGAGTTGTGAGCAGATATATGTCTAATCCTGGCAAGAAACATCGGGAAGTGGTCAAGATGATTTTGAGATATCTGAGTGTCACTAAGGACAAGTGTCTATGCTTAGGTAGAGGGACAGCATCCATTATTGGTTACATAGATTCTGACTATGTTGGTTGTGTAGACAATCATAAGTCTACATCAGGGTACATTTTTCATTTTGATGGAGGTGCTATCTCTTGGAGATCTCGTCTTCAAGAATGTACAGCTGTTTCCACCACAGAAGCAGAGTATGTTGCAGCAAGTGAGGCATGTAAGGAAGCATTGTGGTTTTCTCGTCTTGCTTGTGATATGGGTTTACCTCAGCATGTACCTCGCTTGCTCAGTGATAATCAGAGTGCCATTGCTTTGGCTAAGAATCCGGTATATCATGCAAAGACCAAGCACATTGAGGTGAGGTATCACTTCATTAGAGATTGCTTAGCCACTAAGAGCATTATTCTTGAGAAGGTTCACACTCGAGATAATGCTACAGATGCTTTGACTAAAGCTCTACCACAGGATAGCTTTCGACACTGTTGTCACTTGATGGGGGTTACTTGATTCTTGATCTTACGCAGTCACTTGTATACTGTGTAACATGCCCATCAGGTGGGAGGTATTATTTGCATACTTACACTCAGGTATTCTTTACCATTCTTTATCATTCTTTATTTTTCTCCCATAGTTACTCTTGCCATATTGGCCTTTAGTGGGAGATTGTTACCATTAGTGTTCATGTGAAAGGCCAAATGGCCACCGGATACTTCTTTGTAAGACCTAAGAAGTTTGCCTTCATGCTCCTTGTATACTGTGTTTTCTGCGTATTCTGCAGCCTCTGTGTGCAGTACTGCGTGCGGCCTCAGGAGCTCGGGTTTCTACTCCGAGCATATCGTCGTGGAGCTCTCGAGAAGGAGAGCGCACTCTGGTGCATCGCCATCGAAATACTTCAGTAGTATCTGTATTCGCAGGTGTAATAGGACGTATTTCAACACCTTGCACAATATTCCATAGTCCTTTTGCGACCAATACATGACACATCATATAAGCCCACAATGCGTAATTCATACCATTCAACTTATCCTCAACAGCCAACATATGACATACATCACTGCTTTCAGCCATGGCCACTGACTAAAATACCCTGATACAAAAAAATGAATGTATATGAAAAAGTTGAACAGAACTACCCTAATAAGTTTTGCTAAACTTGTAGAAGACTTGAAGCCGCTTATACTGGAAAGCCGAAATTGGTATATATCTTTAGCACAAAAAGACAAAATAGTGTGCACAAGCATTGCGATAATGCGTTCAGAGGCCGAAACGAGCTCAGATTGTGATTTTGGCACCACAAAGCGAAGTAGTTTTGATCTCTGAAACACCTTGAGTGTGCTTACCAAATTTCGTGCAATATTGAGACTGCAACCGTAGAGGTGTCGACGATGCCCTAGATGAAGCAACGACCTGCTTTGATACCAATTGTTGGAGTTAGACGTCTGTGGAAGCACGCAAACAGTAGAAGGAAGAAGAAGAAGCTTGGAGTAGAACACACAATATTGAATGTATTACCACTAGAATGTACAAAGATATGTAGCCCGTTAGGATAATAGGCATATATACAAGCCGGGGGGAAAAAACCTCCTAAAGAGGGAAAAAAGTGCCTCGGTGGTCCTAGAGAGTTCACACACATCACTACCTAAATATATCAACATGGAAGAGGAATCATGTGCTGCACGTCTGTGCCTTTGTGCGAAGCGAAGCTAGGGCCATCGATAGGCCCGTTTTCATGCAGGCGGCGGGTGTGTGGCCTTGCCCTCCCATCTGTACCTTATGGGTGCCGTCCACGGGTCCCTTCATGGCTGGGGTATAATTTCAAATGAATTGGCCGGCGTGAACGTAAGCCGCTCCGTGTGCCACACATCCATGCCATGTGAATCGCCATGTGAGCCGCTGATAGGCCCATTCTTATGTGGCAGTGGATGTATGGCCTTGCCCTCCCGTCCGCACCTTGTGTGTGTGTGCCACTCGTGGGTCCCTTTGTGGCCATGGAAAAGTTTCAAGGGAATCAGCCAGCATGAATGTAAGCCGCTTCATGCGCTCCACGTCCGTGCCTTGTGCCAAATGCTCTGGGCCTTCAGGTGGGACTTACCTTGGCCGACACTTGCAGTCTGGGCTTCGTCATGCTCTGGGCCTTCAGGTGGGAATTACCTTGGCCGACACTTGCAGTCTGGGCTTCGTTAGCCAGCATGAATGTAAGCCGCTTCATGCGCTCCACGTCCGTGCCTTGTGCCAAATGCTCTGGGCCTTCAGGTGGGAATTACCTTGGCCGACACTTGCAGTCTGGGCTTCGTCATGCCCTGATAATTATGGAATGCGGAATGGACCCAAAGGGTATGCGTGAAGTGGCGACGAGGCCCTCCCATTACGAAACAGGCATGGTCCCATATCGCCATATTTACCCAGTTCGGGGCAAATTTTTAACTAAGAGCCTACTTGGGGCCTTAGTGTTTCACTTTGGCTCCTGCCTTGAGCGGAATGGCATCCATCGTTTTGACCGTGAAGGGCACATGGATGACCAGTCGTGAATTGACTTAGAGGGACCGGCCATCCTTTTGACGATAGGCTCTTCTTGGAAGTCCTTGGACGGAATGGACACATTCAACCTACCAAGAGGCAAACATGCCATGAACAAACCGCGAGGCCCCATACTTATGCAAGATTTGGCTCATGTGAAGCTTGGCTTCTCCCGAGGCGATCGGAGTGGGGCAAGCTATCCCTTCTTATTAGTCACTTTGCTTCGAGCCAAACCGGCGGTGTTAAGTTCACACCTCTCTTGCATTAAGTTAAGTTTCCCTTAGATATGCATTCACATGACAAACCATGGTACTAAAGACACTGCCCCTAATTCGAGGGTAAGAGCACCATGCATATTCTCACAAGCCATCAAAATGGTCACCCTTTTGACTTCGCTGCAAACGGGTATCATTCTACAGCCCCTAGGTGGACTTTACGAGGATGCAAAGTCTGTCAAAGAGGGGATGGATGTCATGCCCCTTTGCCTGCCTCCTTGGTTTTCTATCCAACCCACCTTGGTGTTTGGGTGGTTTTCCCTGCTACGCGGAATTGTGTGCAACTATAAGGGGAGTGGTAATCGTCTATGCCTCTAGACTACGGACCAGCTAGGAATGCCCCTAATGTCCGGGCGACAAAGCACCATTGACGTGATTGCTGAGCCTTCTCTTCCTCACGTTTGTTGGGAACATCGGTTGTGCCTTGCATCATGGGTAGATCCCCGTAACAGGAACGCTCCCCGTCCATCCTTGACGGGTCTTGCACCTTGATGGCCGGACGGGCTAGCACCAAGCCAGCCCATCCCTCATCTTGCCCGCTCACTCAAAGGGGCTTTGGACGTGTGTGGCAAAGGAGAGCCACTATGCCTCTTGGCAAATAGCAACCATGGACTTGACGGCTACGTCACGCCCGGCCGGCCCGCCGTTGGCGGCTGCCCCTCTCATCTCCCGAGTTAAGTCCCGCTTCCGCTGCAAGCGGCCTCCGGGTCACCTCAACATCTCGTCCCGCTTCGGCTTCCGGGTTACTTAAGGGGATTGCCCCTTTAACTCGTGGTCGTCCTTCTCCTTGTGGGCTCAAGACAAAACCTCCCTTGGACTTGGACTGGCACACCCCCTCCCGCTCCCCTTCCCCCTCTCTCTCTCTCTCTCTCTCTCTCTCTCTCTCTCTCTCTCTCTCTCTCACACACACACACACACACACACACACAAACACACACACACACACACGCAGAGCATGATGTTGTCTCGGATGATTCGAGGAAACTGGTCAATGTCACATGAAAGTGTCATAGCAGAATTTGCATTGCCTCCTATGCTAGTTGAGGGTTTCTTTCAAACTATGGGTTTTATGCCAAGAAACAAATCTTAACACCGAACATCATTCGACAAAGCATATGATGCTTCTCAAGCACTATATGAGGCTGGAGACACAGGTGCATGGTAAACCAAGATGATAGTAGCTCACAGCACATGGACAGATATCGACCATCTTCCCTTAGTCTTAGTTAGGGAGGACATACACCCATATCCACTCTCATGGTGAGCGAAACGGGGTGTTATGCATTTACATTTGACAGCAGCGGAATAGTCCATTGGAGCTCCCATCCAAAATGCAGTACTACTGAGAGCATTTTCTGAGGATAGCCGAGATGGGCCTCATCGAAAACCCTGATTATTTGATGTATTTCTACCACATGGTATGAGAGTTTCCAATGGACAACTCAGAGTCTCCTCAAACTAGCTGCTTGAGAGAGGTCGAGCCAAGCGGATTCCTAGAGAAGCAAGACCTCATGGAGATCGAGTGAGAAGCATTTTATACGAGATGTCGGGCATATTCAGAGATTGGAGAGAGCTATACTGATATTCTTGATATACGCCCCTTCGTTGTCACATTAGTAAGAACATCTGACCCTAGGAAGTGGAACGATATCTCCTTAGAATTCAGAGACACAAGGATATAATTCTAAAGATCCCCCACCAGACAAGCGGTGGATTACACCAGTTCACTCTCATTTTTCCAAATCTAGAGGGAAACTACAACAGATCTCCTAGAGAACCAAGACTCAAACTAGCAAAGACAGAAGAACGGGGAGTGCGTAGGTGACGACTCGTCCCAAGTTTCAAATATAGCTACACCATAACTTTGAGATCCAAAGGATCAAGCTACGAGATACCCTCAACGCTACCACATATGCCTTTTATTACATACCTTGCCCAGGATGGAGCTAGGACTCCTTGTGCACCTCTATATTTTCTCTTTCATCTTCTACGAACACAGTATAATCTTGGACATGATATCAAATCTAGCACGACACAGTATAATCTTGGACATGTTATTAAATCTAGCACGATTTAGCATTTTGGTTTCATAGGTCATTTTGGCCTATTAGAGACATTCATATATCATTTCTCTCTCTCTCTCTCTCTCTCTCTCTCTCTCTCTCTCTCTCTCTCTAAAGGATTTGAGATCAAACACAATCACATAAATTATCATGATGAACCAAAACAACTGCCCTAAATATATGCAGATGATCCAATATTTGTTGCAATGTAGGATAACTCACAGACTAGTCTCTCAAAGATGGACTGAGCCCCCCATACATGAAATTGGATTTTCATTGGAAACTCACTAAGGAATTTCAATGTGGCTGTAATCCAAAGTAAACTCAGATGATGTTGTCTACTTCTGAAAGCAATTCTTGATTGATTGATCATTTCATGCAATGCATGACCTTGTCAGGTAAGTATGTGTGCAGGAACTTCAACTAGGATGCTAGACCTAGAAGGCTCTTCACTTCTATGTTTTCATAAACTGTCCACAATAATGGAAGACTCTTAGAGACCAAAAAAGGTAGATCTTCTTGAAGACCAGACACAGGCTTTGAAACTCAGATTGAGAACACATTCCTCACAAGCATATGTAGAGTCTAAGAGAAACGACAAGCATCTTGCCCAATCACCTCCCAACTCATAGGCAACCCTTCAACTCCCTTTGATTTGGAACACTCTTTTTAGAGTAGCCTCCATACACAATAGGCTTGAGATCCCACGGCTCTTGGGGTCTTATGGATAATGGATAACCCACTCCCTAGCTCAGTGATATTCGGTTTGGGAGCTAAGCTATATTAATCTTAAATAATATAGCAAAAAATTAATTAAATAATATTTTGAGCAAAAAAATTTAAAACCTTCTTGTTGAAAAAAGAAGGTTTTAATTTATTTGCTATAAATATTATTTAATTATTATACACTTTCTTATTTTTCTGAATTCGTATTCTAAAATTAGGTTTTTGCAAGAAAAATATAAAAAAAAAATCAGATTTTACTTTTAAAAATACAGGGGAATATATTAAAAAAAGCAATAAAGCATATTCTTTGTTATTAGGCAAAAATATCTGCTGAATTATCAGATATCTGTATACATCTACGGAGTTCATATAGTTGATTGTTATGACATTTATATACTGTACAAATCATGGTCTCCTGATGTGTGTATTTGATCCTGCTGATCTATGTTGTGGCTATACTGATTCTCTATTAATCTCATGCTGTTCAATGTGTCCTTCTGCTACTCATTCTAATGAAAACATTGATCTTCCAATCATAAAAGGCACATGTATTCTGTTGGAACATGTATTTATCTGGTGGAATTCTATCTATCTGCTCCATGATAGAAGAATATCTACATCTCTTGTCTGCCAAAGTGGAGAACCTTTATCGGCTCATCTTCTATCTACAAGTTTTGGATGCGTTTGGACTCTGTTTTATCTTCTGAAGCTCCTTCATCTTCTCTGCATCTGAAAAAAGAGAAAAATATCTATATTTATTTTCCCTCTTTGTTTGAGCAACAATATTTCCTTATGCATTACATATTTTTGTTTATGCACCTTAATTCAAACATATTGCAGCATTTTTATTGCCAAGACTTCTTCTATCTCTTGTAATATAAAAGATCCTGCATATAAAAATCCAAGAACTTGGTATCGAGAGGAGAAAAGTCACAACTGAAAAAGAGTTCAACCATCAGTCTATGTAGTATACAATACAAACCATGAAATACAAGAGGGACTATTCGACCACCATGGCTACTTCTAAAGTTTTTACCACAACAAACATAAAGTTGGTTTTCATGCATAACCAAATTAATAATGATGATAACAATAAACATCTTTTTGAACACCAAAATCTTTGAGATGTGATTGAAGTAGACATGAACCACATAGTGTCAAGTGAAAGTTCTTTTGTAACAAAAAAAACATTTAATAACTCACGTGCACTAGATCACTTATTAAAAATGATATTGCTATTGTTAATCTATTGAACAATTTGTCCTTCTCACATGTGTTTTAGTTATTATAATACAAAGACTCTCGTAAGAAATTTTGAAATATGATATATCAGCGTTACAAAAGGAGAAAAACAAGAGAAACTTTTAAACTAATTATATTGGAGAACCTTTTTTGTCATCAAAGCTGATAAAAGAGAAAGATACAAAGTGCAAACATTGAGAAAAACTAGCAAAGAAAAGCCGCAATGCTCAAAACTTAACCCATGCAAGATATGTGAAAATAAAAACCAGTGTGCCAAATTCTGTTGCAAGAAAGGAACCTGTGTTTTCTTGTACTTCCTACAGAGATTTAGCATTTGAGCAGATTATAACCAGGCATTTCCTCATTACTAATAGAACAATCTTTCTCATGCAAAACCATGAGTCCAAACTAATAACTGGTCTGCAAAACTTCAGCACATTCATTCTATTGGATTATCACTGATCAAACTATTCATGCACCCTGATAAGGAATATAATATAGCAGGAACAAAGACCCTGCAATAAGAAATGACTATGAGGACCAACTTCTGTAAAGAGCAACCATAAATTCCCACAGAACATTAGGTGTTCAGAGATGCCATAAGTCCACATCTGCACATATATTTGACATGAGAACGTAGGCAGCTGAATCAAGGAAATCAATTTGGACAGATGTATCAAAACATCGTGCCCCAAGCTTGCTATTTGAGTGTGTTCTACAGCTTGTGAGTACAGATTTCCATCCAATTATATCAGATAAGTCTGGCATAGTAAGAATCAAAGCCTTTGCTTCATCCAACAATCCTGTCCGTGCAAGAAGATCAATCATACAATTATAATGATTTCTGCTCGGATACATACCACATTTTCCAATCATGATCCTGAAGTACTCAATTCCTATGTTGAGGAGACCTGCATGGCTACATGATGTAAGCATATTGGTGAAAATTGCTGCATCTGGTATCAAACCTTCATGCAGCATGCCCCCAAGATAGCCTGCAGCTGATTGATAATCTCCTTGATGTACATGTGCACCAATCATTGCTCCCCAAGAGACAACATCACGAACCACAAGCCGACTAAAAACATTTTTAAGATCATCTATATTACCACAAGTTGCATACATTTCAATGAGAGCGCTTCCTATGAGAGCATCAGACTGTAAGCCATGTTGAAGCACCTGTTTATGCAACAACCTACCATGCTGCAAAGCCCCAATGTTTCCACATGCTTTCAAAACATGAAGGAAAATCACTCGATTTGGAACCATACCCTCCCATCTCATGCAATCATAGAGCTCAACCACTGCAAAATCGTGGCCACTCTGTGAGAAAGCCAGAGTCATTGAGCCCCATGATATAATATCAGGATTTTTCAAGCTATTGAAAACCTTATTTGCATCCTCTAGATCTGAGCATTTTGCATATAAATCCAGGAGGGCATTTCCTACTGTAATGTTTGATTCTAGCTGGAACTCTAATATTTGATGATGAAGCAACCTACCCAGCTCTCCAGCTTCCATGGCAGCACATGCCTTCAGTGTGCAAGTAAAGATATATTCATCTGGCTCTATTCCCTCCTCCTGCATCCGATGAAATAAAATAACTGCATGCTCACTCTCACCATGGTTAGCATGAGCTGAAATTATGGCATTCCATGTATGCATGCTTGGATTTACAATCATCTCAAATACATGTCTGGCTCCTTCCAAGCTGCCACATGCTGCAAAGTTCCGGATAAGTTGATTTGCAATCAATTCAATGGATTCTCGTCCCTCACATTTCAGAAGTTCAAACAAGTACCTACAAGATGATAGGCTCTTCAACTTAAGGGAACCCTGTAACAGACTAATAAAAATATTATTGGAGAGTGGTATGTTGTGCCCATGCAGAAGTTTTATAGCATCAGGTATATCTACCAGTCCTTGACTGCTGCATACCTTAAGCATGCACAGAAAGACTTCATTGTTAGGCTTGATACCACATTGCTGCATTTTCTCATATAATTCCAAAGTCTTTTTAGCATTCCCGACTCTTGCATATCCTGCAATAATTGCACTCCAGGAGCATAAATTTGGCTTGATAACCTGATCAAATACTTGATCTGCCTCTTTCAAATTACTATTGATAGAGTACAAGCGAATGAGCTGGCTCCCAAATGTATTTTCAGATTCATACCCATAACAGACTAAAATCCAGTGAAGTTCCCTACCCAAGAGATTGTCTTTCCTGATTATGCAAATTTGCAATGTTTTGTAAATTTCATTTCTACGGTAAGGCAAGACCAAGTTAATCATATCATCCAGTGTCTAGCAACGTTTGTTCAACTTTAGAATTCATATTTTGGAAGAGGTCTTACGATAGGTTCCTCTCCAGAACTACGCCAAAAAGCTACGCTTATTATCAACAGCCCCAGAAAAAACCTCTTTGACAAAAGCACATGCTGCGTACGCTGTAATAATCCAACAACTGATATCAACGCAAAGCTTTACTACGCTACAGATTAATGTCCTGTAGATGGAAACGATATCTCATGTGCTCAGAATTTTGCTTGTTTCACTCAAACTGGTAACAAGCAATTGTGTGGTATCGCAGCATTGTCTCAGTATTTCATTAACGGAGAACTTACTTTTCTTTCGCAAGAAAACAGTAATTGTATTAATAAGAAGAAACGTACAAAAAAGGTTAGGAAGCGATACAAAGGAGGTTAATAAACATCTCATTCCCCTCTCACACACTGGATGGATAACCCACTCCCGTTTCATCTCATTATCCTCGAACACAAAAGTTAGAGTATGAAGGAATACATGAAAACTCTTGTGACGCTCGATCCTCATGTTCAAGACGACCACTGAATTATCCACGGAAGGCTCAATAGGATTACGGTCAAATCCTGCCAAATCTTTCAGAAGACTTTTCCTCTGATCTGTTTATATACGGAAGTCGGGCAAATTCACAGCTTCCTCGAGTAGGGGCCTACCGCCAAGTGATTCTTTGATTGACCAACAAAATTCTTTGTAATCAATTCCAGATCTGTGCACTTTTGTGACAGGAATCAAAGAGTTGGGTTTAGCCTTCTTTTTTCGTGACGCACCTATTCCACCAAGAACGGCAAGGTTTGTCCAAACAGGTGTGGTGTAGTGATAAGCCTTGAACGCAGTGGAATAGAGTGCTTGGGTTCAAGTCCCACTCAATGGACATGTTCAATCTTCCGGGGTATCCAAATGTATGAGTGCCTCCAAAATCAAGTCTGTTTGTCTTTCATTCATTGTACTCTCAAAAAAAAAGGGGGAGCGAGAAAATCAATGCCTTGCTTTTGCTTATAATCCTTAGCTACAAATCTTGCATTTTACTTGTCCAAAGTACCATCTAATTTTTACTTGACTTTGTATAGCCACTTAACTCCAATAACTTGATGACTTGGAGGCTTGCATTTCTATTTTCAATTGCATCCATTTCTGACTGCATGGCTTATTACCACTCAGGTTGACCTTGAGTTTCTTTGAAGTTGGAAGGCTCTGGAATTGGTTGAATCTGGTGCATAAGTGCTTATTCACATAGTGACATTGTTCACGTTGTTGCTTCTCAACGAGCCTTTAAGATATCCTAGGTTGGTGAGAATTAATTGCTTTTTTATTTTTTCTTAGAAATAATTATGACCCCCTCTAAAGTGTACATGGGTGGACTCTCGTCTTTTGAACTGATGATGGAGTGGTTCTCAAGATCATATAGCCTGTATGCCTTAGATTATTCACTATAGCCAATGAATAGATATTTATTGGACTTAGATTGTAGCCTATATCGATCTTTCTTGGGCACATGTACGAATGATTCACTTCCAAACACTCAAAAGTAGTTGACATTGGTCTTGCATCCATAATAGGCTTCAAGTGGAGTCTTGTTGTGTAGTGCACGTGTGAAGCCTCTATTGATGATGCGAACTGCAGTGTGTACAACTTCAGCCAAAAACTTGAATGGTAAGGCTTTGTTGTGAAGCATGGTGCATTCCATTTCCATAATGTCTCAGATCTTTCTTTTAGCTACTCCATTTCAGGATGGACTATGTTGTTGAGTGACTTTCCTCTTGATGCCCTTTTGTTTCAAAAAATTCTCATAGTCATGGTTGATGAATTCACCACATACATCTGATCTAATGGTCTTGACTAAACTTGATGCCTCGTTCTCAACTTGATAGATCCATTCTCATAACTTAGAAAAAGTATCTGCCTTTGACTTGAGGAAATAGACCCAAGTATATCTTGTGTGATCATCTACTACGAGAAAGAAGTAGAGTGATCCACTAACTGATGGGAGGCCTATGTTGCTTGCCTCTTTGGGAATATGAGCCCTATGTTGATTGACTTGAGTACCATCCAACTTATCCTCAACAACCAACATAGGGAATACATCACTGCTTTCAGCCATGGTTGGTGACTAAAATACCTTGATGCAAAAAATTGATTGTATCTCAAAAAGTTGAACAGAATTGCCCATACAAATTCTACTAAACCTGTAGCAGACTTCGAGACGCTTATATTGGTGAACCAAAACTCGTATATACCTTTGGTAGAAAAAGATGAAATAGCATGCACAAGTGCTACGATAGTGCATTGAAAGAAAAGTCGAAAGTGTTTATGTGCTTCAAATAGTTTTTGGTTCTGGCTGAAAATATTTTAACATGTAGAATGGGCACCCTCCATTCTGATCTTGGGGGGGAATACATGTCTTCTAATTCTAATGCATTTTTGGTTGAATGTGGGATAAGACATCAATGTACAATGCCATATACACCTCAAAAGAATGGAGTTGATGAACGAAAGAACAATTTTCTCGTGGAGATGGTGAGGTGTATGGTCACAAGTTAGGCTTTACCACCTATCTTTTGGCTTGAGGTTGTTATGTGTGCAACATATGTACTTAAAAGGTGTCCCACCAAAACACTGCAGTTTATCACTCCATATGAGGCTTGGCATGGTCATAAGCCATTTTTTGCTTATCTATATGCTTTTGGTTGTCTGGCATATGCATTAGTGCCTGAACAACAATACATGAAATCGCATGACAAAACAATGAAGTGTATTTTTGTTGGATACAGTTCTAAAAGAAAAGGCTACCATTTATATCATCCACAAACTAAACACATCTTGGTTACCTGTGATGTTGTTTGTGTGGACGATGCAATTCAACCATTACTTTCATGTACTAAGGAGACATCAATTAGCTCCAAGGATGTGTATGACACTTTGTTGCCTCTTTTCACATGTGGATATTCACCGTTATGGGCTTATATGATGCGACATGTATTGGTTGCAAAAGGACTGTGGAACATTGTGTAGGGTGTTCAAAAATGTCCTATCACACCTGCAATTGTTACAACTACAGGTATTGAAGCTGATGCATAAGGTGTCGAAGATGGTGATATTCTGCAGATTCCTATTCGTGCTATTGTTTCTGTTGCACCTACTATAGAGCAAATTCGTTGGGATGGCAGAGATACTAAGGCACATGCATTGATAGATTTGTCTATCAAATGTGTCATTATTCCTCACATTCTCTCTTGTAGAATATAGCTAAGGATGCTTGGGATACACTTACCACATTGTACCACGCTAGGAATGAGGATCTTGTTGCTTACCTCCGAAAATAGTTGGAGAGTAAGCATATGAATGAAGGTGATTCTATGGACAATTTTTTGACAAAAATCAAGGATTTGAAGGAAGAATTGATTTCTGCTGATGAAGTCCTTCCTGATAGTTCACTTGTACAGACTATTCTGAATGGTCTTTCTGACTCATATCAGAGCTTTGCTTCTACTCTTCATTTGATGATGAAAGGCAATCCGAATGCCTTAACATTTGAAGAGTTAGTTTCTATTCTGTTGGAGGAAGATCAGTCTAGGCAGAACAGGTCTATTATGCGTGCTGTCGATCAAGCTTTCCTGGCTAGTCAGAAGGGCAAAGGAAAATGGAGCTCTTCTACTAGTAAGCAGAAATATGCAAATGTTGTACATTCGAAGAAGGAAGACAAAGATGAGAAGAAATCAGAAAAGCAAAAATTATTTTGCAAATATTGTAAAGCAAATGATCATGTCATTAAGAGCTGTCCAAAACTAGTTGCTAAAGAGGCAAAGAAGAAAGAGGTTGGAATGGTTGTTGTAGAGGCCTCTACACCCAAAACAGAGTCTGCTAATCTTGTGCAGGATGAAGAATGGGCCCTTACTACTATTTGCAATTTTGACCCATCTTCTCATGAGCAGTGCATGTCTCCAGTAGACTCAAATGTTTGGTACTTTTATAGTGGGAAGACCAAACATATTACATCGCACACCAGTTTCTTCTCTTCACTCGAGCATGCCCCTACAGGGAATACTGTTACATGCGCCAACAACTCCTCTTATCATGTTATGGGAGTTGGTAAGATCATTTTAACTAATGTTGATGGTAGTTCTTTCACTTTTTCAGATGCTTTGTTTGTGCCAGGGATCAAGAAAAATCTATTATCAGTTTCTAGATTAGCCAAAATTGGCTTGGTTGTGAAATTTGTTGATGACAGATGTATGTTGATATATTTAGGTAGTGATGTGTGTGAACACTCTAGGACTGCCGGGGCACTTTTTTCCCTCTTTAGGAGGTTTTTTTCCCCCGGCTTGTATATACGCCTATTGCCCTAATGGGCTACTTATCTTTGTACATTCTCTAGTAATACATTCAGTATTGTGTGTTTGTGCTCCAAGCTTCTTCTTCTTCCTTGTGCTGTTCGCGTGCTTCCGCAGACGTCTATCTCCAACAATTGGTATCAGAGCAGGTCGTCGCTTCTTCTAGGGCGCCGTCGACACTCCTCCGTTTGCAGTCTCAGATTCGCACGAAATTTGGTGAGCATACTCAAGGTGTTTCTGAGATCAAAACAGCTTTGCTGTGTGGTGCCAAAATCGTGATCTGAGCTCGTTTCGGCCTCCGAACACACTATCGTAGCGCTTGTGCAGGCTATTTCGTCCTTTTGTGCCAAAGGTATATACCAATTTCTGTTCGCCAGTTTAAGCGTCTCGAAGTCTGCTACAAGTCTAGCAGAACTCGTCTGGGCAGTTCCGTTCAACTTTTTGAGATACAGTCAATTTTCTGCATCAGGGTATTTTAGTCACTCGCCATGGCTGAAAGCAGTGATGTATTCTGTATGTTGGCTGTTGAGGATAAGTTGGATGGTACCAACTACCCATTATGGGCTTATATGATGCGACATGTACTGGTTGCAAAAGGATTGTGGAACATTGTGCAGGGTGTTGAAAGACGTCCTGTTACACCTGTAACGATAGGTACTGCAAATACAGGTGTTGGAGCTGATGAAGATGGTGTCAAAGATGATATTCCGCAGATTCCTGTTCGTGCTGCTGTTTCTGTTGCACCTACTACAGAGCAGATTCGTTGGGATGGCAGAGATGCCCAGGCACATGCATTGATAGCTTTGTCTGTCAAACATGCCATTATTCCTCACATTCGCTCTTGCAGAATAGCAAAGGATGCTTGGGATACACTTACCACTTTGTACCAGGCTAGGAATGAGGCTCGTGTTGCTTACCTCCGAAAACAGTTGGAGAGTGAGCACATGAATGAAGGTGATTCTATGGATAGTTTTCTTACAAAGATCAAAGACCTGAAGGAACAATTGATTTCTGCTGATGAGGTTATACCAGATAGCTCACTTGTGCAGACCGTTCTGAATGGTCTTCCTGATTCATATCAGAGTTTTGACTCTACTCTTCGGTTGATGATGAAAGGCAATCCGAATGCCTTGTCATTTGAGGAATTAGTCTCTGTTCTGTTGCAGGAAGATCAGTCCAGGCAAAACAGGTCCATTATGCGTGTTGCAGATCAAGCTTTCTTGGCTAGTCAGAAGGGCAAAGGAAAATGGAGCTCTTCTACTAGTAAGCGGAAATCTGCAAATGCTGCACAATCGAAGAACCAGGATAAAGATGAGAAGAAATCAGAAAAGTAGAAATTGTTCTGCAAGTAATGTAAAGGACATGATCATATTATAAAGAACTGTCCAAAACTGGCTGCTAAAGAGGCAAAGAAGAAAGAGGCTGGAATGGTTGTTGCAGAGGCCTCTACACCAAAAACAGAGTCTGCAAATCTTGTGCAGGAAGAAGAATGGGCGTTTACTGTTACCGTTAGTGTCCATGTGAAAGGCCAAATGGCCACCGGACACTTCTTTGTATATGTTCTTTAATAAAAACATATAGTGGCCTGGTCAGTCACAGACTGTAAGTTCGACCGCATTTGTAAGACCTAAGAAGTTTGTCTTCGTGCTCCCTGTGTACTGCGTTTTCTGCGTATCTCACAACATCTGTGCGGAGTACTGTGCGTGGCGTAAGAAGCTCCGTTTTCTACTCCGAGCATATCGTCCTGGAGCTCTCGAGAAGGAGAGTGCAGTGTGGTGCACGCCATCGAAATACTTCACTGGTATCAGAGCAGTTCGAGGCAAAAAGCTTTGTTCCTTTTGTGCCAGCGAAGCGAGCACCCCCCCCCCCCCCCCAAGGCTTTCGATTAAGGCGGCGACCAAGGCATAGACCTTGGCATACCTTGTCATCCGAGTCACCGAAGTCACCGTTGGCGCCGTTGGCTGCGCGCGAGGGAGGACCTCAACGATCAAGGAATATAGAGGTTCCCGATACTTCCCGGGAGGTCACCCATCCCAGTACTGTTCCCCCCAGAGCTCGCTTAACCGTGGCAATCTCTTGCCACTAAGCTACACTCTTGTGGTGTTTGAAGAAGGGGAAAGACTAAGGTTGACATTACCTTGAACAAGTTTTGGTCCCTCAAAGCTTCATTTTTGCTTTTAAAGCCTATTTCTGAAGCAATTTTGGGGTGTTTTTTGGAGCCATTTCGGAGTACTTTCGCACGTAGTTCTCTTCACACAGGTCCAAGAACATCAAGAAGAGTGTTCCTTGTACTTCTCAGACAATAAATATCAACCTTTGGGGCTGTATTTTCAGCCACACTCGTAAAACTACAGGTTTCTCGAGGGGTTTTCAGTTTTGGTGGGAGCAGTCGCTGCAAATTTATGCAGGTTTTTAAAGCCTGAAACATCAGAGTTGACAGACACTTGCAGGTGTTATTGGCTAGTTTTTTGGGCTGTGTATTCAGCCTTTCAGTGTCATTTTACTGCATATATTGAGCACATACACACCATGTACGCTTCTGTGGATACCGCTTATGTACGTCCATGTGGGCATTGATATAGCGGTTACGTTCTTTGCATAAAGCCTTTTACGTTTGATAAAGAGGGTCGTGGTGAGGTTTTCTTAACTGGGAGACACCCAGATGTCGGGGTCTCTTCGGTGATGCAGGTGGAAGACTTACCCAGCCTCGCCATAGGAGATGTATGATAGTTGTTCATAGGTGCTCGATAAGCCTAGTTGGCTTCTATTGGGTAACTGATTATATGCAGTGGAGTCAGTGATTCACTATGCAGGTAGACATGTTAGTACTTGCAGTTTTATGATACTTTGACACTAGTCATATGCTAATTTTGCAGAGGATACTCTGGCAAAATTTTTCCAGATTTCTGGTTTAGTCAACTATATAGTGGTCGATATACTCCTTGATACACTTATTTGTTGGTGTTTGGACTCTTCTAGCTCCATTATCATTCTATTCAGTTCTCTACGATCATGGCATCAGAGGTCTCAGGCACATCCGGTGGATCAGGGTCTAGTGCTAGCGTTCCGAGGAGGAGCTATAACTTGCAGGGCAAAGACCATTTTGAGATCCGAAAATTTGATGGCACAAACTTTGCTCTATGGAAGAATCAGATTAAAGATGTGCTGATTCAAAGAAGGCAATGGAAGCCAGTAAATGGGATTTCAAAGAAGCCTGCTGACATGGATGAAGATGATTGGGATGAGTTAGATGAAATGGCCAGGTCTACCATTCGCTTGCACCTAGCAGATAATGTTTACTTTACAGTATTGGACTGTGAAAGTGCAGAGGAGCTTTGGAAGAAGTTATGCAATACATATGAAAAAGAGACGGCATCAAATAAAGTATATCTGATGAGAAAATTATACGACCTTCGTATGAAGGACACAGATAGTGTTGCTGCTCATCTAAATGAGTTTGATGCCATATTCTCCCAGTTACAGGCTCAGAAAATGGATATGGACAATTAAATGAAAGCAGTATTGCTGTTATGCACCCTGCCATCATCATGGGATACATTTTGCACAGCTATTAGCAATAGTGCACCAGGTGGTAAACTCATCTATGATGACATATGTGGAGCACTCTTGAGTGAGGAGATTCGTAGAAAATCTATGGTTGGCACTCAGAGTGGAGATGCATATAATGTTCGTGATTCTTACCAAGGAAAGAATCAACAACGTGGCAGGAGCAAGAACAAGGAAAAGAATGGTCAACGGAATAAGAGCAGAAGTAAATCAAGGAAGAGGGATATTGAATGCCATTATTGTCATAAGAAAGGACACATGAAGAAAGACTGTTATGCATTAAAGAATGCTAAAGGTAAAGGACAGAATGTTGATGGGCATGTTAAACAGTTGCCTGCACCATCTACTTCGAGTGTGAAGATTGAAGAAATTAATGCTATTTCTGATGATGCTGATGTGTTGACACTTGATAGTACTGTGCCATCTGAGGCACTTATGGCTGATTCTCTTTCCCACACCTGGCTGCTAGATTCTGGTGCTTCTTTCCATGTGACACCACATAGAGAATGGTTCTCTAATTATGCAGCAAAGTCTCTTGGTACCGTGAGACTTGGTGACTCTTACCAATGTGATGTTGTGGGGATTGGAGATGTGGTTGTGCAGTTCATTGACGGTTCAAAATTTACTATGCATAATGTACGCCATGTACCTCAGTTATCACGCAGTTTGATGTGAGTTGGTCAACTTGATGACCTTGGTTACAAGGTGGTCCTCTATGCTCAGTCATTTTGTATATCAAAGGGCAATATGGTTATTGCAAAAGGAAGGAAAGTTGGCTCACTTTACCCTTTATTTGTATCACAGAAAGAACACTTGTTAGCTGTTACTGAACAGCCTATGGCTTGTATTTGGCATGGTCGTTTGGGCCATATATCTCGTAGTGGAATGGAAAATCTTTCTCGTTCTGGCTACTTACCTGTGTTATCTTTCTTTGATTTTTCATTTTGTGAGCATTGTCAATATGGAAAGCAAACCAGAAATGTGCATAAAACGCACATTGACTCTTCAATTCAGCCTTTAGATCTTGTTCATACAGATGTGTGTGGTCCTATGCCCACTAGGTCCTTAGGTGGTTCTCTTTACTTTGTCACTTTCATAGATGATGCTACTAGAAAAGTCTGGGTATATCCTATCAAATCGAAGGAAGATGTATTCCCTACTTTCAAAAAATGGCTTGCTTCACTTGAGACTGAAAAAGGAACTAAGCTTAAGGCTTTACGTTCAGATAATGGGGGTGAGTATACCTCACATGAATTCAGCCTTTTCTGTCAGTGTAGAGGGATTCGTAGAGAGTTTACAGCTCCTTATACCCCAGTACAGAATGGTGTAGCTGAGAGGATGAATAGAACTATTCAAGATAGAGTAGTCTCTATGTTGCATCATGCGAACCTCTCACAAGGTTTTTGGGCAGAAGCAGTATTGACTGCAGTTCATGTGATTAACCTTTCACCTAGTACTGCCAAAGGTCTGAAAGTGGCACAAGAGTTATGGACAGGGAAACCACCATATTATGATCATCTTCGAGTTTTTGGGTGTGAAGCATATGTTCATATACCCAAGAATCTTAGACAGAAGTTGGACCATAAGTCAAAGAAATGCATTTTTCTTGGATATGGTCGAGAAGGACAATTTGGATATCGCTTATGGGATCCTGAAACACGGTCAGTGGTCAGAAGTAGTGATGTCATTTTTAATGAGTCTAAGATGCATAAACAGCCGATTAAGGAGGTTGAAGTGAGAAGAGTGGTGTTTGAGGATACTAGTCCTCCGCTTAGCATGCATAAAAATGCTGCACATAGGGATGTTCAAGAGAATGTCCATTCAGATCAGTCTGCACATGTTCCTGTTTAGCAACCATTGAGACGTTCTGCACGTGTCTCATATCCACCTGATAGATATGTTCTAGGTTTAGATTTTGTTATGCTAACAGATGCCGGTGAGCCCTCTTGCTGCAAAGAGGCTATGCAGACAGAGGATCATGTCAAGTGGGAGCGTGCCATGAAGAGTGAGTTGGATTCTATTCACAAGAATGGTACTTGGGACTTAGTACCTTTGCCAAAGGGCAGGAAAGCTTTACCATGTAAATGGGTATATAAGCTGAAATTCACATCAGATAGTGCTTCTCCAAAATATAAAGCACGACTTGTTGCAAAGGGTTTTAAGCAACAACATGGTGTTAATTTTGAGGAAATCTTCTCTCCAGTGGTCAAGATGACTACTTTGCGCATGTTGCTTGGATTCGTTGCAATGGAGGACTTAGAGCTAGTCCAAATGGATGTGAAAACAGCTTTCTTGCATGGAGATCTTACAGATGAGATATATATGGAACAACCAGAGGGTTATGTAGTTCCTGGCAAGGAAAGTCCAGTTTGTAAGCTCAAGAAGAGCTTGTATGGACTTAAACAGTCTCCTAGACAATGGTACCAAAAGTTTGATGCTTTTATGAAGTTCCAAGGCTATTCTCGGAGCAATGAGGATCATTGTCTCTACACAAAGAGATGTTCTGATGGCAGCTTGATATGCTTGATACTTTACGTCAATGATATGTTGATTGCTGGGAAGTCCTCTTATGATTTGTCAATTCTCAAAAAGAAGTTGAGTCAGACATTTGATATGAAGGATTTGGGGGATGCCAAACATATTCTTGGCATGCGCATTACTCGTGATAGGAGTAAAAGTTGCATATACTTGTCTCAAAGTGAGTACATATCCAAAGTCCTTCATCGATTCAATATGTAGGGTGGAAAGGCATTGAGTACACCTTTACCCACATATGTGAAATTGAGCAAGGATGACTGCCCCAAATCAGATGAGGAAAAGGAATTCATGACCAAAATTCCCTATCAGTCTGCTGTTGGTAGTCTCATGTATGCTATGGTAGCTACGAGATCAGACATTGCATTTGCAGTGGGAGTTGTGAGCAGATATATGTCTAATCCTGGCAAGAAACATTGGGAAGCGGTCAAAATGATTTTGAGATATCTGAGTGGCACTAAGGACAAGTGTCTATGCTTAGGTAGAGGGAAAGCATCCATTATTGGTTACACAGATTCTGAGTATGCTGGTTGTGTAGACAATCGTAAGTCTACATCAGGGTACATTTTTCATTTTGATGGAGGTGCTATCTCTTGGAGATCTCGTCTTCAAGAATGTACAACTGTTTCCACCACAGAAGCAGAGTATGTTGCAGCAAGTGAGGCATGTAAGGAAGCATTGTGGCTTTCTCGTCTTGCTTGTGATATGGGTTTGCCTCAGCATGTACCTCACTTGCTCAGTGATAATCAGAGTGCCATTGCTTTGGCTAAGAATCCGGTCTATCATGCAAAGACCAAGCACATTGAGGTGAGGTATCACTTCATTAGAGATTGCTTAGCCACTGAGAGCATTATTCTTGAGAAGGTTCACACTCGAGATAATGTTGCAGATGCTTTGACTAAAGCTCTACCACAGGATAGCTTTCGACACTGTTGTCACTTGATGGGGGTTACTTGATTCTTGATCTTACGCAGTCACTTGTATACTGTGTAACATGCCCATCAGGTGGGAGGTATAGTTTGTATACTTACACTCAGGTATTCTTTATCATTCTTTCTTTTTTCTCCCATAGTTACTCTGGCCATATTGGCCTTTAGTGGGAGATTGTTATTGTTAGTGTCCATGTGAAGGGCCAAATGGCCACCGGACACTTCTTTGTATATGTTCTTTAATAAAAACATATAGTGGCCTGGTCAGTCACAGACTGTAAGTTCGACCGCATTTGTAAGACCTAAGAAGTCTGTCTTCGTGCTCCCTGTGTACTGTGTTTTCTGCGTATCCCACAACATCTGTGCGGAGTACTGTGCGTGGCGTAAGAAGCTCCGTTTTCTACTCCGAGCATATCGTCGTGGAGCTCTCGAGAAGGAGAGTGCAGTGTGGTGCACGCCATCGAAATACTTCATTTACTACTGTCTGCAGTTTTGACCCATCTTCTCATGATCAGTGCATGTCTGCAGTAGACTCAGATGTTTGGTACTTTGACAGTGGGGCGACCAAACATATTACCTCGCAGCGCAGTTTCTTCTCTTCACTCGAGCCTGCCCCTACAGTGAATATTGTCACATGCACCAATAACTCCTCTTATCCTGTTATGGGAGTTGGTAAGATCATTCTGACTACTACTGATGGTAGTTCTTTCATTTTGTCAGATGCTTTATTTGTGCCAGGGATCAAAAAGAACCTGTTATCAGTTTCTGCATTAGCCAAGATTTGCTTGGTTGTGAAATTCGTTGATGATAGGTGTACAGTCCATGATCTCTCAAATGGCGATGTGATTATTGCTTCTGGCATTTTATGTCGTGGGCTGTATAAGCTCATAGACTATGAAAGATCTGTGAATGATTCGGCATGTGCAATTCATGATTCTCAGGCTATGTCAGATGTAAAGCTTTGGCATGCATGCTTTGGTCATCTGAATTTTGCTAGTTTGTTACGCCTGCAGAAATCTGAAATGGTGTCCTCTTTGCCCAAACTTGGGGCACCAGGAAAACATGTTTGTGAAGGCTGTATTTTGGGCAAAATGCAGCGTTCTTCCTTTCCAAAAGATGGTTCAGTTCGGGCTATGCAGAAATTGCAGCTTGCATAGTGATGTCTGTGGTCCTATGCAGACACCCTCTTTTGGAAATTACCTTTACTTCGTGACTTTCATTGATGATTTTTCCAAGCATGCATGGGTATATCCACTCAAAGCAAAGTCCGAAGTGTTCATGTGCTTCAAACAGTTTTTGGTTTTGGCTGAAAATCTATCAGCATGTAAAATGGGCACCCTCCGTTCTGATCGAGGGGGGGAATATATGTCTTCAGATTTTAATGCATTTCTGGCTGAACGTGGGATAAAACACCAGTGTACAGTGTCGTATACACCTCAACGGAATGGAGTTGCTGAACGAAAGAACAGGTCACTCATGGAGATGGCAAGGTGCATGGTCAAAAGTCAGGCTTTACCACATAGTTTCTGGCTTCAGGCTGTCATGTGTGCAGCATATGTACTGAACAGGTGTCCCACTAAAGTGTTGCAGTCTGTCACTCCATATGAGGCTTGGCATGACCGCAAGCCATCTGTTGCTCATCTGCGTGTATTTGGTTGTTTGGCATATGCATTAGTGCCTGAACAACATCGCAGAAAATTGGATGATAAGGCAGTAAAATGTATTTTTGTTGGGTACAATTCTGAAAGTAAAGGTTATCGTCTGTATCATCCATAGACTAAACGCATTCTGGTTAGCTGTGATGTTGTCTTTGTGGAAGATGCTATTCAGCCATTGCTTTCATGTACTAAGGAGACATCTGTTAGCTCCAAAGACATGTATGATACCTTGATGCCTCTTTTTACAGGTGGACAGTCTAGTGCTGGTCCTAATGAGGCAACTTCTCAGCCTTTGCAGGTTTCATATGATGATGCAGATCATTCCATTTCTGATGCAGATTTACATGATGCACTTGCTGATGAGAGAGCTGATATTGAGCAGGCAAAAACTATGCCAAAATGGTTGGTGCAGACTTTGTGTGACAGCAAATTAGATGCACCTTTGTCATATCGTACTCGTTCAGGCTCTCATAGTGCCTCCTTTGCATCAGATTGCTATGCTATGGCTGCATCTAGTCTCTGTGATGAGAATGAGCCTGTTTCTTTTGATGAAGCACAGAATTCAGAAAATTGGATGGCTGCTATGCAATCTGAATATGATGCTATAATGAAGAATGGTACATGGTCTTTATGTGACTTGCCTCCTGGCAAGAAGGCCATTGGCACTAAGTGGGTATACAAGCTGAAGCGTAAACCTGATGGTACAGTTGACAGGTATAAGGCTAGGCTTGTTGCAAAGGGTTATGCGCAGGAAAGAGGCATTGATTTTGATGAGACCTTTGCACCTACATGCCGTATGACTATTGTTCGAAGCATTTGTGCACTTGCAGCCCATCATGGTTGGAATGTACATCAGTTGGACATTAAAACAACATTTCTGAATGGTGACTTGCATGAAGAAGTGTATGTTTTTCAGCCCCGTGGCTTTGTGCAGAAAGGGCATGAGAACCAGGTGTGCAGGTTAAAGAAGGCGTTATATGGTTTAAAGCAAGCACCACGTGCTTGGTATGAGAAGATACATGCCTATCTGATTGCACATGGTTTTGAGAACAGTCCAACTGAAAGCACCTTATATGTTAAGCGTGCTAATGATGTGCTTCTGATCATTGTTGTCTATGTAGACGACATGCTGCTCACTGGTCCTATTGAGAAGCATATTGCTAATTTCAAGGCTGATTTGCATGCCTCATTTGAGATGTATGATTTGTGGCATTTGCATCACTATTTGGGCATTCAGTTTATGCAAGTTGATGGTGGAATGGCTTTGTGTCAAACGAAATATATTGACACATTATTGCAGCGTTTTGGCCTTGAAGACTGTAAGCCTATTGCCACTCCTATGGAGACAGGTTTACGATTGAGTCTTCATGATGCTGGAGATGCATTTGATGTTGTTCTCTATCAGCAGGCTGTTGGATGCTTGATTTACTTATGCATTACTCGGCCAGATATTCAGTTTGTTGTCTCACATATGAGCAGGTTTATGCATTGCCCAAGAGTCACGCATTGGAAAGCGGTTAAGCGCATCTTTCGCTACTTGAGTGGTACTCGGCTACTTGGGTTGTTTTATCCCAAGGGGGGATCACTACCGCCAGATTTGCATGCTTTTTCTGACTCAGATTGCCATGGGCTGGTTGCTATGACACTCGTGTGTCCACCAGTGGTTTTTGCTTCATGCTTGGTAGCTCATGTATATCTTGGTTGAGCAAGAAGCAGCCTACTGTGGCCACTTCCAGTTGTGAGGCTGAGTATAGGGCAGCTTTCACAGCGACTGTTGAGTGTGTGTGGCTCAGACGCCTTATGGTTGATTTGGGTGTTGGCCAGTCTTCTGCCACCACCATCTTCACTGACAGTCAGAGCGCATTGGCAGTTGCGAGGAACCCTGTGTTCCATGCTCGCACTAAGCACATTGAGGTGCATTATCACTATGTCAGGGAGAGGTTCTCTGTTGGGGAGATCAGCTTGGCATATGTGCCCACGTAGGAGAACATTGCAGACCTTTTCACCAAGGCTCTGCCTAGGGAGAAGTTTGAAGCTTTCTGCAAAGCTTTGGGCTTACTTCCTTTTGTGGAGTGATTTCCACATAGCTTGGCACTTCCTTATACATGAGTGTCAGCTCCTTGTTCACCGCATCACTCCCAGGGGGGATTTGTTGATATATTTAGGTAGTGATGTGTGTGAACACTCTAGGACCGCCAGGGCACTTTTTTCCCTCTTTAGGAGGTTTTTTTCCCCCGGCTTGTATATACGCCTATTGCCCTAATGGGCTACTTATCTTTGTACATTCTCTAGTAATACATTCAGTATTGTGTGTTTGTGCTCCAAGCTTCTTCTTCTTCCTTGTGCTGTTCGCGTGCTTCCGCAGACGTCTATCTCCAACAATGTACAGTTCATGATCTGTCAAATGGTGACATCATTATTACTTCTGGCATTCTATGTGCTCGGCTGTATAAGCTCATAGACTATGAAAGATCTGTAAATGATTCGGCATGTGTAGTACATGATTCTCAGGCTATGTCAGATGCAAAGCTTTGGCATGCACGCTTTGGTCATCTGAATTTTGCTAGTTTGCTATGCTTACAGAAATCTGAAATGGTGTCCTCTTTGCCCACACTTGAGGCACTCGGAAAAAATGTTTGTGAAGGCTATATTTTGGGCAAAATGCAACGTTCCTCCTTTCCAAAAGATGGTCTAGTTCGGGCTACTCAGAAATTGCACTTTGTACATAATGATGTTTGTGGTCCTATGCAGACACCTTTTGGGAACTATCTTTACTTCATGACTTTCATCGATGATGTTTCCAGGCATGCATGGCAAAATGGATGGTGTAGACTTTGCGTGATAGCAAATTAGATGCACCTCTGTCATATCGTACTCGTTCAGGCTCTCATAGTGCCCCTTTTGCATCAGATTGCTATGCTATGGCTTCCTCTAGTCTCTGTGATGAGACTGAACCTATTTCATTTGATGATGCACAAAATCTGAACATTGGATGGCTTCAATGCAATCTAGATATGATGCTCTCATGAAAAATGGTACCTGGTCTTTATGCGACTTGCCTCCTCGCAAGAAGGCCATTTGGACTAAGTGGGTATAGAAGCTAAAGTGTAAGCCTGATGGAACAGTTGACACGTATAAGGCTAGGCTTTTGCAAAGGGTTATGCACAGGAAAGAGGCATTGATTTTGATGAGACCTTTGCACCTACTTGCCAAATGACTACTGTTTGTAGCATATGTGCACTTGCAGCTCATCATGGTTGCAATGTACATCAGTTGGACATTAAAACATCATTTCTGAATGGTGACTTGCATGAAGAAGTGTATGTTTTTCAGCCCCGTAGCTTTGTGTAGAAAGGGGATTAAAATCAGGTGTGCAGGTTAAAGAAGGAATTATATGGTTTAAAGCAAGCACCACGTGCTTGGTATGAAAAGATACATGCCTATCTAATTGCACATGGTTTTGAGAACATTCCAACTGAAAGCACCTTATATGTGAAGCATGCTAATGATGGAAGCATTTTTCTTATTTCATAGTACCTTCAAACCTCTTATGCTTTGATTAGCATCGAAAATTGAAGCCACCTCTCCTAACATAGATAAGCATGAGCGCTGCATTGTTGCGGATCATGAGAGCTCATGAGCATTCCCATAAAATCAAGAGGAATTTCATGAGCAAGTTAGGATAGGTGGTCGTTGAGCTACCTCTAGAAGATTTTCTAAAAGACACCAAAACTAGAATTTATTTCTGGTAAATCTTCTAGAAAATTTTCAGGTTCTACACAAGTCCAATATTGGGAGGAATCAGAGTATTGACTCTCTAGTTGTAAATGAAGCCATAGATTTCATAGTTTTCGAGGACGAAAACTCTTCAAAGGGGGGGAAGAAAGTACCAAAACTTATCAAGAATTGGTACAATTAATTCCATAAAGAGAAACTCAGAATATAGATGATGAGATAAAAGAACATCTTTTTATATATAAGATGTTTGGCACACAATGAGTTGCTCAGAAAGCAACTTCATGGCATGCTAAATTTAGCATGGGATCCCAACAATATCACAAAAGATTTTGAAAAAGGTGGTTGTAAACCACGAGCTCAAATAAAGCATGCCAATCTTATCCTTCTCTAAAGGGAAGTAAGAAGGAGATAATATACAAAGTACGCAACCTACAACCTTGATAAATGATACTTAAGTCTCGGGAAGGTGAAACTTGTATTCACCTATTCTTAAAGGAATTTCATTGGAAATCCAAAAGCATTAGAAGATGCTTAGACTTAAGTAGTAAATGAGATTCCTAGAAAACCCTAGGGTAGCTTTTTGAAAGCTTTGGATAAATAAAGGAATCTAAAAAGCAAGAGTAATCTCTTAACACTTCAAGTTCGTTAAGGAAAAACTAACTAGATCTTGAATACAATTCAAGACATTTGGAATCACGGAAAGGATGGATGTTTATTCCATTAGGATGGATGTTTATTTCATCAAAAGGTTTTAGAGATGCCAATATAAGCTTAGGATAATTAAGATCATAGAGCGATCTTGTGTCCGAAGCCTAAGTAAGGTGGATGTTGGAGATTCACTCACTAATTAGACATAAAGACATGAAGATGAAGAAAGACGAAGAGAAGCAGAAACAAAGCATTCAAAAAATCAAGCCTTAGTGAAGGGACAAATTCATGACTGTAAAATAGTTTACAGAAACTTCCAGAATTACGAGTTTTGAATCTCGGATTAAGAGTGTGTATAAGAGAGTGCTTAGTAGTAGCGTGTAAGAGAAGAGAAGAAGAAGAAGTAGAATAATGAATATGACTGAGAGCAGATAGGAAGAAGAAGACGCCAAAGATTGCGTATGTAGAGATGAATAATAGAACCTGAACTGTCGGGTATTCATCTGAGAGAGATGGTAAGGAATAACTACTCAGAGTAGGAGAGTTTTCCATAGCTATGAGCAAAGTGAGGCCAAGCTATTTTTGTACACATCTTCTCTAATAGAAAACACATGTTCATGTGGAAGTTTTGAGCGCATTCTTCGTATGTGAAGAAATCTGAGTAAATTCATGTTACTATGAAAGTTAGTTAACAGTTACAGTTTTTCTTAGTAAATGTTTTCCGGTACTTCTGAGAGTTATATCTCGTAACATAGTGTAAAGATTTTCATGAATGATAGCTTATCTTGAAGCTAGTAGTCTCAACTATAAGCTGATCAAAAGACTTCTGTGAAACGAGACATGTACACAATATAATGTCTGACTGTAAAAAGGCATCCTGAAATGGTGAAGTTTTTTCTTAAACTTCAGATAGAGTTCATTCACTGAAGGAAGGCCAGGTATTACTCCCTTACTTCATTAACAATCACTTGAAGTAATTACAAACAGAATTGCAGTTGACTCCGGTGACATTCCGGTAAGATTACGGTGAAATTATGGTAACAGTCCGATGAAGTTTCGGTGAAATTTTGGTGAAGTTCCGGTGAAATTTTGGTGAGTTCAAAACATGTTTTTGGCACAGTTCAGTGACGAAAAGATTATCTAACTGTAAGCAAACAGAGTAGTGTAAAGTCTGAAGTAAATGAGTTCAGAATTGAAGCTTGAAGGAAACGCGAAGCTTTCTGTAAAGTGAATTTTTAGTTTTCACTAAATACAGCTATAAAGTTTTCAGCTTCAGAAGGTTACTAAGCTACTGATGATATAGGTGTTGTAATATCACTCTAGCTTAGTTCTAGTTGAGTCGTGGCAATTTTTCGGCAGTCTTGTTAGTGAACAAGCTTTTGTCACGAAATCAACAAGTGGTGTCAGAGCAGAAAGGTTCTGAAGAGCAGAAAAGGTTTCTCAGAAGTAGAAACGGAAGTAAAGATACAAGAGAATTCGAACTTGAACTTTCACAAGGAAGGTGAAATTTAAGTGATCAACAACAAACGGCGTGAAGAAACGTTCCGAAGTAATTCTCAAGGGTAAAGGTTTGTAAAAGGTAAAACCTTTTAATAGTTACACTCACCGGAAGTAACAGAAACAAGAAGATTATGGCAGATCATATCTCTATTGACAAATTGGACAGAGATAATTATCCCGCATGGGTAATGCGCATGGAAGCTTTACTTATGAGTAAAGATTTAATTATATATGTGACAGGAGAAGAAAAGAAGCCGAATTTTGAAGATGACAGTCAACCGAAGAAAGAAGAGTTAGAAGCCTTGAAGCTGTGGCAGAAGAAAGATGCAACGGCAAGAGCTTATATCTACAATACCATTACAGATCATTTGTTACCGCACATTAGAGGTATGGAGAAAGCAGAAGATATATGGAGTGCATTGGAAGATCATTTCCAAAATACGACGAAAGCTATAAAGGCTAGCTTATGGTCAGAGTTTACAATGTTCAAGAAAAACCAAAGTCAAAGCATTAGTGATTATGTCACTAAGATGAAATACTTGGCGGACAATCTTGGATCTATTGATGAAGATATTGAAGATCACAGGTTGATAGCACAAGTGCTTGCCGGACTGAGAGGAGATGAAAGGTGGAAACCTTTCGTACTCTCAACCGAACTTTCTTTAAATCATTTTGTACCAGATTTAAATCAGTTGCTTGGACTAATGCTAACGTTTGAGCAAGATTTGAAGACAGATGGAGATAAAGGACATAGTTCGGCTATGTATGCAAAGAATAAGAAGAAAGGTGATAAAGGTAAAGAAAAAGATGAAGAAGAGATGTCTACTCAAGCAAATTTTGCAGGAGGAAGAGGTAACGTCAGAAAAAGAGGTAATCAAACTAACAGCAAGAAGACTTGTTGGATCTGTGGGTTAAGCAATCATTTCGCTTATGATTGCTGGCATAATTCTCAAGGATCAAGTTAGAATCAGAACAATAATAGTAGAGGCAGAAGCGGAAGATATCAAAGAGGTAGACAAAGCCAAAGAGGCGGATATGGTAGAGGTGGAGCAAGAAGTTGGGGACAGAATCAGTCTCATAACACTACCTACTACAATTATGCGAATGATACGCAGAATGACAGTCATACGATGTTGATGATGAATTCGATAAGTGTGTCAGAGAACGAAGACCTCAAGGTATTCTATATTGACTCTGGTTGTTCAAATCATTTGTCAGGAAATATAGAATTGTTATCAGAACTTGAAGGAGGTATTTCAAATCATACAGTACAGACAGGTGATAACACAAAACATAATGTAAGGTCAATTGGAAAAGTAAAGTGTAAGAATGGAGCTGACCTACTAACAAATGTTTTGTATGTTCCAACAATCCCGAAGAATCTGATGAGTGTGGGTCAGATAGTAGAAAAAGGTTTTCAAGTTAGGTTTACAAATGAAGGAGTATTTGTTGAAGATCCAGAGAATGGATACAATCAGATTGTCCATGGTAAAAAGGAAGGTAGACTTTTTACGCTGAAAGTACAAGGGAATTTTGGTCAAGCCTTAATCACACATGGTGATGAGGTATTTATAGAGTTAGACCTCTGGCATAAGAGGTTAGGACATTTTAATGAAAGAGGAATCAAAAATATGGTGGAGAAACAATCCGTAAGAGGATTACCGAATATGAAGAATCAACATATGATTCACAAATGCAAAGCATGTCAGATGGGAAAAGCTCACAGGTTACCATTTCAAAAGAAAGGGTACAAACACGATGGTGTGTTAGAGCTCATACATACAGATGTATGGGGACTGACAAAAGAAGGATCTATCAGTGGCTCAAGGTATTATGTTCTTTTTATTGATGATGCAACAAGATGGATAAGTCTTTATGTTTTGAAAGAGAAGTCATAAGTATTTGAAGCTTTCAAGCATTTTCATGTATATGCTGAAAGACTTACAGGACAGAAACTCAAAAGACTAAGGTCTGATGGAGGAGGAAAATATTTTTCTCGAGAGTTCAATGATTATCTGTGGAATGCATGAATAAAAAGAAAAATTACATGCAGGTATACACCGCAACAAAATGGAGTAGCAGAAAGAAGAAACCGAACTCTAATTGAGTTTGCAAGAGCAATGCTAAAGGAGAAGAATTGTCCAAATCATCTTTGGGCTGAGGCTGTAAATACAGCAACATATCTGGTAAATAGATTACCATGTACAACTTTAAATGGGATGACCCCTTATGAAGCTTGGTGGGGCAAGAAACCAACACTTGATCATTGTAAAGTGTTTGGATCAGTTGCCTATGCTTATGTACCATCACAGCTGAGACATAAGCTTGAACCAAAAGCTGAAAAATACGTGTTCATCGGATATGATGAAAAACAGATGGGTTACAGGTTATGGAGTCCTATAACCAAACAATTTACTATTTCTAGAGATGTAACATTTGATGAAGGAAAGAGAATACAGATAAAGAGCATATTGTTGAAACAATTGAAGAAGAGATAAGAAGAAATGAAAAAGGTAAATCACATATGCAGGTAAATGGAGATGAAGATCATATGCAGGCAAGTACGTCCAGGATCGGATCAAGTATGAGAAACGAAGATGGACCAAGATTTGATGAAGATGTGTATTTAGATACACATGAAGAATATGAGCTAAGAAGTTCAAACAGAGTCAGGAAACAACCAACAAGGTATTCCTATGACACTTCTTATTTGATTCATAAAAACTATGCTTACTTAGTAAAGGAGGATGAAGAGCCTCAGCAGAATTACAGTGAAGCAAAAGTAAGAAACAATGGGAAGAAGCAATGAAGGAGGAGTTCAGTGCTCTTGAAGAGAACAAGACTTGGGAACTTGTTCCGAAACCAAATGGTAAGAAAGTGATTGGAAATAAATGGGTTTACAAAGTTAAGAAACTTGCAGATGGAAGAATAGCGAGATACAAAGCTAGACTGGTGGTCAAAGGCTATGCTCAGACACATGGCATAGATTATGATGAGACGTTTAGTCCAGTGGCAAAGATGTCAACCATAAGGACAGTGATTGCTATAGCAGCATCAAAAGGATGGAAGCTAAGTCAGTTGGATATAAAGAATGCATTTTTAAATGGATATATATCAGATGAAGTTTACATGGAACAACCTGAAGGTTTTGAAAGTTCGAGTTACCCAGATCATGTTTGCAGATTGAGAAGAGCTCTCTATGGATTGAAGCAAGCTCCAAGAGCTTGGAATTACAGACTTGTGAAGTATCTCAATGAACTTGGATACCAAAGTTCAAAGGCAGATGCAAGTCTACTCGTTAAGAGAACAGATGAAGGTATGATCTACATTTGTATTTATGTAGATGACATAATAATCACAGGAACCTCAGATGAAGGAATCAAGGAGGTAAAGAGACTACGTGAAAAAGAGTTCAAGATCACTGACCTTGGAAAGTTATCATACTTTCTTGGAATGGAAGTTACATATACAAATCATGGTGTATATGTTTCGCAAGAAATGTATCTCCTAAACTTACTGAAGAAGTTTAACATGGAGAATTGCAGAGAAGCTTCAACACCGCTTGAAGTAAATCATAAACTCAGCAAATATGGTGGTGCAGAGTTTAAAGATATGAGAAGGTATCAATCTTTAGTGGGAAGTTTGATTTATGCTACGCTAACAAGACCGGATCTTAGTTATGCAATAGGAGTTCTCTCACAGTTCATGCATTGTCCCAAGGATCAACATTGGGTTGCAGGACAAAGAGTTCTTAGATATATCAAAAGAATTATAAAAGAAGGATTATATTATCCTTATACATTAGATATAAAGTTGAGAGCATACAATGACTCAGACTGGGTAGGAAGTCAAGATGACAGAAGGTCAACACATGGGTATATGATATACCTAGGAGATAAGCTTGTGAGTTGGTCTTCAAAGAAGCAACACACAGTGGCTTTATCGTCAACAGAAGCAGAATATAAAGGACTTGTGGAAGCAGCTAAAGAAGTGATATGGATGCAGACCTTGTTCAAAAGCATGGGTATTGATCAAGGTATACCTATCATACATGGAGACAATATGAGTTGTTGTATCTTGTAGCAAATCCAGTATTTCATGCAAGAACAAAACACATAGAGATTCAATATCATTTCCTAAGGGAAAAGGTAATGGAGAAGGAGATTGAATTAGCATTCACTCCTACAAAAGATCAGATAGAAGATATTCTCACAAAGAGCTTGGATGGAGTAAAAACAAGCAGATTCAAAGAAATGGCAAGTATAAAAGAAAAGAAGAATATATGAAAGATCAGAGAATGCAAATTAGTGATTGAGGGGGAGCTTTTGGAGATTCACTCACTAATTAGACATAAAGACATGAAGATGAAGAAAGAAGAAGAGAAGTAGAAACAAAGCATTCAAAAAATCAAGCCTTAGTGAAGGGACAAATTCACGACTGTAAAATAGTTTACAGAAACTTCCAGAATTACGAGTTTTGAATCTCGGATCAAAAGTGTATATAAGAGAGTGCTTAGTAGTAGCGTGTAAGAAAAGAGAAGAAGAAGAAGAAGTAGAATAATGACTATGACTGAGAGCATATAGGAAGAAGAAGACGCCAGAGATTGCGTATGTAGAGATGAATAATAGAACCTGAACTGTCGGGTATTCATCTGAGAGAGATGGTAAGGAATAACTACTCAGAGTAGGAGAGTTTTCCATAGCTATGAGCAAAGTGAGGCCAAGCTATTTTTGTACACATCTTCTCTAATAGAAAACACATGTTCATGTGGAAGTTTTGAGCGCATTCTTCGTATGTGAAGAAATCTGAGTAAATTCATGTTACTGTGAAAGTTAGTTAACAGTTACAATTTTTCTCAGTAAATGTTTTCCGGTACTTCTGAGAGTTATATCTCGTAACATAGTGTAAAGATTTTCATGAGTGATAGCTTATCTTGAAGCTAGTAGTCTCAACTATAAGTTGATCAAAAGACTTCTGTGAAACGAGACATGTACACAGTATAATGTCTGACTGTAAAAAGGCATCCTGAACTGGTGAAGTTTTTTCTTAAACTTCAGATAGATTTCATTCACTGAAGGAAGGCCAGGTATTACTCTCTTACTTCATTAACAATCATGAAGTAATTACAAACAGAATTGCAGTTGATTCCGGTGACATTCCGATAAGATTACGGTGAAATTACGGTAACAGTCCGGTGAAGTTTTGGTGAAATTTTGGTGAAGTTCCGGTAAAATTTTGGTGAGTTCAAAACATGTTTTTGGCATAGTTAAGTGATGGAAAGATTATCTAACTGTAAGCAAACACAGTAGTGTAAAGTCTCAAGTAAATGAGTTCAGAATTGAAGCTTGAAGGAGACGCGAAGCTTTCTGTAAAGTGAATTTTCAGTTTTCACTAAATACAGTTATAAAGTTTTCAGTTTCAGATGGTTACTAAGCTACTGATGATTATAGAGGTGTTCTAATATCACTCTAGCTTAGTTCTATTTGAGTCGTGGCAATTTTTCCACAGTCTTGTTAGTGAACAAGCTTTTGTCACGAAATCAACAGTGGAAAACATGGAAGTTATTCCTTGACTTTAGATTCTAGTGAGAAGAATCTAAGTAAAGGGTACTCTATAGCTAGATTAAGCTTCTAGAATTTAAGATAAATATCATTCACAAATCAATGTTGGATATAAAGTATAGTGGTATGGGACATTATCCTTTATATTCACATTAATGTAGGAATGATGGTATGGGACATGAGACCTTGATATGATAGGTATCTTTTAGTCTTGGGCTCATGAGTTGGAGTGAAACTCCATCCCAATGGAAACTGAAACTTCATAGATAAAAATGAAGTACAAAATGGTCAAGAATATGACCATGAAGCACTTCAAATATCAAGTAACTGAGATGAAGATCATGAAATGAAATCACTTTCTAGACCTTCATAAATATTTTCAGTAAGACTGATGTAGTCTCTTTAAGGATTTTGTAGCTCTTTATCAGAAATGCTACATGGATTTCTAGAGAGAGAACTTGGAAAGATCCTTTCAAAAAAGGTCAGTCTGACTGAGTCAATCTCGGATAACACACTTAATTGAAAAAATACAACTAAGTGAGTTAATATCTTTTAGTGTATCTAGTGATATTGAAAAAAAAAGATTGACTTAGTTATCTACGTAATTGGGGTTAGACTAAGTTACTCCAAAAGATCTTGTTGATAGTACAACAAGGTAATCAATCTCCTAAAGTAAGATATTTATACTAGACTTGGTATTCCAGTCTATAGGAGTCTCAACAGATTGAAAAGGACTAACTTCTTAATTAAGATATTTGAAGCATCATAGTAAAGTTGAACATCATCAAAACTCAATAGCTCGAGACACCAATGTTTTTTACCACTGAAGTTTGGTAGATGGATGATGGTTTAAACTTTACCCAATGGATCTTCTTGAGAATTTAGAATCAATCTCATAAAGATAGAAACAATGCTTCAAACCATTGGCTAGATTAAGTCCTTAAAGTTTTGAGTCTCATCTGATTCAAGTCAAATCATTTTAGTGTTTCAGAAGTTGAACTGGTTACATCGAGTTTTGGTTCTTCCTTCTCGCTTTTCTAGATCTCGGATTTGACTTGGAAGGAATCATCAAAGTCACTCCTATATTAGGTTTAGCTAGATGGAATGGATAACCAAACTAAACATCAAAACATGGATGTTTTGTATAGAACCCTTTCAATTTCAGAAGACACTTAAGTTTAAGAGAATTCATTCATCCATCTAATGTTGCTTTAAGATAAATGGATGAAGAATCTAAAAAGTTCTCTTAAAAGAGTTTGAAGTAAAACTCTTAGGAATCGTTTATAGATTCTAACAGTTCCAAACAAGTCAAGGCTTTTGAGAAAGTCTTGGGAAAATCATTTTGAGGATGGTTGCCCAAAGAACTGAATCACTTTTTTCCTACATTCTACCTTGACTCTAAAGTACAATAGAACATGGTAGTTCTATATTTGGATAAAGGATCAGTAGATGTTGGCTAAAGTAGAAAATAGTCAGAAACATCTTACTTAGATGTTTGATCAACCTCAATTTAAGGAGACTTCTCAAAGCCTTGAACTAGTAAGAGATCCATCTATTTATCTAGATCCACACCCGAGTGGTGCATAGAAATGGATCTGCATAGCAAATTAGTTGGAGACTGTTACAATCCACCTACTTCATATGTTTGTACTATGGATGGGAGTGCAGACATAGGGAAACATTGAATTAGGCAGGGATGTTTTAATCCACCTTTTTCATTTTATCCATACTTAGCATTTGATTTAGTGTTTCACATGCAAATGATTTGGGCAGGGATTAGCCCCACAAGTGGATTTCCTTCTTTTCAGATCAAGTATGAGATAGAATCTCCTTCTGATGAAGAAGCGAATCAGAGAGATGAAAAATCATGATCTATGGAAATGATCATGAGGCACGGGGGAATACTCCACATAATATACCTACACACATTTTCGAGGACGAAAATGTTAAAGGGGGGAAGAATTTTGTATAACTATGGGTCAAAGTGGCCAAAGACATGGGTTTTGAAGGTCCAAAACCACTTGTAGAACCCTTGGATTCTATTGGGAAACCCTTGGGAAAGTGTCTCCAAGAGTGTGATTTGAACCCTTGAGGTATTTGGATTTATTTGCTCCCAATTGAAGGGTTTTGACCCTTAGGATTGATATTTCCTAAGAGTATGATATTTAACCCTTAGGGAGGCCTCTCAAGCCTTGAGACTTGTACGTACAAGCTTGGGAGAAGTCCTTTTAGAATCCATGTGAGAGCCATGGGATTCCATGTGATTTCCGAGGTTAGAAGGCCTTGGATTAGCATCCATGTGGAGAGGACACTTGGCAAGCCCTCCTCACATTTCCCCCTTGGCCTTGAGGTATATATATGGGTGGAGTTGGTTGGGTGGATACGTGCATCTCTCACCCCTTTTGGGTTTGATTAGATTCTTAGAGTTGCTTAGATAGGTCTCTCTTAGAGTAGTTTTGTTGTTCATACAACACCACACTTCATATTCACCAAGGATTTCCTCCTCAGATAGTTAAAGGATTACCCAAGATCAAGCAAGTCAATGATGTTTGCCAAGCTTGCACGCAAGGCAAGCAACACAAGGCTCTTGTTCCCAGGGAGGCTTCCACAAGAGCTAGGAACCCTTTAGCCCTCATCCACATGGACCTTTGTGGACCTATGAATACCCCTTCTCTTAGTGGTTCACTCTACTTCTATCTTTCAGTAGATGACCACTCTCGATACATTTGGGTCTATTTTTTGAAGTCAAAGGCAGACACTTTCTCGAAGTTTTGAGAATGGATCAAACAAGTTGATAATGAAACATCAAAGACAATCAAGACTATTCGATCGGATGATGGTGGTGAATTTATCAATCATGAATTTGACAATTTCTTAAAATAAAAGGGGATAAAAAGAAGTTATTCAACCACACACTCCATCCCCAAACGGAGCAACTGAGAAAAAGATCCGAAGTGTGATGGAAATGGCAAGAACCATACTTCACAACAAAGATTTACCTTACAAGTTTTGGGCAGAAGTAGTACATACTATCGTGCACATACTCAATCGAGGCATCACTAGTGCATTGCACAACAAGACACCCTTTGAAGCTTAATATGGAAGAAAGCATAATGTCAATTACTTTCGAGTGTTCGAAAGTGAAGCATTTGTTCATGTACCAAAAGAAGATCGCAACAAGTTACAGTCCAAGTCTAAGAAGCATATATTCATCGGCTACAATGAACAATCAAAAGCATATAGAATGTACGATCTTGAGAACCACTCCATCACAATTTCAAAAGATGTTATCCTTAATGAAGCTTCAAAATACTCAACCAAAGGTCCAAATACAAGTCTCAGTCCACCCATCTACACTTTCAAAGAGGCACACAGTTTTTCAAAGACCACCTCAGAAGCAAGTACTTCATATCAGCCTAGAAGATCACAAAGACTCATTGAAAAGAAGCAGTGAGAACAAAGTCATTATGTAAATTATGCATTGATGCATCAGATCCAGCAAATTCTAGAGCCTTCCAAAGAAGCTCAAGGCCAACCTGATTGGCAAGAAGCTATGCAAGTGAAAATGGATGCAATCGAGAAGAACAAGTATTGGACCCTTGTTCCTAAGCCCACAAATCATCAAGTCATAGGAGTTAAGTGGCTCTATAAAGTTAATTACAAATCAGATGGCACATTAGGCAAGTACAAAGCAAGACTTGTAGCCAAAGGATATAAGCAACAACATGGCATTGAATATGAAGAAAATTTTGCCCCTACTACAAGGTTTACCACCATAAGGATCATTCTAGCATTAAGTGCACATTTCAAGTGGCCCATCTACCAACTGGATGCCGAAAGTGCTTTCCTCAATGGAGATCTTTAGGAAGAAGTATATGTTGACCAACCTAAAGGTTTCAAGATCAAAGGAAAGGAAGATCAAGTCTACAAGCTTCACAAGGCACTTTACGAACTTAGGCAAGCTCCCAAGGCTTGGTATGAAAAGATTCACAAGTTCTTCAAAGATAAAGGATTTCAAAGAAGCAATGCTAATGCAAACTTATACATCTATAAGAATAAGTCATTAGTATCCATCATCATCATCATCATCCCCTATGTCGATGACTTGATTGTGATAGGCTCACATGAAGAACGCATCCAATTCATCATCACACAGCTTCACCTTGAGTACTCTATGAAAGATCTTGGACTACTTCAGTACTTCTTGTGTATGGAAGTTTGTCAAACAAAAGAAGGCATATTCCTATCATAGAAGAAGTACTACTCTGATCTTTTTTCCAGATATAACATGGACCAATGTTGCTGAGTGTCTACACCACTTGACCCAAACATCAAGTTCACACTAGAGGATTCATCATCACTTGTGGATGTGCATAATAATCGACAGCTTGTTGGCTCATTACTCTACCTTGCCAACACTAGACTAGATATTACCTATGCAGTTGGTATACTTAGTCAACTTGCACAACAGCCTTGATAGACACATTTGGATGCTGCTTAGAAGCTACTTCGCTACCTTGCCCTCACCCGACATCATGGTCTTTGGTAGAGAGGGGGCACCAAACTCATCAAATATTCAGATTCAGATTAGCCTTGTGATCCTGATTCTTGATAGTCCACTTCTAGGTACATATTATTGCCTGGCTTAGGACCTATCTCTTGGGCAGTAGCCTAGAGTTTCTCTATCATCCATTAAGGTCGAGTACCGAGCATCTACCTTTGTAGCATGTGAGGCCATCTAACTTCGACGTTTATTATCTGACATTGGAGTTTTGCAGGTTGCTCTGACACGCATCTGCATGGACATCCAATCAGCCTTGGCCATCGCCAAGAATCCAGTGTTTCATGCTCAGACAAAGCACATCGAGATCCAGTACCATTTCATCCGCAAGAAGCTTGTGTCTAAAGAGATTACTCTAGAGCAGTGTACCTGGTGGACATGTTCACGAAGGCTCTACCTCTAGTTCAGCTCCAATGCTTGGTGGACCTTTGCAGCATTTAGATGCTCCAAAATGGAGCTGGAGAGGGGGTGTTGACGACATGATTGCTCCTACATCATCTACATTTGTATCTGCATGAGTGCATCTCCATTTTGTATCCAAGAGGCACTCCATTTCCAGTTTATTTACATTTTATATTGTATCTCCTTTTTATTTTGGTACCTTGCCATTTGCTTCTACCATTATATTCATTCTCCTTTGAGGGGAATCATCCCACATGAGATGTACTTTGGAGAGCCCCTCCCAAATCTATGTAAGGAGGGCCTCTCCCTCCATTTGTACTTGGTAAGAAGCTTGAGGATCTTACTCCATGCTCTTGGCAAGCTCATTTCTAATCCATGTGAGTTTACACATTTCTTGATCTACTCACTTTGAGTCTCTCACACTCTTTCTTTTGTGAGTACACTCTTCTTTTCATTTTGGTTCCATGCATGTACTCTCTACACAAGGCCCTAAAGGACCATGTTTTAGGTGCCAAGGAGAGAATTATATAAGGGAATGCCCACATCCTCCACTAGTGGGACAACAACAATATTACAAGAGTCAAGGCTTTTGTTTCGAGTGTAGTAAGGAACACATCATATGTGAATGTCCTAAAAACCTGGCCAATGTCTTCAAAGTAACCCCCATTAATGTGATAGGCATTGTATATACTTCAAATGGATCTAACCCAACTTATGTACCCATCCAAGCAGTGACTAGAGCGTAGGCTTTACAGCAAAATCAACCAATAAACCCTAATAAGATAGCTGAGAGTAGTGAAGTTGGAGAGTCAAATGGATGAAAAGTCAAATCTTGGAAGGATTCACGAGAAAGTCTTAAAAGAAAATGGAGTAACATAATAAATGAACTATAAGGTAGCCTAAAAGAAACTAGAGCTAAAATCTTTAGAATTAGCATCTCAAGAGTCAAATCAGATAACCCCAACACCGAGACCAAGATCTATTCTAGCTAAATCTATACTTGAGAATCTAGATATGATGTTTAGAGCATACCAAGCAAGATTGAGAGAAGGACCCCAGGTGGTAGAATTAACCAAGAACTATCCTAAAGCAGATCTAGAGATAGAAAGAACCAATCTCTACATGAAAATGATCAAACTAGCTCAAACCATGCTTGAAGCATCTGAGTATGTCAATTGGAGCAACCTATTGAAGCTAGAACTACACTTTCAAGGACTATTAGAGATACTAGAACACTTGATTTCTAACACTAAGAAGGTCAAGACAAAAGAAGATACTCCATCTCTTGTGTCAGAAGTGCCTAATATTACGGAGAGGGAGAGCCTTTCTTCGATACATAAGTAATCATAAGGATTTTTGAGAGAAATTAAAGAAGAGAAATGGAAGTTGGAGCAAGAAACTCACCCACCGATTCTGGAGATAGATGATCTCCAGGAACGATTCCCACATGACATACCCTCTATATATGGTGAAAAAAAGGAGGAACAACCTAGAGAAGAGACCAATTTTGAATCTAAATCTTTGCAAGAATTACCTCACTTCACTGGTCCTTGGGAAGCAAATTCGATCAATATTAGAGCACCCACCATACTAGTAAGAAATGAAGAATCAATTCTTCCTAGGAACACAAATGTAATAAACAACACTAAAGTGTGATGTCATCTCACTTTAGAAGAACTATTGAAGGTTAAACCTAAGCTGTGGAAGCATGTCGAAGACCAGTTACCAGAGACGGCTAATACCCACTCTCAAAAAGAATCACACAAAGAAGTGTCAGAAATACCCATTGATAAGATTGGAGATATGAGCAAAGGAGAAGAGGGAAATACTAATTTGCCCATCTCCTACCAAGGCTAGACCACCAAAGCAATCCTATACTTAGGTGTTGGAGTGGCCATTGCGACCACTTCCCTATGGAAACAATGGGGTAAGCCGGCCCTAAAACCCATGAGAATGAAACTGCAAATGGTTGATGATCATATCGAGAAACCCTTAGGCTTGTTGGAAGGAATCACTGTCACCACCTCTACTGTAGAATTTGAGCACACATTCACCATTCGTAAGGTTGGAAAGAACCATGCTTACGATATGATTTTGGGATGTCCTTTCATGCGAAAATTGCAAATCGTACAAGATTGGGGAACCAAATCTTTGTACCTGCAAAATCTGGGAGTGACTACCAAAGTCAATCTCAAAAACTATTCCCATTGTGACGTACTCCCACTATAGTGGAATACCATCCATAAAGCACATGAAGAAACTGAGTCAGTACAATCCTTAGCATCATACCCTTCATGGTTGCCCGAGGACACTCATTTATGGATGTGTAAAGTAGTGATACGAGAGGAGGAGCAGTTAAAAGCTGGAACCTTGGGCTCTGAATGAAACCCATGTACTTTCCAAGATCCTGCCTATGGGCCGATAGTATTTCCAGGTGAGGAATTTGAGACTCACAGATGGGAAAAATCTTAGCCTCCATGGACATAATTATAAAGAAAGAACAATGGACTCCTCACTATGATGAAGATGGCTATGATATATCTATCGTCATGATAGAACCCATGGTAAGCAAGCCTTATTCAGAACAATGTAAGGGCATGACCCTAGAGCCAATTGAAGCAAGTGATGAAGATCTACATTCCATTATAATCAAGCCATTTTGTTCTTCAGAAGAGGAATATTTGTATCTACTGGAAGCCACCCTACTTGCTCAAGTCGAGCTAAGGCAAGAACAGAAACTCACAAACAAGAGCAAGCTTGAAAGATTTGCCACTCGAGTTAAGTCTCACTGGACTCAAGTTAACTCATATTTACTTGAGTTAGAAGGCTGTAGAGCTCCTTGGGCAAAAGACTCTCCCCATGCTCCCCATGGGGGTTGAACTCAAGACCTCTCCTTCACAAGATTGAGACATAACCACTAGGCTAAGTGGATCACTTGTTAAAGACAACACATGAACTTATGCTTAAGTCTAGTCTCGAGATCTTTGGCCATACACATGAGTGACCAAACGGTGTCTGATTTTAGATCTGTCTGAAGCAACTGGACCCTTACATCATAGACTTACTTTATTACAGTAAGGAAGTATACAACTTCCTTGATGCATTCTTTGGATACAATCAAGTAGCCATTGCCCCTGAAGACTAGCATAAGATGGCTTTTGCCACAAAATGGGGCATATTTGCATTTCATGTAATGCCATTTGGGCTTACAAATGCACCTTCTACATATCAAAAACTAATGTTTCATGTCTTTAAGGAGTTCCTGCATAAGAACTTGGAAGTTTATGTTGATGATTTATGTGCTCATTCCTATATTAGGCAAACACACATTCTTGAATTGAAACAAGTCTTTGACAAATGTCGAGAATATCACATCTGCCTAAACCCACAAAAGTGTGTTTTCATGGTCAAGCAAGGCAATATTCTAGGACACATAGTGTCAAAGAATGGAATCTCTATAGGTGAAGAGAAAGTTAGAGTGATTGCAGAGCTACCCAAGCCAAAAGATGTTAAGGAAGTACAAGCTTATAGACCTTCCGATAGCATATGCAAGTAGGCAGTTGAATGCAACTGAGAGAAACTACACCACCATTGAGAGAGAAGGATTAGAAATGGTTTATGCAATAAAGAATTTAGACACTACTTACTCGCAAACGAATTCAAATTCTTCATAGACCATCAAACATTGTTATACCTAGTCAACAAGCCTTGTAACACAGGAAGATTGGTACGATGGTTTCTCCTATTAATGGAGTATGATCTTGAAGTGGTAGTCAAAAAGGGGAAGACCCATCTTAGATCCAAGCATCTCTTGCAACTGACCACTAGAGAAGCCCCTCAAGGGATAGCCCATGAATTATCAGATGCAGATTTGTTTAATCTTGAAGTAGTGTCTAAATGGAACAAGCCAATTCTCCCCATTCTCACCTTTGGGCCCAATAATCCTAGAGTCAAGACCAAGAGAAGGGATGTAATTGAGTCACAAAGATATCAAATAATGGCAGGAAGTATGTACAAGTAGAACAATCAAAGAATCCTCACCTATTGTGTAGAAGAGACATAGTACAATAAATGGTTGCAATTAGCACATGTAGGTGCATTAGAGCAACACCATTCTCGACACCGCACCCTGCACACTCTTCATAGATTAGGAGTGTACTAGCCTTCGATGAATGCAAAAGTCCATAGGATGCAAGGAATGTCCACTCTATTGTGTTAGACCATCTGTCGAGCATGCTACCTTATCTCATGTGTCTCTAATGCTAGAATGGAGCAAACCAATGATAACTTACTTGAGGATGAAAAAATTCCCTCAAGAAATGACTTTAGCAAGACAAAGAAGTCTAGAGCAAGAAGCTTAAGATGACAAACTAATTGGCAATAATCTGTACAAAAGGGGAAGAGAGGATATCTGAGATAGTGTGCTCATGAGAGTGGCTACTTGACAATATTAGAGACTGCTCACCAAGGTGTTGCAAGTGGTCATTTTAGACCTGATATAATAACTAAGGCCATATGATTTTTGAGACTATGGTGGCCTACTATTCATATGGATGCACATATATATGTAAAGAGATGCGATGCTTGCCAAAGAGCTCACTTTCCAACATGTAGAGATGAGATGCCATTGAAACCCATGATCGAAGGACGTGCATTCTCTAAGTGGGGTATAGATTTTTTTGGACCCATTAACCCCCTACTAAAGGCATTCATGCTGAATACATCATTCTAGCGACAGAGTATCTCACCAAATGGGTAGAAGCTAAGGCTACCAAAAAGAATGATGCACACATGACAACAAAATTCTTATTTGAGAATGTATTTAGAAGGTATGGATTGCCTATAGAACTGGTGAGAAATAGAGGGACTCACTTTCTAAAAACAATCATTGAATATTTATTACAGGATTTTATGGTGCTTCGCAAGAAATCTGCAGCATATCATCCCCATGCCAACGGACAGGTAGAAAGTACGAACAACATCCTTTGCAATGTATTGACTAAACTCGTAAACAAAAAGCATTCAGATTGGAACAAACAGTTACACCACGCTATTTGGGCATATCAAGTGGACTACAAGATGGTACTCGATGCAAACCCCTTTAAAATTGGTTTTTGAAAAATTTGGTGCTTCCCTTGGATTTTTTGATACCCACCCCTAAGGTTGCACAAGAGCATCAATGGATTGGCCACGAGTTATCATCAAGGATCATGGACTTAGAACAATTAGAAGAGACTAGGTTAAGAGTAGCATCAGGAATATATGCAGCCAAGAAGAGGCAAAAGCCTATTTCGATGCACATGTAAAGGACAAAGGCTTGAAGGTAGGAGATTTAGTCCTAGTCTATACATTGAAGCAACATGCACGGAAGCTAGAGAAATGTGGTTATGGACCTATGATTATAAATAGGCTTTCAACGAGTGGAGCATAAAGTTAGCCACCCTACAATCATTTATGCCTTGGTTAAATTACCCATACTTCACACCCCCACAAGGTCCTCCCACCATAGCATATATGATTGCAACCATACAACATTGGTTACCACACCTACATTGCATGACAAATATTGCTGCTCAAATGACAATCAAAATCTTTGATATGATGCAAACATTTTCTAAAGTCTTCTCACATGTTCGTGCACCTCATGTCTCTACCCTAGGGTTCAAGCACGGTAATAATGATCTTGTTTATGATATGAGTACAACACCGTCTCTGAAGGCATGTTATGTGTGGCATTGCTATTGGCATTTTACAAATTAACTTTTGAAGAAATGTTCACCACAACTTCTAGAATACCACTGTGCCCCTAAAACAAGGGTCTGTTGGGTACGATAGATGCCAGAGGGAGGGGGGTGTTGGCAGAAGCCAGAGGCATAGACATCAAGGAAGCATGTAAGAGGAGGCATAAAGATCAAGAGAGAACCAAGACAACAATTTTCCAAGGTTTATTCATCAATCAATGATCAGAACATCAACGGTGATTGTTATCACTAACCTTTGTATATAGCAACATACAATTTTGTTATGGCATGCTCCATTTTGTGCAAGTCGAGAAGCCCTCAAGCTTGAAGACCCTAAGTAGAGCCTACATACCAATTTTTGTAATTTTTAGACTTCATTTGGAATTGCATCATAGTTTCTTCACTTCACTTGAGCTTGCCCCTACAGGGAATACTATCACATGCGCCAACAACTCCTCTTATCCTATCATGGGAGTTGGTAAGATCATTCTGACTATTGTTGATGGTAGTTCTTTTACATTATTGGATGCTTTATTTGTGACATGGATCAAGAAAAATTTGTTATCAATTTTAGCATTGGCCAAGATTGGCTTTGCTTTGAAATTTGTTGATGAGAGATGTATAGTTCATGATTTTTCAAATGGAAATGCCATTATTGCTTCTTGCATTTTATGTCGTGGGCTATATAAGCTCATAGATTATGCAAAATCTGTGAATGATTCAGCATGCAGAGTTCAAGATTCTAATGCTATGTCAGATGCAAAGCTTCGGCATGCCACTTTGATCATATAAATTTTGCTAGCTTGCTACACCTACAAAAATATGAAATGGTGTCCTCTCTGCCTAGCACCTAGTAAACATGTCTCTGAACGCTCTATTTTGGGCAAAATGTAGCATTCTTCCTTCCCAAAAGATGGTTCAGTACGAGCTACTCGGAAATTACAGCTTGTCGACAATGATGTTTGTGGTCCTCAGACACCTTCTTTTGGGACCTATCTTTACTTTGAGACTTTCATTGATGATTTTTCTAGGCATGCATGGGTATATCCATTGAAAGAAAAGTTTGAAGTGTTTATGTGCTTCAAAAAGTTTGTACTTTTGATTGAAAATATGTCAGCATGTAAAATGGGCACCCTTCGTTTTGATTGGGTGGGGGATATATGTCTTCTCATTTTAATGCATTTTTGGCTGAACGTGGATAAAACAGGCTATCATTTGTATCATCCATAGACTAAATGCATTTTTGTTAGTTGTGATGTTGTTTTTATGGAAGATGCAATTCAGCCATTACTTTCATGAACTAAGGAGACAAGAGTTAGCTCCAAAGATAAGTATGACACTTTGCTCGCTCTTTTTACATTTGAAAAGTCTAGTGCTAGTCCAAATGAGTCAATTTCTTAGCTTTTGTAGGTTCCACATGATGATGCAGATCATTCCATTCCAAATGCATATTTACATTATGCACTTGTTGACAAAAGATAGGAAAAAACTATGCCTAAATGGTTGGTCCAAACTTTGCAAGATAGCAAATTAGATGCAACTCTATCATATCATATGCGTCTAGGATATTGTAATGCTTCTTTTGCATCAAATTGTTATGCTATGGATGCTTCTTCTTGGAGTTTGAGGTCTATGGAAGCATGCAAACAGGACAAGGAAGAAGAAGAAGTTTCGATCACAACACACAATACTGAATGTATTACCACTAGAATGTACAAAGATAAGTAACTCATTAAGGCAATAGGAAAATATACAAGCCGACGGAAAAAACCACCTAAAGACGAAAAAAGTGCCCTAGCGGTCCTAGTGTGTTCACACAGATCACCACCTAAATATATCAATAAATCCCCCCTGAGAGTGATGCGATGAACAAGGAGCTGGCATTCATGTATAAGGAAGTGCCAAGCTATGTGGAATCAATCCACAAAAGGAAGTAAGACCAAAGCTTTGTGGAAAGCTTCAAACTTCTCCCTAGGTAGAGCCTTCGTGAAAAGGTCTGCAATGTTCTCCTACATGGGCACATATGCCAAGTTGATCTCTCCAACAGAGAACCTATCCCTGACATAATGATAATGCACCTAAATGTGCTTGGTGTGAGTATGGAACACAGGGTTCTTCGCAAGTGCTAAATTCCAATGCGCTCTCACTGTCAATGATGATGGTGGTGGTAGAAGACTGATCAACACCCAAATCGGACATAATGCATCTAAGCCACACACACTCAATAGTCGTTGTGACAGCTACCCTATATTCAGCCTCACAACTGCATGTGGCCACAGTAGGCTGCTTCTTGCTCAACCAAGATATGCATGAGCTACCAAGCATGAAGCAAAAACCACTGGTGGACACACGAGTGTCATATCAACCAGCCTAGTGAGAGTAAAAAAAAGCATGAAAATCTGACGATAGTGACCCCCCCTTGGGATAAAACAATCCAAGTAGCAGGGTGCCACCCAAGTAGCAAAAGATGCACTTATCTGCCTGCCAATGCTTGACACTTAAGCAATGCATAAACCTCCTTATCTGTGAGATAGCAAACTAAATATCTCGGAGAGTAATGCATAAGTAAATCAAGCATCCAACAGCCTGCTGATAGAGAACAACATCAAATGCATCTCTAGCATCATGAAGACTCAATCATAAACATGTCTCCATAGGAGTGGCAATAGGTTTGCAGTCTTCAAGGCCAAAATGCTACCATAATGCGTCAATATATTTCGTTTGACATAGAGCTACTCTGCCATCAACTTGCATAAATTGGATGCCCAAATAATGATACAAATGCCCCAAGTCTGATATCGCAAATAAGCCATGCAGATCAGCCTTAAAATTAGCAATATGCTTCTCATGAGGACCAGTGAACAACATGCCATCAACATACACAACAATGATCAGAAGCACATCATTAGCACGCTTAACATATAAGGTGCTTTCAATTGGATTGTTCTCAAAATTATGTGCACTCAGATAGGCATGTATCTTTTCATACCAAACACGTGGTGCTTGCTTCAAACAATATAATGCCTTTTTTAACCTGACACTTGGATTTCATGCCCTTTCTGCACAAAGCCATGAGGCTAAAAAACATACACTTCTTCATGCAAACCACCATTTAAAAATGCAATTTTAAAAATGTCAAGATGATGTAGATTCCAACCATGGTGAGCTGCAAGTGCACAGATGCTACAGATAGTAGTCATTCGGCAAAGAGGAGCAAAGGTCTCATCAAAATCAATGCCTCTTTCTTGAGCATACCCCTTTGCAACAAGTCTAGCCTTATACATGTCAACTGTTCCATTAGGCTTATGCTTAAGCTTGTATACCCACTTAGTGTCAATGGCCTTCTTGCTAGGAGGCAAGTCACATAAAGACCACGTACCATTTTTCATTATAGCATCATATTCTGATTGCATAACAACTCTCCAATTTCTTGAATTTTGTGCTTTATCAAACCAAACAGGATCATTCTCATCATGGAAACTAGAGGCACCCATAGCATAGCAATCTGACGCAAAAGAGGCACTATGAGATCCCGAATGAGTATGATATGATAGAGGTGCATTTAATTTGTTGTCATGCAAAGTGTGCACGAGCCATTTTGGCATAGTTTTTGCCTCCTCAGTATCAAGTCTCTCATCAACAAGTGCATCATGCAAATTTGCATCACAAATGGAATGATCTGCATCATCACATGAAACCTATAAAGGTTGAGAAGTTGCCTCATTAGGATCAGCACTAGACTGTCCACTTGTAAAAAGAGGCAACAAAGTATCATACATGTCTTTGGAGCTAACACATGTCTCCTTAGTACATGAAAGTAGTGGTTGAATAGCATCTTCCACAAAAAACAACATCACGGCTAACCAAAATGTGTTTAGTCTATGGATAATATAGATGATATCCTTTGCTTTCATAATTGTACACAACAAAAAAAAATTTCACTGCTTTATCATCCAATTTCCTACATTGTTGTTCAGGCATCAATGCATATGCAAGACAACCAAAAATGTGTATGTGAGCAACAGATGGCTTGCGAACATACCAAGACTCACATGGAGTGATAGACTAAAATGCTTTAGTGGGACACCTATTAAGTACATATGTTGCACACATGATAGCCTCAAGCCAGAAACTATGTGGTTAAGCCTCGCTCTTGACCATACACCTCGTCATTTCCATGAGTGACATGTTCTTCCATTCAGCAACTCCATTCTATTGAGGTGTATACAGCATTGTACGCTAATGTTTTATCCCGCACTCAGCGAGAAATGCATTAAAGTCAGAAGACATATATTCCGCCCCTCGATCAAAATGGAGGGTGCCCGTTTTACATGATGAAAGATTTTTAGCCAAAACCAGAAACTATTTGAAGCACATAAACACTTTGGACTTTGTTTTCAATGGATATACCCATGCATGCCTGGAAAAATCATCGATGAAAGTCACAAAGCAAAGATAGTTGCCAAAAGAGGGTGTTTGCATAGGACCACAGACATCACTATGAACAAGCTGCAATGCTACATTTTGCCCAAAATACAGCCTTCACAAACATTTTTACTAGGTGCCTCAAGTTTGGGCAGAGAGGACACCATTTCAGGTTTCTGCACGCATAACAAACTAGCAAAATTTAGATGACCAAAGCATGCATGCCAAAGCTTTGCATCTCACATAGCCTGATAATCATGTATTGCACATGCCAAATCTTTCACAAATTTTTCATATTCTATGAGCTTATACAGCCCACGACATAAAATGCCAAATGCAATAATCATGTCGCCATTTGACAGATCATGAACTGTACATATGTCATCAACAAATTTCACAACCAAGTCAATATTGGCTAAAGCTGAAGCTAATAATAGATTGTTCTTGATCCCTAGCACAAATAAAGCATCTGATAATGTAAAAGAACTACCATTGGCAGTAGTCATAATGATCTTACCAACTCCCATGACAGGATAAGAAGAGTTTTTGGCACATATGACAATGTTCCATGTAGGGGCAGGCTCAAGTGAAGTGAAGAAACTACGCTGCGAGGTATTATGTTTGGTTTCCCTAGTATCAAAGTACCAAACATCTGAGTCTACTGCAGACATACACTATTCAGGAGAAGATGGGCACCCATTCTTCATTTTGCACTAGATTAGTAGGCTCTGTTTTTGGTGTAGAGGCCTCTGCAACAACCATTCAAGCCTCTTTTTTCTTTGCCTCTTTAGCAACAAGTTTTGGACAAATCTTTATGACATGATCATTTTCTTTAGAGTATTTTCAAAACAATTTCTGCTTTTCTGTTTTCTTCTCATCTTTTTCATCCTTCTTTGATTGTGCAGAATTAGCACATTTTTGCTTACTAATAGAAGAGCTCCATTTACCCTTTCCATTCTGACTAGCCAAGAAAGCTTGATCTCCAACACACATAATGGACCTTTTCTACCTAGACTGATCTTCCTATAATAGAACATAGACTAACTCCTCAATGTTAAGGCATTTGGATTGCCTTTTATCATTGAATGAAGAGTGGAAGCAAAACTCTAATATGAATCGGGGAAGACCATTCAAACGATTATGTACAAGTGAACTGTCAGGTAAGACTTCATCAGCAGAAATCAATTATTCCTTAAAATCTTTGATCTTTGTCAGAAAATTGTCCATGGAATCACCTTCATTCATCTGCTCACTCTCCAACTGTTTTTGGAGGTAAGCAACACGAGCCTCATTCCTTACCTAGTATAAAGTGGTAAGTGTATCCAAGCATCCTTAGCTAATCTGCAAGAGCAAATGTGAGGAATAATGGCATGTTTGAGAGACAAGGCTATTAATGCATGTGTGTTAGCATATTTGCCATCCCAAAAAATTTTCTTTGTAGTAGGTGCGATAGGAACCTAGCACGAATAGGAACATGAAGAATATCTTCATGTTCAATACCATTTGCATCACCTTCAATAATTGTGTTTGCAAGTGTAATAGGATGTTTTTCAACACCTTGCACAATATTCCATAGTCCTTTCGCAACCAATACATGATGCATCATATAAGCCAACAATGGATAATTGGTACCAATTACCGTCCAACTTATCCTCAATAGCCAACATACGGAATACATGACTACTTTCCACCATGACCACTGAGTAAAATACCTTGATGCAGAAAATTGACTATATCTCAAAAAGTTGAACATAACCACCTTGTCGAATTCTAATAAACCTACAGCAGACTTCGAGACACTTATACAGGTGAATCAAAACCTGTATATATCTTTGGCACAAAAAGACAAAATAGCCTACACAAGCATTGTTATAGTGCATTCGGAGGCCGAAACAAGTTTAGATCGTGATTTTGGCACCACATATCGAAGATGTTTTGGTCTTCTAATCACCTTGAGTATGCTCACCAAATTTCATGCGATTCTGAGACTATGATTGGAGAGGTGTTGACAATGCCCTAGATGAAGCGACGACTTGCCCTGATACCAATTGTTGGAGTTCAAGGTTTACGGAAGCACGTGAACAGCACAAGGAAGAAGAAGAAGCTTGGAGCACAACACACATTACTGAATGTATTACCACTAGAATGTACAAAGATAAGTAACCCGTTAGGGCAATAGGCATATATACAAGCTAAGGGAAAAAAGTGCCCCGGTAGTCCTAGTGTGTTCACACACATCACTACCTAAATATATTAACATCTCTAGCCTTTGTGATGAGAATGAGCCCGTTTTGTTTGATGAAGCACAAAATTCAGAAAACCGGATGGTTGTTATGCAATCAAAATATGGTGCAATTATGAAGAATGGTACCTGGTCTTTATGTTACTTGCCTCCTAGCAAGAAGACCATTGGCATCAATTGGGTATACAAACTAAAGCATAAGCATGATGGAGCAATTGATAGGTATAAGGCTAGGCTTGTTGCAAAAGGTTATTGTGAGCCACCGAAATGTAATCTTGAAAAGTCGCACGCATACCGAAAGGGCGTAGCGCAAACAGTTGTAACTTTTTGATTAATGAAATGAAGCGTGCGTGAGACAGAAGGTAGGTTTCTGGACTGTGGTCTGGGTGAATGCCTGAAGTGGATTGCAGCGCACATTGCGGATATCCTCTGTATTCTGAGTGTTTCTGTCTCTCTGTAATTAAGTTCAGTAATGTAATTAGTTTGATGAAGTATTAAGTTAAGTGACATTTTGGTAAAGTGACGAAGTGCACGTTTATACGTATTGCGGTGAAGAACCGTGTAATGTGCAAAACAGATACGCCTTGAAGGGTAGTTAATTCAAAGCGTTAAGTCGGTATAGTGGCACATAACTGAATTTGTAGAATTGAGAAAATACAAACAGGGCCTCTGTTTTACAAACCCCTAACCATCCTAAGAACCCAGATTTGATAAACAATTTAAACAATAGTTTAACACTGGCACCATCTATGGGAAATGGAGTAGCCAGTTCAAGAAAAGGTTAAAGATTGACGAAGAATTCTTTGATATATGCCGGTAACACGCTCCGACGAATCTTATCCTAAATATCGAAGTGATCCACATCCTTGGGTAGTTCCGAATCTGTTAGGAACACCCTCTAGTGGTAGAAGCGAAGAACAATCAAGTTCAGTTGCAAAAGGTCCAGTCCAGCAAGCCAGTGACAATTTCGGTGGCAGTTCGGTGCGGTGTAGAAGTAGTTCGATAGAGTGCGGCAATAATCCGGTGCATTCCGGTGATAGTCTGGTACATTCTGAAGACAGTACGTTAGTTTTTTGTTGTATTTCGGCGCTGACTGATGATAGTTTGGTATTTTCCGGTGACAATTCGGTGATCTTCGGTGATAGTGCTCTATTGTTTGGCAGGAATTTACTGCATTCACCATTTTTAGGTGCAAGTTTAGCCGATTTCGACACTAAAGTTGAGAAAGGGCTGCTAGATTTTGAGCTAAGTAATCGGCTCAGAGATATTTTTGAATCAAAAAATTGGCAAAGTGACCATACGGTCCAGGAACATCAAGAAATATGTCCCCAAAGTTCAGGGAACATGAGTAGTTCACAGCAACAACAACAGCAACAAGAACAACATCAACAACAACAACATCAACATCATCAACAACAACAACAGATTATTCCACCGCGTCCGGTGCTAGTCGGAGTCACGTACACAAAATTCAGAGGTTTTTCGGGAGATGATCTCGACGCGCATGTGCGGACATTTGAAATTAATTATGCAGTTTTGAATTACCCAACAGACCTTGCTTATAAGGCCATTGTGTTCTAGTCAACTTTGGTTAATGAAGCTGCTCGCTGGTTAGCCGAGTATGACTTGAATCATTTTCGGCAGTATGATACTGTGAAGGATGCATTTCTGCAACGATTCTGGTTAAAGAAAAACCCAACATAAATTTTTGATTACCTACAGAATAAGAGGCAGAAGCCACACCAGAATGTACAAGACTATGCCACTCTATTCCGGACTCATTTACAACAATTACCGCCAGCGCATGCCAATTTACCAGATGACGTCATTACTCAGTGGTTCATAAACGGATTAAATCCCCAATTGAAACAGATCATGATCATACGATGTGTGGGAGGAATGACCTTGGATGTCATAATCGCTATGGCGTTAGAGTTAGAAAATAAAGTGAGAGGATTTACTGAAGATCTAGAGTGGCTGAAGGCATCCAAGCATTCAAACGAGGATCCGCTGAAACAAATTTACTGTACTAAATGTAAAAACACAGGACACAGTAGCTCAGCATGCGCTCTGAATCAGATGACCTATGCTATTTGCCATACAGTGGACCACACTACGGAGACCTGTCCTTATAACACAAGGGTACAGAGCAGAGCGGTTGTCAATGCCATTAATCAAGAACAAGGGCAACCGGCCAGTCACTACGTACCACCACAAATGAGGAATACTCCTTACAAAGGATACAAGAATTATAGAGGAGCACAGTCAACTAACTTTGGACAAACTCGATGGAATACGGGTCCATCAGGTGAAGGTGCATTTCCTCCACCACCTAAATGTCATTTTTGTGGTGAAATAGGGCATATACGTAGGTAATGTAAAGATGCAGCTGAATACGATAAAAGGACAAAGGAACGACAACACCCGATGGCGAACATGGTGTACATTTCAGCTGTTGATACTCAAACAGCAGTAGTGCAAACACGCTCGGGAAAGCAATTACAATGAGTTGTAGAGATTTTTGAACTTGGAATTCGTGAACAGCAGAAGGTGTTTACTAAAGCAAGCAAGTGGGCAACCTAGGAACAAACTATTTTTCCTGACCCAGTACTAGTGACGCAGCAAAGTATACTGCAGGCAGTACCGAAAGGCAAAAATCAGACCCAAATAGTACAGGGGTCCCCGTCGGACCGTACTGGAAACAACAAAATTTGATCCGGTGTGGGATGTCTTAGCCAAGGCGTCCATTACACTACCATTCGGAAAATTACTGGCTTTGGTTCCTGGCATGCACCAACAGTTCCAGCAACAAGTCAGTCTAGGACCTTCATGTGCTCCTTCGATAGCAGCAATTCAACCTGAACTTGATCTGATGGTGGATCATACGTTGCCCTTGATTACGGTGTGGTATAAGAATCATAAAATCACTCAAGTATTAATTGATGGAGGTTCCGGTGTAAACATTGCAACAGTAGCACTTTGTGAACGGATGGGATGGACACAAATCGAACCTATCCAATTTTTTGTCCGAATGGCTGATCAATCCCGAGTTCATCCGGTGGGCTTGGTGCGAGATATTCCTATTACTCTTCAAGGAGTTGTCTTTAAAATGACCTTTGTTGTTCTGGAATTACCCGAATCCAACCTTGACTATAACTTGCTCTTTGGACGACCATGGTTAAAGCAAGCTAAGGTAGTTCAGGATTGATCAGCACATGAATTGATTTTTAAGAATAACCACCATAAATATGTCGGTCCACTGGACGACATGAAGCCTTGCGACTTGCATGCATGACCATATGTAGCCGAACCCGTACACATGTTGGATGGCCTTTCAGATGATGAAGAGGAAGCTTTTCTTCAAGCCAACAAGGATCTGATGGCACTTGGAACTGTGGACTTACAAACAATGGCAGCTAACTGGAGTCCGGCAGCGTGTACGGTAGTACAACTGATTGGTGCACCTAAAAAAAGTACAGCACAGACCTTGGATGATACAACGCTCCAACAATTGCTTCAACCAGTTGATGCTTTGACCATGCCCCGACAGTTCTAGGTATCGGAAGACCAATTGGTTACCTGCAACTTAGGTGATGAAACTAATCCGCAGCCATTAAAGATCAAGGTGGGACTATCAGAGACCTTCCAAGATAACTTACTACAGTTACTACATGAATTCTCTGATGTGTTTGCATGCGATTACCGAGATATGAAGGGGTTGGACTCGCGTATCTATTAGCATCGGGTTATGTTGAAACCAGATGCTCGGCCTATTAAGCAACCCAGCTATAGAATGAATCCTCACTATGCGGCCCAGGTCAAAGCAGAATTGGATCGCTTGCTTAAGGTTGGGTTTATTGTCCCTATCGAGCATGCCGAGTGGATTTCCCCTATTGTCATAGTTCCTAAGAAGAATAAGCAATTACGGATATGTGTGGACTACCAGAAATTAAATGCAACAATAGTACCTGATCCATTCCCTCTGTCGTTTTTGGACACCATGTTAGATGATGTGGTAGGTCGCAACATGTACTCCTTTTCGGATGGATATAGTGGTTGTAACCAAGTACGAATGGCGGAGCATGACATTCCAAAGACAGCATTTATAACCAATTGGGGCGTCTATGCATGTACAGTGATGTGGTTTGGTCTACGAAATGCTCCAAGTACGTTTCAGCGCTGTATGCAAGAAGTTTTCTCCCCTTATCTAACCACATTCATGCGAGTTTGCCTCGATGACTTCTCTATATCCGGTGATATTTCGGCACATCTGTATCATTTACGGTGCTATTTTTCAAAGTGTCGAGAATAACAATTGTGCTTAAACCCAAATAAATCTGTATTCTCTGTATCTTGCAGCAAGTTTCTAGGGCATATTATATCAAAACAGGGGATCCAAGTTGATCCAGATAAGGTGAAGGCCGTACTGGAGGCACCTGCTCCTAAGACACCCAAAGAAGTGATGCGCTTCATGGGACAAATTCGGTGGCATGGACGACATTTGCGGTGGCTTGCTCATCTGGCCACGCCACTCAATCGACTGATAGCCAGTACTCCTCGTCAGTTTGAATGGACTCAGGCATGTCAACTCTCTTTCGATCGGTTGAAATCACTGTTAACGCAGGCTCCTATTTTACAAGCTCCAAAATGGGAACTACCATTTCATGTCTTTGTGGATGCGTCCGACATTGCAATTGGCAGCGTGTTGATGCAACAAATGGAAAAATGGTTCCATCCAGTGTATTACGCGAGTTGCAGATTAGCTCCAACAGAGTGCAATTATTCAGTAATCGAACGTGAATGTCTCAGATTAGTGTATTCGGTGAAGAAATTCCGGCATTATTTATTGGGATGCCGCTTCACCTTTCATGTCGATCATGCAGCCTTGGTGTACCTTGTTTGCCAACAGCATTTGGGGGGAAGGTTAGCAAGATGGGTATTGTTGCTTTAAGAGTTTGATTATTCAGTCGTACATCGACCAGGGTCCGCACACGCACTTGCCGATTTTCTATCTCGGTTGAATTCCGGTGAACTCCCGAAAGGAGTTGACGATACCACACCTGCTATTTATGCAATTGAGACTATACAGGATGATCAACAAGAATTGCCGATAAAATCCTCCTATTATGACACTTTGATGCTTTTCTTGACTAGTGGATGTCCTCCCAGCACGGCCTCTCCTGCTGCTCGCCGTAAACTGGCCATGTATAGTCGACGATTCCGACTAATTGTAGGGCAATTATATTACATGGATCACTCGGGAGTGCTGCTAAGATGTGTTCCACCACACAAAATTGCTTTTTTAACCACAATGGATCATTCTTCCCCAGCTGGATGTCATTTTGCAGTGGGCGTGACCCACCAGAAGATTCTACAGAGTGGCTTATGGTGGCCTACTATGTACCGAGATGTGACCAAGTGTGTGCGATAGTGCGATGAGTGTCAACGTTTGGGTCAACCTTTACAGAGACATTACTTTTCACTCCAACCAGTTTTGCCTCTTGAACCCTTTCAAAAATGGGGCTTGGATTTTATCGGACCAATAACACCTCCTGATACACTTACCAATAATAGATATATTCTTACTTGCACAGATTATGTGACTCTGTGGGCAGAAGCTTGGGCTCTATGGTCAGCCACAGCGGTTGCGGTCGCTAAATTTTTGATGAAAGATATTTTTCCATGCTATGGTTTACCCTTGGAGATTGTGACTGATCAAGGTACGCACTTTGGAAACACATTAATGCAAGTGCTTACTCATACCTTCCAGATTGTCCATAAGTTCAGTTCCCCATACTATCCACGAGCGAATAGCCTCATCGAGAGCACCAACAAATCTCTACTGAACATCTTAAAGAAACTCGTATTAGATTGCGCGGAGAGATGGGACCAATTCCTACCTGCCATATTATGGGCTTACCGTACAACATATAAAGTAGTGATCAGAACAACTCCCTTCAAGTTGGCTTATGGTTTGGAGGCGATTGCTCCTATGGAACTTGTGGTTCCTAGTCTGCGAGTGGCATTAGAGTAGAAATTACTACCGGAAGAATCATTCCCTTTCCAATTGGAGGCTTTACAGTCTCTGGATGAACAGCGCCTCGAGAGTTTTCTGGTGCTGTAGGAAGTTCAGCTCAGATAAGCACGAACCCACGATCGTTTCCTTAAAACTCCCGTGTTTACCATCAACCAATTAGTGCTCTTTCATAATGCTAAATCTAACCGATCCGCCAAAAAGTTTAAATTGTGTTGGTTCGGACCCTACCGCATTGCCGAACAAGCGGGCCCAGCAACTTTTTGGTTCTCCACCTTAACTGGTACCCTTCTTCCTAAGGCGATCAATGGATCGAAGCTTCATCCATATCACTCACCGCCTTCATCCTCATGATGCGTGATCGGTATTTTTTGCTCACTGTTCTACCTCGACGTTCCTATCCTTTCTGCGTAATTCCGGTTGACCGATTGACCATAATCCTTCAGTTTTCTTACCTAACCATGATTAGTAGCCGCCTTCTGTGTCTCCGATTTTGTTAATGCATGCATGTCGCCATTATAACTGTATATTTCCAACACTGCGTGATGATTAGGTTTCTTTTCGTATGATTCTTCAACATTCCTACTTAATCCTATTTTACACGTTGTTATTTTCTATTGCGTCCGTGTGTGCTTGCGACCCCTGTGTTATCTATGTTCTTGTGTGTTTCTGATTGCGCCATGGAAGCTCTAGTGAACATCGTTACCTTCCGTGCTGGTCTTGCTCCGGACGTGAGCGAGTTCCTACGTGCTCGAGGTCTCCTGGCCTTCGCTGAATTGCCTTGGCATTTAGTGGAGTGTCATCCATTCGTTGCTCAGATAACCTCTTCCATAGCTGCTACGCGTGCTATAGAACAGTGCTAGCCACTGGCATGTTTGAACCCCCCACGTCGTTGTTACACTGAGCACAGTCGTTGAGGGATTCCATCTCCCTCAGGAGGGTCTAGTCGATGGACCTCTCCTTCCTATGTTAACAATGAAGAACTCTTCCCCAGGCACTCTAACAAGTTTGCCATTTTATGTCATCCCAAACCAGAGCGCACCGTACTTCAATTCCTACTAGCTGCCCTAAATCTCCAAAAATGCATTTACGACATCTCTCACCCATTTTACTCCATGATCGATACTACACCACGCGAGGCTATCAATTTCACTTCTTTCTTTTTTCGAGGCATTTACCGCGAATGCCAAGCCATTTCGAAGCAATTAGCCAAAAATGAGGCCCCTAGGACTCGTTTGCTGCACCTCATCATGTTCCTCCTCCCGACAATTCAGGCCGCACAACTTCCTCCTTTGCCTACACTTCTATTACATGAGGAATCTACACAAATGCTGGAGGACGACGATGATGAAGATCTTCTCCACTTATTCCAGTGCAAGCGTAGACGCATGAGTCCATCCCAAAGTCAAGTGCAAGAATCAACCGCTATACAAGAGGTTGAAGTCTTTCATGATACAGCAACGTCATTACACGTAGCATATGCCCAATCTTCTCCTATTAAGCAGCAAGATACCGATGTCAGCATGGAAGATGCGGCTGAGACTTCACAGCAGGGTGAAGTACAACACCTGGATGATATGGCTGTGAAGGATACAGTGGATGATAGCACGGCCATGGTTTGTCATCCATCATCCTCACAATTAGCAGATGCTCCAACAGACACGGCAAAGCAACCGCACAGTGCTGAAGAAGTCATTACCGAAATTGTCAATGTTTTTTCTTTGCTTCAAAACAAAACAAGCATTGTCCTCATCCAGACACCTCATCTTCCTCTTCCTCTTCCAACCACACTTCTTGCCGCTGCTGCTGCTTCTCCCTCCTCGCCTCCCGTCGCAATTCGTGAGGCCGTGCCCAAAGTTCCTTCTTCTCTCGACTACTCTCCACCTTCGTCTCCACACCTCCTTTCTTCCCAACCATCGTAGCCTACACCTTCTATTCCCACCTCGGTTATGTTCACCAAATTGGCGTCCATGGGCCAATTTTTAATTCAGTTATCCTAGCAATTACCCCTTCAATTGTAGACAGCACAACAGACTCTTCGTCAGGAGCTGCAAACACAAATTCAGAGATTGCAGGAACAGTTGACAGAAAAAGATTCTATTATTGCTAATCAGGATGCAGAGATGAATGGGTTAAAGAAGGAAGTTGTAGATAAACAAGATGCCATGACTACATTAGGCAACGAACTTCATGACACGCGGGCTAAGCTCAGTATGTTAGAGGAAGCTTCTCATATGCTCGCTATGAATGTAATAAACGCTGAGAAAGAACTCAAGCAGGTTACAGAAGAGCTTTTCCACAAAAGTCATTTGTTGGAAGACGAGATTGGCCAGAACATTCAATTCAAGAAGGAGATTGAAGCCATCAAAAAGGAAAGAGAAGATTTTTACACGACGATGCAGTTTCAATCTGAAGAACTCGAATGCAGGGAAAAGCAATTAGGCATTCAAGCTGACAGATTATCCAGAATCGATGCTGACATTGCAGAAATGAAGTTGCGCAGAGATGCTGCTCTTGCCAATGATTTCTACTTACAAGAAGTGTTTTTTGGAGACGCAGACTAAAACCCTAATAAGTCAGGTGGTCATTGCCAATTCGGTTAGAACTGATGCGCAACTTATTGAACCCGACATTTTGCAGAATATGTTAGAGTCTTTAAAACAGAAGATCGCCCGTACCTTTAAGTTAGCCCGCTCCATGTACATATAGGGTATTATAGATGAATCCTAAAAACTTTGTATTTACCTTTCGGGTTCGAGTCCACCGTGCGTGCCAGTGTGTGCCGCCAGAATGTAATCCTGAACAGTCGCACGCATACGGAAAGGGCGTAGTGTAGACAATTGTAACTTTTTGATTAATGAAAAGAAGCATGCGTGAGACAGAAGGTAGGTCACCGGACTGTGGTCTGGGTGAATGCCTGAAGTGAAGCGCAGTGCACATTGTGGATATCCTGTGTATTCTGAGTGTTTCTGTCTCTCTGTAATTAAGTTCAGTAATGTATTAATTTTGATGAAGTATTAAGTTAAGCGACATTTTGGTAAAGTGACAAAGTGCACATTTATACGTATTGCAGTGAAGAACCGTGTAATGTGCAGAACAGATACGCCTTGAAGGGTAGTTAATTCAAAGCGTTAAGTCGGTATAGTAGCACATAAATGAATTTGTAGAATTGGGAAAATACAAACAAGGCCTCTATTTTACAGACCCCTAACCATCCCAAGAACCCAGATTTGATAAACAGTTTAACAATAGTTTAACATTATGCTCAAGAAAGAGGCATTAATTTTGATGAGACCTTTGCCCACATGCCAAATGACTATTGTTCATAGCATTTGTGCACTTGCAACTCATCATCTTTGGAATGTACATTAGTTGGACATTAAAACTACATTTTTTGATGGTGACTTGCATGAATAAGTGTATGTTTTACAGCCCCCTGGTTTTGTGCAGAAAGGGCATGAAAACAAATTGTGCAGGTTCAAAAAGGTAGTATATGGTTTGAAGCAAGCACCACGTGCTTGGTATGAAAAGATACATGTCTACTTGATTGAACATGATTTTGAGAATAGACCAACTTAGAGCACCTTATATGTTAAGCATGAAAATGATGTGCTTCGGATCATTGTTGTCTATGTTGATGACATGCTGCTCATTGGTCCTAATGAGAAGCATATTGCAAATTTTAAGGCTGATTTGCATGGCTCTTTTGAGACGTTAGATTTGAGGCATTCACATCATTATTTTGGCATTTAGTTTATGCAAGTTGATGGTGGAATAGCTCTATGTCAAATAGAATATATTGACATGTTATTACAGTGTTTTGGCCTTGAAGATTGCAAACCTATTTCCTCTCCTGTGCAAACAGGCTCATGGTTGAGTCTTCATGATGTTGAAGATGCATTTGATGTTGTTCTATATCAAGAGGTTGTTGGATGCTTGATTTACTTATGCATTACTCAGCCAGATATTCAGTTTTTTGTCTCATAGATGAGCAGGTTTATGCATTGCCAATGTCTCAAGCATTGGCAGGTAGTTAAGTGCATCTTTTTCTACTTGAGTGGTACCTGGGTACTTGGATTGTTTTATCCCTACAAGGGGGAATCACTATCGCCAGATTTATATGCTTTTCTAACTCTGATTGGGCTGGTTGCTATGACACTCATGTGTTCACCATTGGTTTTTGCTTCATGCTTGGTAGCATGCATATCTTGGTTGAGCAAGAAGCATCCTACTGTGACCACTTCTAGTTGTGAGGCTGAGTATATGACAACTTTCACAGCGACTATTGAGTGTGTGTGGCTTAGATGACTTATGGTTGACTTGGGTGTTGGTCAGTCTTCTGCCACCACTATCTTCACTAATAGTCAAAGTGCATTGGCAGTTGCAAGGAACCCTGTCTTCCATGCTCGCACTAAGCATATTGAGGTGCACTATTATTATGTCAGAAAGAGGCTCTTTGGCATATGTTCCCACACAAGAGAAAGTTGTAGACCTTTTCACAAAAGTTGTGCCTAGGGAGAAGTTTGAAGCTTTCCACAAAGCTTTGGGCTTACTTCCTTTTGCGGATTGATTCCACATAGCATGGTACTTCTTTATACATGAGTTCCAGCTCCTCATTCATCGCATCACTCCTAGGGGGATTTGTTGATATATTTTGGTAGTGATGTATGTGAACACACTAGGACTATCGGGGCACTTTTTTCCCTCTTTAGGAGGTTTTTAAGCCTCGACTTGTATATATCCATATAACCCTAATAGGTCTCTTAGCTTCGTACATTCTCTTGGTAATACCTTTAGTATTGTGTGTTGTGCTCCATGCTTCTTCTTCTTCCTTGTGCTATTTTGGGTGCTTTTGCATACCTCAAACTCCAACATCACAGGCTTAGGGTTGAATGGATCTCCTAAATTACAAGTGAAGAGCTGATCCTCTAAAACGTAGAACTATCGGCGAGTACTTTTATCAATCACTTGAAAATACTTGGACCATAATTCTAATGGACCATCAGAGAGATACTTGGAGATGAGTGTAGGTACAAAATCATTACTTGCACTTGGGCATACTGAATAGGCAATTGGTGACACTGATCAAAAAACAAGTCAACAGTCCCTAAGGATAATAAATAATTGTTGGCTACTAAAAAGATAATTTCTTCATCATTAGAAAGGCCATCTAGCATATTTACACATTCAGCCACATGCAGACAAGTATAAGAAAATTCCCAATGTGTACCATTTGAACTTCATATCTATCTAAAACACTTGGGTATCTAGTTCCAATTTGAGTGCCTTCAATTTCTTTGGTACCTAGATTTGTTTCGTATGTGATTTCTTAAGCCTTCAAGGTCTGTATTTTCTTTAGTCCCTTCCACTTGTTTTGACTTTTTCGATTATGTAATAATGTAGCTACTACTAAATATTTAGATACTTTGTTCTTTGGGATTCTAATTTTTTTGGTTCTTTTTTATGTGTGACTGATTTCCATTTGTGCATGTGTCCATCTTTCTGCATTGAATGTTGAAGAATCCTCACTTCTCTATCTATTTCAGACTTACTAGTTCTCAATAGGTTCTTTCAAATCATGGTTAGAGCTTATGCAAGTTTGATGAATACTAGGGGATTCTTTCAAAAGTGAAAGTACGTTGGGCATAAAAAGCAAGTAATGACAAGTGTACTGACAAGATGAGATTGATCCATCATGTTGTGAATATGAAAAAAAATTAACCACATTTCTCCCATATATCTCTTGTAGCAATCTCTACTCCCACACCCCGACAAGATGAGATTGATCCATCATGTTGTGAATATGAAAAAAAATTAACCACATTTCTCCCATATATCTCTTGTAGCAATCTCTACTCCCACACCCCTGTCGAAGATCACTTTTGCCATGTAACCATTAAAGGTGACTAGGAGACATATTTCCTTTATCCCCTTCACTGAATTCCCCAACCTCTTCCACTAGAATTTTCATCATAGATTACCCTTATTTGGTAGATTGAGTCTCATGTGTGGGTCTTATGTTTTTCACATGTATTTTTAGCTTGTCCCAAAGATGGGTTTTGATCTGTAGCAATTCTTTGAAGATCAAAGTGCATCACACTTTTGCCTTCTTCATCTCTTTCATACTCCTAGACTTCACCTCAGTCCTCGTCCACATCTTAACAAGGCCCTCTAGGTGCAAGAGGTCTAGTAGGTTGACACACAAGAGTTAAAGTTATAAGGGTATCATACATCACATTAGCATATTCAAATCCATAGGATTCTAGGTAACTCTCGTACGCATAGTATTGTTGCTCATAGGAGACTTTGTATTTAGCAAGAGCATTCTCATAATATTAATACTCTACACATTGGGGGTCATATGCCTGATTAGCAAGGTCATTGATAATAGGGGGTTTCATTGGCACTACTAAAATTTTTGTATTTTCCTCAATCTTAGTATATTTAACAAGTACTAAGCTTTGAGGATGTGGTAGCTCGTCCCAGGATTGGCTATGATGGGGAATAAATTTCTGGTTCATAAGTTTTTTTTCATAGGTGGAGGTCCTTGATATTGTTGATACCTAGGACCCTCCCTATCTTGATCTCTTGGAGGATATGCATACAGCCTATATTGTTATTGTTAAGTTTGCCTTAATTGCCACCTATTGTATTGGCAACCATTAGTAGTCTGGTTAGTATACTTTTGCTCAATGTAACAATAGTAATTAGGCCCTTGCATTGGCAGTCTACCATATGAGCATGGGGGTGGATTGGAAGATCCTCGTCTTGAATAGGCATGGGTTGGATGGTCCCCTCAACATTGTAATTACCTCCCAAGCATCGGTACCCTTATGTGTAGAGGAGGGTACTGCTTAAGAGCATCTTGATTTTGCACCTCAATCTTTTTCTCAGCTAATTCAACTAAGTCATCTATGAATGGGGTATGTGATGACTTGAAGGATATTTGGACCTTGAAGACATTAGGGTATCTTGAGGTCATTACCTAAGTTATCCTCAATATCAATACACTCTTTCAAGCATCTAATGAGTCCAACCTCTTTATATATACCTACGTTCTCAAACCTGCATTCAACAACCCTTGAAAAAACAAAGAAATCATCTTTGGCTAAGCTAGTCTCTCTACCTTTGGCCATCTATCCAAATATTTATGGAACCTGCTACTTGTCCCTCTCACCAATTCCTGACTAGCTTGCTCAAAAATATGGATCAAAGAGGAGATGTTATGCCTAACTCCCCTCTTTGCAAGCTCCCCAATAAATTCCTCCATGATATAGTCCATATTGGAAAAGTTGTCCTGATTCAATGGTTGGAACAAAGCGAAAGTTGGGCCCAACAATGTTAAGCCCAAATACTTCATATTGGAAAAAGAACTCATCCACTTGTTCTGCTCTCAAAAGTTTCTTGAACTCAACCATATGATCATTAGGATGTCCAAACTCATCATAGTGGTTCTTCATGCATTTTGTGAGGGTATCAACCCCATGTCTCCATCCAATGGTCTCAAGACTACGTGGATCACAAGAAAAATAGCTTGCTCTTGACCCATAAGTGGTATATTTCTAAAGGGTGGTCTTTATAGCATTTTCCCTCCTAATATTGGGTTTGGCATAACAATAGTCACTCGAGTTGCGGATTGCACTTGTGGTTGAGGAGGGGCGTTGGCTGAGAGAACTACCCAAAATTAGGGTTCCTTGGATTGTCATGATTTCCATTAGGATTGCTTAATGTCAAAGTTGATCCCCTCATAGGGATCACTAATTGCCCCACATACTTGAATTTTGATTTCTCTAACTCTAGAAATTTCCGAGACTCGTGCACAAAGATATGTCCAAAAAACTAGGTGTTGAATCACCTATCTTTATTGATATATTTAGGTAGTGATGTGTGTGAACACTCTAGGACCGTCGGGGCACTTTTTTCCCTCTTTAGGAGGTTTTTTTCCCCCAGCTTGTATATACACCTATTGCCCTAATGGGCTACTTATCTTTGTACATTCTCTAGTAATACATTCAGTATTGTGTGTTGTGCTCCAAACTTCTTCTCCTTCCTTGTGCTATTCGCGTGCTTCCATAGATGTCTATCTCCAACAATTGGTATCAGAGCACGTCGTTGCTTCATCTAGGGTGCTATCAACATTCCTCCGATTGAAATCTCATAGTCACACAAATTTTGGTGAGCATACTCAGCATGTTTTCAAGATCAAAACAGCTTCGCTATGTGGTGTCGAAATCGCGATCTGAGCTTGTTTCAACCTCCAAATGCACTATCGCAGCACTTGTGCAGGCTATTTTGTCTTTTTGTTCCAAAGGTATATACCAGTTTCTGTTCGCCAATATATGCATCTCAAAGTCTGCTACAAGTCTAGCAGAATTCGTCCGGCCAGTTCTGTTCAACTTTTTGAGATACAAACAATTTTTTGCATCAAGGTATTTTAGTCACCGGCCATGGCGGAAAGCAATGATGTATTCTGTATGTTGCCTGTTGAGGATAAGTTGGATGGTACTAACTACCCGTTATGGGCTTATATGATGTGACATGTATTGGTTGCAAAAGAACTCTGGAACATTGTCTAGGGTGTTGAAAAACGTCCTATCACACTTGCAATTGTTACAATTGCAGGTACACAAGCTGAGGTAGAAGGTGTCGAAGATGATGATATTCTGCATATTCCTGTTCGTGCTGCGGTTTCTATTGCACCTACTATAGAGCAGATTTGTTGGGATGGCAGAGATGCCCAGGCACATGCATTGATAGATTTTTCTATCAAACATGCTATTATTTCTCACATACGCTCTTGCAGAACAGCTAAGGATGCTTGGGATACTCTTACCACATTGTACCAAGCTAGGAATGAGGCTCATGTTGCTTACCTCCGAAAACAGTTGGAGAGTGAGCACATGAATGAAGGTGATTCCATGGACAGTTTTCTAACAAAGATCAAAGACTTGAAGGAACAATTGATTTCTGCTGATGAGGTTATACCAGATAGCTCACTTTTGCAGACCGTTCTGAATGGTCTTCCTGATTCATACCAGAGTTTTGCTTCTACTCTTCGGTTGATGATGAAAGGAAATCCAAATGCCTTGTCATTTGAGGATTTAGTCTTTGTTCTGTTGCAAGAAGATCAATCCAAGCAGAACAGGTCCACTATGCGAGTTGCAGATCAAGCTTTCCTGGCTAGCCAGAAGGGCAAAGGAAAATGGAGCTCTTTAACTAGTAAGCAGAAATCTGCTAATTCTGCACAATCAAAGAGGGAAGACAAAGATGAAAAGAAATCAAAAAAGCAAAAATTGTTTTTCAAGTACTATAAAGGAAATGATCATATCATAAAGAACTGTCCTAAATTGGCTGCAAAAGAGGCAAAGAAAAAAGAGGCAGGAATGCTTATTGCAGAGGCCTCTACTCGAAAAACAGAGTCTGCTAATCTTGTGCAGGAAGAAGAATGGGCATTTACTATTGTTTGCAGTTTTGACCCATCTTCTCATGAGCAGTGCATGTCTGTAGTAGACTCAGATGTTTGGTACTTTGATAGTGAGGCGACCAAACATATTACCTCGCAGCACAGTTTTTTCTCTTCACTCGAGCCTCCCCTACAGGGAATACTATTACATGTACCAACAACTCCTCTTATCCTATTATGGGAGTTGGTAAGATCATTTTGACTATTGCTGATGATAGTTCTTTCACTTTGTCAGATGCTTTATTTGTGTCAAGGATCAAGAAGAACCTGTTATCAATTTCTGCATTAGCCAAGATTGGCTTGGTTGTGGAATTTGTTGATGACAGGTGTACAGTTCATGATCTATCAAATGGCGATGTGATTATTGCTTTTGGAATTTTATGCCGTGGGTTGTACAAGCTCATAGACTATGAAAGATCTTTAAATGATTCGGCATGTGCAGTACATGATTCTCAGGCTATGTCAGATGCAAAGATTTGGCATGCATGCTTTGGTCATCTGAATTTTGCTAGTTTGCTACGCCTGCAGAAATCTGAAATGGTGTCCTCTTTGCCCAAACTTGAGGCACCTAGAAAACATGTTTGTGAAGGCTGTATTTTGGGCAAAATGCAGTGTTTGTCCTTTCCAAAAGATGGTTCAGTTGGGGCTACTCAGAAATTGCAGCTTCTACATACTGATGTTTGTGGTCCTATGCAGACACCTTCTTTTGGAAATTATCTTTACTGTGACTTTCATCGATGATTTTTCCAGGCATGCATGGGTATATCCATTGAAGGCAAAGTCCGAAGTGTTCATGTGCTTCAAACAGTTTTTGGTTTTGGCTGAAAATCTGTCAGCATGTAAAATGGGCATCCTCCGTTCTGATCGAGGGGGGGGGGAATATATATCTTCTTATTTTAATGCATTTATGGCTTAACGTGGGATAAAACACCAGTGTATAGTGTCGTATACACCTCAACAAAATGGAGTTGGTGAACAAAAGAACAAGTCACTCATGGAGATGATGAGTTGTATGGTCAAGAGTCAGGCTTTACCACATAGTTTCTGGCTTGAGGCTGTAATGTGTGCAGCATATGTACTTAACACGTGTCCCACTAAAGCACTGCAGTCTATCACTCCATATGAGGGTTGGCATGATCGCAAGCCATCTCCTGCACATATGCATGTTTTTGGTTATTTTGCATATGCATTAGTGCCTGAACAACATCGCAAAAAATTGGATGATAAAGCAGTAAAATGTATTTTTGTTGGGTACAGTTCTTAAAGTAAAGGCTATCGTTTGTATCATCCACAGACTAAATGCATTCTGGTTAGCCGTGATGTTTTTGTGGAAGATGATATTCAACCATTGCTTTCATGTACTAAGGAGACATTTGTTAGCTCCAAAGACATGTATGATACTTTGTTGCCTCTTTTTACAGGTGGACAATCTAGTGCTAGTCCTAATGAGGCAACTTCTCAACCTTTGCAGGTTTCATGTGATGATGCAAATCATCCCATTTCTGATGCAGATTTACATGATGCACTTGTTGGTGAGAGAGCTCACATTGAGGAGGCAAAAACTATGCCAAAATGGTTGGTGCACACCTTGGGTGACAGCAAATTAGATGCACCTCTGTCATATCGTACTCGTTCATGCTCTCATAGTGCCTCTTTTGCATCAGATTGCTATGATATGGCTGCATCTAGTCTCTGTGATGAGAATGAGCCTGTTTCGCTTGATGAAGCACAAAATTCAAAAAATTGGATGGCTACTATGCAATCTGAATATGATGCTATAATGAAGAATGGTACTTGGTCTTTGTGTGACTTGCCTCCTGGCAAGAAGGCCATTGGCACTAAGTGGGTTTACAAGCTAAAGTGTAAGCCTGATGGAACAGTTGACAGGTATAAGGCTAGGCTTTTTGCAAAGGGTTATGCATAGGAAAGAGGCATTGATTTTGATGAGACCTTTGCACCTACATGCCGTATGACTACTGTTCGAAGCATTTATGCACTTGCATCCCATCATGGTTGGAATGTACATCAGTTCGACATTAAAACTGCATTTCTGAATGGTGACTTGCATGCAGAAGTGTATGATTTTCAGCCCTATGGCTTTGTGCAGAAAGGGCATGAAAACCAGGTGTGCAGGTTAAAGAAGGCATTATATGGTTTAAAGCAAGCACCACATGCTTGGTATGAGAAGATACATGCCTATCTAACTGCACATGGTTTCGAGAACAGTCCAACTCAAAGCACCTTATATGTTAATCGTGCTAACGATGTGCTTCTGATCATTGTTGTCTATGTTGACGACATGCTGCTCACTAGTCCTATTGAGAAGCATATTGCTGATTTTAAGGCTGATTTGCATGCCTCATTTGAGATGTCTGATTTGGGGCATTTGCATCACTATTTAGGCATTCAATTTATGCATGTTGATGGTGGAATGGCTTTGTGTCAAACAAAATACATTGACACATTATTGCAGTGTTTTGGCCTTGAAGATTGTAAGCCTATTACCACTCCTACGGAGACAGGTTTACGATTGAGTCTTCATGATGTTGGAGATGCATTTGACTGATGGACCCTTGCTCGGTTGAACGTTTGACATAGTATTCAGCGACATCTGTGGCCAAGTGATGCTCTGCTAACCTCAATCCTTTGGCCAAATCTGTGAGTAAGGCATCTCAATTGATTGGCCCGGATACATCCGGATGTGGCATGCACAACTTGTCTGAATGTAGGGCCTACTCCACAACAAATAAATGTAGCAGATGAGAGGGTTTGGGTATGAATATTTCTGAGTGATACTCCCAAAACCCTGTGATAAACATTTCTTCAAGTGTTTGTTTGAAGCATGTTGTGAGATATTTGATACGAGCGTGCCACGCATATACAATATTGATAGATGCTGTCGTGCTCATATCATAGACAAGGTTAAGGTTGCCTTCATTAAAGCCTAATGCTAAGAGGTGAGGTTCTTTGACATTTTTGAAGGTCCAGAAGGTGATAAGAATTAGTTCAAAGATTTTGAGGCACATCCGTGCCATGACGTCTGGTACATTCTTGAATCTGATTCCCCAATGTCAAATTGTTGAGATCATATATGCTACCATTGGTGGGCCACGAGGTGGTGCCAGATATACATAGTTCAACCATTTATCACATCCTTTGACATTCTTCACTGTTTGAGTGAACTCAAGCCATGATCTTCATCGAAACATAGGGCAATAGCAGGGGTTATACTTAATGTACAATGGCATGTTGTTCCATGTGCACACCATTTCGGGGGGTAGGTTTCGAGTAACCATATTCTCCATGTAGGTTGAAAGATGTTGCCTTGCGCCGCACTTTCTAGAATGTCGTATGGGGCAAATTGGGTTATGGAGGTTGGCTCTTTTGTGGTGCGATGTTTGTCTCAGCATTATAGTCTGCTAATAAGACGCAAAATGGTACATACAAATCATCAAAAACACCAATCCATCGATGATGAGATAGGTTTTTGAAGTAGTCTGATTTGATGAAGACTTCTTCCAGTCGACGATCTACCATGTCTTCTGAATTTCATTCTTCGGATGTGATCTAAGGCTTGTGCTTGCACTTCTTTGGGAATTCGTTTTTCTTCTTCCTTACGTTTCTTAGCAGTGTTGAGTCGATTAATCATTTCCTCAGTGAGGGGTTCTTGATATAGTTTGACTCTACACCCGCTGATGTCACTAGGGAGAACATCACCTTCTAAGGTGGCTAATTGGACTGCCCCACTTGTTGATATTCTATTAATAATCATGGGCCCATAACCACGCTTCTCTAGCTTTCTTGCATGTTGTTTTAGGGTGTGCACTAAAACTAAGTCTCCTGCTTTCAAGCCTTTATCCTTCACATGGGCATCGAAGTATGCCTTCTATCTTTTCTTAGTTGCATATATCCTTGTGGCAGCTCTCAGTCTCATTTCACCTAGTCGTTCAAGATCAAAGATCCTAGAAGAGATTTCATGCCCTGTCCACTCATGCTGTGTGCTACTTTTAGTGTAGGTATCAAGAAGTCCAACATAGCATTTCATTTTGGCCAAACACCATCTGAAAGTGTGTGGCTTGGAGTACCATTTTATAGGCAACTCGATATGCCCAAATAGCATGGTGTAGTTGTTTGTCCTAATCAGAGTGTTTATTATTCACTAATTTGGTCAGCACATTGCATAGAATCTTATTGGTGCTTTCGGCTTGCCCATTAGCTTGTGGATGATAGGGGACATATTTCTTTTGTATCATCAAGATTCTCAATTACTTCATTTAAGAAGTGAGTGCCTCTATCACTTACAAGCTCTATAGGTAGCCCATCAAAAACTCTTGAAGAAGATTCTCAATTACTTCATTTAAGAAGTGAGTGCCTCTATCACTTACTAGCTCTATAGGTAGCCCATATCTCGTGAACACGTTCTCAAATAAGAACTTAGCTATCGTTTGAGCATCGTTTTTCATTGTGGCTTTCACTTCTACCCATTTGGTTAGATAGTCTGTGGCCACAATGATATATTCAGCATGTGAACCCTTGGCTGCGGGATTAATAGGACCTACAAAGTCTATTCCCCACTTAAAGAATGCACGTCCACCCATCATAGGTTTCAATGGCATCTCATCTTTTTGTATGGGATATTGAGTTCGCTGACAAACGTCACACCGCTTCACATAGGTATGTGCATCCATGTGAAGGGTTGGCCACCACAAGCCTACAAATAGGATTGCCTTAATCACATGGTCTGGTCCAAAGTGTCCTCCTGCTACACCTTGGTGAGCAGTTTCCAAGATCTTCAGATATTCACTCTCATGGACACATAGTCTCAGATATCCGTCTTTTCCATGCTTGTATAGATTATCACCAATGAGTGCGTAATCTAGGGCTTCTTGTTCTAAACTTCTTTGCCTTGCCAGGGTCATATCTTGAGTGAATGTTTTTGTCCTCAGGAAAGCTACCAATGGTTCACTCCAATCTGGTATTAGAGACATTTGGTACAGTGTAGCATGCTCCACAGGTGGCCTAATATGACAGACTGGGCATTCCTTACACAACTTATGGACATCTGCTTCCATAGTCGGACAGTGCACTCCAAGTCTCCTTAGTGTCTGTAAAGTTCTTTGCCTTGAGTAGTGTTGCTCTAATGCACCCACATGTGCTAATTGCAACCATTTTGTGTACTCCTCTTCCACACAACAAGCTAATATCCCTTGATATGTATGCTTGTACATACTTCTTGCCATGATATGGTACTTTTGGGGTTTTACTACCTCCTTATCTTGAGTGTTCATTACTGGATCTTTAGGCCCATATGTCAATACTGGCACTAATGTCTTGTCCCACTACGGTACAACTTCCAAATTAAGGAAGTAAGCATCTGGAAGATCATCTGATACTCCTTGTGGGGCCTCTCCAGATGTGAGCCGCGAGAGATGATCTGCTCTTAAGTGAGTCTTTCCTTTCCTCACAACTACCTCAAAGTCATATTCCATTAGTAAGAGGAACCATCTCACTAACCTACTTGTATTGCATGGCCTGTTCACGAGATATAGCAATGCTTGATGGTATGTAAAGAATTTAAACTTATTTGCAAGGAAATAGTGTCTAAACTTTTTAACTGCATATACCATGCCTAATCCTTCTCGTTCAGTAGTGGTGTAATTCCTTTTGCAGCATTCAATTGCCTACTTGCATAAGCTGTTGGTAGATCCATGTTACCTTCATCTGTGGGTTGTGCTAGCACACATCCAATAGCATAGTTGGATGCATCCACATGCACATGGAATGGCTTGTTCCAATCTGGGGTAGTCAAGATTGGTCCCGAATACAATCTTCTTTTGAGCTCGTTAAAGGAGTTTTCACATTATTCAGTCCACTTGAAGTTAGTCAAAATGGAGTACAAGGGCTTTGAAATGATTGCATACATATGAATGAATCGGCGATAATAGCCACAATGCCCCATGAAAGCACGTACCTCCTTGACATTCCTTGGCCTAGGTAGCTCTGCAATAGCTCTCACTTTCTCCTCATCCATGGATATGCCATTCTTTGACACTATGTGTCCTAGAATCTTGCCTTGCCTGACCATGAAAACACACTTTTTTGGGTTCAGGCAGACTTGATATTCTCTACATTTGTCAAAGATTTGCCTGAGTTCAGGTATATGTGTATGTCTAATGTTGGAATGGGCACAGAGATCATCAACATAGACTTCTAAATTCTTGCTCAAGAATTCTTTAAATACATGACACATCAGTCTCTGAAAGGTCGCGGGCGCATTGGTGAGACCAAATGGCATTACTCAAAAAGCAAATATGCCCCACTCTATGGCAAAACTTGTCTTATGCTGATCTTCTGGAGCTATGGCCACTTGATTGTAGCTAGAGAAGCCATCAAGGAAGTTTTATACTTCCTTGCCTACTACTCTTTCTAAGAGATGCTCAGTGATAGGAAGTGGATAACTATCTCCAATAGTGGCTGCGTTAACTTTCTTTAAGTTAATGCATACACGTAACTTTCAATTCTTCTTGGGCACGACTACAATGGGGATACCCACTCAATGTGCTCAATTTCATAGATGATTCAGCTTCAACAAAACGATCCATCTCTTCCTTGATTTTGGCAGCATAATTATCATTGTATGTGTATGGCTTCTGCTTAGATGGTTTGGCCTCTGAGGTCATGGGTATCATGTGTGAGCATATGTCAAGGTCTACAACTTTCAATTCCTTGTAACTCCAAGTGAATACATATCTGTATTCTCTTAGCAAGGCTATCAACTCTTGCTCCTCTTCCTCCGTCAGGTCATGTCCTATGTAGGTGCACCTTTCTTCTCCCTCTTCTATGGTTACAACAATCTTCTTGGTGGTCTCCTTGTTATCATAGGCCTCTCTTGCTTGTGTGTCACATTTAGGCATCCTCATCATGACTCTCCTATCTTCTATCTCGTACTTCTTAAAGTTTTTCAGGACCTCAAACAAGGATTCTTCCTCCTCTGGTGTGACTTCTCTCTTCTTCCTCTTCTTGCCTTCATTCTTATTGGTTACCTGTGTGGCTAATCTTACATCATTTGTAAGTTCTTCATGTCTCTGAGGGTGAGCTTCTACTTCGTAGAAATATTCCTCATCTAATGCAAAAGGTGGGTCCATAATGATTGACTCTAGATCCGAGTCACTTGCATCTTTGAATGCATCAGTGTTAGGTTCACATTCTTCAATAACCAAATCACACATGATTGGCTCTATGGTGAAGACCTATGGGTTTCCTTCGCACCTACCTCTCTAGGTATTTCTCTCTTCTCTTCTTCTACTGCTATTTTACACATCCACAAGTGAGCGTCTTCATGCATCCATGAGGATCCTGATCCTATGGAATGCACTGATTCGGTATCATCCTTAGCTCTATGGATGGGATTCCATTGAATAGGGAGTACGTCTCTATGGGAGTGATCCTTGAGATTGACTTTGGTTGTAACACCTAAGTGTTGCAAATACAAAGAATTGGTTCCCCAATCTTGCACCACTTGCAACTGCTACATAAATGGTCTTCCCAAAATCATCTCATAGGCCTGATTCTTGCTAAAGTCACATATAGCAAAAGTATGCTCAAACTCGGCACCACATGTAGTGAGAGTTATTCCTTCTAGCAATCCTAAGGGTCTTTCTATGTGACCATCGGCCATCTGCGATTTCATTCTCATGGGCTTGAGTGCCGGCTTGCCCCATCGCTTCCATACGGAAGTGCTAGCAATTGCAACTCTCGTGCCTGAGTCCAAAATTGCCTTGGTTGTTTATCCTTGATGGATAATGGGAAGATAGGTGTTTCCTTCTTCTCCTTCATGCATGTCTCCTATCTTGTCCAAGGGTATTTTTGGCACTGTTCTATAAGATCCTACCTGGGAACGAGGTTTTGCTACTTCTGACACTTGATTGGCTACATGTTTCCATAGTTGTGGCCTAATTTTGAGTAGCTCTTCTAAAGTGAGATTGCACTGCACTTTAGTGTTTTTCACTACCTCTGTGTTCCTAGGTATGATTGAGTCTTCGTTTCTTACCATGACTGTGGGTGCTCTCATACAAGTAGACTTAGCTTCCCATGGGCCTGTGAAATGGGGTAGTTCCTGTAAGGAATTAGACTCGAACTCTAATCTCTAATGAGATTGGGCACTCTCATGTTCCTCATAAATGGAATGAATGTCTTGTGGGAATTGATCATGCACGTCATCCACAAGTTCAATGGGAGGAGGAACTTCACTCTCTTTAGCCCATTTCTCTTCTTGAATCTCTCGCAGGAATTCTAGTGTGTATCGATTCATAGAAGAAGATGTGTCTAGTTCTATGGAGTTAGGCACATAAGCTTCCTGGGTAGGAAGGCTTATCCTTTCACTTGTCTTGTCCTTACTTTGAGAGGCAGGGTCCTTTTCAGATTTTGCAATTAGCCTCTCCAATCTTTCTAGCAATCCATAAAAGTGCAACTATGTCTTGGCTGAACTAAAGAAGTTAAAGAGGCGATTGGCTTCAAACATGGTTTGAGCCAATTCCACCATCTTAGCACAAATTTTAGTTCGTTCAAGCTCTAGTTCGGCTCTAGGGTAACACTTTTCATGATCCATTACGTTTGGCCCTTCTTGGATTCTGGCCTGATATGCTTTAAGCATCATGTCTAGGTCCTCGGGAGTGGGATCGGCTAAGAGTGATCCTCGAGAGTGGAATTGTGTAAGGTGGGTTGGAAGGTGGTGGATTGGAGTTTTCGTTTCTCTCAAGCTTTCCTCAAGTTTGCTCATCTTCTTTGCCCATTGCCTTTTCATTCTCTCGCGACTATCCTTCCAAGCTCTAGTCCTCTTCTTAGTTATGCTCTCAGTTTCACTAACCTCGGAACTCTTTTCCTGGCCTAAACCTTGGTTTTACTGCAAAGCTTGAGCTCTAGTGACCACTTGCACTGGTGTAGTGGAAGTTACACTTCCTGTAGAGTCTACCACTAGCCCAATAATGTTGATAGGAGTGATTTTCAGTATATTGTTGGGGTTCTTAGGACAATCTTGCAAGAGATGCTCTTTCCCACAATCAGAACAAACCCTGAATCGTCACAGCTTGGGGTTGTGTAGGTGCAGGCATAGGGCAATCACGAATGAGGTGATCTCCCTGACATCAGTAGCATGGTCCTCTAGGGAATGGGGTCTTACCTGCCTAGGTTGAGGTCTAGAGTTAGGACTGGCATACATGACATTTGCATACTTTGGCTCCCAACTAGGTTCACTCGGGTCTTTATAATAGTATGATTCATTATGCTCAGGTGACTGCATGTAGTAAGCCTGTGGGCTATCAATGTGAGTAGAGTCAAAACTATGATCACTAGGGTCACTTTTTGAAACCAATGGTGTTATTGGCACTATGGCTCTATTCAGATTCTCTTCTACAGTTGCATACTTTAGTGGAATCACATTGGCTGGAGGACGGGGCTGCTGCGCTAGGATTGATTGAGGCCTTTGCTGCCCTTGATAGGGTTGTTGTGGCCTGCCATATTGTTGTGGTGTGTACTGGTTTTGGTACCTTCCTTGTTGTGGGTATGGATGTGGGTAAGTTTTCTTAATTGCTTGCTTATTGTATGGGCAATCTTGTGCGGTGTGATTAGTGTATCTCCGTTCTATGGTGAAGTATTGACTACTAGGGTTCACTTGGGGTTGAGCCATAATGGGACATACATTCGCCATATGGTCGCCTCCACAAGTATAGCATCTTTTCATTGTGGCAAACCTTGGTATTTGTTTGCTTGAGACTCCTAACTTATGAGCTACTTCTCAGCGAGTTCCTCAATAGATGTGGATTGTGTGGAAGTGACGCTAGTACAACTATCTGAATCTTTGTAAATTTTTGAAAGCTTTAATTCCTCCCCTAGGTTATCCTCAATGTCAATGCACATGCATACACACTCTTCTATGGTTCTAGGGTCCTTCAAGTACACACATCTCAATTTGGTACTCAACAATCCACCTAGGAATAATGCCACTTGTTTGGCTGGAGTGGGTAGCTATGGAACAAGACATCTTTCTAGGTATTGTCTAAACCTTCTCCCTACAAGTTTAACCATCTCTTGAGGTGTCCGTTTGAAGCTATGTATTAAGGAAGAGGTATTGTGTCGTATGCCACTCTTAGAAAATTTTGTGATGAAGGCTTCTAGAAGTTGGCCTATGTTCCTGAACTGACCTTGGTGAAGCGGTTGAAACCATGTAAGGGCTGTATTCTTGAGAGTTAGGCCAAAGGCATTATACTATGTGAATAGGTCATCAACTTGCTTGGCTCTCAGGACTTGCCTAAATTCTGCCACATGATCATATGGGTCTCCAATGCCATCAAAATAGTTCTTCATGGACTTAACTAGTTGTGTAGGCCTCAAGATCCTCGTGTGTTCCCTAGGCCTTGCCAAGGGAAAATCATCTACATTTCTTTGGTTCCTTGGGTCTCTAGGTCTCTAGGTCTCTCAGTTTCCACTATATCCGTCTCCATTCTTGTTCTTTCTCTTCCCAATGGGTTAGCAAATCTTACTTCCAGCTTGTCTCTACTCTTGTCCTTGTAAGCTCCATGGGTCTGGGATGTTCAAGCTCCTTGGTGACCATAGGAACCATTAGATCTTGGTTGGGGAAAAATAAATTCACCCTTCGAAGTGTAGGCATGCCTACCATGTTCTGAGACCACAAAGATCCTCTCTGAAGTATTGTCTAAATAGGTCACTTTGCCTGGGCTATCAAGATCTTTAAACTCATAGATTGTGAGCATTCCTGCTTCATTAGACTGGTCAGTCTTATACCTCCAAAAGGCCTTTTTAGTCTCTCGGTTCAAGAGCAAATCTATGCTCTTATTGTCTAGGGAACCCACTCTAGAGTAATGATTCTAGTCAAGACTGATTTGCCTCGGGGAGCTCTAGGCTCTCTTCCTAAGTTCCCTTTCTCTATGTCACCTATGTCTATCTCTGGAATCACATTACCGAACTCATCTGTTCTATCCGATTGTTTGGTGACTATGTACATTGTCCCTTCCTTATCTAGGTATGCACCATTTTCAAACTTGACCCCTAGATGTTATAGTCCAAAGGGTTGATCAGGGTTTTTAATTTGCACAAGATACCTTATAATACTATCCTCATAGATGCGAGAACCTAATCGGTTGGTCCTGATGTATTCAAGTTGAGTTTTGTATGGGCCTTCGGATTTCTCTAAGTAAGCCACACCTGAACTTCCTGTAGGTCTCCCCATTGTGAAGAGGTGGATAGGTATGTGCTTGAAGATGAAGAGGTGTTGCAAAATCCTTGATCTACACCAGCCAAATGAACTCCAGGAGTATATGGTGGGCCCTTTTAGCTTGCCTATGGATTTATTAGACACCCTATGTACCTTGGAAGATCACTCACAAAAAGATAGATCAAAACAGATAAGTTGGAGTTAGCTCAGAGGTGAAGAACTTGCTATTTTTGGTTCATACACCTGTCCAGTGTTTTGCATAATTCTCTGAGCACAGTAGCAATTAGCTTAATTCCTCTTGGGAAAGTCTAGTTAACTTAAAGATCTAACTTTCAAGAGTAATCTCATCAAAAATAATGAACCATACACTGAGAATGATGTTTAACAACTGATGACATCATCCCGATTTTCACGGGCTGCTATAGTTTGAGACCAGTGAGCAGAAAAATAAACATAACTCTAGATTTGAGAATTCAATGATTATGAAATTTTGTATGATTATACTAGACCGTAATCTAACTCCAACAAGCTTTAAATCATTAAATTTGGGTAATTACACAATGAGAAACACCTCTGACAAGATGAGTAAAAAAGTCGGGTACCTGATAGAGAAGTGAAAATGCACAGACAGGGTTGACTTCAACTGAACATAACTGACGATTCAAACACCCAAATGAAATGAAACTTTGTGAGCACATAGTAGCCTTATAGATCTAACTTTACCAAGTTAAATCAATGAAAATAATGCACCAAGCTTAGAGAAACCATCTCTACAATCTGACTGAGAAAACTGAGAGATATTAGTGAGTAGTACACTTCACAAGAACATGGAAATATGAACTCAAATGATCATGAAAATGAAAGTATATTGCTTGTACAATACAATGGACTTACTGATACATATGTGTGCCTTGTAATCACACCTTGATATGGCATAAAGCTCAGCTCTTTGAGGTCTTCACATAGGTCTCTCTAACCACGACTAAAGCTGCCATCTATTTATAGTTGAGTTTGGGAGGCTAACTTCCCTCAATCACTCTCCAATCAATTAGTGATTGATTTGATTCTCTATCTACCACAAATCACGACTTCATGGCTCCTCTTTCCCTTTTTGATCAAGTGGACTCAACCACTTAAGATTCTCTCACTTTTACATTAAGTAAACTCTTCAAAAGTTACAAGAGGTAGTTCACAAGTGAACTTTGCATAGTCTTCATTTTAAAGCTTCTTCTATGACTTTGTGGGACTCAAGCCAATATTTAGGCTTGTCATAGATTTGCTCCAACAGCTCCCCCTCAAGCCAAGTATGCTTGAGGTCTTCAATCTTCCAAGATTACCTGCAAACCAATCGTAGCCTTGAATTTGCAAAGCTTTGTACCATCCAATGCTTTGGTTAGAATATCTGCACATTGTTGATGAGTGGACACATATGATATTTGAATCTCTTTGCTTAGAACCTTCTCTCGTACATAGTGATAATGAACTTCAATATGTTTAGTCCTTGCATGAAAAATAGGATTAGCAGCCAAATGAATAGAACTCATATTGTCACCATAAATAGTTGCAGTTCCAAACTCCAATCCAAGATCTTTGAGTAATGTCTTCATCCACATAGCTTCTTGTGTAGCTATGGCAAGACCTCTGTATTCAGCTTCAGTAGAAGAGAGAGCAACTGTGGGTTGCTTCTTGGATGACCATGAAATAAGCTTTGAACCTACAAAGGTAAGATAACCTGAAGTGCTCCTTCTATCTTCCTTGGAGCCAGCCCAATCTGCATTAGAAAATAGCTTCAAACCTAAATCAGATACATAAGGATAATAAAGTCCTTCATTTATGGTTCCTTTGAGATACTTGAGAATCCTTTTGGCAGCATCCATATGTGGTTTCCTTGGTGTGTGCATAAATTGACTTAGCACACTCACACTGTAACATATATCTACTCTTGTCAATGTGGCATAGTTGAGACTACCCACTAGACTTTGGTATGATGTGATGTCCTCTATGAGTTCACCTTCATGTGAGCTCAATTTGTGATTGACCTCCATTGGAGTACCTGCAATCTTACAATCTTGCATCTTGAATTTTGCCAACATGTCCTTAATGTACTTTCTTTGAGTGAGAAACAAACCATGATCTTTGTAGACAACTTCCAAACCTAGGAAGTAGGTAAGTGAACCCAAATCACTTATCTTGAACTCTTCTCTCATCTGATCTTTGATCTTCTTCATACCATTTGCATCATTTCCTGTCAATATAATATCATCTACATATACACATAAGTAGATGATCTCAGAATTACTCTTTTTAATAAAGAGTGAAGGATCTACCTTGCTTGGTTGAAAGCCTTTGTCCTGCAAGAATGAAACAAGTCTGAAATTCCAAGCTCTTGGGGCTTGCTTGAGACCATATAATGCTTTGTTAAGTTTACACACATAATCAGGATAAATTTCATTCTCAAAAAAAGGTGGTTGTGCCATATATACCTCTTCTGTTATCCAACCATTCAAGAATGCATTCTTTACATCTAGTTGAAGTATCTTCCAATTCTTGGAAGAGGCAATACTAAGTAAAACTCTAATAGTAGGCATCTTGGCCATAGGAGAGAAGGTCTCCTCATAATCAATTCCCTGAGTTTGTCCAAAGCCTTTGCTACAAGCCTTGCCTTATACATGTTAATGGAACCATAAGAATTCTTCTTGAGTTTATAGACCCATCTTGAGCCTATTACCTTCATGGATGAAGTCTTGGGCACCAAATCCCAATTGTTGTTTTCCTCAAGTGCTTCAATCTCTTCCTTCATTGCATGCTTCCATTCTGATTTTGCTTTGGCCTCTTCAAATGATGATGGCTCCTCTTGGTTTATGTCATGTGCTATGTAGATAGAATGTTTAGTTACTAATGAGGTGTCAAACCCATACCTTTCTGGTTTTTTCTTTTCCCTCATAGATCTTCTTAGGCCATGATGTGATGATTATGCCTCATGTCCAAGTTCCTGCAATTTTGCTTTACCTTTAGACTTCCATGCTTTGACCTTTTCCATCTAAGATTCTTCATCATCCTCTGAGGTGTCTTGTTCTTCAATCTTCGGTTGTTCTCTACCAAGATTTGGAAAATCTTCTTCAAGATCATATGGTAAATTGACCTTCCTGCATGAATCTTCATACCATGAATTGTTTTCATCAAAAACTACATCTCTGCTTACCAAGAATCCTTTGTTGGTAGGGTTGTATAACCTGTAACCCTTTTGATTGTTGTCATATCCAATAAATACACACCTTTCTTCCTTTGGATCCATCTTGCCTCTAACCTGTGGAGGAACATGAGCAAAAGCAATACATCCAAAAATTTTACAATGATCTAAGCTTGGTCTTCTTCCATTCCAAGCCTCATACCCATCAAGGGATTTTGAAGGCAACCTGTTAATCAAGTAAGTGGCTGTAGATACAGCCTCAACCCATAGATAATTAGGCAAATGCTTTTCATTTAACATGGACCGTGTAGCTTCAACAATTGTCCTATTCCTCCTTTTTGCCACTCCATTTTGCTCAGGAGTGTACCTTGTAGTTACCTCTCTTTTGATTCCTCTTTCTTGAAGAAAAGAATCAAACTCATGGGAGAAGTATTCTCCCCCTCCATCTGACCTTAGCCTTTTTAGTGATTTACCTATTTGATTCTCCACAAGATCCAAATATCTTTTGAAACATGAAAAAACTTCATCTTTGTGTTTCATAAAGAATAGGATAGTCCATCTGGTGCAATCATCAATAAAGGAGACATAATACCTTGATCCGGATATTGAAGCTTCCTTGCTAGGTCCCCATACATCTGTATGAACCAACTCCAAGAGATCTCCATGCATATAACCTTTCTTCATGAATGGTAACCTGTGAGACTTTCCAAATTGACATGCACTACACTTATAAATCCTATGTTTTTTTGACAAATTAGGGAGTCCAAGTACACTTTGGTCCCTGCAAATTTGCTTTAATGACCTTTCACCAATATGTGCTAACCTTTTGTGCCATACTTCCAATTCTGTGAGTGTCTGACTACCATAATTAAAGAGAGCAATGTTTCTAGTGTCTTGTAATTCAAATGTGAACAATCTACCTGCCTTTTCACCTTTTGCAATTCTTTTGAATCCTTGACTTGGATCTTCAACAAATGCTCCTGCTTTTGTGAACCTGACTTGCAACCCTTTCTCTACTATCTGCCCAACACTTATCAAATTCTTTGTAATGGTAGGGACATAGAGTACTTTACTGAGTAGGTTGATGTTTCCATCAGGTGCTTTGACATTGCCTATTTTCTCCACAAGATGTCTTGTATCATCTCTTGTTTGTACCTCATGCTTATTCCTTGGATCTTCTAAATCTGATAGGAGTGCCACATTTCCTGCCACATGATTTGAACAACGTGAATCTATGTAGAAAACATGCTCATCAGATTTACCTTGTGGCATAGCCATGTTCATGATCAATAATGAATCCTCTTTGTTTGAGTCTTCTGTGTAGTTATTGAAGTCTCTCCTTCCTTTGTAGCCTCCTTGATAGTTTGAATGATTGTAGTTGTTCTAGTTTCCATGATAATTGTTGAACCTTCCTCTTGAGTAGCCATAACTTCCTCTATTGGATCAAACATGAGTTGGAGTCTTGGGATCTCCCCCTGCCTTTTCTACCTCCTCTTCCTCTACCTCTGCCATGTCTTCCTCTACCTGCATAATTAACTTGATATGTACCTGCTTCATCATCCACTTTCTTTGCCTTTCCTTTGTTATCTTTGGACTTGCTTTTATCAGTGTATAAAGCTGAAGATTGATTACCTTTAGAGCTTTCTCCATTTTTGATAAGCTTTGCCTCTTGAGTAAGCAGTTGTCCAATGAGTGTATTGAAATCAAGTACATGCATGTCCATGTACAAATCCATAGCTGTGGTGAATGCTTCCCACTTGTCATCTGCCTTCAAGCCATTGATGACCTGCCTTACATTTTGCTCTTCATCTATTACCTCTCCAATGCTTCCCAACTGATCCGCTATGTCCTTGAGCTTTGTGACAAAATCAGTCACATTTTGTTTGGGAGCCTTCTTGAGAGTTGTGAAATCCAGCCATAGTTGATGCTTCCTAGCTTTGGTACTTGAAGAGAAGAAGGCTTCAAGTGCATCCCACACTTCCTGAGATGTCTTACAACTTCTAATGTGAGGCAACAAAAAATCTGAGATAGAGTTCAGGAGATAAGACCTTGCAAGTGCATCCTTGGAGCACCATGTGCTCAATCTTTCTTGCTCTTCTTGTGTTGGTTGACTTTTGTTCCTGAAACTTGGCATAACTTCATCTCCAGTCACATAACCATATAAACTTCTACCTTGGAGATAAGCTTCCATTCTTAATGACCAAGCTGAGTCGTTACCTCTGTCCAATTTGTCAATTGATGAAGGAAATCCATCTGCCATGTTGTCCAACCTTGCTCTGATACCACTGTGAAGAGATTGATAGGTATGTTCTTGAAGATGAAGAGGTGTTGCAAAATCCTTGATCTACACCGGCCAAATGAACTCCAGGAGTATATGGTGGGCCCTTTTAGCTTACCAATGGATATATTAGAAACCCTATGTACCTTGGAAGATCACTCACAAAAAGATAGATCAAAACAAATAAGTTGGAGTTAGCTCAGAGGTGAAGAACTTGCTATTTTTGGTTCATACACATGTCCAGTGTTTTGCATAATTCTCTGAACACAGAAGCAATTAGCTTAATTCCTCTTGGGGAAGTCTAGCTAACTTAAAGAGCTAACTTTCAAGGGTAATCTCATAAAAAATAATGAACCACACATTGAGAATGATGTTTAACAACTCATGACATCATCCCGATTTTCACAGGCTGCTACAGTTTGCAACCAGTGAGAAGAAAAATAAACATAACTCCAGATTTAAGAATCCAATGATCATGAAAATTTGTATGCTTATACTAGAAAGTATGCTGCATCAAGCAAGCTTTAAATCATTGAATTTGGATAAGTACGCACTGAGAAACACCTCTAACAAGATGAGTAAAAAAGTAAGGTACCTGACACAGAAGTGAAAATGCACAGATAGGGTTGACTTCAACTGAACATAACTGAGGATTTAAACACCCAAATGAAATGAAACCTTGTGCGCATATAGTAAACTTATAGAGCTAACTTTACCAAGTTAAATCACTGAAAATGATGCACCAAGCTCAGAGAAACCATCTCTGCAATCTGACTGGGAAAACTGAGAGATATGGCAGTGAGTAGTACACTTCACAAGAACATGGAAATATGAACTAAAACGATCATGAAAATGAAAGTATATTGCTTGTACAATACAATGGACTTACTGATACATATGTGTGCCTTGTAATCACACCTTGATATGGCATAAAGCTCAGCTCTTTGAGGTCTTCACATAGGTCTCTCTAACCACGACTAAAGCTGCCATCTATTTATAGTTGAGTTTAGGAGGCTAACTTCCCTCAATCACTGTCCAATCAATTAGTGATTGATTTGATTCTCTACCTACCACAAATCACGAATTCGTGGATCCTCTTTCCCTTTTTGATCAAGTGGACTCAACCACTTAAGATTCTCTCACTTTTACATTAAGTAAACTCTTCAAAAGTTACAAGAGGTAGTTCACAAGTGAACTTTGCATAGTCTTCATTTTAAAGCTTCTTCTATGAATTTGTGGGACTCAAGCCAATACTTAGGCTTGTCATAGATTTGCTCCAACATCCATACCATAAGACATCTCTCATTCACTAGTTTCAGAGCTAGTGTAGTGGGGATAATTGCTCAACTGTTGGGTCCAAGATCGAGCAGTGTGATTGACACTAGCCTCTGAAGACCTAAGGTCTTGTCTATCTCTCCCTAGATGTCTTCCTGATGTAAGGTTCATATGCGTGATTGAGCAACCCCAATTTTACCCCAAGTACAACCTCATTGCAACTCACTTTGTATCAGTCACTTGGTCCTTTTTTAGTTGGTTATCATGTTTATGCTCTTGTCTGATATCACGTTGTCAGGAATACTTGAGTGAATTTCCACACTTTAAGTTTATCGTACCATGTTAGATTCCTTCCTTTCAAAGAGATTATATTTCTGCTTGAACTTGAGTAATTAAGTATTCTTCGATTGGATAGATGCCTATTGTCACCTTGACTTACTTCTAGCATGACTCGCACTTAGCCTAAGCTAGGAATTGACAAAGGGAGTTAAGAATGATCCAATCTCACTTGCTTATCCCTTGCTCCTTGGTGCTCAAGAACCCTGTTCTCAAGCCTGGAATATGCTAGTGCTCTGGACTCCCTTTGACGCTCTCAATGGACCTGTAAAAGTCCCAAAGTTAGCTCAAGCTTTAAATTCAAATGACATAACAGCCCACTTTCATTCATGTAATTCAGAGACCAAATTGCCCTTTGTCTTTATGAAAAACATTTCTAGAGATCCCTCAGTTTTCTTCCAATGAGCCTAAGATCACTCCAAACGGATTTCGTATGAGGAAGTTATGACTATTCAAGGTTATGGGGTTAAAGCAGGGTTCAAACAGACTAACAGGCAAACAGGGTTTTCTCTAAGTTATTTGCTTACGGCCTCCCTATGTGTCCTATAGCACAATATTCATGCCCAAAATTAGCCAAAATTTTCAAATTAAAAAACCTTGAAAAATTATCGAAAATGGTTGTCAATCACGATCGACAGGGCTGTCAATCGCGATCGATAGAGGTGTCCGTCGGGGCCTATCAATCACGATCAACATGTCAATCATGATTGATGTGTCAATCGCGATCGATAGAGTCAGTCGTGAGGCTTGTCAATCGCGATTGATGGTCTCATTCAAGCAGAAGTTCTGCTTGTAGTGTTTTGTAGTGTTGAGAATTGCTGCAGAAATGGCAAATGCAGATGGAATGAGTCAGCTTATGAGCAATAAGCTGGAGAAGAACAATTTCCATGCTTGGAGATTCAGAATGAAGAATTTCCTGATGGGAAAAGGCTACTGGAAGTACATCGAAGGAGAGAATGAAAATGCTCCACAGTTACTAGAAAGGAATCGGATTGCAGATCGGTTAACAGTGTATGAGGAATGGAATCAAGGAGCACAAAAGGTAATGTACTGGCTATCTGTTAGCATACAGGATAGAATGATTGGACACATACAGGATGCCAAGACTCCAAAAGAGGCTTGGAATAGCTTGGTCACATTGTATGAGACCAATAGAAAGGCACAAAAATTGCAACTCAAGAATGAGCTACATACATTGGAGAAGAAGAGCATGTCAGTAAGTGACTACACCTTGAAAATCAAAAGCATATGTGAGTCACTGGCATCTATTGGGGTGAATGTAGATGATGATGATAAGGTGGAAGTGTGTCTTCGTGGTTTACGAGCTGCATATAAGCAGTTCAGAACTTCTATAAGACCAAGGAAAATATCTCAAATTTTGCTCTGGAATATACTCATCTTCATGGATGCACAATCTTAATTGGTTGTCCCTTATTACATCAATGGTTGTAGACTCAAACTCTACCAAGAGTTGCTCACTACAGACATACCCAAAAAATTACGAATGAACATGAATAGAAAACAAGAGGAAAAAATAATTCAAGCATAGGCTCAAGCAAAATCCTTAGAGTCTATACATAAAAAAGGACTACTTGTAAAGCATGTAGATCAGAACATGCACTCTAGCACCCATCAAGAAATTCCATTGGATTCATTCATTGAGCCAGAAGTAGTTTTCATGGTGTTGGCAGTAGCCTTGGTACACCAGGACGTACAAGACATGAAAGTCAAAGAAGGGAGTCAGAGCGAAGGGACAGCACAAGCAAACAGGGCAGTCAAAGAAGATCTGGCAAGTAGGCCAATATTTTTTCAAGACATTAATGCAAATCAAAGAGATGGACATGCAGGAAGGAAGAGCAAGTAGGGAGCTCGAAGATATGTATGGCAGAGCACTAGAAGAAATCCCTACAACAACAGTGATTTTTATCACTTACAATCATTGTAAATATCATTTCACCTTTTTGTAGCTCCATTTTGTGCAAGCCAAGGAGTCCTTGAGCTTGAGGAGCCTTAGAAGTAGTTGCGTACCAATTTTTGTATTTTTTAGATCTCGTTTGAACCCCCAAATAAGCCCTGGAACCTAATTTTTAACTAGGCCAGACACTAGGTCTGGACAGGACCAGAAGCTAGTCAAAAACTATAAAAAGGGCTAGAGAGCTCATTTTTGAGGTTAGATTGTAATTGAAACGAACTTGTAAGAGCTTTTGAAAGTAATCTAAAGAACTCCATTGATTCTCTCTCTTTGTCTTGCCGTGTGTGCGCGTGTGTGTGTATGTGTGTGCATGCTTGTGTGCTTCTCACTCACGCACTTGTGCCGCCACTTGCTCGAGGTCTTCATACCATCCTCACGTCTTCCCGGATTGACATTAAAGGAGGTGCTACTCATCACTGAGCTACACCAAATTTTGGCGCCGTTGCCGGGGATCGAGCTTTGAGGACGAGCGTGTGATGGTAAGACGTAGAGTTGATGCGTTGGAGTTGTAGGTATTTTCTTCACTCTCATCGATTTTCTTTTACTTTCTTCACCATCTTCATCACCATCATCATCATCACCATCTTCCACCTCCATCTCCATCATCGCGAAAATTTCAGTTTTTTGACTATATCCCCATCTCCACCTCATTTCCCTCATTTCACTTGTGAGAGAGAGCGAGAGAGCGAATTTGCATGTGCTGTTTTTTGCATGTTTTGTGAGCATTCTGCAGGTACAGGCCGCATCATCATCCCCAGCACTCTGCGCAGGTACGGAATTCTGAGTAACTGTCTGTGTGTCGCCGAGCTCTGTCAATCGCGACCGACAGAAAAATTGCTCTAATTGCTAAACAAAGTGCATATCCATGACCTACAGGCCTAGAGCTTCCCAAAAATGTGTTTAGTTTTTTGAAATTCCACAGACTTCTGTCAATCGCGATCGCTCTGTCAATCGCGATCGACAAACCACGACGGACAGATCTGTCAATCGCGATCGACACATCAATCGCGATCGACAGCCCGCGATCGACTCATCAATCGCGACCGACACGGTCAACGACCGATTGACCACGACCGACTGACCATACGCGTGACACGTGTCAATCGCGATCGAGTCATCAATCGCGATTGACTCATCAATCGCGACCGACACGGTCAACGACTGTTTGACCACGATCGACAGACCCTCGCGACCGACCTGTCAATCGCGATCGACTCATCAATCGCGACCGACAGAGTCAACGACGCTTTGACCACGATTGATTGACTTTTCGGCCACGTGTCAATCGCGACTGACCAGTCAATCGCGACTGACAGCCACGACGGACCTGTCAATCGCGATCGACACGTCGATCGCGACTGACCTGTCAATCGCGACCGACAGACTTTGCGAACGCGTTAGAAGGGCAAATTAGGTCAAATTTTCAAGACAAAGTGATTGGTCTAAATTGTGATTAAGTGGGGGACAAACTCTAGGGTGTAGTATTGCATCGTTAGGCCGTGCCGCAAGCTACTCGAGTATTCCTGCTTGACTGTTAGCTTGTATTGAATCCTGATTTAACTCCCTAAACCCTGAACAGTCCTAACTTTTTCATACGAAATCCAATTTTTGAGCTCTTGGGCTTGTTGGAAAGCTCGTGGCATATACTACACGCCCTCAACTGTTTTTTATAAACATAATGTGTTGATTTTCAGAGAGGATATTTTGAAGTTGACCATACCCAGGGGGCTCAAAGTCAGGGGTCTTTTAGAATTATTTTCCTAAAAAGTCACAATGCAAATATGTGTATATGTTACATGAATGAAAGTTGTTGGTTGTGTCCTTGAATCTAAGCATTGAGCTAACCGTGGGACTTTTATAGGTCCATTGAGAGCAACAGAGAGCGTACAAAGCAAGGTTTCTTTGCAAGCTTGAGAACCGGGTTCTTGAGCACCATAAAGCAAGGGATCAACAAGTAAGGTTGGATTAATCTCAACTCCCTCTGTCATTTCCTAGCTCAAGCTAAGAACGAGTAGAGATAGGAGTAAGCCAGGGCGACGATAGGCAGTTATCAAGTTGAAGACTACCTAAAAAACTCAAGTTCAAGTTAAAAACATAATCTCTGTATTGTCGATAACCTAAAGGAAAAGAACCTAACGTGGAACGATCAACCTAAAGTACGAAGAACATTCAAGTGTTCCTGACGACGTGATATCAGACAAGACCATAAACACAATAATTAACTAAAAAGAATCAAGTGACTGGTACCAATTGATTGGCAACGAGGTTGTATGCTGGAAAAAAAATTGGGATAATCAGTTAGGCATATGAACCTTCGATCAGGACGACACCTAGCAAGGGAGAGACAAAGCCTTAGGTCATCAGAGGCTAGTGTCAATCACACTGCAAGATCCTGGGCCCAGCAGTTGTGCCACCACTCTCATTACCCTAGCTCGGAGACCAGTGAGTCAGAAATGTCTCAAGGCATGGACAGGCCTACGGGAAGTTCAGGAGTGCCTTATTTGTACAGGGTAGAAGGCCCTTACAAAACACAGCTGGAGTACCTTAGGACCAACCGACTAGGTGCTAGCATCTATGAGGACGGCCTAGGAAGATCCGTGGTCCAGATTAAAAATCCTGATCAATCCATTGGACTAGAGCACCCAGCTGTCAAGTTTGAAAATGGTGCATACCTGGACAAAGAAGGAACTATATATGTAGTCACTAGTCACCCTGATAGGACCGATGACTTTGGGAATGTAATCTCAGAAGCGGACTTAGGTGACCTGGAGCAAGGGAACATGGGTGCGGAACCTAGAACCCCTCGAGGTAAATCAGTTCTCACTAGGATTATCACGCCTGAATGGGTCCCCCAAGACAACAAGAGCATAGAGTTGCTCCTCAATCGAGAAACTGATGAAGCCTTTTGGAGGTATAAGTCTAATCAGCCAACAGACATAGGAAATATCATGATCTATGAGCTTAAGGATCCGGATAGCCCAGGCAGAGTGACCTATTTAGATCATGCTTCAGAACGGATCTTCGTGGTGACAGAAAATGATAGGCATGCCTACACGTGGAAGGGTGAATTTATTTTTCCCCAACCAAGATCAAATGTATCCTATGGTCACCCTGGGGCGGGAACTTCCCAAGCTCATGGTACGCAAAGAGACAGAAGTAGAGATAGACCGGAAGTAAGCTTTGCCAACCCTGTAGGCAGAGAAAGAACGAGAACGGAGACGAATAGGGTAGAACCTCCTGAGATACATAGAGCCCACAGGAACCAAAGAAATGTAGATGGATTCCCTCTGCCGAGGCCTAGAGAGCACGCAAGAACTTTGAGACCCACCCAGCTAGTTAAGTCCATGAAGAATTACTTTGACGGCACAGGAGATCCCTATGATCATGTGGCAGAGTTCAAGCAAGTCTTGAGAGCTGAACAAGTGGAAGATCTGTTCACGCAGTACAATGCCTTCGGTCTAACCCTTAGGAACACGGCACTTACATGGTTTCAGCCATTAGATGAGCGTCAGTTCAGGAGCATAGACCAACTCCTAGAGGCATTCATTGTAGAGTTCTCTAAGAGCGGCATAAGACACAATACCTCCTCATTGATCCACAGCTTCAAACAGACCCCCCAGGAGACTGTCAGATTGGCCGGAAGAAGATTTAGACAATATCTGGAAAGGTGCCCTATTTCGGAGTTACCCACATCTGCTAAACAAGTAGCCTTATTCCTTGATGGATTGCTGAGTACGAAATTGAGATCCTATGTGTATCTGAAGGACCCTAGGACTATAGAAGAATGTGTACGCATGTGCATTGACATTGAAGATAACCTAGGGGAAGAACTAGAGCTTTCCAAAATCTACAAAGATTCAGATGGTGCATCTAGTCACTCTTCCACACAATCCACATCAATTGAGGAACTCGCAGAGAAAGTGGCCCAGAAATTAGGAGTAACTAGCAAACAAATTCCAAGGTTTGCTCCTGTAAAAAGGTGCTATACATGCGGTGGTGACCATATGGCGAATGTCTGCCCTATTATGGCTCAACCCCAAGTAAACCCTAGTAGCCAGTACTGCACCATAGAACAGAGATACACCAATCACACCGCACAAGATTGCCCATACAACAAGCAGGCAGTTAGGCAACCCTATTCGCAACCCTACCAACAAGGCCGGTACCAAAACCAAAATCCACCACCACAATATGCTAGACCCCAACAAACCTACCAACCACAATATCAGGCCCAACAGAGACCCCAACCGGTACTAGCTCAACAGCCCCCAAACCCTGCTAACGTGATTCCAGTAAAGTATGCTGTTGCAGAAGAAAACCTGAATAGGGCCATAGTACCAGTAACCCCATTGATCTCGGAAAATGACCCAAGTGACCATAGCTTTGATTCTACACATGTCGATAGTCCCCAGGCTTACTACATGCAGTCTCCAGAACATGGTGAGTCTTACTATAGTGAGGAACCAAGTGAACCTAGTTGGGAGTCGGATTACATGAACGTCATGTATGCAAACCCCAACCCCAGGCCTCAACCTAGGCAAGTAAGACCTCCATTCCCAAGGGGACCGTGCTACAGATGCCAAGGAGATCATCTCATCCGTGATTGTCCCTTACCCCCATCTACACAACCCCAGTCAGTGACTATCCAAGGCTTTTGCCAAGATTGTGGAAGAGAGCATCTCTTACGAGATTGCCCAAAGAACCCCAATAATATGCCAAAAATCACGCCTATCAACGTTATTGGGTTAGTAGTAGATTCCACAGGAAGTGTCACTTCCACTGCTCCCGTGCAGGTAGTCACTCGAGCTCAAGCCTTGCAGCAGAATCAAGGAGCAAACCAGGATAAGAACTCAGAGGCTAGTGAAACTGAGAGCGTGACAAAGAAAAGGACTAAAGCATGGAAAGATAGTCGGGAAAGAATGAAAAGACAATGGGCTAAAAAGATGAGTGAACTTGAGGAAAGCATAAGAGAAACCAAAGCTAGGATAACTGAAATCACCTCTCAAATCCCCTCTCACACTACCCCGCCACCACCAATCCCATCTCCATCCGACCCACCACCTTCCCCACCGCCTCATCAAATCCCACCACCCCCTAGAGTAGGATCAGTCCTAGCAGATCCCACTCCTGAAGACATAGACATGATGCTCAAAGCATATCAGGCCAGAATCCAAGAAGGGCCGAACGTCACGGATCATACCAAGTGCTATCCTAGAGCTGACCTAGAGATAGAAAGAACCAAACTGTGCGCGAAAATGGTCGCATTGGCTCAGACTATGTTTGAAGCCAGCCGCCTTTTCAATTACTCGGGCTCAGCCAAAACGCAATTACACTTGGATGGATTCCTAGAGAAATTAGAGAGAATAATTGCAAGATCTGCCAAGGACGAAAAAAATCAAGAGAGAGAGAAGGCAAGCAAAAATATGGATCCTTCCCCATCCGAAGTGTATGTGGCCAATTCCCCTAAACCGGACAACTTCCCCTCCTTAGAAAGAATAGAGAGGCCAATGGCACAGTCAGAAAAGGAACCTACCCCTCAAAGAAAGGAAAGGGCAAGAGAACGGATAAGCCAGCCTCTTCAGGAAGCCCGTGGGCCTCCTCAAGAAACTTATCTTCCTCCCCAAAGGTCACAGGAGCCTCCCTCGAAAGCATATGTACCTCCACAGGTAACCCACATTCCTTCCCAGAGAGCGTATGAGTCTGTTCGGAAAAGTAATAGCATAAGTAATCCTCCCCAAGAAGCTTGTGCTTCAGCCATCTATGACAACGAGGAAAGAGCCAACGATAGAATAAGCCCTCCTTCCCAGGTAGCATATGTACCTAATTCTACGGAGCCAGACACTTCTTCTTCTATGAATCGGTTTGCACCAGACTTCCTACGAGAGATTCAAGAAGACAAATGGGATAACGAAAGTGAGGTCACCCCTCCTTTTGAACTTGTGGACGATGCACACGACCAATTCCCACAAGACATCCCATCAATTTACGGGGAACATGAGAGTACTCAATCTCACGAGAGATTGGACTTTGAATCTAATTCCATACAAGAGTTACCCCACTTCACAGGCCCATGGGAAGCAAAATCCACGTGTATGAGAGCACCCACAGTCATGGTAAGGAACGATGATTCAGTCATACCTAGGAACACGGAGATAGTAAAGAACACCAAAGTGCAGCGTGATCTCACTTTGGAAGAACTGCCCAAGGATAGACCAGAAGCGCGGAAATATGTAGATAGTCAAGTAACTGAAATTGCAAAACCTCATTCCAGGGTAGGATCCCATAGGACAGTGCCAGAAATTCCCTTGGATAAAATAGGAGATATGTGTGAGGGTGAAGAAGGGAACACCTATCTTCCCATTACCTACCAGGACTACACCACTAAGGCAATTTTGGACTCAGGTGCAGGAGTTGCAATTGCCACTACCTCCTTATGGAAGCGTTGGGGCAAGCCAGCACTCAGGCCAACGAGAATGAAATTGCAAATGGCAGATGGTCACATAGAGAGACCCCTAGGATTGCTAGAAGGAATAACTCTCACCACTTGTGGTGTCGAGTTTGAACATACCTTTGCCATATGTGACTTCAGCAAAAATCATGCCTATGAGATGATTTTGGGAAGACCATTCATGCGACAGTTGCAAGTGGTACAGGATTGGGGGACCAATTCTTTGTACCTGCAGCACTTAGGTGTTACAACCAAAGTCAATCTCAAGGATTATTCTCATAGAGATGTCCCTCCTATCCAATGGAATCCCATCCATAGAGCCAAAGATGATACAGAATCTGTGCATTCCATAGGATCAGGATCCTCCTGGATGCATGAAGACACCCACTTATGGATGTGCAAAGTAGCAGTAGAAGAAGAGAAGAGAGAGAAAGCCAGAGAGGTAGGTGCAAAAGAAACCCATAGATCGATCCAAGACCCAGCCTATGCACCTGTAGTTTTTCCAGACGAGGAATTTGAACCCCATGGCTGGGCAGAAATTTTAGCAACAATGGACGTAGCCATCAATGAAGAACAATGGACACCTCACTGTGATGAGGATGGCTATGATATTTCAGTCTTCTCCATAGAGCCAATCATGGGAGAGGCAGTTTTAGAAGAATGCGAACCTAGCCCTGATGCATTTGAGGATGCAAGTGACTCCGATCTAGAGTCAATCATTATGGACCCTCCATTTGCATCAGATGAAGAATACTTCCATGAAGTAGAATTTCAACCTCAGAAGCATGGAGAGGTTACAAATGATGTAAGATTAGCAACACATATGACCTCGAAGGAAGAAGGAAAGAAACGAAGAAAGAAAGAAGTTTTACCAGAGGAGGAAGAATCTTCGTTTGAGGTCCCAGAAAGTTTTAAGAAGTACGAGATAGATGACAGGAGAGTCATGATAAGAATGCCTAAACGAGAGGCACAATCAGGAGAGGCCTATGATAACAAAGAAACCACCAAGAAAATCGTAGTGGCCCTAGAAGAAGGAGAGGAGAGATGTACGTGTATAGGCCATGACCTGACAGAAGAAGAAGAGTACGAATTGATTACCTTGCTAAGAGAATACAGAGATGTATTCGCTTGGAGTTACAAGGATTTGAAAGGTGTTGACCCTGACATATGCTCACACACCATCCCCATGACCTCAGATGCCAAACCCTCTAAGCAAAAGCCTTATACATATAACGATAACTATGCTGCTAAGATCAAGGAAGAGATAGATAGACTGGTCGAAGCCGGATTTATCTATGAAATTGAGCACACTGAATGGGTATCCCCCATCGTAGTGGTGCCCAAGAAGAATGGCAAGCTGCGTGTGTGCATTAACTTGAAAAAGGTTAATGCAGCCACGATTCGAGATAACTATCCGCTTCCCATCACAGAACATCTCTTAGAAAGAGTGGCAGGCAAGGAAGTGTACAGCTTCCTTGATGGATTTTCGGGCTACAATCAAGTGGCCATAGCTCCAGAGGATCAGCATAAGACAGCCTTTGCCACGGAATGGGGCATTTTTGCTTTTAGAGTAATGCCATTTGGGCTTACCAATGCACCAGCCACCTTCCAGAGGCTGATGTGCCATGTGTTTAAGGAGTTCCTGAGGAAGAGTTTAGAAGTCTATGTTGATGATCTTTGTGCTCATTCCAATGTTAGACAAACTCATATTCCTGAACTCAGACAAATCTTTGACAAATGTAGAGAATATCAAGTCTGCCTGAACCCAGAAAAGTGTGTTTTTATGGTCAGGCAAGGTAAGATTCTCGGACACATAGTGTCAAAGAATGGCATATCTACCGACGAAGAAAAAGTGAGAGCCATAGCAGAGCTACCTAGGCCAAAGAATGTCAAGGAAGTACAAGCTTTCATGGGGCATTGTGGTTATTATCGACGATTTATACACATGTATGCTGTCATTGCAAAGCCCATGTACGGACTTCTGACAAACTTTGAGTGGACGGATGAATGTGAGGATTCCTTCCAGGAGCTTAAACGAAGATTATGTTCAGCACCAATCTTGACCACACCAGATTGGAATAAGCCATTCCATGTTCACGTGGATGCATCCAATTATGCTATTGGATGTGTACTTGCACAACCTACTGGTGAAGGTAATATGGACCTTCCAATTGCCTATGCCAGTAGACAATTGAATGCGGCTGAACGAAATTATACCACTACTGAACGAGAAGGATTAGGCATGGTATATGCAGTTAAAAAGTTTAGACATTATTTGCTTGCAAATAAGTTTAAATTTTTTACGGACCATCAGGCATTGTTGTACTTAGTAAACAAGCCATGCAATACAGGTAGATTAGTAAGATGGTTTCTCTTACTAATGGAATATGACTTTGAGGTTGTGGTAAGAAAAGGTAGGACTCACGTGAGAGCAGATCATCTCTCTAGGCTCACATCGGGAGAAGCCCCACAAGGAGTGTCAGATGATCTTCCTGATGCTTACTTGTTTAATTTGGAAGTGGTGCCGCAGTGGGCCAAGCCATTGGTACCAGTATTGACATACGGGCCTAACCATCCTGTGGTAAACACACGGAACAGAGAGGTTGTAAAAGCCCAAAAATACCACATCATGGCAGGAAGCATGTACAAGCACACAGATCAAGGGATCTTGGCTTGTTGCGTAGAAGAGGATGAGTACGCTAAATGGTTGCAATTAGCACATGTAGGTGCACTAGAGCAACACCATTCAAAACAACGAACTTTACAGACTCTAAAGAGATTCGGAGTGCACTGGCCAACCATGGAAGCGGATGTCCAAAAGTTGTGCAAGGAATGCCCAATCTGTTGCACTAAATCACCTGTGGAACATGCCACTCTCTATCAAGTATCCATTGTGCCAGATTGGAGCGAACCACTAGTATCATTCCTGAGGACAAACACATTCCCTCCAGACATGACTCTAGCTAGAAAAAGGAGTTTGGAACAAGAAGCCCAGGATTATTCACTCATAGGTGATAATCTATATAAGCGCGGTAAAGATGGTTACCTGAGATTATGTGTCCATGAGAGTGAATATCTTAAGATCTTAGAAACTGCTCACCAAGGTGTAGCAGGAGGACACTTTGGACCAGATCGGGTGATCAAGGCAATATTGTTTGTGGGCTTCTGGTGGCCCACCCTTCACATGGATGCACATACCTATGTGAAACGGTGTGATATCTGTCAAAGGACTCAGTATCCTATACGCAAAGATGAGATGCCACTGAAACCTATGATGGGTGGACGTGCATTCTCTAAGTGGGGAATAGACTTCGTAGGTCCTATTAATCCCCCAGCGAAAGGTTCTCATGCGGAATACATCATTGTGGCAACAGATTATCTCACCAAGTGGGTAGAGGTAAAAGCTACAACCAAGAACGATGCTCAAACAACTGCCAAATTCTTGTTTGAGAATGTATTCACGAGATATGGACTACCCATAGAGCTTGTAAGTGATAGAGGCACTCATTTCTTGAACGAAGTGATTGAAAATCTACTCCAAGAATTCTTGGTAATACACAAGAAGTCTGCCCCTTATCACCCTCAAGCTAATGGACAAGCTGAGAGCACCAATAAGATTCTATGCAATGTACTGACGAAATTAGTGAACACTAAACGCTCTGATTGGGACAAACAGCTACACCATGCTGTTTGGGCATACCGAGTTGCCTACAAAACGGTACTCCAAGCCACCCCCTTTCAGATGGTATTCGGCCAAAACGCTGTGCTACCCTTGGACTTCCTAATCCCTACATTGAGAGTAGCACAAGAACACGAATGGACAGGTCACGAACTCTCCTCTAGGATCTTTGACCTTGAACGATTAGGGGAAACAAGACTAAGAGCCGCTGCAGGAATATATGCCGCCAAGAAGAGACAGAAGGCATATTTCGATGCCCATGTGAAGGATAAAGGCTTGAAAGCAGGAGATCTAGTCTTGGTCTATACACTCAAACAACACGCGAGGAAGCTAGAAAAGAGAGGCTACGGACCTATGATCATCAATAGGATCTCCATAAGCGGAGCAGTGCAATTGGCCACATTAGAGGGTGATGTTCTCCCAAATTATATTAGCGGTTGCAGAGTCAAGTTGTATCAGGAACCCCTCACGGAGGAAATGCTTAGCCGACTCAACACTGCTAAGAAACGCAAAGAGGAAGAAAAGAGAATTAGAGAAGAAGCTCAAGCAGAGGCTTTAGAACGCATCAGAAGGATGAAATTACGAAGGCAAGGTAGAGATCAGCCTGGAGCGAATGACTCTGCAGACCAAGGATTTCCCATAGCCATGTGTGAAGTTGCAGGAACAAGCTCGAATAGAATAATTGATAGACGTCCTTTCATAACCATAGACATAGGACAAGGAAAGAGTACAAGGACCGTAAGAGCCTTGATTGACTCAGGTGCTGCCACTAGCGCTGTTAAGTTGTCTTACTGTCAAGAGTTACAGTTAACTGTCCATCCTGTGGAAGCATACCTCATAGGATTGGGAGGCGTGGAAACCCCTTGCATGGGTGAGGTGGAACTTCCCCTCTACATTCACGAGGAGGCAATGACCGTTAAAGTACTAGTGTGTCAAGATGAGGATCTCACTGAACCTCTCGTCTTGGGTCAGGATTGGATCTATGACCAAGCAGTCAATCTAAACCTAAGAAGTGGACTTCTCCAGGTTTGGGTCAATCATAGTCGAGTTACAGTAGAATTAGGCAATGGAGCACTCAAGGAACTAGGAAAGGCACAGACTCCTGGTCCTTCCAGGGGTACACATGAAGATGACCATGCTGTTCTTGTCCAAAACTATGTGTTGCAGAGGAATGATATTTGCAAAAAAGGAGTCAGGAATGCAACGGAACTCCCTTCTTTTCCAAAGGCTAGAAGGAGGCAGCAACCCAAGGTGGATCAAAGGCAGAAGAAGCAGGGTACTACCTATGTCAGAGATCAAAAGTACCTGCGCAGCAGAACAGCCCAGAAAATAGACCAGGTATGGGTGCGGAAAGGCGAACGACCGGTTGCACCACCGTCAACTACAGGGGCAAAGCCTCTTATTAGTGACCAACAACGCAACGCTAATAAGAAGTCTTTCAGAAATTCTTCTGCTAAAGTAAAATCTATTTGGGTGCCCAAGAAGTCGATGAAGGCAAGCCCACAATCAAGACAAATTTGGGTGCCTAAGGCTTGCTTGATGGCACAAATAGCTACGCTGAGGCCACAACTTAAACAGCATAACGCAACGACGCATACTGCCAGATTTCACTCGTTCTCGACACTCATGTACACACCAAAACCCAAGAGCGTACATGTAATCAATTGTAAATGGGTCCCAAAAAGGCCTCATCTTCAAACCACGACACCGAGAAGGCTCTGTAGAGACTCTCCGAAACCGAAGGCAAAGCCCACTCACGGCATTTGGCAGCCTAGGGCCTGTAATAAACCCCCCGACCCCAATTTGTAAATCCATACCTACTTACTAACTGCAGTAGTCTCCTAGGACAACACAAGCACTAAATACACACACTGTCTTCATGCACTTACTAACCACTAACTCATCATCCACCTCATGTTAATGTTGTAACGGGGACAACAACGGATTTATTCTGTCCATTACGATGTTAACACTTGGTTCTATATTCTCACAGAACCAACCAGCGAACAGGGCCATGGCAGAAGCAGGTACTAGTTCTCAAGCCGGATCTGGTGCCCAGATTGTGGACATAGAAACACTTCTCCTTGAGCCACGTCTCACAGCAAGACCGCAAGAGCTTCAAGAAGTGCATGTGCTCCCCATTCAGGATCCTCCTCAAGGGCACACTTCTCAAGTAGGTAAGCATGCGCATTGGTTCAGTGATGTTGCTGGACCACTGGGCGATGGGACCTATTTCTGGGAAGCAGAATTGGAGTTCAATGGCAAATGGGGTCGATACCACTTTTTCGCACGCGAGTTTGAAAGCTACCAAAATGCCGAAGTCATGAGATCAGTTTGGGTCAAAGAAGGTGTGGAAAGTTATTTCAGGACTCACTTACCAAAGCCGGATTTTTTACGATGTTCTTATCTGATCAGTACCATCACACCAAGCAGAGCCAAGGGCGGCGACAGCACCTTTGTGCTGCCATCACTGCTGCCGGGTAATGAGCTTAAAAGATTCAAGTTGACCCTCAATCTGGTAAGAGAAGCATTGGGTATGTATGGCATGCACATCCCAACAGAAAAGGAAACCATGGTTCCAGGTCGAATGAAGCACAAAGATCTTAATAAGCTGAAGGACATGGTTGCGATGACACCTACCATTGCGCTTCACCTGCGAACCATCATGCAACATTTTGCTTTTCCCGCCCAAGAACGCTTCACAATGCCCCCGAAAAAAATATGGTTCAGTTTATATCTAGCAGAAACCGAAAGCCTGCCCATCAATGTACCACACTGGATCATAGATCAGATCCACCTAGCGCATCAAAGGTGGAACAAAAAACAGAAGAATGTGCTCCATGGGTGTTGTGCTTTGACCAGAATAATCTATAGATGCTTGGCTTATGACGTGCCTGTTCAGCGGGCACTCGTATGGTCCCGAGTCCAAGAATTCCAGAGAAGACTATCAGCAGCAGGTCCCCCATCAAAGAAGATGAGGGGGGGAGTCCAACTACCCTGTGCTCAACCAAGGGGAGCTACCGCTACACCAGAAATCACTCCTCCCCAGACACGACGAGTTAGGCCATTCACAATCCGGTTACCAAGACCAAGCACAGAGGGGCCTAATCTGGTGTTTCCACCCATTCCATCCGATTTGGAATTTCCGCAGGGATTTACTCTTGAGGACCTCACGGATGAAGAAATTGCCAGATTAATCTATGACTCTAACCTCGAAGCCGAAGCAGCGCGAGCTCAGGAACCGCGACCCCAAACAACATCGGCCCCCACCCAACCACAAACTGTAGAAGTCGATGTAGATGAACAAGAGGCAGGAGGAGATGAAGAAGAGGCCGACGAAGAACAACATCAAGAATATGACGAACTCTCCGAGTTAGCAAGTGCCCCAGCATATTCGGCACAAATCAAGAGACTATATCGAACCATGCGATTGGTTCAGGAACAGCATCAGATGTCTCTAGAACAGGGCAAAAGACTCATGAACGACTTGCTAGCTGAGGAAGGTGTGGACGAGTTGTTCATTGAGTCCATGAACCTTCATGCCGACGCTGTAGGACTGGACGAGGCCATTCATGAGGCAATGGCCTACATCCACAGGTTTGAAAAAAGAGTTCCCGTTCGTCCCAGGAGGTCCGGGAAGCAAATTCACATCAATACATCAGCACCAGGCGAGGCAGCGCAAGCAGAAGAATATCAGGAAGCACCGTTGTCACCACCATCCCCACCTCACACTACACAATTCACTCCACCACAGGACACTAACACTACCACATCCACTACCACTACCGTTGTCATGGGCATCCCACTCTCTCCGGGAATCCAATACGGGGGAGTCACCATGCCCACCTTCACCACCCTGTTCACCGATGTCACATCCACTCCACCAACGATTCCCATCTACACCGTCACTCAAACAGTCGACACGATGGAAACATCACCTGCCACAGCACCGCTCCCTCCCCCCATGCCACCTTCATCACCCATACCCCCTCCACCCACATCTCCACGTACATCCACATCATTCACCTCTCCCATTCCCGCCCCCATTCCCCCTGCATCTTCACCCTTCCCAGCATTATTTAATGTAAATAACATATTCTTAGCATTAAACCAATGTGTATACCAGCTCCAGCATGAGTACAAAGCTCTGGACAACCGGTATCAGAATCTGGAAACGCACCATCAAAACTTACAAAGACAATTTCTCATTCTACAAACAGAAAATGCAGAACTGAATCAACGCTACACGACGCTTGAGCAGGCTCACCAAACCTTATTGGCGGCACCCCAACCATCGACAGAATCAGGTGCCAAACAACTAGAAGCTCTGCTCGAGGTATACCAAGCCGATAATCTCAAAGTCCGGCGTAACCTGGCACTTCTCAGAAAACACATGGCGGCCGCCCTAGAAGAAAACAAGAGGCTGCAGCAGCAAAATGAAGCAAATCTAGAAGCAGCAATGGAAGGCTCTCCACACGAAATTGATCCAGAGCAGTTTAAAGCTGTGCCCTCAGAGACAATGAAGACCATCTTGGATAGCTATGCAGATCTATTAGAAGCTCATGATGACTTGGAAAGGGAACGTGATGCGCTGCGCAATCAACTCCAAGAGCAACAGACAGCACCCAAAGTCACGGAAACGACCACGACTTCAGAGGAAGTCAAGGCATTGAAAGAGCAGGTGGCCGAATTACAGGCAAGATTACTCACACATGAAAGGCAACCCTCTCCAGTTGTCGAACCTGAACCCGAGGATTTGGTACCCATCGAGGTAGATGAGACGTATGAGGAACCTTACGTTCCTATGCCAATGCCAGGTGGTGAGCAAACCGCAGAAGGAATGGATACGTTAGAAATCGAAGTACCTGAGTGGCTCCAAACACTAGAGAAAACGGCATCAACTCATGAAGATCGAGTGGCAGTTCAGATCCAATCTATGGCCAAGATAGAGGACACTATTATTAAATCAGAATACTTCCGCAGCATGTCCCACCATAGATGGATCGGAACCAATGATGATCAATACGTGCCATATTGTATACTTCTGGCGGACTACAATGCAGAAATCCAACACAGATGTGGCAAACCTCCAACGTTTGCTACACAATTTGGGCCAGATGACATCCCAGAGAGCGCTAAAAAAGGATCCATTCATCAACCCACTTGGAGGATCCGACTCCTCGAAACCTATCCGGAGATGGTTCGCACCTGGACGAATATGCCTCTTTTTATTAAATATAACCCTTGTTATGTTCCTGTACTCCGCAGACGCACATGGCCAGAGTTTACCATTGCAGTCAAGAATATCAAGGGATGCGCCAAATGGTTAAACTACGTCTATCTAGCACCCCCTCAAGGGCCTCCCACCGTCAATTACATGATTTCCACTATACGGCACTGGAGCATCCGATTAAAGAATACCCCTGATGTAATGGCCCAGATGTGCATGAAAATTTTTGAGTTAATGCTTATTACATTCAGGACATTCAAGAATATCAAGGACCCACACTTCTCAGGCGTCGGATTCCTTACAGGAAACCAAGATTTAGTTTATGACATGAGCACCACTCCTTCCATAGAGGTGATATACGCTTGGCACGCCAGAATAAAATACCTCCCGGCCTGCTTCAAACAAACATTCAAAGAGATGTTCATAACAGGGTTCTGGGAATACCACTCAGAAATATTTGTACCCAGACCCTCACATCTCCTCCATTTATTTGCTGTGGAGCGAACCATTCACTCAGAGCAGTTACGGGTGCCACATCCAGATGTCCCAGGGCCAGTCAATTGGGATGCATTGCTGACAGATCTAGCAAGGGGACTCAGGTTAGAAGAACACCACCTCGCCGCCGATGTTGTACAATACTACGTCCAAAAAGCAGCTAGACAAGGGTCTGTCAGGGGCGACAGACGCGAGAGTGGGGGGGGTGTTGGCAGTAGCCTTGGTACACCAGGACGTACAAGACATGAAAGTCAAAGAAGGGAGTCAGAGCGAAGGGACAGCACAAGCAAACAGGGCAGTCAAAGAAGATCTGGCAAGTAGGCCAATATTTTTTCAAGACATTAATGCAAATCAAAGAGATGGACATGCAGGAAGGAAGAGCAAGTAGGGAGCTCGAAGATATGTATGGCAGAGCACTAGAAGAAATCCCTACAACAACAGTGATTTTTATCACTTACAATCATTGTAAATATCATTTCACCTTTTTGTAGCTCCATTTTGTGCAAGCCAAGGAGTCCTTGAGCTTGAGGAGCCTTAGAAGTAGTTGCGTACCAATTTTCGTATTTTTTAGATCTCGTTTGAACCCCCAAATAAGCCCTGGAACCTAATTTTTAACTAGGCCGGACACTAGGTCTGGACAGGACCAGAAGCTAGTCAAAAACTATAAAAAGGGCTAGAGAGCTCATTTTTGAGGTTAGATTGTAATTGAAACGAACTTGTAAGAGCTTTTGAAAGTAATCTAAAGAACTCCATTGATTCTCTCTCTTTGTCTTGCCGTGTGTGCGCGTGTGTGTGTATGTGTGTGCATGCTTGTGTGCTTCTCACTCACGCACTTGTGCCGCCACTTGCTCGAGGTCTTCATACCATCCTCACGTCTTCCCGGATTGACATTAAAGGAGGTGCTACTCATCACTGAGCTACACATGGCTATGTGCCAAGCACATTACATTGCTAAGCCAATCAAGGATGGAAGACCTCCAAATAATACATGTTGAATCCTACTTGATATGCTTTAATAGTACCCAAACCCCATGTGTTGGTGAAGTCACAGACTTCCCATGCATCTAGGAAAGGCAAAGTTAAGTATAATTCTTTTTTCTAAGAGTATGATGGTCTAATTGAGCAGGTCATACTTGGACAAGATTGGCTTTTTGAAGATCCAATATTCCTAAACCTAGCCATGGAAGAATGGTCTCAAGTGGGAGAGAAAAGATGTGCTTGTACCTCTTTTCATGTCCTCTTCGATTAGTGTCTTAGTACCACAAATTCTTGAGTCTTCCTTTGAAACAACACCGACACTGAACCCGCCACATGTGAAACATAGACAAGTACATCTAAGACTCAACGCTCAAGTGGTTAAACAAGGTTGTTGCCAAAATCTTTTATGGAAACACAAGCATCTCACAAACAACTACGAGTGCCCAAGAAATTGGTAACACCATCTAGGGATTCTTCCCGTTATCACAAAAAGAATACATCCATAGAACGACACTTTGAGATAAAACCACAACATAATGAGTCATGACAGATAATCACACAGATTTGGATGCATTAGAAAAACATGGAAGTAGCTTTGTCTTCTTTTATTTGTCACATCACACACAACCCTCCAACCTTATCCATCCTATTTTTCTTTTTCAATCCATCCTTTATTTTCATTTTGGGGGTCAAAAATCACACCCATACACCCTTATTCCAACAATATTTTATTATTCCTTTATTTTTCTTTTTGAGGGTACACATAAAAGATATTAAACATTCCAAAAAAATGTCTTCATAGAATCTACTTTGTTAAAAAGGTTTTGTAGGTTTTGATGACTCACTACAACATGCACATCCAACACCTAACATTTGTGCATCAATGCCCATGTTCATCTTAAGCACCCACCACAACATCTCTCGAGGACAACTAAAAACAGGGAAGGATTGTGTTGGAGGAAGCTTGGAAAGTAGAAAAAGAATCAAATTCAGATCAACCAAACCTTAGTCAAAGGAGGAAGTCTATGATAAAACAAGGGATGCTAAAGTCAAGTAGTATTCAAGCTTTATGGGCAAGAGTAGGATCTACACACTAATTTTCATACTTTTTTACTTTTTTTGGGCCTCCAAATAGCTTCTGCATTCTAATTTTTAACCTAGTCCAAACACTACAGTGAGGATGTAGCTCTTCTAAAATCTATAAAAGTGAAAGAGCTCTCAATTTAGGGTTACATTGTTGGGGTTTAGCTTATATGAGATTTGTAATAAACTCTTGAGCAATAGAGCTCCTTGGAGCACTTATCTCTAACCTAATTGTGAGTGTGTGTGTGTGTGTGTGTGCATGCATGCGTGTGTCAGTGCCTATGCATATTCTTGCTCTTTCTCTTTTTGTGGATGCATGTACTTCCATCATGTAGTATGCGTTCTCCATACATCATCAGTGCCTATGCATATTCTTGCTCTTTCTCTTGTTGTGGATGCATGTACTTCCATCATGTAGTGTGCGTTCTTCATACCATCGATTGGTCTCTTTGCGGATTTCAACATTACTATTGTGTGTGGATAGTCTTTCTTGATGCTTGTATGTTAGCTATATGTGCAAGTCTATGACATGAAGAAATATGTACTTAGCAAGTTTCCTACTAAAACATTGTACTTGTGAGGGTTGGCATGGTTGTAAGCCATTTGTTGCTCATCTTCATGCTTTTGGTTGTTTGACATGTGCATTAGTGCATATGCATCAACGTAGAAAACTAAATGATAAGGCGATGAAACCTTTTTTGGTACAATTATGAAAGTAAGGATTATCATTGGTATCATCCACCGAGTAAAATGATTTTGGTTAGTCGGGATGTAGAATTTGTGGAGGATGTAGTTCAACCCCTATTTTCATGTACAAAGGATAGCTAGCTCAAAAGATGTGTATGAAACTCTTTTGACTATGTTCAGTGGAGGGAAGCCAAGTGCATCTTTTATTGAGGGAATTCCTCAACGTATGCAAGTTTCCAATTATCATACAAATCATTCTTGTTTTGAGGCTAATATTCATGATGCACATGTTGATGAGAGAGATGATATAGAAGATGCTAACACTAAATGATTGGTGCATAAATTATTGGTGCAGACTTTAAGATGTACAAGTTAGATGCACCTTTTCCATATCATACATGTTCATGCTCTCATAGTTCTTCTTTTGCATCAAATTACTATGTAATGGTTGTTTCTAGTCTTCGTGATGAGAATGAGTTTGTCTCTTTTGATAAAGCAGATATCCTAGGAAATTTGATGGCTTCTATACAATTAGAACATGATGCTATTATGAAGATTTCTACTTGTTCTTTATGTGATTTACCTCTTAGAAAAAAAATAGTTGGCACTAAATGTGTCTATAAGTTGAAAAACAATCATGTTGGTAGAATTGATTGTATAAGGCTAGGCTTGTAAGGGCATTGATTTTGATAACACCTTTGCACCTACATATTGCATGAGAAGTGTTCATAGCATCTATGCACTTGCTACTCATAATGGTTGGATTCTACATCAAGTTAACATTAAAATTGCATATATGTCTCTTGGAAAAAGGACCATTGGAAATAAATGGTTCTATAAGTTGAAATTTTCGGAATCATGGTAGTATTGACCATTATAAGGATGGGCTTGAAGCCAAATATTATGCTCAATAGAAGGGCATTGATTTCCATGGGACCTTTGCACCTACATGTCCCATGACAATCGCTCATAGCAGCATATGTACACTTGCCACTCATAATGGTTGGAATATACATCAATTGGACATTAATATTTCATTTTTGAATGGTGATTTCATGATAAATTTATGTAGTTCAACACCATGGTTCTATGGCAGAAGGACATGAAAATAAACTTCTATGCATATTACATATTAAAAGCAAACATCACATGCTCGGTATGAGAAGATACATGCCTATTATTAGGACATGGATGTTAGAATAGTTCAACATTGTATTTAAAGCATGCAAATTATTTAAATCTTAACATTTGCTATTTATGTAGATGATATGTTGCTCACTAGTCCTAGTGAGACACATATTTCAAATTTTAAGGTTGATTTGTATGCCTCTTTCAAAATGTTATGTTCGGGGCATGCACATCACTATCTAGGAATTCAATTTATGCAAGTTGATGGTGGCATTGCCTTGTGCCAAACTAAAGGCACTTTATTGTAAAATTTTAGCCTTGAAGACTTCAACATACTTCCATTTCAATGGAAACTAGTTTATGATCGAGTCTTCATGGAGCAGGCTCTACAAGCTTCTAACCAAGTAGAAAGTGGGGGAGAGGCCCTCCTTATATAGAGTTTGAGGGGGCTCTCCAAAGTACATCATATGTGGGATACTTTCCCCTGAAGGAGAATGAGTACACTAGTAGAAGCAAATGGCAAGGTACCCAAATTAATGAGATATAATATAAAATGGAATGAAATGAAAATGAAAGGGTTTTGATGCCGCAGGAAAAAGTGGTTTCACGAGACTTTATTCGGTTTAAATCCCTCGAAATTGGTCTACTTGGATTACCTAGAGCCCACGATTGCCCCCCCGAATGTGTCCTCCTTTTGGATCCCCAGTAGGATCATCAAATGGATAACAACTATAAGGTGCTCAGCAATGTATCTTGTTGACCCGTGTCTCGAGTCTTTTATGGTCAAGGTTATCCTATTCCTTCCTGATTCCAATTTTGTAATCCTAATCATTGCCTAGGCATTGATCAAGCATATGCACATATCCCCTTTTTCTATCTCTCTCCCTTTTTACTTTCTTTTATCGCTTTACTCACTCTCACTTCACTCTTGTTAGCTCTCGCTTATTATCACATCTCACTTGCATTTTACACTCATTCAAACCTCACTTTTCTTTCCCATTCAAACCTCACTTCTCTTTCCCATTCTCCACATCCAACCACACATATACTCATGCACTCCCACACATGCATTCACACCCACACTCTCTTATCCTGATACACATGCTCATCGTCATCCTGGAGTTTCTTCCAATGTGGTCACTCCCACTACTGATATCTCCATTCCCACTAATGTTGAAGAATTTGCAGGATCTACTTTTTCATTTACTTCAGTTGATGACTCTACTGATGATCCTGCATCTATTGCTGAAGCCCTTGCTGGCCCACATGCCCCTGAATGGCGTAAAGCAATGGAGGCTGAACTTACTTCTCTTAACAATAACAATACTTGGACGTTAGTACCCTTACCTGCTGATCGAGAAGTTGTAAGCTATAAGTGGATTCTTAGGCGCAAGCTTAATCCCGATGGTAGTATAGCTCACTATAAGGCTCGCTTAGTTGCTCGGGGGTTCAGTCAAACACCTAGTCTTGATTAAACAGACACATTCTCACCAGTGCTTCGCATGTCATCATTCCGATTACTATTATCCATAGCAGTTGCACTCAATTTGGAGCTTCGTCATCTGGATGTTCAAACAACCTTCTTACACGGAAGTCTCCCTAAGGAGATATATATGCAACAGCCTCCTATGTTTGAATCCTCAGTGAACCCTCACTACGTATGTCGTCTACACTGTTCAATTTATGGGCTAAAACAATCACCTCGCCTATGGTTTCAACGTTTCAATGATTTTATGCTCTCTCATGGATATATACGGCTTCAAACTAAACCTAATATCTACACACGTCACACTCCAAATTCATATCTAGCCATAGCTCTCTATGTGGATGATATACCTGTTTTAGGATCCAGTTTATCAATTACTGAGAATGTTATAAGCGAGATTAAAAGTGCTTTTCCTATCACAGATTTGGGGGAACGAACTTACTTTTTAGGCCTACAAATTGATCGTAATCGCTCTGAGGGAACCATCACTGTACACCAATCTTCCTACATTGACGGCATGCTATAAGAATTTGGTTTGAGTTCTATTAAACATATCACAACACCCATCTCCACTCCATGTAAACTATCACTTATTGACTGTCCAAATATTGAAGCAGAAAAGATTTACATGGCCCAGTTTCCCTATCGTCAACTCATAGGCAAAATGAGATACTTGGTCACTGGCACATGATTGGACATTTGCTATGCATGCAACTTCCTCTCAAAGTTCATGCATAATCCAGGAATTAAACATTGGAAAGCTCTTTTAAGGATCGCTAGATATTTGAAGTACACTCGTGATTACGGCATTCAGTATGGTACTACACAATCAGGGAATACGTTTCAACCTCTCATCGGTTGGTCACATTCCGATTGGGGGGGGGCGGGGGGAAATAGATACACGACGCTCTACTACTGGATTTGCATATGTATTTGCAGGTGGAGCTATAACATGGCAGTCGAAGCGACAACAGGCAATCACATTGTCCACCGCTGAAGCTGAATATGTAGCTGTCGCATTTGCAACTAAAGAAGGAATCTGGATACAATCCTTAATTGATGAATTGAAATTAACTCCTAAACCATGCTTAAGATTTTTAGTGACAATCAATCATGTAATTTTTTAGCCCGCAATCCAAAGCATTCGGAGAAGACAAAACACGTGGATCTCAAGTATCATTTTATCCGAGAAATGATCGAGTCAAAGAAGCTCACCCTTAAACATATACCAACTGAAGAAATGTGGGCTGATTTCCTGACAAAGCCATTACTTTGAAGCTCGAACAGTTGAAGGCGGAACCCTCATACTTCCCGAGTTCCCATATGCTGTTCTAAAGGTGATACAAGCCCTTGAACGATCTGCAGCGATGTATCTTCTGTGCAAGAAACCTTTGCGCATCCATAAACGTCCATCTCTCCACGGTAAAACTCTTGATAGATGCCGCCACAGTCAATAGCTTTCACTCCTCTTGGTCGCCCGGATTAGTTTCTATGGCAGCTTCAAATCTCCCCTCCCTTTATCTGTGCTGCCCCCACACTCTCACTGCTCTGCACGATCCTCCCCTCTACTCCAGCAGACGAGAGAGCCCCCAGCAACGAGAGGAATCTCTGCTCGTGTTCCCTCCTCTTTTTGCCCAGCATGTCTCTTTTTTCTTTTTCTTTGCGCAGCGAACTCCCCCCTTTGAAGATGCATCCCCACCAGCCACGGCCGCCACTCCTTCTGGTGCGCTCCTCAGACTTGCAATATAACGGACCTTCCTCCCCACTCCTCCTTTCTGGTTCCTTTTCGTCAGAGAAAGAACCTTGTCAGCCACTCTTTGCAAGCCCCTTCACAAGAAAAACCTACGTGTTCATATTTTGTGCCGCACCCTTTGCTTTCATCCGCTTGTACAGGGCCCATGCATCATCTGGTATAGTATAGGCTTGTATCTGACATCCTTTCAAAAGCAGAAACAGCATCCATAAACAAGCCAACGCTCGCATAAGCCCTTGCAACAACATTAAATACATTTGGAATAAGGACAATATCATCATTCAACATATCCTCCAAGAGTTTCTGAATGTTCTGCATCTCCTTGGCATTTCCAAGAATCTCAAACATCTTACTATAAGTAAAACCGTTATGTGTGTAGCCCTCTTTCTGTTTTAGCCAATAGAAAAAACCCAACGCAATACTTAGGATGGACTGCCATTTCAAAATTGCAACAACATGATACGAATCTAAATGCGCATCCAATTGGTTTTAGCTCATCAACAACAGATGGACACCATGAATGAACAAACAACCCTTTATCTCATGCAATCCTACCCCCTTCTTTCTCAACATCATACTTGAAGCTCACTGTCACGTTTGAAATCCTTGATGTCATTCCCTTATTTGCCAAGGGATAACCTGCATGAAAACCTTTACCATTACGTAAGGACGTGCAAATAAGCCTTCTGGACTTCTCCTCTTGTGTTATCAAGACCTTCTCAGAACCCTTGATGATAAAGTATCTTCCAACATCAAAAGCACAATGGCCTTTTTCAAGTGAAACCTTTTCTCCACATCCCTGCAGCCATTATCTCCGCATGCTTCTCATCAATTATCAAACTCATTCTGCAATACCTGAAATCAAACAATTTCCTGCCAAATAAAACCACATTAGGGCATAAAAATCAACCATTCTCAGAGCTAACAGAAAATGTGGTGTCTTTTGGATACAAAATGGAGCTGCACTCATGCAGATACAAATGGGAATGAGGTAGACTAACTCATGTTGTCAAAGCCCCCTTTGCAACTCCATTTTGGAGCATGTAAATGTTGTAGAGGTCCACCAAGAGCTAGAGTGGAACTAGAGGTAGAGCCTTCATGAACATGTCTTTCAAGTTCTCTTGAGATGTATAATGCTCTAGAGTAATTTCCTGTGATATGAACTTCTCATGGATGAAATGTTATTGGATATCCATGTGCTTCATCCGAGCATGAAATATTGGGTTCTTGGTGATGACCAAGGCTTATTGGTTATTGGCCTAGATGCATGTCAAAGTAACTTGCAGAATACCAACGTCAAATAATAAGCATTGAAGCTAGATGGCCTCACATGCTGCAAAGTTGGATGCTCAGTATTCAGCCTTGATGGATGACAGAGCAGCTATACACTGCTTCTTACTTGCCCAAGAGATAGGCCCTGAGCCAAGCAAGAATATATATCCAAAAGTAGACTATCGGGAATGAGGATCACCAACCCAATTTGAATCTGAATATGCCGCAAGTTTGATGCCCCCTCTATATCAAAGACCATGATGTCGAGTAGGTGCAAGGTATCGAAGTAGTCCTTGAGCAACATCCCAATGTGTTTGATGAGGTTGATGTGCAAATTGACTAAGTATACCAACTATATAGGCAATATTTCATATTGTCTTGGTTAGATAAAGTAAAGAGCCAACAAGTTGTCGATAAGCATGCACATCCAGTAGTGATAATGAATCCTCCAGTGTGAGCTTGATGTTTGGATCAGGTGGTGTAGATATGGAATGACATTGGCCCATGTTATACATAGAAAGGAGATCAACACAATACTTCTTTTGTGATAGGAATATACCTTCTTTTGTTTTCCATACTTCCATTCCTAGGAAGTAGTGAAGTAGACCAAGATCTGTCATAGAATACTCAAAGTGAAGCTGTGTGATGATGCATTGGATGCATTCATCATCTAAATCTATCAAAAGCAAGTCATCTATGTAGAAGATGATAATTGCAACTAAGGACTCTTTATGTTATATGTATAAGTTAGCATTGGCAATGCTCCGTTGAAATTCTTTAGCTTCAAAGATCTTGTGGATCTTTTCATACCAAGCCTTGGGAGCTTGCGTAAGTCCATAAAGTGCTTTGTTGAAGTTTGTATACATGATCTTCCTTACCTTTGATCTTGAAACCTTGAGGTTTTTTTACGTATACTTCTTCTTGAAGATCACCGTTTAGGAAAGAACCGTTGATGTCGAGTTGGTAAATGGGCCATTTGAAGTGCACTTAAGGAAATAATAACTCTTATAGTTGTAGACATTGTAAATTGGTCATTTGAAGTGCACCTAAGGCAATAATAACTCTCATATTTGTAAACATTGTAGTAAGGGCAAAGGTTTCTTCATAATCAATGTGGTGCTTTTGCTTATAAACCTTAACTAAAAGTCTTTCTTTGTATCTGTCCAAGGTATCATCTGATTTGTACTTGACTTTTTATAGCCACTTAACTCCAATAACTTGAAGAAATGAAGGCTTTGGAACAAGTATCAAAGTGTTCTCCTTTTCAATTGCATCCATTCATGTGTGCATATCTTCTTCCCACTTAGGTTGACCTTGAGTTTCTTCAAAATTGGAAGGCTCTAGAAGTTGTTGAATCTAGAACATAAGCACATAATTCACATAGTGAATTTGTTCATGTTGTTGCTTCTTGATGAGCCTTTGAGATCTCATAGGTTGGTGAGATTTACTTACTTCTGAGTTTTTCTTAGAAATAATTATGTGCCCCTCTGAAGTGTAGATGGGTGAACTCAAACTTGAACTTGGATCTCTCTTTGAGTGGTTTTCTTTCAGCTACTCCATTTTGAGATGGAGTATGAGGTTGAATGACTTGCCTCTTGATGCCCTTTTGTTTCAAGAAGTTGTCAAAGTCATGGTTAATGAATTCACCACCTCCATCTTATCTAATGGTCTTTATTGAATTTGATGCCCCATTGTCATGATCAATGACTTCCTTGATGAAGAGGAGGTTCATACACAACTTTGGTAAAAGAAGTACATTTGATAAGGCATTGCACTCTCCTTAGTGATTTGTAATTTGTACTTTTCCCTTTCATTCTATTGGAGTACTCTTGTTATTTCCTAAGTAACACTTCATTTGTGTGGCCTTCTAACTCTGAAAATGATTCACGATCTTTTCACATGTGAGAGGTTGCACCACTATCAAAGATCCAGTCCTGTGAGGAGCTAGAAGTGATTAGGGCATTGACCTCTATGGAGAAAAATAGATCTGAGAGGAGTTAGTTTGGTTCTCGAAGGTAGAGGTTTTAGATTTGTTCTTCTCTTTGTAGCAAAACTTCTCGATATGCCCTAATTTACCACAATAGTTGCAGATAAACTTCTTGGATAAATTGCTAGAGTCTTTTCTAGGAGCATTGCTCGAGTTGCTAGGAGCATTCTTGGCCTTTTTTAATGAACCCTTAGCTTTCATGGCGGCTTCTTGTGAGTTTTAAGACTTTGCTCACGAGCCATGGAGGAGCAAAAGTCATTGTATCTTTCTAGGTAAACACTTGTTCGCACTTATAAAGTGTTGTGACAAAGGTTTAATATGACCTAGGAAGCTTAACTAGAAGCCTAATAGCCAGATCCTCACTTGATGCCTATTTGCCAATCAACACAAGCTTGTGTTAGTAATCTTTGAAAGTGGCAATGACCTTGGTGATGGGATCTTGGGGTCTAATGGTGAGGTTATGGAACTTTTCTTCTAAGGCATAGATTCTATAGGGAGCCTTATCCTCATGGAGATCATGAAGTATTTTCCAAGCCTCATGGGAAGTCTTGCAAGAAGTAATGTGAACTTTCATCCAATCACGGGTGAGTAGTAATTTTCCTAGGTCTCTCTTGACTTTTACATTCCAAATGTTACAGGCCACTAAGTCACTATGCTCGTCTGGCTCAGGTTCTATAGCATCAAGGCATGAACATAGGTGTAAATGAGGGCTACAACTGACTAGAAGATGTTGCTTTAGAAATAGTAGACATTGTCGTCGTTGAAAAGTGAGCTTCAAAAATCAATCACCACACTTGCAAAATGGAGTTGACACCAATTTTTTAGATGGGATGGGGGCATGTTAGAGTAGCTCTTTGCTCTTCTTGACACCTGGGGGGGGGGGCTTAGAAGAGCCCAAAAATGTAATGAGATATCTTTTGGGGGCTTAGAATAGCCTCCGAAAGCACACACACTCACTAATTCTTCTTGTATTACATGGGGAAAGGTTGAGGGTTCCTACCTTTGGTAATACAAAAAATAAGTCCCCTTAGAAGGTGGGTACTTTACTTTTGAGAAGAATATATGTTATCCTATGTCTTGAAAGAGATAAGAGCTTTATTAACGACTTTTGAATGCATTCATATAAAGAATGCTTGAGAAATCAAATAAGTAAGCCACTTGAATATACAGTGTGTTTGAAGACTAGTCCCATGTGACCCCGATAATATGTGAGTTCGAACCTTTGAATTAGAGGTCCAATGAATGCACACTATGGGTGAGGTTTCACGTGGACAAAGCTAAGATCATTGCTTATGTCATTGAAGATTAAAAAAAAAATAGTGATGAAGATATAGCCAGTAACGATTGAGAAGAAAAAATATCGAGCGTTCGTACTAATGCTCTTCTCTCTCTAGCTACGAGGTAGGTCGTGGTCGAGTCTTCAACCAGCACAATAGATGCCTATTGTAGAGCATGACTTTGCCTCCTCTATGTTCTTCTATATGCATTGTGTATATGCTAGCTACAGAGAAGCAGAGATGAAGCAGGTTCGCATATCTAGATGAAGCAGAGAAATGGATTATGATGTGTGTTTATCTCTGCGTGCTTTCCAGAGGAGATGGCCGTCAAAGCTGGCTCGGTTCCTACTATAACCCAAATTCAATTCTTTCTTTCTCTCTATTGAGATGGTACAACAACAACTATTCTGCGTCTCGAAAGTATGCCCTTGATTTGAGGCGTAGCAATCGAATGGATTGGTGAGGTGATGTTGAGAAGGAGAGCGCAAGTGCTGGCACTTTCTTTCTTGCTCTCTCTTTTTCTCTCTCTTGTAGAGAGAGAAAATGGTGGAGTTCAGCTTGTCCAAGTCTTCGCAATGTCTGGTGTTGGTGTCTCCATGTGCTTTGTGACAGGAAGGTTTTGTGTCACCTGCTAATGGCACTAATTGTCTGTAGATCGGACAACTCTCTGTTTTATCTCTTCACTATAACAGACCCCTCTTTCCCCTCCATCAGCGCTATACAGAACGAGTGATGCAATGCTCTTTACTCTCCAACATACGGGATGTGCAATCGATCTTGAGTAGCAGAAGGTTGTGAAGAGATCTCTCTCTCTCTCAAATCCTTACTTGCTCTACTCTTTGCAAACATTTAAAGTGCAAGGTGTGCATCCACTCTCAATCGCCACCTTTGTTGGAGTGATAAGCTTCAAAATCTCTCTCTCTCTCTCTCTCTCTCTCTCTCTCTCTCTCTCTCTCTCTCTCTCTCTCTCTCTCTCTCAAATCCTTACTTGCTCTACTCTTTGCAAAGATTTAAAGTGCAAGGTGTGCATCCACTCTCAATTGCCACCTTTGTTGGAGTGATAAGCTTCAAAATTCAGAGAGAGCAATGAGCTTATACAGTGTATCATCCACAAAGTTATGTAACAAAGATCGAGCTCAATATTGTTGTTCTTTCCGTGCATATAAGCAAAGGAACCTATCTATTGAGAATCAACGATGACTTGTTGTTGCAGCCATTACAGTGTATAGGCAAGGTCACTTGCACTCGGGAAGGATGTAGAATTACGACGTTGGCTATATGTCATGCTTTGTAGGGGAACAACAACTGCAGAATGGCAACACCACAAAAAAGAATGGAAGGGATTGGCCAAAGTTGCACCAAGAATAAGCCTGAGAGCTTCCTAAAACCTTTAGTACAGATTGGCACTAAAATGCTTGCAATCTATTGCAATAAGGATAAGGATGAACATTATGCCCTATAGTTCATAAGTTATGTAACAAACATGTTAATTGCAAGGTGGCATATAGTGTTTATAAGAATATGAGAATGGAAAGACACCAAAAGGAAGCCAAGAGTCTTTAGAAACACTTCGAAGATGTAAGATTCTCGATTGACTTCACAAAATGACCACAAAAGTGATGCCAAATACTACCAAAGTCTTTATAGACACTTCAAAATGATGATGAGATGCAAGATCAATGCTTCAAACTTGACCATTGAAATGATCACACATCACCAAAGAATGCCAACAACAAGGTTGGGAAAATAGGGGTAAAGGGGTGGAAGGATAGATGCAAGAGAAGGGTGGGAGTGCAAGCAAATGGGCGACATGAGGCCCAAAAGAGTGTAAATATTGATGGTAAAGGCTTTTGTCAATGAGGAGAAAGAAAAACCACCAAGACTCAAACACCATCACCAAAAAAATCTCCACAAGCACCACCAAAATGACCACAAAAACTGCCAAGACCTCCACTTAATGCTCTAATACCATATATAGAGTACAGATGCAGAAGAAAAATGAAAAGAAGAGTGTACTCACAAAATGAAAAGTGTGTAAGAGACTCAAAGTGAGTAGACCAAGAAATGGGTAAATTCACATGGATTAGAAACGAGCTTGTTGAGAGCATGGAGTAGGCTCTACAAGCTTATAACTGATTACAAAGTGCAGGAGGCGCCCTCCTGATAAAGAGTTGGAGGGGGCTCTCCAAAGTACATCATATCTGGGATAATTCCCCTTGGAGAAGAATAAATACACTAGTTGTAGCAAATGGCAAGGTACCCAAATACAATGAAATATGATATAAAATGAAATATAATGAAAATAGAGTCACTCTTGGATTCAACTTGTGGAGATGCACTCATGCGGATACAAATGGAAATAAGCTAGAAGAACTCATGTCACAACAATTTTTGCTTCATGCTTGGTAGCTCATGCAAATCTTGGTTCAACAAGAAGCAACCTACTATTGCCACTTCTAGTTTTAAGGCCTAGGGAAACTTTCATAGCCACTATTGAGTGTGAGTGGTTGAGATGCCTTATGGATGACTTAGGTGTTGATAAGACTTTTGCCACCACCATATTTATTGATAATTAAAGCACATTGGCAGATGTGAGGAACCCATGCTCGCACTAAGCACATTAAAGTGCACTATCATTATGTCACTGACAATACCGATGGTGTAAGTGTTTATGAAGATTTTAAACACACTTCCATTTCAATGGAAACAAGTTTATGATCGAGTCATCACGGAGCAAGCTCTACAAGCTTCTAACCAAGTACAAAGTGGGGGAGAGGACCACCTTATACAGAATTCGAGGGGGCTCTCCAAAGTACATCATATGTGGGATTCTTCCCCTTGACGGAGAGTGTGTACACTAGTAGAAGCAAATGGCAAGGTACCCAAACTAATAAGATATAATTTGAAATGGAATGAAATGAAAATGTAATGTCTATTGGATACAAAATGGAGATGCACTCATGCAGATACAAATGGAAATGAGGTAGACTAACTCATGTTGTCAACATCCCCTTTGCAACTCCATTTTGGAGTGTCTAAATGTTGTAGAGGTCCACCAAGCACTCGAGTGGAACTGGAGGTAGAGCCTTCATGAACATGTCTTTCAGGTTCTCTTGAGAAGTACACTGCCCTAGAATAATCTTCTGTGATATGAGCTTCTCATGGATGAAATGTTATTGGATATCCATGTGCTTTGTCCGAACATGAAACACTAGGTTCTTGGCGATGACCAAAGCTGATTGGTTGTCAGTGTAGATGCATGTCAGAGTAACTTGTAGAATACCAATGTCAAATAATAAGCATTGAAGCTAGATGGCCTCACATGCTGCAAAGTTGGATGCTCAGTATTCAGCCTTGATGGATGATAGAGCAACTATAGACTGCTTCTTACTTGCCCAAGAGATATATCTGGGCGAGTTCGATGCCCCCTCTGTACCAAAGACCATGATGTCGATTAGGTGCAAAGTATCAAAGTAGTCTCTGAGCAACTTCCCAATGCATTTGATGAGGTTGATGTGCAAATTGACTGAGTATACCAACTAGATAGGCAATATTTTGTCTTGTCTTGGCTAGATAAAGTAAAGAGCAAATAAATTGATGATAAGCATGCACATCTAGTAGTGATGATGAATCCTCTAGTGTGATCTTGATGTTTGGATTAGGTGGTGTAGATATGGAATGACATTGGTCCATGTTATACCTAGAAAGGAGATCAAAGCAAACTTCTTTTGTGATAGGAATATACCTTCTTTTGTTTTCCATATTTCCATCCCTATGAAGTAGTGAATTAGACCCAATTTGTCATAGAATACTCAAAGTGAAGCTGGGTGATGACGAATTGGATGCATTCATGATCTAAACCTATCAAAATCAAGTCATCTACATAGAGCATGATAATTGCAACTGAGGACTCTTTCTGATATATGTATAAGTTAGCATTGGTAGTGCTCCATTGAAATCCTTTAGCTTCAAACATCTTGTGGGTGTTTTCATACCCAACCTTGGGAGCTTGGTTAAGTCCATAAAGTGCTTTGCTGAAGTTTGTATACATGATCTTCCTTTCCTTTGATCTTGAAACCTTGAGGTTTTTTGATGTATAATTCTTCCTGAAGATCACCATTTAGGAAAGAACTTTTGACATCGAGTTGGTAAATGGATCATTTGAAGTGCACTTAAGGAAAGAATAACTCTTATACTTGTAGACATTGTAAATGGGACATTTTAAGTGCACTTAGGGCAATAATAACTCTTATATTTGTAAACATTGTAGTAAGGGCAAAGATTTCTTCATAATCAATGTGGTGCTTTTGCTTATAAACCTTAACTACAAGTATTGCTTTGTACTTATCCAAGGTATCATCTGACTTGTACTTGACTTTGTATAACCACTTAACTCCAATAACTTCATGATTTGAAGGCTTTGAAACAAGTGTCAAAGTGTTCTCCTTTTCAATTGCATCCATTTTTGTCTGCATAGCTTCTTCTCACTTAGGTTGACCTTGAGAGTCTTTGAAATTGGAAGGCTCTAGAATTTTCTATATCTAGTGCATAAGTGCATATTTCACATAGCAAATTTGTTCATTTTGTTGATTCTTGATGAGCCTTTGAGATCTCCTAGGTTGGTGAGAAGTACTTAATTCTGAGTTTTTCTTAGAAATAATTATGTCCCCCTCTAAAGTGTGGATGGGTGAACTCAAACTTGAACTTGGATCTCTCGTTGAGTATTTTGAAGCTTCATCAAAGATGAAATCTTTTGAAATGGTGATGGAGTTGTTCTCAAAGTCATACAGTCTATATGCCTCATACTTTTCACTATAGCCAATGAATAGATATTTCTTGGAATTAGATTGCAATTTATAACAATATTCCTTGGCCACATGGACAAATGCTTCACTTCCAAACACTCTAAAGTAGTTGACATGGGGCTTGCATCCATAGTAGGATTCAAACAGGGTTTTGTTGTGTAATGCACTTGTGAAGCCTCTGATAATGTGAACCCCAATGTGTGCAGCTTCGGCCCGAAATTTGAACATTAAGGCTTCGTTGTGAAGCATAGTGCATTCCATTTCCATGACACTTCGAGTCTTTCTTTTAGCTACTCCATTTTGAGATGGAGTATGAGGTTGAGTGACTTGCCTCTTTATACCCTTTTGTTTCAAGAAGTTGCCAAAGTCATGGTTAATGAATTCGCCACCTCCATCTCACCTACTAGTCTTGATTGAATTTAATGCCTCGTTCTCAACTTGATAGACCCATTCTCTTAACTTAGAAAATATATCTACCTTATACTTGAGAGAATATACCCATATATCTTGTGTGATCCTCTAATAAAATAAAAGAAGTAGAGTGATCCATTAGGTGATTTGGCATTCATTGGTACACAAAGATTCAAGTGGATTAGGGCTAGAGGGTTCCTTGATTGAGTGAAAGTCTCTTTAGGAATAGGAACATTGTGCAACTTGTCTTGAGTGCAAGCTTGGTAGATATCTTGCACTTGCCCAATCTTGGGTAACCCCTTAACCAATTGAGATGTTAAAATCTTGGTTAAGTATAATGTGTGTCCATACCTTTGGTGCCACATGATGGAAATCAACTCCTTAAAAATAAAGCATGAAAGCCTATATAACCCTTTATCTTCAACTCCTTCGCCTATGGTATCCTTAGTGTTAGGATCAATCAACTTCACCTATGTGTTATCAAAGAGAACTTTATTGTGATGGTCGATGATTTCCTTGATGTAGAGGAGGTTCATACATAAGTTTGGTAAAAAAAAGTATATTTGATAAAGTGTTGCACTCTCCTCGATGATTTTGATTTGTACTTTGTCCTTTGTTTCTATTGAAATACTCTTGTTATTTCCTAAGTTCCACTTCATTTCTATGGTCTTATAACTCTTAAAATGATTCACAATCTTTACACATGTGAGAGGTTGCACCACTATCAAAGATCCACTCATGTGAGGAGCTAGAAGTGATTAGGGCATTGGCCTCTATTGAGAAAAATAGATCTTCACTTGAACAGTGAGACCTATGCTGAGAGGAGTTAGTTTGGTTATGGGAGGTAGAGGCTTTAGAATTGTGCTTCTTTTTGTAGCAAAATTTCTTGATATTCCCTAATTTACCATAATACTTGCAGGTAAACTTCTTGGACAAATTGCTAGATCCTTGTCTAGGAGCATTGCTCAAGTTGTGACTAGCATTCTTAGCCTTGTTGAACGAACCCCTTAGCTTTCACGGCCGCTTTTTACAAGTTTTAAGACTTAGCTCACGATTCATGTAGGAGCAAAAGTTGTTGTACTTCTTCCCAGGTTAACACTTGGTGGCATTTATAAAGTGTTGTGACAAAGGTTTCATATGACCTAGGAAGCTTATTTAGAAGCTTAATAGTCATATCCTCACTTGAAGCCTATCTGCCACTCAATGCAAGCTTGCTCTAGTAATCTTTGAAAGTGGCAATGACCTTGGCAATGGCATCATGTGGTTTAACAGTGAGCCTATGGAAATCTGCTTCTAAGGCATAGATTCTATAGGGATTCTTATCCTTGTGGAGATCATGAAATATTTTCCAAGGCCCATGGGAAGTCTTGCAAGAAGTAATGTGACCTTTAATCCCATCATAGGTTAGTAGTAATTGTCCTAGGTCTCTCTTAACTTCTACATTCCAAATGTTCGAGGCTGCGAAGTCACTATCTTTATCCTTTTCTGGCTCAAGTTATGTAGTATCTACTACTTCATATAACAAGTTTGCATATAATTAAGCCCTAATTATATCCTTCCATAAATTATATTTCATGTCATTTGACCTCTCATTCTTGAGAATGAACATAGGCATAAATGAGGGCAAGTAAAAATGACTAGATGATGTTGCTTTAGAAATAGTAGACATTGTCGCCATTGAAAAGTGATCTTCAAAAATCAATCACCACACTTGCAAAAAGGAGTTGAAACCAATTTTTTAGATGGGATGGGGGGCAGTTAGAGTATCCCTTTGCTCTTCTTGAAACCTTGAAGGAGGGTTTAGAATAGCCCAAAAATGTATTGAGACACCTTTTGGGGCTTAGAATAGCCTCTGAAAGCACACACACTCACTAATTCTTTATGTATTACTCAAGTTACAAAATGTAGGGTGCTTACTGCTAAAGTGAGCCAAATGATGGGGCAAAATTGAAGGTTGCTACCTTTGATAATACAAAAATCAAGTCCCCTTAGTGGGTACTTTAGTTGTTAGAGTCCCAACCTGAGGGTGAGGCCCTTTTTGGAAAATAGAAAATGATGCCTTGTTTCCCAAGTACAATGTTAGACACTTAGTGCCAAATTAATCATGCTTCAAGACAATGGGACCAAAAGAGTAATTTTGAGAAAAATCTATGTTAATCTTATGTCTTGAAAGAGATCATAGCTTTATTAACGACTTTTGAATGCATTCATAAAAAGAATGCTTGAGAAATCAAGTAAGTAAGCCACTTAGAGTGTGTGAGTGGAACATGTTTGAAGACTAGTCCCATGTGACCCAAATACATGAGTCTGAACCTTGGAATTAAAGGTCCAACAAATGCACGATGGCTGAGGTTTCACATGGAGGAAGCTAAGATAATTGCTTATGTCACTGAAGATTAAAAAAATAGTGATGATGATATAGAAAAAAAAATATCGAGCGCTCGTACTAATGCTCTTTTCTCTCTAGCTACGAGGTAGGGTATGCTCGAGTCTTCTAGCGCTGCAATAGATGCCTATTGTAGAGAATGGCTTTGCCTCCCCTATGTGCTTCTATACACGTTGATTATGCTCGCTACAGAGGTTCCCATATCTAGATGAAGCAGAGAAATGGATTATGATGTGTATTTATCTCTGCGTGCTTTCCAGAGTCTACCTCATTGTATCCTTGATGGAGGAGATGGCCGTCAAAGCTGGCTCGATTCCTACTGTAGCCCAAACTCGATGCTTTCTTTCTCTCTTTTGAGATGGCACAACGACAGCTATTCTAACTCTCGAAAGTATAGCATTTATTTGAGGCGTAGCAGTCGAATGGACTGGTGAGGTGATGTTGGGTCCATTGAGAAGGAGAGTGCAAGTGCTGACACTTTCTTTCTTGCTCTCTCTCTCTCTACAATTGTGGAGTTTAGCTCATCCAAGCCTTCACAATGTCTGTGTTTTTGTCTCCATGTGCTTTGCGATAGGATGGTTTTGTGTCACCTACTAGTGGCACTAATTGTCTGTAGATCTGACAATTCTCTGTTTTATCTCTTCACTATATTAGACCCCTCTTTCCCCTCCATTGGCGTGACAAAGAACAAGTGATGCAATGCTCTTCACTCTCCAACATAGGAGATGTGCAACCAATCCTGAGTAGCAAAAGATTGTGAAGAGAGAACTCTCTCTCTCTCTCTCTCTCTCTCTCTCTCTCTCTCTCTCTCTCTCTCTCTCTCTCTCTCTCTCTCTCTCTCTTTGTCTCTCCATCCTTACTTGCTCTACTTTTTGCAAAGATTTAAAGTGGAAGGTGTGCACCCACTCTCAATTGCTGCCTTTGTTAGAGTGATATGCTTCAGAATTCGTAGAGAGCAATGAGCTTATACAATGTCGTGTACCTAAGTCGTGAAGCCTTAGGGACTTGTGTTGATGAGACTGTACCTCAATCGCCCCACAAGTGCATATAGTGGTGGATTAATACATGTTTAATTATCAATCCGAGGGATTAGACATACCAAGTTTATGAAGACATGTGCACACATGATGGTAAGTGAAGTATCAATGCTACAATGCATGTGACTTGTCTCAGCTACCTCTCCAACTCACTAATTCTCTGAAAATGCATGTCGCGATACCATTTACAACAATAAGCACAAATTTGAACTTTTCTCCCAGCTCCGAACTCTGAATATGGTCAATGGTAAGTTCATTTCGAATCTCTCAATGAGATGCATCTAGTGGCAAGTTGAATCTAGTGAATGGTGGGAAACACCAACACCTACTCCAGAACTCCTCAAGGCTCACACACACACACTACAATAGTTCAAAAATGATGGGAAAGGGTAGACAACAGTCCTACACACATTTCAAGCATCAAACACACATTTCAAGCATGAAACACACACAAAAGCTCTTGGAGAAGAAGATAATCAGCAAGAAAGAGGCAAATTTGAAAATCAGCTCTAATTCTCACAATGGCAAAAAGTCCTTTGTGAGAGTCACCAAGTGACTTATATACATGTGCCCTAAAATGGGTCCTTTCACACATAATACCGGCACTTTTATTGAAAAACACTAATTTCCTACTATGTTACAAGGATTATGTTACAATAATTGGGGTTTATGCATCTAGAGGACTCCTTTAGTGCATTTACATGGCTTCATGAGGTTTTCATAGAAATTTGAAGGAGAAAATTGAAAAAGAAAATTTATGCCCATAATTTGAAAATTTTTGGGGCTCCCTTTTTTGTAATCCTTTACTCTACAACATTATCCCCCTCTTTGTCTCTGTTGTCCCTTGACAGGCTTTGCTTCTTATCTGTGGCTTGCTTATCGTTCTTTCAATACACGCACCCAGTGGTCAAGCAAACAACTAGGACTGTTAGAGAATTTGTTACCTCATCCGAGCCTTAGTCCTATGCTTCCCTTATCCCCTTGGTATTCCTTACATTCATACATATGGATTGCTATATTATCATTGATACCTGTTACGCTTTCTTTCACCGCGCGCATCATTTGGTAAGCATTGCATCTGTTTTTGTCTTTTGGTTGATGCTTCAAAGGTCCTATCTTTAAATCTTCTTCTACATCCTTTGGGACCTGATGCATTTCTTTAGCTTGTTCATTTCTTTTCACCGCACGTACCTAGTGGCTAAGAATGTGATATTCTAAGAATGTGATATTCTAAGAATGTGATATTCTTTGCCTCTTGCTCTTTCTAAATTTTGGTCTTCACATAATTTTTTATTCTCACACGTCTGACCCTGTTGTATTGCTTTGTGTTGCCACGCATGCCTCAATGGTAAGCATTACATCTCTTTTAGTGAGGGTGGTGCTTGAAATATCATGTTGTATTTCTTTGTTTCCACTCTTCGGGACCTCCTTCTTTCGCGTAGTGGCATGATGTGTGAAGCCTAATACGTGCCCTGTGGGGCTTTGGACAGAGCACGGGTTTTATTCATTGGATAGTTTTGTTTTTTTTATTTTCTTCTTCTTCTTCTTTTACTTGATTCTCCCTCCACAAACAACTAAAAAATACTAAACCAAGTTCAGAAGCTCACCTCATCATAGATGCTCCCATAAAATGATTGCACCGCATCCCTCCAAGTCCTCCAACAACACAACAAATCCATGATGATATCCATAAGCCTCCTCTACTCATGTCGGAAGACAAACCTCTACCAACTCCTACAACAAATATGCAAAATGTGAGATCAACAAACATGACTGCTTAACACAAGAAAATTCAATCATCAAAATGATACTTACAAACTCGTGATGCATAGTGTCATACTAGTCGCTACCCAAATGTGACGCTTCGACCATATCTAAATGTTGGTCACCGCATGTCACTATTGACAATATCAATTAGGAGTTTTCTTCTACTCATCGCGAATCATCTCCCACTCCTCGTGGTCTAACCATATAGGCCTTGGTAAGGCAAAAAAATTAGTATATATAATCAAATGAGCTATGCATAATCAAATCTGCTTCACAAGAATGATGATCTCAGAGGGCTCAAGTCTCATGATTGGCACAAGTTTTTAGAGTTTCTGCTCTGTACCTCTGAAAGATTGCCTTTCAAAGGATATCTGAACAACCATTTATAAAATCAGTTCCTTGGTACGATGAATTTCTTCTAAAGAGATAAGGAGAGATAGCATAGAGAGTGCCAAACTCAATGCTATAGAGGCTATCTTTATGGTTGAGAAGTACTTTCCCACAAGTATTCTCACAATTCAACTTCACTTACTAGTTCATGTGGTTGATGAAGTTGCAATAGCAGGAATTGTCCATAGTCGATGGATGTTCTTCTTACAGTGGTTCATAAAGGCATTAAAAGGGTTTGTTCGTCAGAGAGCATGTCCAAAGGACAGCATGGCAGAGGGGTGGCTCGTACAAGAGTCTCTTGAATTCATAGTAGAGTTCCTATGCATGTCAGATGTTGTGTCACCCACTTCTACTCCTAGAGTGAGTACCTCAGATGTAGGTACACCACATAGTACACCATGTACACCTTGGGGTGCTCATGACCATGATGACTCCAAGGTGTATCATATACATGATGGAGCTCTAGTGATGGATGCAATTGGAAAGGACATGCATCAACGCATACGACAGCCATGCTCCATAGAGTCTAAACACTCTTTCATGGTCAAATGGAGTGAACAGGACAAGGATTGCAAAAATTACATCACAAAAGTGATATATTGCGAGTACTGGCCAACACCTTGGCATCCTCTTGATTGATTAATATATATATTTGATTATATATATTAATATTAAACCTAAAATCCTATTATTTATATATTTATTTATATATTTATTTATTTATATATTTATTTTAATTCAAAAACCCTAATCCTAAATATTTGTCTGTATGTGTGTGTATATATATATATATATATATATATATATATATATATATATATATATATATATATATATATATATATATATATATATATATATATATATATATATATATATATATATATGTGTGTGTGTGTGTGTGTGTGTGTGTGTATCTGTGTATGCATGGATATGTATGTAAAAGCCATAAAACCATATGTGTATTCAAAAATCCTAATTTCTTATATATTTAATTATACATAGTACATTTTATTATATATTCTAACTTTTTCCCTAATTTTTATTTGATTATAAAACCTAAAACCTTATATTTTAAATATTTAGTTATATTTATTTATTTTAATTCAAAATTCCTAATTTCTTATATATTTAATTATACATAGTACAGTTGATTATATATTCTATTTTTTCCTAAATTTTATTTGATTATATATATATTAATATTAAATGTAGAACCCTATTTTATATATTTAATTCTTTTAATTCAAAAACCCTAGTTTCTTATATATTTAATTATACATAGTACATTTGATTATATATTCTAGCTTTTCCCCTAAATTTTATTTGAATATATATATATATATATATATTAATATTAAACTTAAAACCCTATTTTTTATATATTTAATCATGTATATTTATTTTAATTCAAAAATCCTAATTTCTTATATAGTTAATTATACATAGTACATTTGATTATATATTTTAATTTTTTCCCTAAATTTTATTTGATTATATATATTAATATTAAACCTAAAACCCTATTTTTATATATTTACATATATATATTTATTTTAATTCAAAAACCCTAATTTCTTATATGTTTAAGTATACATAGTACATTTGATATATGTGTATATGTGTATATGTGTGTATGCATGTGTGTATGTATGTAAAAGGCAAAAACCCTAATCCTAAAGCCCTAACCCTAAAACATGTATATGTGACGTGTGTGTATGTGTGTATGCATATATATATATATATATATATATATATATATATATATATATATATATATATATATATATATATATATATATATATATATATATATATATATATATATATATGTATGTATGTATGTATGTATGTATGTATGTATGTATGTATGTATGTATGTATGTATGTATGTATGTATGTATGTATGTATGTATGTATGTATGTATGTATGTATGTATATATGTATATGTATTATGTGTGTATGTATATGTGATGTGTGTGTATGTTTATGTACATGTATGCATGTGTGTGTGTGTGTGTGTATATATATATATATATATGTGTGTGTGTGTGTGTATGTATGTGCATGTATGTAAAAACCCTAAAACCCTAATCCTAAAGACCTAGACCTAAAACATGTATATGTGTGTATGTGTGTATGTGTGTATGTATATGTGAGGTGTCTGTATGTGTATGTGCATGTATGCATGTGTATATGTGTGTATATGTGTGCATGTATATGTGTGTGTATGTGTATATGTGTGTATGCATGTGTGTATGTACATGTGTGTGTATGTGTATGTTTCTCTATGTGTGTGTATATGTTTGTCTCTTTTGTGTGTGTATATATGCATGTAATTATATGTGTGCCCATATGTGTATGTGCATGTATGTATGCATATGCATGTGTGTATGTATATGTGTGTATGTATGCATGCATATGCATGAATATGCATGTGTGTATGTAATGTGTATGTGAGTGTGTGTGTCTATGTGTGTATGTATACATGTGCGTATGTGTGAAAAAGTGTGTGTATGAATATGTGTGTATGTATATATGTGCATATGTGTGAAAAAGTGTGTATGAATATGTGTGTATGTATATGTGTGTCTCTTATGTGTGTATGCATGTGAGAGTGTATGTGTATGCATATGTATATGTATGTGTGTACACATGTGTGTGTATGTGTATGCATGTGAGAGTGTATGTATATGCATATGTATGTGTATGTGTGTGTACGCATGTGTGTATGTGTGTGTACGCATGTGTGTATGTGTATGCATGTAAGAGTGTATGTATATGCAGATGTGTATGTATGTGTGTGTACTCATACATGTGTATGTATATGTGTATGTGCACAAGATGATCACAATACAGGTGGAAAAGCACAATGTACGCACACAAACTCGCCAATAATAGTACGCAGTTCAAAACAGAGGGGAGTATCGACTTTTTGCTCTCGGGTTATTAAAATACATCATTGGTATAGGTGTCAGTATAAGCATCAGTAATCCCAAGAATATATCGGTGCTTATACTGATGCTTATACGGATGCTTAAATTTTTGGTGATATTTTTTTATGCTTATATCGGTGATAAGCTTTCAATGGTTATATCAACACCCAAGTGACCATCGGTATGGCTAGCATGGTCTTTCCAGACATTTCCAATGGTCATACCGACGCTGGGGTATGACCGTCGATATGGGTAGCATCGGTATACTCCTCATATTTTGTAGGGTCCCAAGGTGTTTTTGTTAGTATATTTCGATAGTGATGTGTGTGAAAACACTTAGGATCATGGTGGTACTATTTTCCCTCTTTCGGAGGTTTTTTTCCTCAGCTTATATATCTTATAAACCTAATGGGCTACTTATCTTTTGTACATTTTACCTAGTATTAGACTCAGTGTTGTGCCCCAATCTTCTTCTTTGTTTCATGCTCTTTGTGTTCTTCCCGTGATAGTTGATAAAAAAATATGTGTGCAAAGGAAAAGAGTGGGAAACCTCAAATGATGGATATTTTTTAACAAAACACAACATCTATCTAGGAAACTTTTATGAAACTTTGCACTAGTTTGAAGGTTGTACCAAGAGAATACCTTAAGAGGACTTGAGCCCAATCAAGTCTTGGTGTAGTTTCATATGATCCCAACTAACTTCTTTCAAGCCCATTAATACTTCTCCCCTTTAGCTCCCACCATCAAATACTACCGCAAACATGTTGAAGTAAGTGAGGATCACATCACATGAAAGAAAGTCCAAGGAGTTCCATGTTTCAATTCTCTCTTGGACTAGGTTAGGAGCATACAAAAATACCATCATAAAGCGTTGAAGATCCACAAAGTTGATATTCATCCATTTGGCAACGGTCATAGAAGGTATCTAGGCTATTGAAAACTAGCATGAGTTGAAGCTCACTACAGAGTCTCTCGACCTCATGGGGGGGCCATGGTGACCCAATTGTCTCGCGAAGGTATTGTCTGGAGTCTTTTCAATAGGTCCTAATCATCGATCTTTACTTCTTATAAGCATATGCAATTCGGGCTCAATTTTTTTCCTTTCAAACAATTGGCTTATGATCCTTTCTCTAGAGGGATCTATGGGACTCTACACATTGAAGGAGAGGATGTGACCCTAGACATTGAAGGAGAGGACGTGACCCTAGACATTGAAGGAGAGGATGATCATTTTTAAATGGCTATATCAGTATGAATTGGGATGTTAGTCGAATTTCTCTTGGTTTTTCCCTCTTCCTTTTATTTCAAACTATAACATTGAAGAGGGAAATTTTCTCTTTGATGAGGTTCTTCAAAGGAAACTTGAGAGGGATTTAGCTTTGAAGCCACTAGATTTCTTTGCTTAGGTATTTGGGACAACAAAACAAATGATTGAGCTTACACTATTTGGCTTGTCTTCATTTCTGGTGGCATAACAGTTGATCTCCTAGATAGACTTCAAGATTTACTTCTTTCTCCAAGGTAGGGTACTCCTCCTCAATATTTTTTCCTTCTCCTTTCTACTTTTGGGGTTCTTTTTCTTCTCCTTTGGAATACTATAAAACCTTTTGATTTCATTTCCATAGGTTGCGTTGTCTTTCGTGGTTCCATTTCACTCATTGTTTTTCCATGCCATGTTTAACAAGGACTGGGTTGGACACTATGGTTTTTACCACCAATTGGGTAATAGTCTACATAAATTTGGGTTTAGATATTGAGTCCCTTCCCTCAAAGAACAATCTCTTATTCAATGAATTCAATACCATAGTTGAAGCAGACATTGTTAAGACTCTTATAGATAATTTCTTTAGCTAGGAGTTCCTCTTGCCTGATGTCAATGCTACTAGAGAATGGAAGGTCAAGATTAAGGTCTACCTTGAAATAGTTTTGTGGGTGATATTTGGGGTTGAAGGAGTGTGAAACCCCTTTTTAAATTGGTCAACAACATCTCCTTTGGTTGGAACCAGTTATCCAAGCTAAGCTATGGTGTTGATGATAAACTAGTACTAAGAAAATGATAGATTGGGCACCTTCACCCATAGTGGTAACTTTGAAGATTTTGCTTTAACTAGAGAAAAATATGAGAACCATTTGAAAAGACACATGGTCTTTCTTTGCACTTGCTATGCTAGCATAGAAAGCTTAGAAATCCATCTCTTTGCTCTAAAGAACTAGTAGAATATGGTTTGTGGGTAGAAATTGGCATTTGGCGACTCATATTTCACAAGAAAACCATTCCTCCCTCAACCAATATCTGAAGACTTTTATTGGAGAGCATGGGTAAAAAAGATGGCCACTAAGAAAAGGTTTTTTGAGTTCTTCTTGAATTTTCACCATATTTTTCTATTTATGGGATATGATAGGAGTTAAAATACCAAACAATTGAGATTGAAGCCCTAATGCCCTTATCCAATTCAATCTGATTAGAATCGCTCTTGCAAAGGGAGGGGATAACCACATTTCCCTCTTAGAAGAATCAAAGGGGAAATACAAAGTGGCAAGGAGCTCTCAAAGAGATTTTCCAAAACTTCTCAACTCTAGTCTTAAGGTCGAAACTGAAGTTGATGGAACATACAAGGCTGTGGACCTTATGAATGCCTCTGAAGGGCTGGAAAGGAACCAACAAACAACCAACTTTTGTGACTCATTGGCTAGAAAAAAACACTCGGAATTCTCTTTGACTTGAGAATGGTGATCCTCTAGCTCTTAGAATTCTTACAATCCTATGATGGAAGGAACATGATCTCCTTCCTTAAGAAATGAATGTCCTATGATGGAAGGAACATGATCTCCTTCCTTAAGAAATGAATGTGACCCTTTGAAAAAGGACTCAATCTCATGTCTAACGTAAAGAAAAACTTGAACTCTAGACACGTCATATAACAAGAAAAACATTCTATTAGTTCATGCTTGAACTTTTTTTTTTAGCGCTCAAAAACATGTGTTAAATAACGTTTATGAATGGTAACAAGTCTATGTAGGATGATTGACAATGTTGGGGCAGGGGAGGGTCGAAACAATGAGGCTTGTTCTATACATTCTAATCAGGATGTATAGAACAAGCCTCATTGTTATAGCACATGTTATACTGCTCAATGTAATATACATTGGCCAATGTCATCAAATCAATCTAAACATACATTTCCCCATGTCACCAATGTTAAAAGTTATGTATTTTTTAGGGCAATCCCAAGCATATCTTTTACTAAATAACTTCGTTTGAAGGCTTTTGAACCTTATGAAATTCAAATAAAAAGTTTGAAGGTGCAAACCTATCCAAAAGGAGGCATTGAACAACCAAAAGACACTCAATGAAGAGACAAAGTCACAATGTAGTTGAAGAGACAAGGAGGGCATGTGAAGAGACATGGAGCACATGTGAAGATTTATGGAAGGATCCCATTGCGATTTAAGCACCATCTTAGCTCATTATAAGTGTGTGTGGATGGTAGGAAATTGGCATGCTACTTGTACATGTGCTACTGAGCCATTGTCTATCATAGGATTTCATATTCTCTTATATATCTCTAGAGTTCTTGTACTTATTAGAGAGCTTATATTCAAGGATTCCACATTCAAAAGGGTTTTGGCAAAGTCTACTGGAATTCAAGGTCTACAAAAGCATGCGAATAGTACAAGGAAGAAGAAGAAGAAGCTTGGAGCACAACACACAATACTGAACGTATTACCACTAGAATGTACAAAGATAAGTAACCCGTTAGGGCAATAAGCATATATACAAACCAAGGGAAAAAATCCTCCTAAAGAGGGGAAAAAGTGTGCCACAAAGGTCCTACAGTGTTCACGCACATCACTACCTAAAAATATCAACAAATCCCCCCCCCCCTGCAAGTGATGTGGTGACACTCATGTATAAGGAAGTGCCAAGTTATGTGGAATCAATCCATAAAAGGAAGTAAGACCAAAGCTTTACGGAAAGCTTCAAACTTCTCCCTAGGCAGAGCCTTCATGAAAATGTATGCAATGTTCTCCTACGTGGGCACATATGCCAAGCTGATATCTCCAGTAGAGAACCTCTGTGCTTAGTGCGAGCATGGAATATAGGGTTCCTCACAACTGCCAATGCGCTCTGACTATCAGTGAAGATGGTGGTGGCAAAAGACTGAACAACACCCAAATCAGCCATAAGGCATCTGAGCCACACACACTCAACAATCACTGTGAAAGCTTGCCTATATTCGGCCTCACAATTGGAAGTGGCCAAAGTAGGCTGCTTCTTACTCAACCAAGATATACATGAGCTACCAAGCATGAAGCAAAAGCTACTAGTGGACACATGAGTGTCATAGCAATCAGCCTAGTGAGAGTTTGAAAAAGCATGTAAATATGGTGGTTGTGATCCCCCCTTGGGATAAAACAATCCAAATAGACAACTACCACTCAAGTAGTGAAAGATGTGCCTAACCACCTGCCAATGCTTGACACTTGGGCAATGCATGAATCTACTCATCTATGAGACAACAAACTGAATATTTGGTCGAGTGATGCATAAGTAAATCAAGCATCCAATAGCCTGCTAATAGAGAACATCGTCAAATGCATCTCCAACATCACGAAGACTCAATCATAAACCTGTCTCCATAGGGGTGGCAATAGGTTTGCGGTCTTCAAGACCAAAACGCTGCAATAATGTGTGAATATATTTCACTTGACACAAAGCTATTCTGCCATCAACTTGCATAAACGGAATGCCCAAATAATGATGCAAATGCCCCAAATATGACATCTCAAATGAGGCATGCAAATCACCCTTAAAATCAGTAATATGCTTCTCATGAGGACCAGTGAGCAGCATGTCATCAACATAGACAACAATGATTAGAAGTATATTGTTATAACTTATGGAATATGTTGAATAATGCATTGTTGGAGTGTTAATTTATTAATGTATTAATGTGTTTTTGGTGTTTTTGATATAGCAGTTGAAGGTTCGTGAGGGCATGAAGGGGTGAAAGGGCGGACATCAATAATCCGACTTTAGGGAGGACATCAATAAATTCGATTTATAATTTAGTTTGTAAATAAATCCACATAGAAGGTTCTATTGTTAGAAATAGTTAGAAAAATAGTGGTTAGAATAAGGGTCATTGTAGACCACAATTTTTGATATTAAAAGAAAAGGTTTTCTACGAAAGTCACCAACTTTTAGTTTCACGCATGCTTTTCAAAGCCGCTCTCATGTAACCACTCTTTTTGACATAATCAAAAATTCCTAGAAATACATGCACTCTGTGGACTCTCGAAACAGAGTGCATGGGAGGAGATTGCACCCAATACTACGTTCGGTCTCATCTCTTGGTGTCTCTATTTTTCTATGTGTTTTCTATGTTTGCAACCTTTGTGTGTGTGTGTAATCAAGATCCTGATAACAGTGGTATCAGAGCCTTGCACACGTCACTACGGAGGGATCCATTTTTGTTCGTTTTGGTGAATTGATCTCTGTTTCTCTGTTCTCTGTTCACGATCCGATTCCGATTCCGATTCCGGTCTCGGCTCCAGCTTCGTTCTTCGTTTCTGGTTTTAGTTTCATATTCAGTTTCAGTTCTGATTTCTATTCCTGTTCTAGAACCAGAACCTACATTTACTCCTACCAGAGCCTTGCATGCATCACTACGGAGGGATCCGTTTTTGTTCATTTTGACGAATTGATCTCTGTTTCGCTATTCTCTATTTGCAATCCGATTTCGATTCCGATTCCGGTCCCTGCTCCGGCTCCATTTTCCGTTTTCGTTTTCAATTTCAGCTTGCGTTTCAGTTTCAGTTTCAGTTCCGGTTTCTATTCCTATTCTAGAACCAGAACCTACGTTTACTCCTTCGGCTTACTCCACGTTTACACCTACATTTACTCCTTCGGCTTACTCCACGTTTACACCTACGTTTACTCCAGGGCGTCGACTAAGGCATAGAACTTAGGCATTACTTGGGCACCCAAGCCTCCTTTGGCGACCGTTGGCAGCCATTGGTTACGCGCAAACCAATTTTAATTTATGAGTGGCAATAAGGAGTTTTATATTCATCAAGGTAAGAGGATTTGAACCCACAACCTCACCCACACAAGGGAAGTGTTTTACCACTACACTATCTCTTTGTGTTTTCACTCTACTTCTCTTTTCTTATATTTAACACAACTTTCATCTCTTTCTTACTTTTTCAATTCCCAAGAACAACCATTCCTTTTACATTTTAACTCAAACAAACTCAAAAATTGTTTTTCCATATCTAACAAAAGGGTTTTGTCTCTACATCCTCATGGACAAAGCTATCTAACAAGAGGGTTTTGTCTTTACATCTAACAAGAGGGTGGTCAAAGCTATTGTCTTTGCCCAGTTGGATGGCACACATTCCAAGATTGCTATTAAGAATTACCAGTTTTTATGGTTTGATGGCCGGAAGGATGGCCCTTTAATCCTTTCATGGCTTTCACAAGTTGATGATTTTTATACTGATGAAACATATGCTGAAAGTGAAAAAGTCAAATTTTCCACTAACTATTTAGTAGGAAAAGCTCAACTCTGATAGAATGTCCTGCGGCACAGTACAAAGCGTCCAACAACGTGGAAGGCTTTCCAAGATAGAGTGAAGGATTCTTTTCTTCCTCCTCAATACCATTTACATGTTTGACGTGCATGGACGACCCTTATCTGGAAGGAGGGAGATACAGTTACTACCTACACGGAGTGGTTCTAGCAAAATTTACTATTGGTTCGAATGCTTGAAGATGTACCAGAGGATAGCTTGTAGTGGAAATACGAAGATGGTTTGGAGGTGGGAATCCAAGCTAAGCTTCACACCTTATGACCTACAACCCTCAACGAGGCTATATCTTTCGCCTATGATGCAGAGAAAGAATTCCAATCCATAACCAAGTCACTCCGTCTACAACAACCATGTCAATTATCATTTTTTCTTAAAATAAATCTTCCCATGAAACATAATTTTAATGTCCCATCTTACCCTAGTTTTCCTCGTCCATCGCAATCCAATTACTCAACTGCACCTGTTGCTTCATCTCTCCAACCTACCAAATCACCTACCCTACAAACTTCAGCGATGGATGCCCAACAAAAGCGACCACGAATCACCTGTTGGAATTGTGGTAAACTTGGACATACAAAAACGAAGTGCTGATTGCAACCTCTTAACATGAAACCCGTTGCAGCTCAATTACATAACATGGAGGCCCATATTGAAGAAATTCCTCCTCTTTGGACAGAGGAATCATTGGAGAAGGACTTAAGTACCTTGGGTAACGATATCTCTCTTCATTCTCTACTTTGCATGCAGGGTACTATAAACAACAAACTCGTTAAAATTTTACATGACGATGGTAGTTCACATGACTTCATTTCACATTTATTAGTACAAGAAAAATTGTTTCCTTCTTTGTATAAACTAAAAACTTCATTTCAAGGTAATCATTATAATGTAACACGAGAAGTGCAAGATGTTACGATTAGCATAGGCCCATATGTTGATTCACGAAAATTTTTAATTGCACCTTTGCAATCTTACGATGTTATACTAGATATGCCTTTTTATCATCATTATAACCCATGCACTGACTACCATACACATACCTTTAACTTTGAATTTAAAGGTCAAATTATTACTTTGTCTACACGGCATGATTTCCAACCATTTCCATTGATTAGTCATACTCAAGTAAAACGTGCATTTAGGAAAGGATTCAATTCATGCATTGTCTTTGTCAATGTCATCAATGATTGTACTCATACACTTCCTGATGCACATAAACCTTTCATGACTACTTATAAGGATTGTTTTATGTCTGATTATCCCTTTGAACTACCACCGTCTTGAGGATCCTTTGACCATAGCATAGACTTAGTCCCTGGTAGTTCTCCTCCTCATAAAGCACCTTATAGACATGGCCCACTACACCAAAAGGAAATAGAAAACCAAGTAAAAGACCTACTACAAAAAGGACTTATAAGGCCTAATTCTTCCCCATTTGGAGCACCAGTTCTCTTAGTAGAGAAGAAGAATAAAACTTATTGAATGTGCATTGATTATAGAGGCCTTAACAAGATCACAATAAAGAATAGATGCGCCATTCCTCGAATAGATGATCTTTTAGATAAATTACAAGGAGCTCTTGTCTTTAGTAAAATTGATCTAAAATCAAGATACCATCAGATTTTTATGATGCAAAGTGATATTTTTAAAACTGCATTTAGAACTCAAATAGGCCATTATGAATTTATGGTAATGCCCTTTGGACTTACTAATGCCCCTGCTAAATTTGCACGAATGATGAATAACATTTTTCTTGATTTCCAAGCTTTTGTTCTTGTATTTTTTGATGATATACTTGTTTACAGTAAGAATGATAGTGAGCATGAGAAGCATTTTAAAACAATTTTTCATTTACTACGAGAGAACACACTCTGCACAAATCCTGAAAGGATTTACTTCTTTCAACGTAAGCTAGAATATCTAGGACATATTATTTCAAGTGAAAGTGTGCATGTGGATCCAAAAAAGATTAAAGTTATAGTAGAATGGCCTACACCACAATCAGTCAATGATGTTCGTTCTTTTCTTGGGTTGGCTAATTTCTATAGGAAGTCTGTTGGAAATTTTTCTTATTTAGCATTGCTCCTTATCTTGTGATTGAAAAAGAAAATAAAATTTTCTTGGGGACTTACCCAACAACAATCCTTTGAAAAACTGAAACATGCACTTTCACATGCACCTGTTTTACAATTACTAGATTTTTCACAACCCTTTCATGTTGTTACTGATGCTAGTGGTTCAGGGATAGGTGCAGTTTTAATGCAAAATGATCATCCCATTGCATTTTAAAGTAGGAAGCTTAAGCCCTCATAAAAGAATTATAGTACATATGATAAAGAATTGTTAGCAGTTGTGCATGCTTTGCGAATTTGGGAACACTATCTTATGGGTTATGAGGTCTTAATCAAAACTGATCAACAAGCTATTAAGCATTTATTAAATCAGCCCTTAATCGCTGATCACCATCTTAAATGGGTATCATTCATTCAAAATTTCCAACCCATGATCCAATATCAGCCTAGTAAAGCTAATGTTGTAGCTGATGCTCTTAGCCGATGGTTTCCACTTAGTTTTGCATAATATTTTTGCCATCCAAATACATTCTTTTCAAGAAATGGTTTCCACTTATGCATCTGATTTGTATTTTCACGTGCATGGCATGACTTCAACAATGGTGCATCTTTATCTGATGAACATTATACATTTCATAATGGTTTTCTTTATTTTCAACATCGATTATGCATAACTCAAGCTTTTAAAGATTTTGTCATCAAGGAAATGCATGAACCATCTTACATGGGACATAGAGGCATACAAAGCACCATTTCTACCTGCAAAGATTTCTTCTTCTAGCCGCACATGAAAAAAGATATTGCACATTATGTTTCTCAATGTTGTATGTCAGCGTGTAAAATGTCATCATGGTAAACCATTTGGATTATTAATGCAACCTCCAATTCCGAACGAACCATGGGAACAGATTTCTATGGATTTTGTCACAGGTCTTCCCATCACTTCATCACATAATGATATGATTTGGACAATAGTTGATAGGTTTACTAAATATGCATATTTCGTTCCATGTAGAAAAACTTTGTGTGCACCTCAGGCTACAAAATTATTTATTAAATGCATTTTCCCCCATCATGGGTTTCCTAAAGTAATGTTATCTCATCATGATGTTAGATTTTGTAATCATTTTTGGGTTGCCTTATTTCAACATTTTGGTTCTAAAAATGCATTTCATCCCGAAAGTAATGGACAAAGTGAAGCTACAAATAGTACTATTCTTGATTTATTGCGTTGTTATTCATTAGATAGTCCCACTAACTAGGATGAGAAGTTGCCATTGCTTCAATTTGCTTACAATAACACCGCACACACCACTACTAGTCGTGCACCTTTTGAAATTGTTTATGGTAAAAAGCTTCCCGCTCCTATGTCACTCACCCAAACCGACATTCTAATGGCTGATTCTATTGCTCAAGATCACATTTCTATACTTCACAATGTTTATGTGCACATTAGGAAAAGCCAAGAGCGCTACACACATAATATCAATACAAAATGATTAGCTAAGGAATTCAAGGAAAATGATCTTGTGTGGTTGCATATCATTAAAAGACGTCTCAAAAATATTTTGCAGCATCCTAAAATTAAACTTGCACCACGCTATTATGGACCGTTTTTGCAGTATAGAAAAAATTAATGATAATTCATTTAGATTAGATATACCATCTCATTGGAATATTAGTTTACTTAAACCATTTAAAGGAACTTTACCACTCACTCCACTTCTTGATGACCCTCCTTTGATTGAAGAACAATCTGAAATCTTGGTTCCTGAGAAAATAATTGATCATGACTCTTTTCATATTAGTTTACTTAAACCATTTAAAGGAACTTTACCACTCACTCCACTTCTTGATGACCCTCCTTTGATTGAAGAACAATCTAAAATCTTGGTTCCTGAGAAAATAATTGATCATGATGTCACTACTGCATGCACAGGTACTCAATACCATCGATATTTGGTTAAGTAAAAAAATCACTCTATTGAAGAATGTCAATGGATACATAAAACACAATTAACACCTCATTATGACCACTTAATTCCTGCATATCATACACAAACACATTAATGTAATTCCTCCATGAACATTTCCATGCATGTTTTTTTAACATGGAACATGCTTATTTTCATTCAGTGATGGAACATGTGACTGGCCATCCATGTTTATTTTACTTTATCAACTGAGGTCAGTTGCTTTTTCAAATGAGGGGCATGTTAGAACTTATGGAATATGTTGAATAATGCATTGTTGGAGTGTTAATTTATTAATGTATTAATGTGTTTTTGGTGTTTTTGATACATCACCTGAAGGTTCGTGAGGGCATGAAGGCGTGAAAGGAATCAATAATCCGACTTTAGGGCGGACATCAATAAATTTGATTTATAATTTCATTTGTAAATAAATCCGCATAGAAGGTTTTATTGTTAGAAATAGTTAGAAAAATAGTGATTAGAATAAGGGTCATTGTAGACCACAATTTCTGATATTAAAAGAAAAGTCTTTCTACGAAAGTCACCAACTTTTAGTTTCATGCATGCTTTTCCAAGCCGCTCTCATGTAACCACTCTTTTCGACGTAATAAAAAATTCCTATAAATACATGCACTCTGTGGACTGTCGAAACAAAGTGCATGGGGGGAGATTGCACCCAATATTGCGTTCGGTCTCGTCTCTTGGCGTGTCTATTTTTCTATGTGTTTTCTATGTTTGCAACCTTTGTGTGCATGTGATCAAGATCCTGATAACACACATCATTAGCACGCTTAACATATAAGGAGCTCTCTGTTGGACTGTTCTTAAAACCATGTGCAATTAGATAGGCATGTATCTTTTCATACCAAGCATGTGGTGCTTGCGTTAAACCATATAATGCCTTCTTTAACCTGCACACCTGGTTCTTATGCCCTTTCTGAAGAAAGCCACAGGGTTGAAAAACATGCACTTCTTCATGCAAATCACCATTCAAAAATGGATTTTTAATGTCCAAATGATGTACATTCCAACCATGACAAGCAGCAAGTGCACAAATGCTATGAAGAGTAGTCATTCGGCATGTAGGTGCAAAGGCCTCTTCAAAATCAATGGCTCTTTCTTATGCAAAACCCTTTGCAACAAGCCTATCCTTATACATGTCAATTATTCCATCAGGCTTACGCTTCAACTTGTATACCCACTTGGTACCAATGGTCTTCTTTCTTGGAGGTGGGTCACATAAAGGAAGGTACCATTTTTTCATGATAGCATCATATATCTGATTGTGTAGGAGCCATCTAATTTTCAAAATTTTGTGTTTCATCAAACAAAAGAGGCTCATTCTCATCACCGAGACTAGAGGCAGCCATAACATAGCAATATGATGCACAAGAAGCACTACGAGAGCCTGAACAAGTATGATATGAAAGAGATGCATCTAATTTACTGTCACACAAACTCTACACCAGCCATTTTGGCATAGTTTTTGCCTCAATATCAATTCTCTCATCAACAAGTGCATCATGTAAATCTGCATCAAAAATAGAATGGTCTGTGTCATCACATGAAACCTATAAAGGTTGAGAAGTTGGCTCATTAGGACAAACACTAGACTTTCCACCTATAAAAAGAGGCAGCAAAGTATCATACATGTCTTTGGAGCTAACTGATGTCTCCTTAGTACATGAAAGTAACGACTAAATATCATCTTCCACAAAAATAACATCATGGCTAACCAAAATGCATTTAGTTTGTGGATGATACAGATGATAGACTTTGCTTTCAGAACTGTAACAAAAATACATTTCACTGCTTTATCATCCAATTTTTTGCATTGTTGTTCAGGCACTAATGCATATGCCAAACAAACAAAAACATGCAGATGAGAAACATATGGCTTGTGACCATGCCAAGCCTCATATGGAGTGATAAACTGCAGTGCTTTAGTGGGACACCTATTAAGTACATATGTTGCACACATAAAAGCCTCAAGCCGGAAACTATGTGGTAAAGCGTGACTCTTGACCATACACCTCACCATCTCCATGAGTGACATGTTCTTCCATTTAGCAACTCCATTCTCTTGAGGTGTATATGACATTGTACATTGATGTTTTATCCCATCTTCATCGAGAAATGCATTAAAGTCAAAGGACATATATTCCCCCCTCTATCAGAACGGAAGGTACCCATTTTACATGCTAACAGATTTTCAACCAAAACCATAAACTGTTTGAAGCACATAAACACTTCGGACTTTGCTTTCAGTGAATATACCCATGCATGCATGGAAAAATCATCAATGAAAATCACAAAGTAAAGATAGTTTCCAAAAGAAGGTGTCTACAAAGGACCACAGACATCATTGTGAACAAGCTGCAATTTCTAACTAGCTCAAACTGAACCATCTTTTGGAAAGGAGGAACGCTGCATTCTGCCCAAAATATAGCCTTCATAGACATGTTTTCTGGGTGCCTCAAGTTTCGGCAAAGAGGACACCATTTTATATTTCTACAGGTGTAGCAAACTAGCAAAATTCAGATGATCAAAGCGTGCATGTCAAACCTTTGCATCTGGCATCGCATGAGAATCATGTACTGCACATGCTCAATCATTCATAGACTTTTCATAGTCTATGAGCTTATACATCCCACTACATAAAATGCTAGAAGCAATAATCACGTCACCATTTGAAAAATCGTGAATTGTACATATCCCATCAATAGATTTCAGAACTAAGCCAATCTTGGCTAAAGTTGAAACTGATAACAGATTCTTCTTGATCCTTGGATCAACAATGTAAAAGAACTACCATCAACAATAGTTAGAATGATCTTATCAACTCCCATGAAAGGATAAGAGGAGTTTTTGGTGCATGTGGCAGTATTCCTTGTAGGGGTAGGCTCGAGTGAAGTGACAAAATTGCACTACAAGGTAATATGTTTGGTTGCTCCACTATCAAAGTACCAAACATCTAAGTCTATTGAAGACATACATTGTTCAAGAGAAGATGGGTCAAAACTACACACAGTAGTAAACATCCATTCTTCATTCTGCACTAGAGTAGCAGACTCTCTTTTCGGTGTAGAGGCCTCTGCAACAACCATTCCAGCCTCTTTCTTCTTTGCCTCTTTTGCTACTCATTTTGGACAATTCTTTATGACATAATTATTTGCTTTATAGTACTTGGAAAACCATTTTTGCTTTTTTGTTTTCTTGTCTTCTCTGTCATCCTTCTTTGATTGTGCAGAATTAGCAGATTTCTGCTTACTAGTAGAAGAGTCCCATTTACCTTTGCCCTTCTGACTAGCCAGGAAAGCTTGATCTGCAACATGCATAATGGACTTGTTCTACCTATACTAATCTTCCTACAATAGAACAAAGAGTAACTTCTCAAATGTTAAGGCATTTGGATTGCCTTTCACCATCAAACGAAGAGTGGAAGAAAACCTCTAATATGAATCGGGAAGACCATTCAGAACAGTCTACACAAGTGAACTGTCAGGCAAGACTTCATCAACATAAATTAATTGTTCCTTCAAATCTTTGATCTTTGTCAGAAAACTGTCCATGGAATCTCCTTCATTCATGTGCTCACTCTCCAACTGTTTTCGGAGGTAAGCAACACGAGCCTCATTCCTTGCCTAATATAAATTGGTAAGTGTATCCCAAGCATACTTATCTGTTCTGCAAGAGCGAATATGAGGAATAATGGCACATTTGACAGACAAGGCTATCAATGCATGTGCTTGAGCATCTCTACCATCCCAACAAATTTGCTCTCCAATAGGTGTAGTAGAAACCAAAGCACGAACACGAATCTGCAGAATATCACCATCTTCAACGCCATCTGCATCAACTTCAATACTTGTATTTGCAAGTGTAATAGGACGTTTTTCAAACACCCTGCACAATATTCCAAAGTCCTTTTGCAACCAATACATGATGCATCATATAAGCCCATAATGGGTAATTCGTACCATCCAACTTATCCTCAACAACCAACATACAAAATACATCACTCCTTTCAGCCATGGCCATTGACTAAAATACCTTGAAGTAGAAAATTGATTGTATCTCAAAAAGTTGATCAGAACTACCCTGTCAAGTTCTACTAAACCTGTAGCAAACTTCGAGATGCTTATACCGGTGAACCAAAATTTGTATATATCTTTGGCACAAAAAGACAAAACAGCATGCACAAGCACTACAATAGTACGTTCAAAGGTTGAAATGAGCTCAGATCGCGATTTTGGCACCACACAACAAAGTTGTTTTGATCTCCTATTCAGGTTGAGTATGCTCACCAAATTTCATGCGATTCTGAGACTGTGATCGGAAGGGTGTCGAAGATGTTGTAGATGAAGCGGCAACCTGCTCTGATACTAATTGTTGGAGTTCGAGGTCGACGGAAGCACTCTAACAATGCAAAAAAGAAGAAGAAGCTTGGAGCACAACACACAATACTGGATGTATTACCACTAGAATGTACAAAGATAAGTAACCCATTAGGGCAATAGGCGTATATACAAGCTGGGGGGAAAAACCCTCCTAAAGAGGGAAAAAAGTTCCCCAGTAGTGGTTGTGTGTTCACACACATCACTACCTAAATATATCATCAAAGTCTTCTTTTACTGTGATTTATAGGTGTTTCTTTCTCTGCTAGTCTATCCCAAATCCTATTAGAAAAACTAGTATGTCTTGTGTGACTAAGTTGACTAGACTATAAGTGTCTAACTCCAATGATTGATAGCTCATTGGAAAGCTCTTAGTGCCTAGTTTATGTTTGACAGATAAGCAAATATGAAGAATAATGGCATGTTTGACAGACAAGGCTATCAATGCATGTGCCTGAGCATCTCTACCATCCCAACAAATTTGCGCTCCAGTAGGTGTAGTAGAAACCAGAGCACGGACACGAATCTACAAAATATCACCATCTTCAACACCATCTGCATCAACTTCAGTACCTGTATTTGCAGGTGTAATAGGACATTTTTCCAACACCCTGCACAATATTCCAGAGTCTTTTTCGACACATGATGCATCATATAAGCCCATAATGGGTAATTCGTACCATCCAAATTATCCTCAACAACCAACATATGGAGTACATCATTGCTTTCGGCCATGGCCATTGACTAAAATACCTTGATGTAGAAAATTGACTGTATGTCAAAAAGTTGATCAGAACTACCTTGTCAAGTTCTACTAAACCTGTAGCAGACTTCGAGATGCTTATACTAGCGAACCAAAATTTGTATATATCTTTGGCACAAAAAGACAAAATAGTATGCACAAGCACTACGATAGTGCGTTTAGAGGCTGAAATGAGCTCAGATTGCGATTTCGGCACCACACAACAAAGATCTTTTGATCTCCTAATCAGCTTGAGTATGCTCACCAAATTTCATGCGATTCTGAGACTATGATTGGAGGGGTGTCGATGATATCATAGATGAAGCGGCAACTTGCTCTAATACTAATTGTTGGAGTTCGAGGTCGGCGGAAGCACGCTAACAACACAAGGAAGAAGAAGAAGCTTGGAGCACAACACACAATACTAAATGTATTACCACTAGAATGTACAAAGATAAGTAACCCATTAGGGCAATAGGTGTATATACAAGCTGGGGAAAAAAACCTCCTAAAGAGGGAAAAAATTCCCCCTGTAGTTGTTGTGTATTCACACACATCACTACCTAAATATATCAACAAAGTCTTCTTTTACTGTGATTTATAGGTGTTTCTTTCTCTGCTAGTCTATCCCGAATCCTATTAGGAAAACTAGTATGTCTTGTGTGACTAAGTTGACTAGACTATAAGTGTCTAACTCCAATGATTGATAGCTCATTGGAAAGCTCTTAGTGTCTAGTTTCTGTGGCTAAAAGAATATCTTAAGTGAATTTAGGAATTGAGATCTATACTAGTTTTAGTGAGTACTGGTTGGGGAGCATCTAGAGGAGTACTCAGCATCAAATGAGCAAAGCTATCTATAGACTTTATAGGGGTAACACACACCTAATTTTATCATGGATGATAATTCCAATGCTAATGAGAAGCTTGAGAAGGAGAATTACTAGCCTTGGAGGTTTAAGATGCTCAATTTCACATTCAGTAAGGATCTAGGTGGCATCATTGATGGATAAGATGTCAAGGCATTACCATTGGATCCTATGGCCATGAAAGATTGGGAGGTAAAAAATAGAAAGTTAATGTTCATGATCTCACAATTTGCTGGTAATACCATGATTGGACATATTCAATCAATGGAGACAACTAATGACATGGGGTTACTTGGAGAGGATGTTTACAACTTGCACTAAAGCTATGAAGGTGTAGCTCAAGAATAAGCTTAACAACCTCAAGAAGCCAGATAATCTATCACTCTATAAGTACATTATGAAATCCAAAAACATTAGGGATTCCCTTACAGCCTTAGGTACGCAAGTGGATGATGATGACATGGTGGCCTATTGTTTGAATGGTATCAAGGAAGATGACAAATGGAGGCTATTCACTTCTTCTAAGGAGTTGCTTCAAGGAGGAAACAAAGGTAAAGGTTCTCAATCTATGCCACATTAAGGAAATAGAGGGAAAGGTAGAGGCAAGGGAAGAGGAAGAGAAAGGACAAACCAATCTAAAGACACAAATGAAGATGAAGCTAGCACATCCTATGGCAAAGGCACATGAAAAAACCAATGAGGTAGAGGTGGTTACAACAATCAAGGCAAGAGAGGTGAGTGCTATTCATGTGGAAAGCAAGGCCATTGGGAAAATGAATGCATTTTAAAGAAGAATCAAGGTAACTATGTTTCTAATGAAAGTAATGAACAAGTTTTAGCCATGAGCCTTGCCTATAGGGATCATTTGCAAGACAAAGATAAAAAGTGGTACATAGATAGTGGTAGCAACCACATGTCATGTATGATATATATGCTCACTAATTTGCAAGCTCCCAAGGACAAAGTGTGTGTTGAGATAGGTGATAATACTGTTGGGTGTGTGTAGAAGTGCGAGAGACACACGAGAAGCACACACAAGGAGCACAAATGCAGCAAGACACACCGAGAAGATGATGGTTGGAATAGCTCTCTCTATTGACGATGAAAACTGAACTGAAGTAAGAGCTGAATAATATCCCTAAGTACAAAGTACCACCACATATGAGAATATCAAGTATGTGGTAACATGGGGAAAAAACCTCTAGCCAGCACTAGAGTAAAAAGTGCCCATGTATAGGGAAAAGGTTCACATCAAAGCTACTCGAGGAACACATAAGTGTAACAAACCCCCCTGGAGCGAATGATGTGAACACATAGTGACAGATCAGCCTCCACAAGGTAATAAGCCTAAAGCTTTGCAAAAAGCTTCAAACTTTTCCCGTGGAAGAGCTTTGGTGAATATGTCTGCCACATAATCATGTGTAGGCACATATACCAAATCAATATCTCCTGCATGAAGGCGCTCTCTCACATAGTGATAATGCACCTCAATATGTTTGGTCCGTGCATGAAACACTCGTTTCGTGCAACAGCCAACGCACTTTGACTATCAGTGAGAATATGCGTAGCAACATCAATCTCCATGCAAAGATCCATCAATAGGCGTCTCAACCATATACACTCCACTGTAGCTGTGACAACTACCCTGTACTGTACTCAGCTTCACAAATCGAAGTCGCCACTGTAGGTTGCTTCTTACTCAACCCAGATATGCATGAGTCTCCAAGGAAAAAGCAATTACCACTAGTGGACATGCGAGTATCATAACAACCAGCCCAATCACTATCTGTAAAAGCATGCAAGCATGGTTGAACATCTCTGCTGAGAACCTGAATCCTGTCTCAACTGGTGTGGAAACTGGCTTACAATCCTCAAAGTCAAAATGCTGAAGTAGTTTTTCAACATACTTTGCTTGATGCATAACAATTCCCCCCTCAACGGATACAAACTGGATGCCAAGATAGTAGCTCAAAAGACCAAGATAAGTGACATCAAAAGTATGTTGCAAATCAGCCATAAGAATGTCAAGTTTTGCATCACATGACCCAGTCAAGAGTATGTCATCGACATAAAGAACAAGCACTATAAGATTATCCCCATTTTTGCGTACATAGAGTATGCTTTCAATCGGACTACATGTGAAGCCAAGAGCAATCAAGTGCTTATGTATTTTGTCATACCATGCACGTGGAGCTTGCTTGAGACCATACAAGGCTTTATGCAAGCGACAAACCATATGCTCTTTCCCTTTCATAGCAAATCCAGGAGGTTGCTTCACATAGACCTCTTCTTGCAAATCACCATTCAAGAAGGCTGTTTTTATGTCCAACTCATGCAGTTTCCAACCTCGATGGGCAGCCAATGCAACCACAGTACAAATGGTAGTCATGCATGAAGTAGGTGCAAAAGTTTCCTTATAGTCAATGCCATATTGTTGCGCATATCCTTTGGCAACCAATCTAGCTTTGGAGCGATCAATTCTACCATCAAATTTTCTCTTAATCTTATAAACCCACTTTGTACCAATGGCATTCTTTCCTTTTGGCAATTCACATAACTCCCAAGTACCATTTCTATGTATGGAATCCATTTCTGATTGCATAGCACTCATCCATTGTGGATCATCACATGCATCTTCAAAAGCTCTTCATTACATGCTATAGCAATAAGAGAATAATCCACAAAATTACTTGATGCATGGTGAGAGCTTGATCTTGTTCTACCAAGTAAAGGTGCACTCAATTCGCTGTTCTGCAACGTTTGTTTCAGCCACTTCGGCATAGATTGTGCACTCTTGATAGACATGTGTTCATTATGTAAAATATCTTCAATATGTACATCATGCGTGGGCTGAATTTCATGATCATTTTTGGCCATATTTTGATGCAAATGTTCAACCATATGTGGCTGGAAATTTCCAGCAGTTTTGACATTTTTTGGCTGGAAATTTTCAGCCATGTTTGGCTGGAAATTCTCTGCATTTTCAGCCCTATTTGGCTGGAATTTTTCAGCCCTTTGAACCTCAGTTGGGTCTACATGGCCATAGTCAAGCGCACCATTTTGGAACAAAGGCATGAGTGTATCAAACACATCTTGTGAGCTAACTGTTGGCTGTTTTTTGCATTCAAGTAGAGGGAAAACTAAATTTTCAGCAAATACCACATCTCGACTCACAATAATTGTGTTCGTCAATGGATGGTACACACGATATCCCTTACTTTCAGCACTATAACCAACAAATATACATTTCTTCGCCTTGTCATCAAGTTTGTGACGTTGTTGTGATGGCATAAGAGCATATGCCAAACAACCAAACACACGCATATGACTAACCATAGGCTTATGACCATTCCAAGCCTCATAAGGAGTGATGACTCAATGCTTTTGTAGGGCAGCGATTCAACACATAATTTGCACACATGACCGCTTCCATCCAAAACTTATCAGGAAGATGCTTTCCTTTAACCATACATCATGCCATTTCAAGTAGAGTTCTATTTTTACGCTCGGCAACACCATTTTGTTGAGGTGTATATGTCACCGTACATTGGTGTGAAATACCTCTTTCATGAAAAAAAGCATTAAACTCATGTTACATGTATTCACCACCACGATCCGTGTGTGGAGTCAAAAGCTTTTGTGAAGAAAAATTTTCAGCCATAGCTAAAAATGCTTTGAAGCAAGAAAATACCTCATTCTTTGCTTTCATAGGATACATCCATGTATGGTGAGTAGCATCATCAATGAAGGTAACAAAATATACATGCTTCCCAAAAGATGGAGTCTTGACCGGACCACATACATCACTATGAACAAGTTGCAATTTTCTTGTAGTGTGTGTATGACTATCTTTTGGAAAAGAAGCATGATGCATTTTTCCAAGAATGCAACCTTCACATGCATGCTTTTCAATGGACTCAAGTGTAGGCAAGCCAATAACCATGTCCTTCTTTTGCAAGTAAAGCAAGCTATTGAAGTTCAAGTGACCAAAACGAGCATGCCAAAGCTCCATTTCAGCCATGGAAGAAGTATGAGCAACTAAGGCATTCGAGGCAGCCCTCTTGTATGTATCCATGCGATACAAATCATTACATAATGTACCGGACATCACGATAACATCGCCATTGCTGAAATCATGAACCATACACTTATCATCAACAAAGTGTACATGAAGCCCAGCTTTGGCAATCAACGGAACTGAAATTAAGTTCTTCTTGATACCGGGCACATACAATGCATTTTTCAAGAGAATCACACCTCCATTTGCACCCCTAAGCTCAATTTCTCCTACTCCAATGATATGATAAGAGGCATTGTTTGCACACATCACATGTCCTCCTTTAGGTGCATGTTTCAAAGAGGCAAAAAATCTTTTGCATGATGTGCTTTGAAGCACCTCTATCAAAGAACCAATCCAAATCAGGCTCACTCACAACCATACATTTAGAATGTAAAGAAGCATCATAATGACATGTAACAACACATGCCCAAAAATCTTGAGCCATGTTAGCTTCATTATTCTTTGCATTTGCTGAGTTTTCAGCAATAGACATGCCGGATTCCTTCTTCTTTTCATTGCGTTTAGCAAGCTTTCTACACTCATCAATAGTATGACCAGCCTTTTGAAAATATCTGCATCTCTTCTTCTTTTGCAAATCACCATCATTAGAGGAATGAGTGGAAGAGGAAGCTTGAGGCTTTGGTTTTGATGAACCCAAAGCTGAACCATACTTGCTTTTCCCCTTTTGTGAGATAGCAAGTGCTTGCATTCCCTCAATCAAACCACTCCTATTCACTCTAGATTGCTCTTCTTGCAAAAGAAGAGACACAACCTCATCAAATGCATACATATTAGGATTTCCTTTTGCAACCAAACGGAGTGTAGTGGCAAAGCTTTGAAAAGATTCCGGTAATCCTTTCAACAATGTAGAAATGAGTGATGCATCCGGAATGATCTCATCTATGTTTGCCAATTGCTCTTTCAATTCCTTGATGCGTGTCACATACATATCCACTGACTCATTTTCAGCCATACATACATCCTCAAGTTGCTTCCTCAGGTATGCAACACGTGATTCATTACGCACGGCATACAAAGAAGCAAGAGTGTCCCATGCCTGTCTCGATGTAGAACATGATCGAATGTGTGGAACTATATGACGCTTCACTTAAAGCACAATCAAAGCATGAGCTTGAGCATCTTTTCCATCCCATCTAAGCTGCTCCTGTGTAGGTGGAGAAAGAGAAACCACTGTACTCGAAGAAGAAGCTCCATCTGTGATAGTGGATTGTGAAGTAGAAGAACCTGCCGGTCTTCGATCTACATCTGCCACTATGTTCCAAAGTTGTTTTGCAACAAGAACATGCTTCATCATGTAAGACCACATCGGATAGTTGGTCCCATCAAGCTTATCTTCAGCTTGAAGCATGCCAAACAAGTCATTGCTGCCCGCCATTTCACAAAGGAACAAGAATGTGACAAAAACTTTACTTCGACGAAAGCTCAAATAAGTGCTGAAATTTCAGCTCACAAACCGTCACGCTGATGGCGATTCTGATTGCACGAATGGCTTCAAAATGGGGGTAAAATACCAACATACCTGGTGGAAATGTTTCTTGGCTGTTGAAATTCACAGTTCTATGCTCCGAAGTTGATTTGCACTCTTAGAAGTGCGCGCGCGTCGCGACGCGAAAAACCGAAACTTGAGAAAAAGTTGAACCCGCTTTGATACCACTGTTGGGTGTGTGTAGAAGTGCGAGAGACACATGAGAAGCACACACAAGGAGCACAAACGCAGCAAGACACACAGAGAAGACGATGGCTAGAATAGCTCTCTCTATGACGATGAAAACTGAACTGAAGTAAGAGCTGAATAATCTTCCTAACTACAAAGTACCACCACATATGAGAATATCAAGTATGTGGTAACATGGGGAAAAAACCTCTAGCCAACACTAGAGTAAAAAGTACCCATGTATAGGGAAAAGGTTCACATCAAAGCTACTCGAGGAACACATAAGTGTAACAAATACCAAGCATTTCATTAGACATATTGGAGACATCAGATTTCAAAATGGCAACAAGAGCACTACACATAAAGAGGTATTGCATGTTCCCACTATTACAAAGAATCTGATTTCAATTGGCAAGATGGTAGAAGGGTTACTAGGTCAAATTCAATGACAAGGGATGCTTCATAGAAGATCCAAAGAATGGCTTCAAGCTCATTGCCAAAGGGAGGATGTTTACACTTGGAGTCAAGGTAGATTCTAGTAAGTATATGTTCATTGCATGCGGGTCATCTAAAATTGTAGCTCTTGGTCTATGGAACAAAAGAGTTGGCCATCTTAATGTTGAGAAGCTCATAAACATGTAGAAGGATGAACCTTTTCGAGGACTTCCAAGCTTCACCACACCTAACTTGCATGAGGTATGTGAAGCATGTCAATTTGGGGAGAATAGGAGGCCTTTCAAGCCATCAAGATATGTGGCTCCTAGGGTTTTGGATTTGGTCCACACAGATGTATGGGGACCATCAAGAGAGCCATCACATGCAAGTAACAAGTACTTTGTAACTTTTATTGATGATTGATCTAGAAAGATATAGTTGTATATGATCAAACATAAGAGCGATGTGTTTGATACATTCAAAAGGTTGAAGGCACAAGTTGAGAATGAAATAGGCCACAAGATCAAAACTCTAAGATCATATGGTGGAGGAGAGTACTTTTCCAGTAATTTTAACAAGCTCCTACAAGATGAAAGGATGAAAAGGCAATATACATGCAGGTATACCAAAAGAATAGTATTTATGAAAGAAAAATAGACAGATTGCACAGTTAAATGAAATGAATGTTCCATTTACATATTGGGTTGATGCAACAACTACAACTTCTTATTTGATGAATATGATGACCACATAAAGAGTTCATGACGCTTCCCCATGTCAGGTTTATTACCAAAGGAAGTCTGACTTGTCACATCTAAGGATTTTTAGATGTGTATGCTATGTCCATGTACCTCAAGAGGTGAGGGAAGGTAAGATGGATGCTAAGGCAGAGAAGTGAATCTTTATAGGTTACTCTACAAAACAAAAAGGATATAGATGTTACAATCCCATCACAAAGAAGCTAAGAGTATCAAGGGATGTGGTAGTTGATCAACTTAAGCCAGGTTGAAGATATTGAGGAATTAGTAAAAGTCTATAAAGAACAAACTCAGGTTAGCACACATTTGAGTAGCCCCTCCACTTTGAGTCCACCAAGGAGTTTTTCATCACTCAAAGGAAAAGACAAGGAAGGTGAACCAAGCTCAACATGCAACCACAACCAATATGCTAAGGGTAATGTGGTTAGGGACTTTGATTCTAGTGAGGATGAAGATGATTTTGAAGAGGTCCTAATGTGAAACAAAAGAGGGACTTGAAAATTATTCTACCATAGATAATGAAAGGAGGTTAGAGAGGGTTAAACACCCTATTCAAAGGCTAACATATGATACCTTCATTGCTAGGCATTATGCTTTTATGTCTCAGGTTGTGAAGGACAATGAATTGTGCACATATGAAGAAGCTTGTGAAGATAAGGTATGGACAAATTATATGAGAGAAGAGATGGATGCTCTTCATGAGAATTAGACATGGGAACTTGTACCTAGGCAAGATGACATGAAAGTGGTCACAAATAGGTGGGTCTACAAGATGAAAAGGAACTCTAATGGATCCATAGCTAGGTATAAATCTAGACTTGTAGCTAAGGGTTTTACCCAAACACATAATATAGGGCTCTTGCTCGACTCACATGTGAGGTAATGTGGTTTGAAAAGATCTTAAACTGTTTGGATATGCAGGTTGGCATTGTTCTATTTCTTGGAGATAATATCTCAAGTATCCACCTTGCAAAGAATCCAATGTTCCATGCTAGGAGCAAGCAGATAGAAGCGCACTATTAGTTCATAAGAGAAAAGATCGTGGATAAGCAGGTGGATGTTCAACATGTCAACACCAAGGAGCAAACTTCGGACCGTGTGACAAAGTTCTTGGATGCAAAGAGGATGGAAAAGCTCAAAGTTATGATAAATATGAAGAAACCAACCCCCACGCTTGAAAGTAAAGAAGCTTGAGCTTGAGGGGGAGTGTTAAAAGTTATGTGTTTTTTAGGGAAACCTCAAACATTTGTTTTTCACTAAATAACTTCATTTGAAGGCGTTTGAACCTTAGTAAAGTCAAAGCACATGTTTGAAGGTGCAACCTAACCAAAAGGAGGCATTGAAGCACCAAAGGACACTCCAATGAAGAGACAAAGTCACAAGGCAGCTGAAGAGAAGAGATGGATAAATGCTATGAGAAAAGAGATGGATGCTCTTCATGAAAATTAGACATGGGAACTTGTACCTAGGCAAGATGACATGAAAGTGGTCACAAATAGGTGGGTCTACAAGATGAAAAGGAACTCTGATGGATCCATAGCTAGGTATAAAGCTAGACTTGTAGCTAAGGCTTTCACCCAAACACATATCATAGATTATGATGAAAGATTCAGTCCTCAATGAAGGCCTCTATTATGCATATGATTGTGATTTGAAACTAAAAGGTTATGCAGATGTTGATTGGGCTACATCCAAGGATGATAGAAGGGGTACCTTAGGATACATAGTGATACTTGGGAAGAAACAACCCATAGTTGCATGGTCTTCCACAGAGGAAGAATATAGGGCTCTTGCTTAACTCACATGTGAGGTAATGTGGTCTGAAAAGATCTTAAACTGTTTAGATATTCAGGTTGGCATTGTTCTATTTCTTGGAGATAATATCTCAAGTATCTACCTTGCAAAGAATCCAATGTTCCATGCTAGGAGCAAGCAGATAGAAGTGCATTATCACTTCATAAGAGAAAAGATCGTGGATAAGCAGGTGGATGTTCAGCATGTCAACATGAAGCAGCAAACTTCGGACCCTCTTACAAAGTTCTTGGATGCAACGAGGATGGAAAAGTTCAAAGTTATGATAAATATGAAGAAACCAACCCCCGCACTTGAAAGTAAAGAAGCTTGAGCTTGACGGGGCGTGTTAAAAGTTATGTGTTTTTTAGGGCAACCTCAAACATTTGTTTTTCACTAAATAACTTCATTTGAAGGCATTTGAACCTTACTAAAGTCAAAGCACATGTTTGAAGGTGCAATTTAACCTAAAGGAGGCATTGAAGCACCAAAGGACACTCCAATGAAGAGACAAAGTCACAAGGTAGCTGAAGAGAAGAGATGGATAAATGCCATGAGAGAAGAGATGGATGCTCTTCATGAAAATTAGACATGGAAACTTGTACCTAGGCAAGATGACATGAAAGTGTTCACAAATAGGTGGGTCTACAAGATGAAAAGGAACTCTGATGGATCCATAGCTAGGTATAAAGTTAGACTTGTAGCTAAGGCTTTTACCCAAACACATAGCATAGAGTATGATGAGAGATTTAGTCCTCAATGAAGGCCTCTATTATGCATATGTTTGTGATTTGAAACTAAAAGGTTATGCAGATGTTGATTGGTCTACATCCAAGGATGATAGAAGGGGTACCTTAGGATACATAGTGATACTTGGGGAGGGTTGTGTATCATGGATGTCGAAGAAACAA